>CM035167.1:46260780-46900814 GCA_020205615.1 Panax quinquefolius | reverse complement strand
AAAGAAAGGAACCCAAACGAGGTCATCACGGGTAAGCTTATCATAAACTCTAGCGAAGTCTATACCTTATTTGATACCGGTTCTACCCATTCTTTTATTTCTCATACTTGCGCTCAACGTTTAAATTTGACTTCGAAGAAATTAGATTTTGATTTATCGGTTGAAACTCCGTTGGGAGAAATCTTCATTACATCCACTGTTTATAGGTCTTTTTTGATTCAAATCGGTAACCACACGTTACCTGTCGATCTTATTTCTTTAAAAATACTTGCATTTGACGTGATTCTAGGGATTGATTGGTTAACTACTCATCATGCTAAAATTGATTATTTTCATAAGGTTTTTAGCTTTCATATTCCTAATCAACCTATTATGCGAATTCAAGCGACCAAACCATTAAAATCAATCACGGTCATCTCAAGCCATAAAGCTATTCGTTTATTGAAAAACGGATGTCAAGCTTTCTTAGCTCATGTCACTGATTTAAACCAAAATACGTCAGATTTGAATGATATTTCTATTGTTAATAAATTTCCTGACGTATTCCCCGAAGAACTTCCTGGCCTACCCCCAGAGCGTGAAATTGAATTTTTTATCGACCTTGAACCCGGTGTAAAACCCATTTCCAAAGCCCCATATCGAATGGCTCCTATTGAACTTCAGGAGTTAAAGACCCAATTGCAAGAATTGTTAGACATCAGTTTTATTCGTCCTAGTACGTTTCCTTGGGGTGCTCCTGTTCTATTCGTGAAGAAGAAAGATGGAAGTATGCGACTTTGAATTGATTATCGGGAGTTGAATCATGTCACCATCAAAAATAGGTACCCGTTGCCTCGCATTGATGACCTATTTGACCAATTGCAAGGAGCCAATTTCTTTTTAAAGATTGATCTTCGTTTCGGATATCATCAGTTGAAGATTAAAACTGATGACATTCCAAAGACTTCTTTCAGAACTCGGTACGGTCATTATGAATTCTTAGTCATGTCTTTTGGATTGACTAATGCTCCTACTGCCTTCATAGATATGATGAACTGAGTATTCAAGGAATATTTGGATCACTTTGTGGTCGTCTTTATTGATGACATCCTTATATAATCCAAAACCCGTGAAGACCATGAGCAACACTTGAGGCTGATACTCCAAAAGCTCCGTGAAAACAAGCTATATTCCAAGTTGAAGAAATTCGAGTTCTGGCTTGAGGAAGTTGCATTCCTTGGGCACGTGATATCAAATCATGGGATGTCTGTTGACCCGGTAAAGGTTGAAGCAATTCAAAGCTGGGAGCAACCTAAATCAGTGACCGAAGTACGTAGCTTTCTCGGCTTAGCTGGTTATTATCGGAGATTCGTAGAAGGGTTTTCTCGAATCGCTACTCCATTAACTCAGCTGACTCGAAAAGATATAAAATTCGGTTGGGAGCGAGGAATGTGAGAAGAGTTTTCAAGAACTCAAGTAGTAGACTCATTTCAAAGACTGTTACGACAATACCATCGGCTCGGAGGATTTGTCATCTCTGATGATGCTTGTGCAAAGGGTTAGGATGTGTTCTCATGCAACATGGGAAAGTCATAGCCTATGTCTCACGACAACTCAAAGAATATGGGAGGAATTATCCTACTCATGATCTAGAGTTGGCAGCAGTCGTTTTTGCGCTTAAGATTTGGAGGCATTAGCTGTATGGAGAGAAGGTGGAGATCTATACGGATCATAAAAGCCTCAAATATTTCTTCACTCAAAAGGAACTCAACATGCGGCAACGACGATGGCTTGAGTTGTTGAAAGATTACGATCATACCATTTAATACCATCCTGGAAAAGCGAGCGTAGTAGCTGATGCATTAAGTAGAAGATCAAATGTTCGTACGAGTGCATTATTGTCAACGCAAAGGCCCATTTTATATGACTTACAAAGGATGGAGATAGAGTTAATGACTCCAGGGACCCTGATGATTGGGTAATATACCCATAAATTGGATATACTTGGGTTTAAATTGTTGTATCTTCGAGTTGTTTAGGAATATTTTTACTGTGTTTATGTGTTATTTGCAGATTTGGGAGCTACAGGAGAAAACGGGGGAATTAAAGCTAAAAGGGCAAAATGGTAATTTTCGGTGAGGCGGTGCTAGAAGTATTTATGTAATACATGCTAATCCCAGCCCGGGGTAGCCGGGCCATGTCGGCTAGATTGATTTGGATTCGCGTTATTGCTAAAGTAGACTTGGTTTATTACATGGAATGCAAAGTTGCTTTGGATTAGTAGTGTGGGGAAGCTATAAAAAGAAATTAAGTGCTGAAATTAGGGTTATCATCTATTCAATCATCTTATCATTCATCATTCATTCATTCATTGGAGGCTACACAAAGGATTACTTGAAGATTAAGGATTGGCTACAGAGTTTTCTTCTTCTTCTCCTTATTTGCAATTTGTAATTCTTTAAGGATGATTTGCAAACGATTATTAGTTTTTATTTCCGTTATGAACTAATTCTTTAATTAAGATTTCAATTGAACCTTTTATGGCTATAAATTAGTTATTCAGTTTATTCCAATTATTTATGTTGAAGTGAATTGTTTATCATGCCTTGCATCTATTGATTAATTATTTGCCGATAATTACCTTGTTACTCTAGAAGGAATTGAAAGAGGAATTCTAGGGTTAGAGGCGGGTTTGATAACGTGTGACTTATTTATTTGCATAGTGAATAATTAGGTTTGTGAATTGAATGGAAATATCTTTTCACCGCATGTAACACATAAGGAATTGGAATTGAAAGAGTTTAATTCATTTGTTTTGCATAGGAATATAGCAAGATTAATCTGGATTAAATAGAAGTCAGTTGATTACTTGAAAAGGACTTTTGACATTTGAGAATTCTCATTAACAATTCAAGAGACATAATAATTGGGATAATTGGGTAATTGAGTTATAGTTCATAATTGGGGATATTGAAGTCTTAATCCTTATTTATCTGAAATCATTCATTCAAATCTTAGTTTATTTATTTGTCTATTTTAGAGTAATATCTTTAATTGGTTAATTTAGTTTTAATATTTCAGAAAATCATAATTTATCATTGTTTAAATAAAATTGGGTTGATATAGTGCTAGTAGTTGGAGTTTATTAATTAGAATTCTCGTGGGATCGACACTTTATTTTATCACTTTATTACTTGTTGACCGTAGTAGTATATGCTTACGTATTCTTTGATTGCAAAATCAACCAACAAGTTTTTGGCGCCGCTGCTGGGGAATTTTTATTAATATTAATTTCATATTAGTTATAATCAATTCGGTCTTAATTTAAATGTTACTTATTTTTCTTCTTGGATTGGCATGAATTCTTGTGCGTGTATGCACACTAGATCGAAGGCTAAAGAGGAACTTTTTCCGTATACAGACGACATCGAAAAGAAGTTCCAGAAAGTGCATTTGAATAGTGAGGTTATACATTTGGAAGAAGAACTGGCATACCAGGAAATACCCGTGAACATGGCAGAGAACGAACAGAAATCACTTAGGGATTACGCCATGCCGAATGTCACGGATTTGCAGTCGAGTATTAAGAGGCCGGCAATCAATGCGAACAGTTTCGAGATAAAACCGAGAACAATTCAGATGCTACAGAATACATGTCAATTTGGGGGTAATTCGATAGATGATCCTAATGAGCATATCTTGAGTTTCTTGGAAGTTTGCGATACTTTCAAATTTAACAATGTATCGGAAGATGCTACAAGGTTGAGGATGTTCCCGTTTACTTTAAAAGATAAAGCATGAAGCTGGTTACACTCTTTGCCTCCTGGCTCAATCACCACTTGGGATGACTTAGCTCAAAATTTTTTAGCTAAGTTCTTCCCACCAGCGAAGTCTGCAAAACTACGAAATGATATTCACACTTTCGCACAATTTGATTCAGAGTCTTTATATGAGGCGTGGGAAAGGTTCAAGGATATGCTCCGTAAGTGCCCTCATCATGGAATTTCGCAGTGGATGCAATTAGGGATATTTTGTGATGGTTTGCATGCGTCCACGAGGTCTAGTATTGATGCAGCAGCAGGAGGAGCGATCATGTCCAAGAGTTTTGATGAGGCGTATCAATTGTTAGAGACAATGGCCACCAACAACTATCAGTGGCCCATGACGAGGTCTAATCATCCGAAAGCATCGGGAAAGTATGAAGTGGACGCGATGACAGCATTAATAGCACAAGTGGCTGCAATAGCTAAACATATGGAAATATGGCGTCCACAAGCCACACAACAAGTAGCGATGGTTTGCGAGTTGTGTGCTGGGGGTCATGCTACGGATCAATGTGCCATAAATTCTAAATCAGCACAGTTCATAGGAAACTATAATCGCTCAACTCAACCGTATCCGACTCAAAATGCTTATAATCCAGGTTAGAAAAATCACCCGGGGTTTTCATGGAATAACACTCAAGCAGCAGCTCAAGCACCTAGACAACAAAACACCTCCGGATTTCAAAATCAGACTCAACAACAACCAGAGAGGAAAGCAAGTTGGGAAGAAGCCTTAGAAAAATTCATTAGAGCATCTAACAAAAGGAACGAGGAACAAGACAAGAAAATGAATCAAGTAGAGCCGACTTTGCAAAGCCATGGGGCATCGTTAAAGAATCTGGAAAATAAAGTGGGGCAAATTGCACATGCATTGAATAACCGTCCTCTAGGAACATTCCCGAGTGATATAGAAATAAATCCGGGCAGAAACGAGCATTGCAAGGCAGTAACTTTACGCAGTGGGAAATATTTACAAGAAACAGTTAAGGATAAGGAAAAGGGGGACAACGCAACAGCTGAAATAGAAGAAGTTGTGGAAACCGGGAAAGATAAAGATGAAATCGTAGAGCAGTATACACCGAAACCAACTATCACAATGCCACCCATACCATATCCGTAGAGATTTCAGAAATCCAAGTTAGATAAGCAATTTTCAAGATTTTTGGATATTTTCAAAAAATTACATATCAACATCCCATTTGCCGAAGCTTTAGAACAAATCTTGAGAGCTACGCTAAGTTCATGAAGGATGTGTTGTCAAAGAAAAGAAGCTGGGTGATTTTGAAAGCGATGGCGCTTAATAGAAGAATGCAACGCAATTATCCGAACAAGTTGCCTCACGAAGTTAAAAGATTGAACGGTTTTACTATTCCGATGCGACATTGGTAATCGGTTTTCGGGAAGAAGATTTGTGTGATTTGGGGCGATATTTATTTGATGCCATTATCGATTCTACGATCGGTTTGGGCTCAAGGCACCAAAAGCAAACAAATATCGATTTATTGTTGGCGGACCGATCGATTACATATCCACGAGGTATCATTGAAGACGTATTAGTAAGGGTGGATAAATTCATCTTCCCAGCAAATTTCGTAATCTTGGATTGTGAAGCAGATAAGGAAATTCCCATCATTCTCGGGCGACCATTCTTAGCAACGGGAGAACTTTGATTGACGTACAGAAAGGAGAATTGACGATGCGAGTTGAAGATCAGCAGGTCACTTTTAATGTGTTTAAATCAATGTCTTATCCGAAGGAAAAAGGTGAGTGTTTGTGGGTGGATTTAATGGATGAGTTAGTTAATCACAAGTTTTGCGATAATTACTCAGAGGACCCGATAGAATCCATGTTGTTCGGAATAGACGACTATAGTATTAATAAGGACATTGAGCAGATCAAATGGCTAGACACATCATCATTCTACCAAAAAAATAATCAACCATTCGACACGCTTGATAGGCTCGAAAAGGAAGGTAAAAAGTGCAAACCCTCGATAGAAGAGCCACCGGTGTTGGAATTAAAGCCACTTCCCTCTCATCTTGAGTATGTTTATCTGGGGAAAGATTCGACTCTACCCGTTATTGTTTCTACGGAGTTAACTGACACACAAAAGGAGAAACTGCTATGGGTTTTGCGAGAATTCAAAACAGCGATTGGGTGGACTATAGCGGATATTCGAGGTATTAGCCCATCTTTCTGTATGCATAAGATTTTAATGGAAGAGGGGTTAAAACCAACCATTGAGATGCAAAGAAGGCTAAACCCCATTATGAAGGATGTGGTGAAAAAGGAGATAATAAAATGGTTGGATGCCGATATTATTTACCCAATCTCAGACAGTTCGTGGGTAAGTCCTGTACAGTGTGTACCAAAGAAAGGGGGTATGACGGTGGTGAAGAACGAAGCTAATGAGCTCATCCCTACTAGAAATGTTACAGGCTGGAGAGTATGTATGGATTACCGCAAGCTAAACAAAGCCACACGCAAGGATCACTTCCCTTTGCTGTTTATTGATTAGATGTTGGACAGGTTAGCGGGACATCAATTCTACTATTTGCTGGATGGATATTCTGGGTATAATCAAATTTCCATAGCTCTGGAAGATCAAGAAAAGACCACGTTCACATGTCCATACGGTACATTTGCATTCTGGCGTATGTCTTTAGGTTTATGTAATGCGCCGGCAACCTTTCAACGATGTATGATGGCGATTTTCTCTGACATGGTCGAACAGAATTTGGAAGTATTTATGGATGACTTCTCCATGTTCGGTGATAGTTTCGACTTGTGTTTGAAGAATCTGATCTTGGTATTAAAAAGATGTGTGGAAACTAACCTGGTGCTTAACTAGGAAAAATGTCACTTTATGGTGCAAGAAGGGATTATTCTGGGACATAAGGTTTCCACATCTGGATTAGAGGTCAATAGAGCAAACATAGAAACGATTGAGAAATTACCTCCTCCATCATCTATGAAGGGAATACGAAGCTTCTTGGGACATGCGGGTTTCTACAGACGCTTTATTTAGGACTTCCCTAAAATCTCGAAACCTTTATGTTCTCTCTTGGAGAAAGATGTCACGTTCAAAATGGATCAGGCATGTATCGAGGCATTTGAGGTACTAAAGAAGAAATTGGTATCTGCTCCAATTATTGTGGCGCCCAATTGGTCTTTACCATTCGAATTGATGTGCGACGCCAGTGATTATACGGTCGGAGCAGTGTTGGGTCAACGTCACGACAAGATTTTTCACACTATCTATTATTCTAGTAAGACGTTGACGGACGCTTAGTTGAACTACACAACCACCGAAAAAGAGTTACTTGCAGTGGTGTTTGCTTTCGACAAATTCAGAGCTTATCTTATTGGCACCAAGGTAATTGTCTACACTGATCATTTTGCCATTAAATATCTGATTGAGAAGAAAGATGCAAAACCGCGGTTAATACGGTGGGTACTGTTGTTACAAGAATTTGATCTGGAGATCCGGGACAGAAAAGGTACAAAAAATCAAGTGGCGGATCATCTGTCTCAGTTAGAAAAAACAGAGGTACAGAAAGAAGACAACTTATTGATTAATGAAAAATTTTTGGATGAACAACTGTTCCGGGTAACCACAATATTGCCTTAGTATGCTGACTATGTGAACTATGTGGTTGCCAAAGTGTTACCTCCGGATTTGACCTCACAATAATGAAAGAAGTTTCTCCACGATGTGAAGCAATACTATTGGGATGAACCATTTCTGTTTAAGGCCTGTGCAGATCAAATGATAAGACGTTGTGTGCCTCATGAAGAAATGGATAGTATATTAGGCCATTGCCACTCCTCAGATTACGGAGGTCATTATTCCGGTGATCGAACAACAGCAAAAGTACTATAATCGGGATTTTTCTGGCCTTCTTTATTCAAAGATACTTATCTCTTTGTGCAGAAATGTGATCAATGCCAGCGCGTAGGTAATATCTCCAAGCACAATGAAATGCCGCTCAACACAATTTTGGAGGTTGAACTGTTTGACGTTTGGGGAATCGATTTTATGGGACCTTTCCCATCATCTTTCAATAATCAGTACATCTTGTTAGCGGTCGATTATGTTTCCAAATGGGTAGAAGCCGCAGCGTTACCCACGAATGATGCCAGCGTTGTTCTCCGATTTTTAAAGAAAAACATCTTCACACGATTTGGGACACCGAGAGCGATAATAAGCGATGAGGGGACTCACTTATGTAACAAACAGTTCACTAAATTGCTTGTAAAGTATGGGGTTCGTCATAAAATTGCTGCTGCTTATCATCCCCAAACCAATGGTCAAGCGGAGGTCTCGAATAGGGAGATCAAGCAAATTCTGGAAAAAGTGGTCAATCCGTCACAAAAATATTGGTCATTGCGTCTTGACGATGCTCTATGGGCATATCGAACAGCATATAAGAATCCAATTGGTATGTCACCTTATAGAATGGTATTTGGAAAGGCGTGTCACCTTCCAGTCGAGCTAGAACACAGTGCACCTTGGGCCATTCAGAAACTAAACTTTGATCTAGAAGCGGCGGGTGAGAAAAGGTTACTGCAGTTAAACGAGGTGGACAAATTCCAGTTCAATGCGTATGAAAACGCAAAACTCTATAAGGAGAAAGTCAAGGCCTGACATGATAAGAAAATTCTCGATCGAACATTCGAACCAGGCCAACAAGTATTACTGTTCAACTCACGCTTACGTTTATTTCCTGGGAAATTGAAATCCCAGTGGTCCAGACCATTCATGATTATATCTGTCGCGCCACACGGAAACATTGAGGTCAAAGAACCAAATTCTAAACGAAAATTCAAAGTGAATGGTCAGCGACTGAAACATTATTGGAGTGGACCCATCGAACGTCAAGCTACGGTCATGTACCTCTCCGAACCAGTGGACAATTGAGCAACACTGAAAAGTCGGGCTGACGACTATAAACCAAGCTCTATAGGGAGGCAACCCAAATTTTTAGTTTATCTTATTTTACGTTATTTGTCTTTTAATATTTTTCATTTTTATTTTAGTTGCTAGCTTATAATGGAATTCTCGCTTTCAGGTAGGATGCACACAGAATCGCTAGCGCCCCGGCTGTAACATTCTAGATTTTTTAAATGTAAGTTATAAATATTTATTGATTTATATAAATATTTATTGGAGGTGTTTATTATTGAATAAGTAATTGTTTAAATTGATTGAGTTGATTTAGTTAATTATTTATTTGCTAAATAATTAATGTGATTAGTTAATTATTTATTTGTTAAATAGTTAATGTGTTATGTGGATTGAGTTATGTGATTAAGTAATTTATTTAATAAATTGTTATTTCATAAAGAGTGACAAATAACTATGTTATAAAGAGTTATTAAAATAAATTAAAGTAATTTTAATTTAGTTTTACCCAAACAAAGCTTAAGGATATAAACTATTTTATTTTAAAGGGATTTGCCAAACAAAGCCCTATGGCTTTTGGATTTTTGAAATTTAAATTGTTTATAAAATAAACTAAATAATATATATATATATATATATATATATATTTATATATTTATAAATGGTACATTATATATTTTTATAACTGATGTTATTTTTGATTAGGCTTATTATGGCCATGTCCGTTTTATGTTACACGTATTGGATATCAGTTGAGTTACGTGGTTAGTAGTCTAAATTATTACTGAGAAAAGAAAGAAGGGCTAGAGAGAGTTTTGAGAAAAAGATAGAAGTTCAGAGTTTGAGAGAGAACATGATTTTCAAAGCAAGTCCGTTAACAAAGATTCGTAAGCAAGCAAAAAGGTGGGTTTCTCTAACCTTAATTTATGTACATATATATATATATAATTGTGGTTTCATGATGCCTAATGTTTCTGTGTTCTTCAACTTTACGGTGTATAAGATTTTTACAAAACTCTCTGTAAAACTATGTTTGTATAATTGGTTAGAGAAGCATGTATGTGTACATTTGCAATTGTTATCACTAGCATGTATCTGTATATATATATATATATATATATATATATATATATATATATATATATATATATATGACTGTATGCTAATTATAGGCTAAAGGAAGAAATTGATTTGTTCAGTGAAGTATATATATATGAATATATGTTTTGTAGAAATATCAAAAGTTATGTATGCTAACTGAGGAATTGAACTATACATGTTAATTTCTTATATGTTGGTATACTTGTATTTCAAAGGAATCAAATTTGGTTGATAACGGTGAAAATTTCATTCAATCATTTTTAGATATCAACAATGGAGTTTTGAGTTTTAACCAAATATTATTTTAGTGATTTAAGTCTTTTAAATTTGTTGTTCAATTGTTGGAAATTGGTATATAGATAATTGTTAGCAATTATGTGTAGTTTATATTAGTTATATATGTTGTTTGGGGCGAATTGTTGTTACAAATTTAAAGATGTAGCTTTGGCTCGTTTCTTCGTTTTGGAGTTGGTTACGTGAGTTTCACGCCCAACGTTGTCAAATTCACGCTCCAGCGCCAAATTTCGCGCCCCAGTGCAAAAAATAGGCCAGAAGTTCACGCCCCAGCGCTAGAATTCGCACCCCGGCGCCATTGTCTCGCGCCCCAGCGCTGGAAAAATGGTCTGGGACGGACCGTTTTGACCTCCTGTAGAAAAACGACCATAACTTTCTCATACGAACTCCGATTGAGTTGATTCAAGATGATCCGGAACGAGGACGAATAGACCTACAACTTTCATGCTTTAAGTGTTTTAATTTGAGGTATGTAAAAGTAGTAAAAACGGCCATATTTAGGACTATTGTGTATTTAGCGCCAATCGGAGGGCATCGGGATGCACGAATGCAAGTGCAACCCTTTGGGTATTAGTATAACTTAATGATAACATGTTGGACATGTAATAGGATGTTGTATCAAGTTGTTAATGTGCATGTGGTGCAATGACATGATCACTTAAGTAGTTGTAATAAAGCTAAAAAGTTATATTCATGAAAAGATGTGATGTTGTTTAAACTTAAACTTAGTTAGTAGCTATACTAAGAGTAATAAAGTAACTCATAAAGGTAATGCTAGTGTAACTAATGTGTATTGTCAATACATATGGTATGTGTAGGACTTGGGGTGAACGTGAATAGTAATTGTTTAACCTACGCACGAGGCAAGTTCTCTAACTACTTTTATACAAGTTTTTTTATCTTTTACATTAAGCAAGTTCTCTAATTCTACTTTTAAACCTTTCTAAACCTATCTTTTACATTAAGCAAGTTCACTAACTCCATACTCTCTTTGAGTTAGTTTGTTGTGTTTAAGCAAGTTTTCTAATTCTAAAGCTTCGTTATGCAAATTTCATATGCTATACTTTATTGAGTAAAGTATTTCCATTAAGCAACTTCATTGTATCCAGTTATTCATGATGATACAAGTTTCCCATCTCCACACTTTCGTTGAGATAGTTATTATGATTATGCAAGTTTTCTTAACTCTAAACTTGTTATATTAGCATGCAAGTACCTTTAGTTTATCGTTCAAGTTATTATTTGTTGTGCATGCTTGATATTAAATTCTAAGATGTAACCTTAGCTTAATGTTATTCAAAGAAAAGTATGATGTGTTATTCAATAGTTATGCTATTAGATTATCCCTAAAGCATGAACTTAGAATGAAATATTTATTCAGTTATGATTATTCAATAACATAGTGTTATTATCTTTCATTCAACTAATCCTTAGTTGATGTCCGTTGAATTCCAAATTACCTTGAAGTGTATCCAAACCAAACTATCTTTGGGGCGGACTTGTACTTAAAATACTGAGATGAACAACCCTATTTATAGGGGTTACACTTAGTTTTGTACTTTAATTTAAAATGTTTTTGTATACAATACATGTATACGAAGGGTTGATCCCCATAAGTACCTTAAAGTCATTATGGTCGTATATGATTATAAAAGTTTAAGTTGAAAGATTACTTATAACGTGGACAAGGTTCGTGGTCATTAGACCCTCGTTGAATGTTAAGATGTTAATAGGACTTATTATTTAGTTCTATTGAGCCCTCGAATGGGCAAGGATCTTTAAGATGTTAATAGGACTTATTATTTAGTTCTATTGAGCCCCTGAATGGGTAAAGAATGTAAAAGTTATTCATTGTTATTTCAAGTGAGCCTTGTTTGCTCACTCTTGCCTGTAAAATCATTACTGACTAAAGATGGAAAGGGTGACGTACCTAGCACCAAAGAAAGGAAAGGAAAGATGAACAAATCATCAAGACTTGTAATAGTTTTGATAGTTTTATTATCAGACTTTGGTTTAAAGAATGTAATGAAGTTTATTTAAATTTTCCGCATGAATGGTTGTTTGTAAAGGTTAGATAACCTGGGAGATTTTATTTTATGTAATTCTTGTATGGGCAGGTTTATTATTCAATTTTATTTATGATTGGGTAGTTATAAATGAATGTTTTTATTACGTGAACACCAAATCTTGAGGTAATGAAGTACCGAGATTTGGGGGTGTCACAAGTTGGTATCAAAGCTTTAGGTTATGAACCTTAGGTGGTGGAAAAAAGCCCTAGGAAGTAACCTTTAAAAAGATAGTGGAGATAACTCTTATCGAGTTTTATGGAAGAAGTAATAAAACACTTACGTGCTTATGTGTTTATAACTTATGTGCTCGCGAGTGTCGAGTAGAATGATTAATAACTAAAACTTTAAAATTTTGTTGTCAGGATGACGACGACATCCAGGATCGAGATGAATGTCTAACTAATGTTTGAAGAGAAGTGATGCGTTGAAGGAGAGAAGGAACAATGATCGAGATGGTCGTGGGCGAAGAAAAAATTTGAATGAAGAAGAGCCGAGAGGCGAATTAATGAGGAAGCTTATCAGCGGGAAGACAAGGGACGACAAGAGCAAAGAGGATGAAGATGGAAGAGATGGATAAAGTATTCAATACCGTGATCAATCGAGCTCAAGATCGATCATGGGTTATGTTCGAGACTCGCCGCCATCATACGATAGAGGAGAACCATGTTCGTGTTATGGAAGAACGTCAAAAGGCTCTCGAGTATCTTAATAGACCATCGTAGGAAATGTGTCTATTTTGAGGTAATAAGTGTTAAATAATGTGTAAATCCACAGTGTTAAGTAACCATGGGATATGAGAATGATGATGTTGTCCTGTAACTTTTGTAGTTCAGGAAAGGAATGTAAATAGCAGTGATGCTATTATTGTTATGTTTTTCAAAGTTATGATGAATAAATAAAAGTTATTATTTTATTCAAAATTGTTATGTGGTTATTTCTTTTATGGAGGCAAGTTAATACTTAAAGAAGTTGGGTAATAGTCTAATAGATGTTTTTTTAACAGAAAATGCCTCCCAGACATGAACCACCCCGTCAGAGAACCAATGCGAGAACTAACAGTAACGATGTTGAGGATAATTTCGTCCAACAACTAGTGACATTACTAACAGGAGCGTTGTAGAATCAACCTCAAAACCAAGGCACAACGTTTAAGGAGTTTAAGGCGGCCGGACCACGAATTGGTGGGTCAACTCCGGTTGAGGCCTGAGACTGGATTATGGAAATAGAGAAGATATTTGAAGTCGCTAGGGTAGTGGATGAGCAGTAAGCGCTTTTGCAACATTTATGTTGAAAGCGAAGCTAGTTATTGGTGGCAAGCCAATAAAACCGGGAAGGACCAGGAGTGATGACTGGGATAGGTTTAAGGAGTTATTCTTGAGACCTACTTCCCAGAGAGTTCGAAGAGTCAGTTAGAGGTTCAGTTTTTGGAACTGAAGCATGGAGCGATGACGGTGTCTGAGTATGCCATAAAATTCAACAAGTTGGCGAGGTTTGCACCATATCAGGTCAGCAGAGACGAGCGTAAAGGCAAAAAGATTTGAACAGGACCAAGCCTGGTCAGACTGATAGAGGGTTTCCTGTTCGATTGAAGACGTTAGCGATAGTGATGGAGAAAGCGTTGCTTCTTTGAAGGGGAGAGAGATAGTTACAAAAAGGTGGAGGAAGAAGAAGAAGAAGAAAAAGAAGAAGAAGAAGAAGAAGAAGAAGAAGAAGAAGAAGAATGAGGTGGATGTGAAGAATGGTAGCGGAGGCAATGGAAATGGCAGCAACAACAACTACTTGAAGAGGAAGTGGAACGAAAATTGGGGTACTGGAAACCAGCAAAGTAACCAATAGTTTAGGAAGTTTGAAGAATGTGCTACATGCGGGAGGTTTCATAAGGGTGTGTGCTTGATGTGGAAACGTACATGTTTCAACTATGGCCAGGAGGGTCACATCGCCTCAAATTGCACCCAACCCAAGAAGAATGTCAGTTTCACATGTGGATCCAAGGATCATTTTGCTCGTGAATGCCCTCGTAAGAAGGTGAGAAAATAGTAAAAAAAGGGAGGAGGCAAGCGGTGGAGGTACTTGGGCCATTTCTTGACCTACAACGTCAAACAAACCCACAGCCAAAACTTTCAACATGACTGTGCAAGATGTTGTTCAATCAAAAGATGTGGTGTCGGGTATTATCCCAATCAACGATATTAATGCTTATGTATTATTTGATTCGGGTTTTACTTGTTCATTTATATCTGATGAATTTGCTAAGAGGTTAGAATTGCCTAGAGAAGAACTGAATTTCCCTTTGAACATAGAAATTGCGAATAGGGAGGTGATTCCTGTCAGGTTTGTATACAAGAACTGTAGAGTGAACATTAAAGGGAATATCCTGATGGTAGATTTAATTCTGATTAGACTCGGGGAATTTGATGTAATTTTGGGAATGGATTGGCTGTTCAAATATGGAGCAGTAATTGATTATCACAAGAAGTGTGTAAACCTCATGACTCCGTCAAATGTAGTTTTCCATGGTAGCAAATCGCCTAGACAAATGAAATGTCTGACGATTATGCAAGCCAAGAAGTTGTTGAGTCAAGGCTGTGTGGGTTATTTAGCTTACATAGTCGATACTCAGAAGAAGGGTGTAAACTGGAGGAGATACCAGTGGTTAGAGAATTTGTAGATGTATTTCTGGAAGATTTGCCAGGACTTCCGCCTGACAGAGAGATTGAGTTTGTAATTGACTTAGCGCCAGGAACTGCACCGATATCGAAGGCCCCGTACAGAATGGCTCCGGTAGAAATGAAGGAACTGATGGTGCAACTGTAAGAACTGCTGGACAAGAAGTATATTCAACCAAGCGTATCACCGTGGGGAGCGCTGGTATTATTTGTGAAGAAGAAGGACGGATCAATGCGTCTTTGCATTGATTATAGGGAGTTAAACAAGGTCACTCTTAACAATATGTATCTGTTACCTAGAATAGATGACTTGTTCGATCAGTTGAAGGGTGCTAAATATTTCTCAAAAATAGATTTGAGAAGTGGGTATCACTAATTTAAGGTAAGAAAGGAGGATATACCTAGAACAACATTCAGAACTCGGTACGGACATTACAAGTTTCTGGTGATGTCTTTTGGTTTAATAAATGCCCCTGCCGCGTTCATGGATTTGATGAACAGGGTATTTAAACCATTCTTAGACAAGTTCATAGTAGTGTTTATCGACGACATTCTGGTGTATTCCAAAACTCAAGAAGAACACGTGGAACATTTACGTCTGACATTGGAGACACTAAGAAAGGAAAAGTTATACGCGAAATTCTCTAAGTGTGAATTTTGGCTCGATCGTGTACAATTTTTGGGTCATGTGATTGACAAAGATGGGATTTCAGTAGATCCATCGAAAGTGGAAGCTGTAATCAATTGGGAACAACCAAGGACACCTTCGGAGGTGAGGAGTTTCTTGGGACTGGCCGGTTATTATAGAAGATTTATACAAGATTTTTCCAAGATAGCCACTCCGTTAACAAATTTGACACGGAAAGCTGTGAAATTTATTTGGACGAAAAAGTGTGAAGAGAGCTTCCAAGATTTGAAGAAGAAGCTAAGTATGGCACCTGTGTTAACCCTGCCGGATAATACAGGAAATTTTGTGGTGTATAGTGATGCCTCACACAAAGGATTGGGTTGTGTTCTTATGCAAAACGGCAAAGTTATTGCCTATGCATCAAGACAACTGAAGGATTATGAGAAAGGTTATCCGACTCATGATTTAGAATTGGCTGCAGTGGTATTTGCTCTCAAGATATGGAGACACTATCTATATGGAGAGAAATATGAAATCTACACAGACCACAAAAGTCTGAAGTATATTTTCACTCAGAAAGATCTGAACATGCGTCAGAGAAGGTGGATGAAATTGATAAAAGATTATGATTGTGAGATCTTTTATCATCCAGGAAAAGCGAATGTGGTTGCAGATGCTTTAAGAAGGAAAGGTCGGGAGAAATTAATGCTGATAACAACTCAGGAGGAGCTCATTTCAGCAATGACAAAGTTAGAGCTGGAAATCAAATTTCCACAGGCATCCGACGAATAACTATTTCAGTTAGAAGCAGGTCCGACTTTACTAGACAAGGTGAAAAACGCTCAGTTACAAGATGAAGAATGTGGAAAGATAAAAGAGAATATGGGAGATGGTAGCGATACGAAATACAAGGTCGATACCGAAGGATTACTACTGAGACGAGGGAAGAATTGGGTTCAAAGAACACAGAATCGAAAGACGAAATCTTGATCGAAGCTCATAGCTCAAGATATTCGATTCATCCAGGAAGCACGAAGATGTATCAAGATTTACGCCGACATTTTTGGTGGCTGAATATGAAAAGGGATGTTGCAGAATGCGTGGCTAAATGTTTGACATGTCAAAGAGTAAAAGCCGAACATCAAAGACCCAGCGGATTACTTCAACCATTGGAAATACCGGAATGGAAGTGGGAACACATCACGATGGATTTTGTGGTGGGTCTTCCAACTACTCAGAGAGGATGCGATGCAATTTGGGTGATAGTGGACAGACTGACGAAATCAGCGCACTTTTTACCAATAAAGATTAGGTTCAATCTTGATCAGTTGGCAAGATTGTACATCAAAGAGATCGTTTCGAGACATGGAGTGCCAGTGTCAATTGTGTCCGATAGAGACCCGCGATTCACTTCAAATTTCTGGAAGAGACTACAAGAATGCATGGGAACTCAATTGCGAATGAGTACGGCTTATCATCCACAAACAGATGGCCAAAGTGAACGAACGATCCAGACATTGGAAGATATGCTGAGAGCATGCGTCATGGATTTCAAAGGAAGCTGGGAAGAGCAATTACCATTGGTGGAATTCGCCAAATAATAGTTATCACGCGCGAGCATCGACATGCCGCCTTTCTGAAAGCGTTATACTACAGAAAGTGCGTAACTCCACCGTCTTTGGGATGAAGTCAGTGAACGCCAACTACTAGGACCAGAATTAGTGCAACAAACTGCTGAGGTTATCAAACTCATCAGGACAAGATTGGTAGCAGCTCAAGACCGATAGAAGAAGTATGCTGATCAACACAGGCAAGATCGTGCATTTGACGTAGGAAGCTATGTATTCCTAAAAGTTTCTCTTTGAAAGGGGAAAATTCATTTCGATAAGAAGGGAAAACTAAGCCCGAGGTTTATTGGACCCTTTGAAGTGCTGCGAAAAGTTGGAGAGGTAGCTTACGAGGTAGCTCTACCTCCAGAGTTGGAAAACATTCATAATGTTTTTCATATTTCGGTGTTACGACCATATAAACCCGATTACAATCACGTGATCGAAAGTACGAACCGCTCTGATTTGAGAAAGATTTGTCTTATGAAGAGGTTCCTATCCAGATAGTCGACATGAAAGAACAAGTGCTCAGGAATAAAGTGATACCTTATGTGAAGGTGATATAGAGAAACCACAATGCTGAAGAAGCAACGTGGGAACTCGAAGAGAAAATGATGAAAGAGTACCCTGAGTTATTTGTTTAATCTGTGTCTTCGATTCTGGGGACAGAATCTTTATAAGTAGGGAAGAATGTAATGAATGTGTTGTTTGAGTTGTGATTCTGGGGACAGAATCCTTATAAGAGGGGAATGATGTAACATTCCAGATTTTTTAAATGTAAGTTATAAATATTTATTGATTTATATAAATATTTATTGGATGTGTTTATTATTGAATAAGTAATTGTTTAAATTGATTGAGTTGATTTAGTTAATTATTTATTTGCTAAATAATTAATGTGATTAGTTAATTATTTATTTGTTAAATAGTTAATGTGTTATGTGGATTGAGTTATGTGATTAAGTAATTTATTTAATAAATTGTTATTTCATAAAGAGTGACAAATAACTATGTTATAAAGAGTTATTAAAATAAATTAAAGTAATTTTAATTTAGTTTTACCCAAACAAAGCTTAAGGATATAAACTATTTTATTTTAAAGGATTTGCCAAACAAAGCCCTATGGCTTTTGGATTTTTGAAATTTAAATTGTTTATAAATAAAATAAAAATATATATATATATATATATATATATATTTATAAATAAATGGTATTATATATATTTTATAACGATGTTATTATTGATTAAGCTTATTATGGCCATGTCTTTTTTATGTTACGCGTATTGGATATCGTTGAGTTATGTGGTTAGTAGTCTAAATTATTACCGAGAAAAGAAAAGAAGGGCTAGAGAGAGTTTTGAGAAAAGATAGAAGTTAAGAGTTTGAGAGAGAACGTGATTTTCAAAGCAAGTCCGTTAACAAAGATTCGTAAGCAAACAAAAAGGTGGGTTTCTCTAACCTAAATTTATATATATATATATATATATGTGGTTTCATGATGCCTAATGTCTCTCGTGTTCTTCAACTTTTTGATTGTATAAGATTTTTACAAAACTCTCTCTCAAAAACTATGTTTGTATAATTGTTGTTAGAAGAAATATGTATGTATAGTTGCAATTGTTATCATAGCTATGTATATATATATATATATATATATATATATATATATATATATATATATATATATATATATATATATATATATATATATTGTATGCTAATTATAAGGCTAAAGGAAGAAATTGATTTGTTCAATTGAAGTATATATATATAATATATGTTTTGTAGAAATATCAAAAGTTATGTATGCTAACCGAGGAATTGAACTATACATGTTAATTTGTTATATGTTGGTATACTTGTATTTCAAAGGAATCAAATTTGGTTGATAACAAGTGAAAATTTCATTCATCGTATTTTTTAGATATCAACAATGGAGTTTTGAAGTTTTAACCAAATATTATTTTAGTGATTTAAGTCTTTTAAATTTGTTGTTCAATTGTTGGAAATTGGTATATGGATAATTGTTAGCAATTATGTGTAGTTTATATTAGTTATACATGTTGTTTGGGGCGTAATTGTTGTTACAAATTTAAGACAAGTAGCTTTGGCTCTGTTCTTCGCTTTTGGTTCTGTGAGTTTCGACGCCTTAACACAAAATTCACGCCCAATACCAAACGCCAATTTAAATAAAGTTCAAAAAAAAAAATAGGCCTGAAGTTCACGCGCCTCAAACGCTAGAATTCGCCCCGGCGCCATTGTCTCTCGCGCCTCAAATAATGGAAAAGTGGTCTGGGGGACGATACGTTTTGACCTCCTGTAGTAAAACGACCATAACTTTCTCATACGAACTCCGATTGAGTTGATTCAAGATGATCCGGAACGAGGACGAATAGACCTACAACTTTCATGCTTTAAGGTGTTTAATTTGAGGTATGTAACAGTAGTCAAAATGGCCATCTTTAGGACTGTTGTGTATTTGGAGCCAATCGAGGGCGCGGGATGCACGTAATGCAAGTGCAACCCTTTGGGTATTAGTATAACTTAATGATAACATGTTGGACATGTAATAGGATGTTGTATCAAGTTGTTAATGTGTATGTGGTGCAATGACATGATCACTTAAGTAGTTGTAATAAAGCTAAAAAGTAATGTTCATGAAAAGATGTGATGTTGTTTAAACTTAAACTTAGTTAAGAGCTATACTAAGAGTAATAAAGTAACTCATAAAGGTAATGTTAGTGTAACTAATGTGTATTGTCAATACATATGGTATGTGTAGGACTTGGGGTGAACGTGAATAGTAATTGTTTAACCTACACGCACGCGAGGCAAGTTCTCTAACTCTACTTTTATAATTGTGCAAGTTTCTAAACCTATCTTTTACATTAAGCAAGTTCTCTAACTCCATACTCGTTGAGTTAGTTTGTTGTGTTTAAGCAAGTTTTCTAATTCTAAAGCTTCGTTATGCAAATTTAAATATGCTATACTTTATCGAGTAAAGTATTTCCATTACAACAACTTCATCAGTATCCAGTTATTCATGATGATACAAGTTTCCCATCTCCACACTTTCGTTGAGATAGTTATTATGATTATGCAAGTTTTCTTAACTCTAAACTTGTTATATTAGCATGCAAGTACCTTTAGTTTATCGCTCAAGTTATTATTTGTTGTGCATGCTTGATATTAAATTCTAAGATGTAACCTTAGCTTAATGTTATTCAAAGCAAGGTATGATGTGTTATTCAATAGTTATGCTATTAGATTATCCCTAAAGCATGAACTTAGAAACTAAATATTTATTCGCTTATGATTATTCAATAACATAGTGTTATTATCTTTCATTCAACTAATCCTTAGTTGATGTCCGTTGAATTCCAAATTACCTTGAAGTGTATCCAAACCAAACTATCTTTGGGGATGGACTTGTACTCAAAATATCGAGATGAACAACCCTATTTATAGGGGTTACGCTTAGTTTTGTACTTTCATATTTAAATGTTTGTATACAATACACATGTACGAAGGGTTGATCCCCTAAGTACCTTAAAGTCATTATGGTCGTATATGATCGTAAAAGTTTAAGTTGAAAGATTACTTATAATCTGTGGACAAGGTTCGTGGTCATTAGACCCTCGGTGAATGTTAAGATGTTAATAGGACTTATTATTTAGTTCTATCGAGCCCTCGAATGGGCAAGGAATGTTTAAGATGTTAATAGAACCTATTGTTCGGGCTTCTATTGAGCCCCGAATGGGCAAGAGAATGTAAAAGTTATTCATTGTTATTTCAAGTGAGCCTTGTTTGCTCACTCTTGCCGTAAAATCCTTTAAACTAAAGATGGAAAGGGTGACGTACCTAAAGCACCAAAGAAAGGAAAGGAAAGATGAACAAGCATCAAGACTTGTAATAGTTTTGATAGTTTTATTATCGAATTTGGTTTAAAGAATGTAATGAAGTTTATTTAAATTTTCCGCATGAATGATTGTTTGTAAAGTAGATAACCCGGGAGATTTTATTTTATGTAATTCTGTATGGGGTGTTTATTATTCAATTTTATTTATGATTGGGTAGTTATAAATGAATGTTTTGATTGATGTGAACACCAAATCTTGAGGTAATGAAGTACCGAGATTTGGGGTGTCACAAGTTGGTATCAAAGCTTTAGGTTATGAACCTTGTGTGGGGAAAAAAGCCTTAGGAAGTAACCTTTGAAAAGATAGTGGAGATAACTCTTATCGAAGTTTTAAGGAAGAAGTAATAAAACACTTATGTGCTTATGTGTTTATAACTTATGTGCTCGCGAAAGTGTCGAGTAGAATGATTAATAACTAAAACTTTAAAATTTTGTTGTCGTGGATGACTAATGTCTGAGAATCCAACAAAGTTAGGGAGGAGGGACCTCAAATGCCTATAGAGGAGGAGCCTCGCGACATTCAAAGTTGTTTGGGAACAACTATTCGCCACGGAGAGTCACCTCGCTGGTGGTCAAAGTGGGTCAAAGATGAGGATGATGATGTGGAGACGGATGAGGAGGATCCCGTGGAGTTGCCACAGAGGATGAGGATAACGAGGACGAGGAGGAAGAGACTCCACTAACCTCGATGGTCGTCAGATGTATGATGAAGTCTACGACCGTAACGTGGAACTTCGTGACACAGTTGAGGAGTGCAGGAGATAGTAGCTGAACAATGATCGCAATGACACGTAAGGACGACGACGACATCCAGGATCGAGATGAACGCCTAACTAATGTCAAGAGAAGTCGATGCGCATCAAGGAGAGAAGGAACAATCGATCGAGATGGTCGTGGAAATCAAGAAAAAGTCGAATGAAGAAGCTACCAAGAGGGCGAGAGTCAAGACGATACGAGGAAGCTTATCAACGAACCGAAGAGCAAGTAAGGGACGACAAGCAAAGAGGATGAAGATGGAAGAGATGGATAAAGTATTCAATACCGTGATCAATCGAGCTCAAGATCGGCCGCATGGGTTATCCAATTCAGTTCGAGACTCGCCATCATACGTGTTAGATCGCCAACCATGTTCCGTAAGTTATGGAAGAAGAGCATCAAAAGGCTACCGAGTATCTTAATAGATCATCATAGGAAATGTGTCTATTTTGCAAGTAATAAGTGTTAAATAATGTGTAAATCCTCAGTGTTAAGTAAACCATGGGATATGAGAATGATGATGTTGTCTCGTAACTTTTGTAGTTCAGAAAGGAATGTAAATAGCAAAGTGATGCTATTATTGTTATGTTTTTCAAAGTTATGATGAATAAATAAAAAGCTATTATTTTATTCAAAAGTGTTATGTGGTTAATTTTTTTATGGAGGCAAGATAATTAGAAAATACTTAAAGAAGTTGGGTAATAGTCTAATAGATGTTTTTTTTAACAGAAAATGCCTCCCAGACGTGAACCACCCCGTCAGAGAACCAATACGAGAACTAACAATAACGATGTTGAGGATAATTCCGCCCAACAACTAGTGACATTACTAACAGAGCGTGCAGTAATCAACCTCAAAACCAAGGCACAACGCTTAAGGAGTTTAAGGCGGTCGGACCACCAATTTCGTGGGTCAACGAATCCTACGAGGCACGCACTGGATTATGGAGATTGAGAAGATATTTGAAGTCGCTAGGGTAGTGGATGAATGTAAGACCGCTTTTGCAACATTTATATTGAAAGCAGAAGCTAGTTATTGGTGGCAAGCCAATAAAACCCGGGAAGGACCAGGGGTGATGACCTGGGATAGGTTTAAGGAGTTATTCTTCGAGACCTACTTCCTAGAGAGTTCGAAGAGTCAGTTAGAGGTTCAGTTTTTGGAACTCAAGCAGGGAGCGATGACGGTGTCTGAGTATGCCGTGAAATTCAACGAATTGGCGAGGGTTTGCGCCATATCAAGTCAAAGACAGATTTGAGCGTAAGGCAAAGAGGTTTCGAACAGGATCAAGCCCTGGTCAGACAAAAAGAGGTTTCCTGCTCCAATTGAAGACGCTTTTAAAGAAGTTGATGGAGAAGGTCAGACTCACCAAGGTGGAGGCGAGGCAAATGACAAAATTCAATCAAGCAAGAAAAAGAAGAAGAAGAATGAGGTGGAAGTGAAGAATGGTAATGAGGCAATGGAAATGGCAACAAACAACAACAACAACTTGAAGAGGAAGTGGAACGGAAATGGGGTATCGGAAACCAAAGCAGAGTAACCAACAGTTTAGGAAGTTTGAAGCATGTGCTACACGCGGGAGGTTTCATAAGGGTGTGTGCTTGATGGGGAAACGCATGTTTCAATCTGTGGCTGTGGAGGGTCACATCGCCTCAAATTGCACCCAACCCAAGAAGAATGTCTATTTCACATGTGGATCCAAGGATCATTTTGCTCGTGAATGCCCTCGTAAGAAGGCTCTGAGAAACAAAGAAGAAGTAAGGGAGGCAAAGAAGTGGAGGTATTTGGGCCATTCACGGGACCTACAACACAAACAAACCCACAGCCGTAACTTTCAACACGACTCGCAAGATGTTGGCAATCAAAAGATGTGGTGTCGTATTATCCCAATCAACGATATTAATGCTTATGTATTATTTGATTCGGGTGCTACTTGTTCGTTTATATCTGATGAATTTGCTAAGAGGTTAGAATTGCTTAGAGAAGAACCGAATTTCCTTTGAACATAGAAATTAATGAATAGGAGGTGATTCTTGTTAGGTTTGTATACAAGAACTGTAGAGTGAACATTAAAGGGAATATCCTGATGGTAGATTTAATTCGATTAGACTCGGGGAATTTGATGTAATTTTGGGAATGGATTGGCTGTTCAAATATGGAGCAGTAATTGATTGTCACAAGAAGTGTGTAAAACCTTGATGACTCGCCAAAGGTAGTTTTCCATGGTAGCAAATCGCCTAGACAAATGAAATGTCTGACGATTATGCAGGCCAAGAAGTTGTTCAGTCAAGGCTGTGTGGGTTATTTAGCTTATATAGTCGATAATCAGAAGAAGGGTGTAAAACTGGAGGAGATACCAGTGGTTAGAGAATTCCTAGAAGTATTTTCGGAAGATTTGCCAGGACTTCCACCGAGAGAGATTGAGTTCAGAATCGATTTAGCGCCGTGAACTGCACCGATATCAAGGCCCCGCATGTAACGGCTCCTAGAGAAATGAAGGAACCGATGGTGCAACCGCAAGAATCGCCGGACAAGAAGTATATTCAACCAAGCGTATCACCGTGGGGAGCGCCGGTATTATTTGTGAAGAAGAAGGACGGATCAATGCGTCTTTGCATTGATTATAGGGAGTTAAACAAGGTCACTATTAAGAATAGGTATCCGCTACCTAGAATAGATGACTTGTTTGATCGGGTTGAAGGGTGCTAAATATTTCTCAAAAATAGATTTGAGAAGTGGGTATCACCAATCAAGGTAAGAAAGGAGGATATACCTAGAACAACATTCGTAACCCTGCATTTACATTACGAAGTTTCGGTGATGTCTTTTGGTTTAACAAATGCCCCCGCCGCTGCTCATGGATTTGATGAATGTGGTATTTAAACCATTCTTAGACAAGTTCGTAGTAGTGTTTATCGATTACATTCGTGTATTCCAAAACTCAAGAAGAACACGTGGAACATTTACGCCCCGACATTGGAGACACTAAGAAAGGAAAAAGTTGTACATAAAATTTCTAAGTGTGAATTTTGGCTCGATCGTACAATTTTTGGGTCATGTGATTGACAAAGATGGGATTTCAGAGATCCATCGAAAGTGGAAGTCAGAATCAATTGGGAACAACCAAGGACACCTTTTGAGGTGAGGAGTTTTTGGGACCGGCTTGTTATTATAGAAGATTTATACAAGATTTTTCCAAGATAGCCACTCCGCTAACAAATTTGACACTTTAAAAGTCGTGGAAATTTGTTTGGACGGAGAAGTGTGAAGAGAGCTTCCAAGATTTGAAGAAGAAGCTAAGTATGGCACTGTGTTAACCTCACGGATAATACAGAAATTTTGTGGGTATAGTGATGCCTCACACAAAGGATGGGTTGTGTTTTATGCAAAACGGAAAAGTTATTGCCTATGCATCAAGACAATCAAGGATTATGAGAAAGGTTATCCGACTCATGATTTAGAATTGGTCGCAGTGGTATTTGCTCTCAAGATATGGAGACACTATCTCATATGGAGAGAAAATGAGATCTACATGCACCACAAAAGTCCAAGTATATTTTCACTCGTAAAGATCCGAACACGCGCCGAGAAGGTGGATGGAATTGATAAAAGATTATGATTGTGAGATCTTTTATCATCCGTGCAAAGCGAATGTGGTTGCAGATGTTTTAAGGTGAAAGGTTGGAGAAATTAATGCCGATAACAACTCAGAGGAGCTCATTTCAAAGAATGACAAAGTTAGAACTGGAAATCAAATTTCCACAGAACTGGATTTAAACGACTATTTCGGTTAGAAGCAGTCCAACTTTATCTGGACAAGGTGAAGAACGCCGCCATAAGATGAAGAATGTGGAAAGATAAAAGAGAATATGGGTGATGGTAGCGATAAAAATACAAGGTCGATAATCAAGGATTACTACTAGAGACGAGGGAAGAATCGGGTTCCAAGAACACCAGAATCGAAAGATGAAATTCGATCAAGCTCATAGCTCAAGATATTCGATTCATCCAGGAAGCACGAAGATGTATCAAGATTTACGCCGACATTTTTGGTGGCTGAATATGAAAAGGGATGTTGTAGAATGTGTGGCTAAATGTTTGATATGTCAAAGAGTAAAAGCCGAACATCGAAGACCCAGCGGATTACTTCAACCATTAGAAATACCGGAATTGAAGTGGGAACACATCACGATGGATTTTGTGATGGGTCTTCCAACTACTCAGAGAGGATGCGATGCAATTTGGGTGATAAGGGATGACCGATGAAATCAACGACTTTTTACCAATAAAGATTAGGTTCAATCTTGATCGGGCTTGGCAAGATTGTACATCAAAGAGATCGTTTCGAGACATGGAGTGCCAAGTGTCAATCAGGTGTCCGATAGAGACCCGCGATTCACTTCAAATTTTTTGGAAGAGACTACAAGAATGCATGGGAACTCAATTGCGAATGAGTACGGCTTATCATCCACAAACAGATGGCCAAAGCGAACTAACGATCCAGACATTGGAAGATATGCCGAGAGCACGCATCATGGATTTCAAAGGAAGTTGGAAGAACAATTATCATTTTGTGGAATTCGCCTACAATAATAGTTATCACGCGAAAGCATCGCAGATGCCGCCTTTACTAAGCGTTATACTGCAAAAGTGCGTAACTCCACCGTGGCCGGGATGAAGTTGGTGAACGCCAACTACTAGGACCGTAATTAGTGCAACAAACCGCCAGAGGTTATCAAACTCATCAGACAAGATTGGTAGCAACTCAAGACCGATGTAAGAAGTATGTCGATCAACACAGCAAAGATCGTGCATTTGACGTAGAAGCTATGTATTCTAAAAGTTTCTCCTCGAAGGGGAAAATTCATTTTGTAAGAAGGGAAAACTAAGCCCGAGGTTTATGGACCCTTTCAAGAAGTCGCAAAAAGTTTGGAGAGGTAGCTTACGAGGTAGCTCTACCTCCAGAGTTGGAAAACATTCATAATGTTTTTCATATTTCGTTGTTACGACCATATAAACCCGATTACAATCACGTGATCGAGTACGAACCGTTGCAGTTTGAGAAAGATTTGTCTTATGAAGAGGTTCCTATCCAGATAGTTGATAGGAAAGAACAAGTGCTCAGGAATAAAGTGATACCTTCTGTGAAGGTGATATAGAGAAACCATAATGCTGAAGAAGCAACGTGGGAACTCGAAGAGAAAATGATGAAAGAGTACCGAAAGTTATTTGTTTTAATCAGGTCTTCGATTCTCGGGGATGTAATCTTTATAAGTAGGGAAGAATGTAATGAATGTGTTGTTTGAGTTGTGATTCGGGGATGTAATCCTTATAAGAGGGGAATGATGTAACATTCCGCATTTTTTAAATGTAAGTTATAAATATTTATTGATTTATATAAATATTTATGGATGTGTTTATTATTGAATAAGTAATTGTTTAAATTGATTGAGTTGATTTAGTTAATTATTTATTTGCTAAATAATTAATGTGATTAGTTAATTATTTATTTGTTAAATAGTTAATGTGTTATGTGGATCGAAAGTTATGTGATTAAGTAATTTATTTAATAAATTGTTATTTCATAAAGAGTGACAAATAACTATGTTATAAAGAGTTATTAAAATAAATTAAAGTAATTTTAATTTAGTTTTACCCAAACAAAGCTTAAGGATATAAACTATTTTATTTTAAAGGATTTGCCAAACAAAGCCCTACGGCTTTTGGATTTTGAAATTTAAATTATTTATAAATAAACTAAATAATATATATATATATATATATATTTATAAATGGTAATGTTATATATATTTTTTATAAATCGATGTTATTATTGATTAGGCTTATTAGGGCTATGTCCGGTTTTATGTTACGCGTATTGGATATCGGTTGAAAGTTACGTGGTTAGTAGTCTAAATTATTACTGAGAAAAGAAAGAAGGGCTAGAGAGAGTTTTGAGAAAAGATAGAAGTCGAGAAGTTTGAGAGAGAACGTGATTTTCAAAGCAAGTCCGTTAACAAAGATTCGTAAGCAAGCAAAAAGGTAGGGTTTCTCTAACCTTAATTTATGTATATATATATATATGTTGGATTCATGATGCCTAATGTCTCTCGTGTTCTTCAACTCACATACGGTGTATAAGATTTTTACAAAACTCTCAGTAAAACTATGTTTGTATAATTGGTTAGAGAGCATGTATATGTATATGTAATTGTTATCACTAGCATTGTAATTGTTATATATATATATGTATATATATATATATATATATATATGATTGTATGCTAATTATAGGCTAAAGGAAGAAATTGATTTGTTCAAATGAAAGTATATATATACTAATATATGTTTTGTAGAAATATCAAAAGTTATGTATGCTAACCGAGGAATTGAACTATACATGTTAATTTGTTATATGTTGGTATACTTGTATTTCAAAGGAATCAAATTTGGTTGATAACAAAGTGAAAATTTCGCTCACGTGTATTTTTAGATATCAACAATGGAGTTTTGAAGTTTTAACCAAATATTATTTTAGTGATTTAAGTCTTTTAAATTTGTTGTTCAATTGTTGGAAATTGGTATATGGATAATTGTTAGCAATTATGTGTAGTTTATATTAGTTATATATATGTTGTTTGGGGTAATTGTTGTTACAAATTTAAGACAAGAGCTTTGCTCTATTCTTCGTTTTGGTTCTGTGAGTTTTGACGCCCAACACAAAATTCACGCCCAGCGCCAAATTTCGCATACACCAAAAATACTTCAAATACCAAAAATAGGCCAGAAGTTCACGCCAAACGTTGAAATTCATGCCTCGAATTGCTGAATCGCGCCCTGGCGCACATCGTCTCGCGCCCCAAATACCGAAAAGTGGTCTGGGACATAAAGTTTTGACCTCTGTAGTAAAACAGCCATAACTTTCTCATACAAACTTCGATTGAGTTGATTCAAGATGATCCAGAACGAGGATGAATAGACGTACAACTCTCATGCTTTAAGTTTCTTAATTTGAGGTCTGTAACAGTAGTCAAAATGGCCATCGTTAGGACTGTTGTGTATTTAGAGCCAATCGGAAGGTGTCGGGATTCACGAATGCAAGTGCAACCCTTTTGGTATTAGTATAACTTAATGATAACATGTTGGACATGTAATAGGATGTTGTATCAAGTTGTTAATGTGCATGTGGTGCAATGACATGATCACTTAAGTAGTTGTAATAAAGCTAAAAAGTAATGTTCATGAAAAGATGTGATGTTGTTTAAACTTAAACTTAGTTAGTAGCTATACTAAGAGTAATAAAGTAACTCATAAAGGTAATGTTAGTGTAACTAATATGTATTGTCAATACATATGGTATGTGTAGGACTTGGGGTGAACGTGAATAGTAATTGTTTAACCTACGCACGAGGCAAGTTCTCTAACTCTACTTTTATAATTGTGCAAGTTTCTAAACCTATCTTTTTACATTAAGCAAGTTCTCTAACTCCATACTCGTTGAGTTAGTTTGTTGTGTTTAAGCAAGTTTTCTAATTCTAAAGCTTCGTTATGCAAATTTCATATGCTATATACTTTATCGAGTAAAGTATTTCCATTAAGCAACTTCATTGTATCCAGTTATTCATGATGATATAAGTTTCCCATCTCCACACTTTCGTTGAGATAGTTATTATGATTATGCAAGTTTTCTTAACTCTAAACTTGTTATATTAGCATGCAAGTACCTTTAGTTTATCGCTCAAGTTATTATTTGTTGTGCATGCTTGATATTAAATTCTAAGATGTAACCTTAGCTTAATGTTATTCAAAGCAAGGTATGATGTGTTATTCAATAGTTATGCTATTAGATTATCCCTAAAGCATGAACTTAGAACAAAATATTTATTCAGTTATGATTATTCAATAACATAGTGTTATTATCTTCATTCAACTAATCCTTAGTTGATGTCCGTTGAATTCCAAATTACCTTGAAGTGTATCCAAACCAAACTATCTTTGGGGTGGACTTGTACTCAAAATACTGAGATGAACAACCCTATTTATAGGGGTTACGCTTAGTTTTGTACTTTCATACCAAATGTTTGTATACAATACATGTATGAAGGGTTGATCCCCTAAGTACCTTAAAGTCATTATGGTCGTATGACCGTAAAAGTTTAAGTTGAAAGATTACTTATAACTGTGGATAAGGTTCGTGGTCATTAGACCCTCAGTGAATGTTAAGATGTTAATAGGACTTATTATTTAGTTCTATTGAGCCCTAAATGGGCAAGGAATGTTTAAGATGTTAATAGAACCTATTGTTCAGCTTCTATCGAGCCCTCGAATGGGCAAAGAGAATGTAAAAGTTATTCATTGTTATTTCAAGTGAGCCTTGTTTGCTCACTCTTGCCTGTAAAATCCTTATAGCTAAAGATGGAAAGGGTGACGTACCTAGCACCAAAGAAAGGAAAGGGAAAGATGAACAAGCATCAAGACTTGTAATAGTTTTGATAGTTTTATTATCGACTTTGGTTTAAAGAATGTAATGAAGTTTATTTAAATTTTCCGCATGAATGATTGTTTGTAAAGGTTAGATAACCTCCGGGAGATTTTATTTTATGTAATTTCTGTATGTAAGGTGTTTATTATTCAATTTTATTTATGATTGGGTAGTTATAAATGAATGTTTTGATTACGTGAACACCAAATCTTGAGGTAATGAGGTAATGAAGTACCGAGATTTTGGGGGGTGAATCTCGGCTAATACAAGTGAAAGCGCTCGGCGCCTAATCTATTAAAGCAAGGCGCCCGCCATGGCCCCAAGTTTGCGATTCCTATTTCAGTTACAAGTCTATTCGGTTCACATCTTCTCCTCTCCTCTTCTTCACGTCTCCACTACTACACCCACAAATGTCCAGACGATAACTGCTCTTAACCTTGCATATAATATCCCACTATTGAGGGCATCTCGACATATCACATTAAGATTTCCTTTCGCAAAGCAATCCTCATCTCCCACAAAGGTATGTTTCTAAATTTAACTTCATAGATGGTGAATTCAAATCTTGTCAATTGTGAGATGGGTAAGTCACTGTGCACCTTGGTTCATATTCTTTACATCTTCCTACCGATTTTCACCCTTGTTATTTCCAGTATCTCATTGTCCCAAAAGGTGAATCACGTTTGATTGTGCACCACTTTTGGTTAGAATATCATGCATATGTGGTAATTGATTACCAGGAAGATGATTTGATAAAAGAAATTAGTGTGTTTCAAAGCAAGTTATGAGTTACCCATAAGGTGCTCGATAAATTTCCTGACCCAATGCTAATGGTTAAATTTGCATGAATCACCATATCCACGCATTGTATGTATGTGCCATCTTACCGCCACAATAGTATAGGCCTATTGTAACACATATTAATCACTGTTGTGGGAGAGTGTTAAACCAAATTGATGCACACAAGGGGTCATATTGCTTTACTCGACACATCTTTTGACCGAATTATAGGTGTTCCTTAACACTTGTAGAATTTGAAAAATACATGCATCTAAGTGGTACAATTGTGCGTTTTTATGCTAGTATATGTCATGCCACACCCTCAACTTTATACTTAACATTTACATATATTTTGATGTTTGGGGGTAGTGTCATGGATACGTGTATCCCAACTAAATTTTTGGCAACTGCAACTAATTGTGAATTCGTATTATTGCAGAAATTTCTCAATGACTTCCAAACGACAACGTGGCCAAGGTTCAGGCTCCGCCTCAGCCCCGCCGAGATTTGATAGCCGCCGATTCGTCTCCGCCGAAGTACAAGAACGCTATAACCACATGGCTACCCGCTCACTAGTCCCCGAATGGGGTTTAAGGCCCGATCAAACCAAGGATGGAGAAATAGCGGTAATGATAGCTGAAAGAAACTGGTTCTCCCTAACTGAATAACCTGACCCAGCAGTGATTGCAGTCGTGAAAGAATTTTATGCCAACGTTCCAGAACACGATCACTATGAAGTGTTTGTCAGGGGAAAAACTGTGGAAATCGAAGAAGAGGACATAAATGGGTGCTACCACATGGATTTGGAAGATCTTAACGACGAATATGCCGGTCTTCTGAGCCAAGGTCCAGACTATGAGAAAATAATTTGAGAGCTGTGTCAACCGGGCACCACATAGACAGTGCATGGGCGTGGCAGCATGACCTTCCTCCATTCTCACCTCAGTCTATATGGGAAGGCGTGGTATGCCTTTATATGTGCTAAACTCATGCCATGCACACATGTGAGCCATGTCACCAAAGAACAAGTGGTGCTGCTATATTCCATTATCCAAGGCTTGCAAATAGATGTCGGTCACGTGATCCAGCAGTCCATTCTCCGAGCATCTCGAGGTGGAACTACAGGAGGTTTACCCCATCCTTCTTTAATTTGTGTTCTATGTGCCAAGTTTGGGGTGAAGTGGAAATCGGATGAGATGATTCAAATGCCTATGCCCGTGTTGGACCACAAGTTGATCAGCAGGTATAAAGTGTGGACAGGTGGGGCAAATCACCCTAGGGGATTGGGTTTCATAATTCCCCAAGTTGCACCTACACAAGTCCCACCACCTTAGGCTCCACCTACTTATGGCCCATCTACAGCAGCTCATCGTGGTGTGGTTTCCGAAGCTGTCCAGCGGGAAATAGATGGCATGTTCTACAACATGGAGTCCCAGAATGTACTCTTGTCTGAACGGGAAGACGTGATTTTCAAATTTTAGTTGACAATTTCTTGCATGAGAGAATGCGCATGAACGTCCAATCACATCCGGGCGTTTAACTTAGCCATTTCCCAACTGCTCCTGTTCTCTCTGTATTTCCCCCGATCAAGAGATGGCGAGGATGAGGATGCTCCACCCGAGGAATAAGCTCGTCAGGGAAGTCCTCTGTTTTATTTTGTTATATTCTTCGAATGAGGACATTGCTCTGGATTAGTTTGGGGGTAGTTAGTTTTTATTTCTAAGTTGTAGTTTGTTATTAGTTTGTGGATGTGGATTGTGATTGTTAGTTAAACTTTGCATTTAGGATTGCATGATGATTCCAACGTTTAATAGTGCATTTATTTGGGGGGGAAATGATGAATTTAGAATTGCATGAACAAGTCTAGTAAGGATTGTTGAGTCAGTGATATGATTTTCTTGACATGAATTGAATCTTTATCTGTTTAACACTGATATTATAGGAAAGCACTTTGAAAAACGACCATGTTGGCTATGATAGTTTAAATGGTTAGATAATAGAGTTCTAAAGGATGATTGCTAGTGAAATGAAAGGACAATTTGAATAGCTAGAGAAGACTGAATTTATACATAAACTCGAGTTTGGGGAAAAATATTTGGAATATATAAGCTAAAAATATATATTTATATATATATAAGCATGGTGACTAGTCTTGTTTCGGGGCCTTTGTTACCCGAGGGGATTGTCTTTACACCTAGCGCCCTAAGGTCTTTCATGGTCTGGGAGTCGTCGGTCGAAAGCTCGCTAAGGAGTAACACTGTTAGCCTAATGGGATGAGACATTGCACAGTCATTTATGTATATTTAAAAATAAATAAATAAATACAAATACAGCGGGAAAAGTGCAAAAGCCCCCGTTATAAAAAAAAGAGAAAAGAAAAGCATAAGTATTCCATTTTGACTCTTGAATTCGGGTGATTGTTTGAGTTTAGTTGAAACAAGTATATTTGATGAGTTCTCAATTTTACACTGTATGATGCTTACTAAGAAATTTAGTATCTTTCATATTTTTGCCTTTCATGGGTTAGCATGGTTGTTGAACACACACTCACAATATCAGTAATAACAGTTTCAGATTCGTTGATTGTTGGGATATCATTGATCTGTGTTCACATGATGTATCAGCATGTTTTTGTGATTTTTCTGAGGCCTATGGATATACGTGAGCTATTGGATTGCTGGAATTACGTTCATTTAGTTAGTTGCATTTGCATGAGTTGTCGCTTTCATATTTTTAGTATTATTTTGTGTTTGTTGTTTGAGGGCATGCAACGATTTAAGTTTGGGGGTATTTGATGATTGGGTAATATACCCATAAATCGGATATACTTGGGTTTAAATTGTTGTATCTTCGAGTCGTTTAGGAATATTTTTACTGTGTTAATGTGTTATTTTCTAGATTTGGGAGCTGCAGGAGCAAACGGGGGAATTAACTAAAAAGGGCAAAATGGTAATTTTTGGCGAATAACGCCGGAATCAGAATACAGTTGATGCTAATCGGTAATGGCCAAGTAGGTCAAGCAAATGTCGATTGATTATTTGGATTTCGGCGTTGACCGTCCGTTGACTTGGTTTATCACATGGAATGCAAAGTTGCTTTGGATTAGGAGTGTGGGGAAGTTATAAAAAGAAATTAAGTGCTGAAATTAGGGTTATCATCTATTCAATCATCTTATCATTCATCATTCATTCATTCATTGGAGGCTACACAAAGGATTACTTGAAGACTAAGGATTGGCTACAGAGTTTTCTTCTTCTTCTCCTTATTTTCAATTTGTAATTCTTTAAGGATGATTTGCAAACAATTATTGGTTTTTATTTCCGTTATGAACTAATTCTTTAATTAAGATTTAAATTGAACCTTTTATGGCTATAAATTAGTTATTCAGTTTATTCCAATTATTTATGTTGAAGTGAATTGTTTATCATGCCTTGCATCTATTGATTAATTATTTGTCCAATAATTACCTTGTTACTCTAGAAGGAATTGAAAGAGAAATTCTAGGGTTAGAACTGGGTTTGATAACGTGTGACTTATTTATTTGCATAGTGAATAATTAGGTTTGTGAATTGAATGGAAATATCTTTTCACCGCATGTAACACATAAGGAATTGGAATTGAAAGAGTTTAATTCACTTGTTTTGCATAGGAATATAGCAAGATTAATCTGGATTAAATAGAAGTCAGTTGATTACTTAGAAAAGGACTTTTGACATTTGAGAATTCCTGTTAACAATTCAGTAGACATAATAATTGGGGTAATTGGGTAATTGAGTTATAGTTCATAATTGGGGATATTAAAGTCTTAATCCTTATTTATCGGAAATCATTCATTCAAATATTAGTTTATTTATTTGTCTATTTTAGAGTAATATCTTTAATTGTTTAATTTAGTTTTAATATTTCAAAAAATCATAATTTATCATTGTTTAAATAAAATTGGGTTGATATAATGCTAGTAGTTGGAATTTATTAATTAGAATTCTCTATGGGATCGACACTCTATTTTATCACTTTATTACTTGTTGACCGTGTATACTTGCACGTATTCTTTGATTGCGAAATCAACCAATAGACCCATGTGATGATGGCGAATATACGAGTAGAACCGACTTTAATCGATAAAGTTAAAGTTGCTCAAGCTACAGACCTAGAGCTGATGCGTATAAGGAAGAAAGTGCAAGAAGGTGCTATGCCAGAAGAAGGAATCGATGAAGAAGGAATATTTTTTGAGTCAACTCCATACTTTATGTTCCTAATAACCCTGATTTAAAGTATAAAATCATGATGGAGGCGCACAACACACCGTTTGCAATCCATCCTAGGAGTACCAAAATGTATCGTGATCTTCGACATACATTTTGGTGGAGCAATATGAAGAGAGAGATAGCAAAGTTTATCTCAAGGTGTTTAACTTGTCAACGATTCAAGGTGGAGCATCAAGTACCAAAAGGTCCATTACAACCATTTGAAATTCCATAATGGAAGTGGGAGCACATTACCATGGATTTCGTTACTGGTCTTCCCAAGGTTTCTCAAGACATAGATGTAATTTGGGTCATTGTTGATAGATTGACCAAGTCTGCTCATTTCCTACCTATACGAGAAACTTATACACTTGAACGTCTTGCTCATATGTACATAAATGAGATTGTAAGACTGCATGGTATGCCGGTATCCATAGTTTCTGATCGAGACCCAATATTCACTTCAAGATTTTGGGTTAGTTTGCAAAAAGCTATGGGCACGGATTTATGATTTAGCTCAGCATATCATCCTCAGACGGACGAGTAGTCGGAGAGGACTATTCAAACTCTTGAAGATTTATTAAGACTCTGTGTCCTTGACTTCAAAGGAATTTGGGACAAGTTCTTACCATTAGTGGAGTTTTCCTACAACAACAGTTATCAAGCAAGTATTGGCATGGCTCCATTTGAGGCGTTGTATGGAAGAAAGTGTCGTTCTCCAGTATGCTGGGATGAGGTGGGTGAAGCAACGTTGTTGGGACCGGAGTTGGTACGTATGACTACGGAAAAGATTCAAACTATCCGACAATGTATAAAAATCTCACAAGATCGACAAAAGAGTTATGCTGATCTTCATCGAAAGGAAGTGGAATTCGATATTGGAGATCATGTGTTGTTACGTGTTTCTCCATGGAAGGGAGTTACGAGATTTTGAAAGAGAGGAAAGCTCAACCCTCAATTCATTGGCCCATTTTTAATCCTCGATCGAGTAGGAACTGTGGCCTATAGACTCTCCTTACCGCCAAGTATGTTTCGTGTTCATAATATTTTTCACATATCAATGTTATGTAAATATGTGAAAGACCCGAACCACATTATTGAATTAGAACCAGACGAGATAGAGGAAGATTTAACGTATGAAGAGTTACCTGTTAAAATCTTGTATAAGAAGGATCATATTCTACGCTCTAAAGTTATACCTCAAGTCAAAGTTTTGTGGAGAAACCACGATGTTGAGGAAATGACTTGGGAGTTAGAATCTGAAATGAAATCAAGGTATCCTCACCTCTTCGATATACCAGGTACATACCCTAATTTTGAGGATGAAATTTCATAAGAAGGGGAGGTTGTAAGACCCCAACTTTTATGAATAAAGAATAATTTTCTCGAAATATATTTTTGAATATTATGGTGTGGATTTGATATACTGTTATAGTTGTGGGTAATATTTACAAATTTTGCAAAGTAAGCAAGTGGTTATATAATATTCGATTGGTCGGGGAATATTCGTTTTAACGAGGGAATATTAAATGACGACCAGCACAATCATTGGTGGACCCCACAACGGATGTATTGTCGTAGTTAGAAAATGACAGAATTATCTTTTTATAGAAATAACGGCGAAAGTGTTACCGTTAAAATTGTTGAACTACCCGGTAGTAAAAGTATAGTAATACGCGTGGTTGCATAGTAGTACACGGTATTGATTATTGATTCTTACGTGAGAAGTCACGCAGTTATACTCAATTATTGCTACAGTGATTGCTGCATCATATCTCTCATATTATTGATTCAATTATTGTCACAGTATCATCTGCATAATATTTGTTATTATTAAATCAATAATTGAGACGACAAAATTATTCGTATTATTATTTGTAATATTGACAATGTCTAGAAGTTCTGTCAAGGAGAGGTTTGGTCACCTAATTGTGCGCCATTAAGGAGAAATCCTTATCAGAAAGCCCCTTCTTTCCTGGGAACGACCTGGTTGTTAAATATTATGAGTTATAATATTAATGATGAATAAGTTGTGTTGATTAAAGATGAAATTGATAGTTCCATTGTGTTGGGATTATTAGTTTTAGTGGAAATCGACATTTATTTCGATAATAATTGATGTCTAGAGGTTATTTTGACCAATCGGGTAATTAATCGAATAAATGAGCAATTAATTGCTATTATTTCACATGCTTATAACTATTTGTTCACATTTGTGTACTATTGATTCACATTCATGTACTATTAGGGGAGGTGGTGCAAGATTGATAATACTTGCATGACTAAATTAAAAATAGAGGTATAGTTGAAGGTACTATACTGTAATTAGTTTTTTAACATGATTATACTATTGAGTCACATGAATGAACTATTAATTCACATTATTTACTTTTAGGGGAGGTGGTGCAAGTTTGATAATACTTGCAGGACTAAATTAAAAATGACGAAAAAGAGGAAGGTATTATACTGTAATATTTCGAGCCCCAAAACGTGCAATTATCAAAACTATATTTTCCTATAAATAGAAGCTCATTCTTCCTTCATTTCTCACCAATTCACAAAAGCTTTAGAGCAATTATTATAGAGAGAAATTATAGAGAGAAAGAAGAAGAAGTCTACGCTACCTCATTTATTCCGAATATCCGCTTTTTTCTAATGTAAAGGGTATTATTCTTTTCGTGTTCATGAAGAGAGTTATTTTCTTTCAATACTCGTAAGGGTTGTTATTCCATTCTTTATTATTATGTTGGAATAACTTTGTCTATCGCAATACCGCATACATGGTGAAATTCTTACATTATTCCATTCTTTATTATTACATTTGGAACATCCATGCATGCGGATTACTCGTGACTGGTTCCATTCTTTATTATTACGTTGGAACATCACATGCATGCGTATTACGCATGACACTGTTCCGATTCTTTATTATTCGTTGGAACATCCCATGCATGCAGATTACGCATGACCTGGTTCCATTCTTTATTATTCTATTGGAATAACCTGTCTGTGCGGATTACGCACGCATGGTGAATTCTTCTATTATTCTGTTGGAATAATATGTCTACATGGATTACCGCATGGAGGCAAAAATCCATTTGCGGTTTTATATATTTTATTATACTTAGTTGATTAAAGTTTTGGCTTCTACACTCCATGAAATTAGTGGAATATCCTTGATATTTGCGTTTCATCCAGTATCTTTTCATAGAAATATTCTTCTGAGCATTCTTGAATTTTACTCCACAAAGCAGTATCATGTTGACAATTAGGACGTTATTGATTTTTGGATAAATTAAATTATAAATCTTTACAAATTTATCCTTGAACTTGTTTTATTGATTTCTTATATCATTGTCATCATCCTCATGTTTATAATATGTTGAAAGTCATCTGTGGTCTGTAGTGCATAGATGGACTTGATATGATTATGACCAGGGATTATTCGGTATAATCATGACCGTAATGTTACAAATGATGTGGTAAAAGTCCTCATTGGCCGTAGTGCATTGATGGACAGTTGTTGGCATGATCATGACCATTGATGAATACACGAATATCATTGGCTCGTAGTGCATGGATAATTTGTGGTCGTGATACTAATGAATATTCTTGGCCGTAGTGCAGGGATGATGTGGTTTATTTATTAAGCCGTGTCTCAGTGATAAAAGTGATGAAAAACCTTTTAAATCATAGAAAATAGTAGATTTTATTCTCTACTTGACTCTTCTAATGGATTGCTTGTTCCGCTGCAGTTAAACTTGATGTTTATTATATTTTATCAGTTTACCACTGTTGAAGGCTAATGATAATTTATTCTGCATTATCTTAGTCATAATATTTCTTACTGGGCTAGTGGAGCTCACCCTTTCTTTCATTGTTCTCTTCAGGAAATGAGAACGTAGTCGGGACTAGTCGGGGAACGGAGTGACGGTCTAGATGATAGCATTAGTAGTCCTCACTATTCTGTTAAATAGTGTGACAATAAATGTAATAAGGACTCCATTGAGTGTGGATATTGTATAGATGACAATATTCTTATTAAAACTCTTAGATTATGTTTTGTCGTATTTTACACGACTGTTGTATAATTAAGTTGTATTTGAATTTTATACCATTGTATTTGGCAACTCAAGATGGGTGATGTATACCTATTTTGGGGGCGTCACAATAGCCATTTATGGGCCCCATAACAGAGTAACTGTCGGATGAAATAAACGACAAGTATGATTTTTTTTATAAATAACGGCGTACTTGTTACCGTTAAAACTATTGGAATACCCGGTGGGTAAAGTAAAGTAATATGCGTTGTTGCACAGTAGCACACGGTATTGCACAATATTTTTGGATTATTGATTCTTACGTAAGAATGCACTACTCAATTATTGTTACAGTAATTACTATTCAGTATTTTATTTTATTGATTCAATAATTGCTACGTTGATATTTTATATTATTGTTATTTTAATAATTGTCACTACACAGTATTTCCCATTATCAGATCAATAATTCGTATTATTTTAATAATATTACTAGATAACATTATTGGCAATGTCTAGAAAATTATGTCTAAGGAGAGGTTTGGTCACCTAATTGCGGCATGAAGAAGGAGAAATTCTTATTGAAAGCCCCTCTTTCCCTGGGAAATGACACGGTTGTCGATCTTGTGATTCTATAATATTATTTGTGAATAATTAATTATTGATTTATATGATAAGAAAAATATTTATTTATGTGGATATATATGGAGGAATTTTTAGAAAAGTGACAATTATTGAAAATTGATATTTTATCTTTTACGATAAAATAATTTATTTAAATATATTATTATATTATAATAATATAATACTAGTGATATTTTTACAATGAATGTATGATATATGAATAAATGAGGAAGAGTATTTTTGTTACAATAAATGCTAAAAACATGTTAAACATGTTGGTGGGCGCCATTTTTTTGACTGAAATTTGATTATAGCATGTAAAATCGTCCGTATATGAATTTCGGTCAATTTCTGCTTGGAATTTGGAAAAACTTAAACTTACAAAGTTGTAGAGAATTGAATTTTCTATGGAATGGACATAAGATTCGAATTTTTCTGATAAAAAGGCTATTTATTATGAATGATTGAAGTTCCGGAATATTGGGTCTGAATTGATTTTGTTATAAAAAATATTTAAAACATATTTTTCATTTTGGTGGGCCCCACTTGCATGTGTTAGTTGCTGAAATCAGATGGCAAGGTGTGTATAGGAAATTTATATAAATATATTAATATTTAATTAAATTTTCTGCTTTGGTGTTCTAAGCATTTTCTTATAAATAGGGTGCTTAAGTTAGAATTGAAAATCACACCAGAAACTGAAGTTTTCTCTTAATATATTTATCGAGCGTATTTTTGTGAGTATTTTGATACTTTGAGTGTTTCTATACGGTGCAAGTTCCTTTCAGCGTTATATCTGATATTCCAGCCAGAAGTACTATACTTTTGAGGTAAGGGATGCTATTTTCTTCGTAAATTATATTATTTCTTTCAATATCATTATACCGGAATATTAGTATGAATTTTATTGTGAATTTTTTACCTTTTCATGTCGGGGTTACTATTCATGAGTTACTATTCATGAGTTACTATTCACAAGTACTATTCACGAAGTATGATGATTTTTCTTATGGAATTTCTACCTTTTTGTGTCGGGGTTACTATTCACGTATACGACACTATTCACGTATATGACACTATTCACGTATATGACACTATTCACAGAAAAATTAAATTTTCTTTTTTGTCCCATCTTTGATTGTATCCATGTTTTGATCTTCATTCTTGAATTTTACTCCACTATGGTTTATTAAGAAGTATTTTTGAACTCGGATTGTTTAAAGTACGAATCCTTAATCTTTGTCCTTTTATTTCACTGGATTCGTTTCTTTAAAACTATTTTCATCATCCTCAACCCTAAATGATGATAATACTGAATATCTTTGGCCTGTAGTGCAAAGGTAAATGATTAACTTGTGACGCCCCCAAAATAGGTATACATCACACATTCTGAGTCGCCAAATACACGGTACATAAACAAATACAACTTCAGTAATACAATTGTCGTGCAAAATACGACAACACATATACTGTGAGTTTGAATACAACTATTGTCTAATAGAGAGTATACAAACTCAAAAGGAGTCCTCATTACAATTATTGATACACTATTTTACAAAATAGTGAGGACTATTAATACAACTATCACGAACCATCACTCCATACCCGGCTTAGTTCCTACTATGTTCTCACCTTACGAGAAGAAAAATGGAACAAAAGGAAAAGGTGAGCTCAACTAGCCCAAGAAAAGAATATTATGACTAAGATAATATACAACAATTTATCATTAGTCTTCAACGAGGGAAAAATCGATAAAATATAATAGACAACAAGTTTTAGATCAACAAGCTGCGGCGGAAAGAACAATCCATTAGAAGAATCAAGTAGAGAAAGAATTCCACTATCTTCTAAGATTTAAAAGTCCATCATCAATATTTTATCCTGTAAAATCAATCAATATACATCTTGAATCAAATATTCATCTTTTTACTACAAAGCTAAAGATATTCATTTGTATCACCCGATTGGTCATGTTCATCTCAACACTGTTCATCTTTGCACTACGGGCCAAAGATATTCATTAGGTAATCATTCATCTTTGCACTACAGGCTAAAGAATTCAGTAATATCATCATTTAGGACTGAGGATGATGAAAAATATTTTTAAGGAACGAATCCAGTGAAACAAAATAACAAATATTAGAGATTCGTATTACAGTTTATCCAAGATCAATTATACTCTATAATAACCAATTTTGAAGCAAAAATCAAGAATAAAGATCAAAACATGGATACAATCAAATATAGCAACCATAATAGACATCTTGGACAAAAAGAAGAAAATTTTATTTTTTTTGTGAATAGTGTCGTATTCGTGAATAGTGTCGTATACGTGAATAGTAACCCCGACACAACAAGTTCCAAATTTGATAAAAAAATTCAGACCAATATTTTGGCATAATGATATCGAAAGAAATAATATCATTTACAAAAAAAAATAACATCCCTTACCTCAAAATAATAAAGATTACTTGATCGGAATATCGATATAAAATTTGAAGGAAACTTGCACTGATAAATAGAAACTCACAAAGTATCTAAATACTCACAAAATACGCTCGATAATATAGAGAGAGAAGGAGAGAAAGAGAGAAAGCTTATGTTTCTGGTGTGATTTTCAATTCTAACTTAGCCCTCTATTTATAGGAAAATGTTGTAACCTTGTGAGGAGACTTGACTGCTACTACGATGGATTTACCTGCTACTATTGCCACCCACGACATTTGAAATAAAATTCAGCACATTTCTTCACCAACCACAAGTGGGGCCCACTCAATTCTATAATTTTCCGCCAAAATCATTTATAAACCTAATTTCTAAATCAGTCACCTCTTAAACTTCATAACAAATTATACGTTCATTTTTAAAGGTTCAAAATTTATGGACATATACTCAACTTATATATGTATAACATATCCAAAAATCACAATGATCCAACGGTCTGATTAAAAATTATAACTCGCGCAATATATTTCAAGTACAGTGATTTAATTTTTAATACATCCATTCCGACAAAAACACCTCAACATTAATTCCTTCAATTATATCAACATAAAATAAATATATCCATCAATTATATCCACATAAAATAAATATTTCCTTATCATATAAATCAATAATTAATTATTCACAAATATATTACGTAATCACAATTATGACAACCAGCCGGTAGTTCAGGAAAGAGGGGCTTTCAGATAAGGATTTCTCTCTTCTTGGCGTGCAATTAGGTGACCAAACCTCTCCTCGATGAGAACTTTCTAGACATTGCCAATAATGTTATCTCATAATATTATTCAAATAATATGAATTATTGATCCGATAATGGGAAATACCGTGCAGTGATAATTATTGAAACAACAATAATATAAAATATCAACGCAACAATTATTGAACAAATAAAATAAAATATTGAACAGTAATTACTGTAACAATTATTGAGTAGTGCCTTCTTACGTAAGAATCAATAATTCAAAAATAGTGTGCAAAACCGGTGCTCATTGTATGCAACCACGCGGCGATATTCTCGTATTTTAACCAACGGGTATTCTAAATGTTGTTAAGCAGTAATAACTACGTAGATTATTTGTAAAAACTCAAATTTGTCGTTTTCTTCATCCGACCGTTATCCGTTATGGGGCCCATAAATGGCTGCGCCGTCGTACGAATATTCCCCCACAAGAAATAATATTCCACGACCAAACGAATATTCCCCGACAACAATGAATATTTTATAACCACTTGCTTATTTTGCAAAATTTGCACATTTCACCCATAACCAAAGTATTATATCAAATTAATACCTTATTATTCATAATAATAATTAGAGCAAATTCAATTTTATTTATAATAAGTTGGGGTCTTACAACCTCCCCTCCTTATGAAATTTTGTCCTCGAAATTGACATACGTATCTGGTATTTCGAAAAGGTGAGGATACCTCGCTTTTATTTCTGATTCCAACTCCCAGGTCATTTCTTCAATTGCATGGTTCCTCCACAAAACCTTAACTTGTGGTATAACCTTCGTGCGTAGGACATGCTCTTTCCTATCCAAGATCTTAACAGGTACCTCCTCGTACGTTAAATCTTCAACTATCTCGTCCGGTTCTAACTCAATAATGTGGTTCGGGTCTTTCACATATTTACGAAGCATAGATATGTGAAAAACATTATGAACATGAGACATGCTTGGAGGTAATGCGAGTCTATAAGCCACATTTCCTATTCAGTCAAGAATCTCAAATGGACCAACAAATCGTGGATTGAGCTTTCCTCTCTTCCCAAATCTTATAACTCCCTTCCATGGCGCAACACATAACAATACATGATCCCCAATATTAAATTCCACGTCCTTTCGATGAAGATCCGCATAACTCTTTTGTCGATCCCGTGTCGTTTGTATACGTTGTCGGATCATTTGGATCTTCTCTGTAGTTATGCGTACCAATTCTGGTCCCAACAACATTGCTTCCCCCACCTCGTCCCAGCATACTAGAGAGCGACACTTTCGTCTATACAATGCTTCAAATGGAGTCATACCTATACTTGCCTGATAACTGTTGTTATAGGAGAATTCCACCAATGGAAAATACTTATCCCAACTCCCTTTGAAATCTAGGACACAGAGTCTTAATAGATCTTCAAGGGTTTGAATAGTCCTTTTTGATTGCTCGTCCGTTTGAGGATGGTATGCTGAACTGAATCATAAATCTGTGCCCATAGCTTTCTGCAAGCTAACCCAAAATTGTGAAGTAAATCTTGGGTCACGATCCGAAACTATGGATACTGGCCGGCCATGCAAGCTTACAATCTCATCCATGTACATATTAGCAAGACGTTCAAGGGAATAAGTCTCCCGTATAGGCAAGAAATGGGCAGACTTGGTTAATCTATCAATAATAACCCAAATCACATCTATGCCTTGAGAAACCTTGGGAAGACCCGTAACGAAATCCATAGTATTGTGTTCCCAGTTCCATTTCGGAATCTCAAGTGGTTGCAATGGACCCTTTGGCACTTGATGCTCCGCCTTTACACGTTGACAAGTTAAACACCTCGAGATAAACTCCGCGATCTCTCTTTTCATATTGCTCCACCAAAATGTATGTCGAAGATCATGATACATTTTGGTACTCCCAAAATGGATTGCAAACAGTGTGTTGTGTGCCTCCATCATGATTCTATGCTTCAAGTCAGAATCTTGAGGAACACAAAGTCTGGAATTGACTCGAAATATTCCTTCTTCATCGATTCTTGCTTTTGGAATAGCACCTTCTTGCACTTTCTTCTTCATACGCATCAGCTCCATGTCCGTAGCTTGAGCAACTTTAACTTTATCAATTAAAGTCGGTTCTACTCGTATGTTTGATATCATCACGTGGGTACTTGGAGCCTTTACCTCTATCTCCATCCTTTGCAAGTTATACAAAATGGACCTTGGTGTTAACAACATTGCACTCGTACCCACATATGATCTTCTACTCAATGCGTCAGCTACCACGTTTGTTTTTTCAGGATGATATTTGATGGTATGATTGTAATCTTTCAATAGCTCGAGCCAACGTCGTTGCCGCATGTTGAGTTCCTTTTGGGTGAAGAAGTATTTGAGGCTTTTATTATCCGTATAGATCTCTACTTTCTCCCCATATAGGTAGTGTCTTCAGATCTTCAACGCGAAAACTGTGAGAGCCCCGAATCCGGGTCTCGAATCACCGTGAATCCGGTTCAATCATTCTAACACTATTACTATTTGCGGAAGATATAAACATATATTGTTTATATAATTAACTTTACACACTATTTCCCAAGGTCGAGTAACCTTAACTTATACACAATTCATAACTATCTAACACATAACATCATTATCATACAACTATTACAAATCTAATCACACATATTGACTTTACGCTGGAACTATCTTTAACCTTTCCTTGTATCCGACGTATTCGCCTTAATCTGCAATGTTTATCATGATATAGCAAGGGTGAACATAAAAGTTTCCCATCAAGTTTAAGTTCAATAATTTAACGATATATCAAGATTGAAAGAGTCTGAATAATAAGCTGGCTATAATTCAACAATATAATTGTGAACTAGCACGAACAAACTTTTGACTGAACAAGTATACAACATGAATAAATATATCTGGACCGAAGGGTAATGAAGGTGATCAGCCTTTCATACCTGACTTATACATGCAATATTTACAGAGTACAATTCTACAATGGCAATCAGCAATGGTTATCCATAAGCATATCTGAATGAAACAACTCTAAGTAGAGTTAAGTAAAAACAAACTTGCCTGAACCGTTGATTACCGCTACGCAATTTATAACGCTTTATCCGAAGACCTAGTATTAGTAATATAGATGTCCAATATTAGAATAATATCATCACAATAAAATACTATAATATATATAGATATACATAGAATTACCTAAACACATAACATGTAACCCTATCAGTCTACAACACACATAAGACTTGGTATCAAGTCAAATTATTGTAGTCCGAGTTAAACCCGACACAAATCTGACATCCCGACGGTCTAGTCGGACTTTTATCGAGTCTAAGTTAAATTAAAATCTGCCTAAACACTTAATCAATTATCTCAGATAATTTTAATATTAGTCAAAATAATTTTCATAAGCTCGTAATAATTTTTAAATAATTATTATCATTTATCTTGATTTTTTTCAATCATTAAAAAAATATTTAAATGAATTAAATACCACATAATTCTTTTATCATTAATATTTATTTATTATCAAATATTAATGAAATACATGTCATAATAGTATAATATATTTATAATATATCAAAGTATTTTTAATACTTTAAAATCACCTTTATATGATTTTTAAACAATTAAATTCATTATCCAGATAATTGTTAAAATATTAATATTTTCATGACAAAATATCAAACGTTATATTTTAAATATTTTTTCTAACCCTTAAATCATTTTTATATTATTTTCAAAGTATTATTTCTAATTTTCCATAATTTATTTAATATATTTATTAAATAAATTAATTAATTAATCACCATTAATATTAATTTATTAATGAATCTCATTACAAAATATCAAAAGTCATTAAAAATAACATAAAATATTTTCCTATACCATAATATAATTTTATAGGCAATTGTAGTTTTTATTTCACTTAAATATGTAATTTATATTTATTACATATTTTATTGCTTTATTTATGCTCGAAAAAAGAAGTTTATTGGCGTAAAATATCATTTATAGTCAAATCTCGTCCGTAGGACTTTATTAGATTTATTAATACTTATTATTTTGCGAAAACGCGATTGAACGTCGAACGTCAAAGTCATTCGACGCTACCAACGCTTCAGCATTCGCATTTCAAATTTTAGTTCGGCATGCATATTTTCGCTTATTTTTAATTTTCAAACCACAAGTCCTATAATGAAGAAATTTTGGGCATGTTATAGATCTTATGTCATATTATTTTAGAAAAATTTCTAACCTCGAAAATCAATTACGGAAATCAATCAAAACATCGAGCAAAAAAGCATGTCGGCAATTTGTCAAGCAATGGCACGGCAGACGCTTAGCGCCTAAGCAGACATCTTCGTTGCTCAGCTGCACTACCTGCATTTCATTGTTCGTTTGTCGAACTAGCTACTTCGTAAATTTCTCACGCATTACTCGTAACTCTGATTAATTTGATTTTTGGATATGTTATACACGGCATACCAAAGTATTTTAAAAAAATAACACCCAGTAATTTCGGACCTCTTATACAGCCTAAAACAGGCCCCAAAAATGTCCACTCACGACAGTTTTCATCTTTTTCCTAGATTTACCCTCTTTCGCTAAAACAGTCATAACTCTTTCGTTTTAAAACTTTTTTAGGCGATTCTTGAGCCCACGTGAAGATAACGTCCGGGAATAAAACTCTTCCCTACTGATGTTTTTCCAGATTCCGAACATATTAGCCCAGAAATTCCGTTCAAGTGGACTGCACCGCACTTGTTGGACAGTTTTGACACTACTGCTTTGAAATGTCATAACTCTCTCCTCCGATGTCGGATCTAGTCCGTTCCGGAGTCTATGGAAAGATTATTGAGTTTACTATAACATACCAAATGCCCAGAATTTTCTGAACATCCTAGCTAATCCTGAAATTTCTGTTTAGGGGAAGCAGTCCACTAATTTTTTCTAAGTTTTAAAAACTACTTTCATTTTACTTTCTTTGGATCAAACTTATAACACCTAAAATGTCTAGATCTACACATAACACACCATAAAACATGTAGATCTAAAGTTTTTAATTTAAAAAAACACAACTTCATCAAACCATAAAAATAAAAGTACATAAAGCTTGAAGTTAGGGTTTATACCTAGATTCATGGCTTTCATCCTTCTTTTCCACACTAGATTATGAAGCTAGGAGGCATGGAAATTTTCCTTTCTTCATCCATCAAGGGGATCCTCTCTCTTTCTATTTGGTTCTTTTTTGTTATCTAACATAAGAAGTGAGATGGAAAAATTTATATGCAAAATAGATGAGGGATATTTATTGTAGGAGAAAAGCATATATATAACATATGTATGTATATATAAAATCTCCCAAAATCCCTTTCATATCTCTTTCATATCTTTCCATCTCTCTCTAATATCTTTCAATATCTTTTTCATATCATTCCATATCTCTCATATATCTTTTCATATCTCTTTCATATCTTTCCAATCCTTATCACTTTACTTGCACACTTGGTTGAGAATGTTGGCAAAATAAAATGGTGACACATGGCTAGAGTTGTTGGAACAAATATTGCCAAATGAATTAACCATGTGCTTAATTACAATCTCCACCAAATCTCTTCCTTCCTCTCCTTGTAAAATCAGGCCAAGTGGCCTTATCTTGCTAAAGTTTGATTTTTTGTTTTATATAATATTTAGTATATCCAATGACTAAAATGCACCTCTTCAATTGGACATAGAGATTGGGCTTCAATTTAATGTTTTGGGCTTACAAATTTAGTTTCTTTGGGCTCTTTACTTTACATGTTTGGGCCATGTAATTTACATAGCCACTACCTTTAATTCTATTATTTCCTAATTATTTAATTAATGTTTTCATTTCCTCAATTACAACTTAAATTCTTACTCGTGTATACTTAATTTCTTAACCCAATTAGACTTGCTATAATTAGGTTATAAAATTAATTAATTGAGATGTATAAAACAAATCTCTTAGAATTAGTATATATTCTAAATACCATAATTCTATCATCTCATAACCCTTAAGTTATTCAATTTTTCATTCCTAATATATAATTAGATTATCCTAGTTTCTTTTATTTGTTTATATAATAAACAAATAAAGAAATATATAATATTCATATTCATTACACACATAACTTTTAATCCCTTAGGGTTTTATACAAAATATTAGGCTTTCTAATTTAGCAATTAGGGTTATCCCTAATATATACACAAAAATACTTAAGCCATAATATTTAGCCTTTGATTTCCCAAATTAGGGTTTCGAATTCCCGAAACTGAAATTAGGGTTTCAGAACCGGTTTCTATGGTTTCTTATCCATTGCTAGGGTTTTCTAACTGAACGTTGACATTTGTCAATAATATTAGGGTTTGACACTGATAAAATTTATATGGTCAACCCTTAACCCTTAACCACATATTCTAAACACATATAATAGCATATCCACATAACATATACACATATATACTTAATCCTGAATAATTCTCCAAAATCCTACACAGAATTTTGAAATCTTCAAAATTCCATCTTAAAAATATCAAACGCATACACTTATTTTCTGTCTAGGCTCTAATTTTTAACCTTTAATCAATTAATAAAATTTTTTAAAAAATTTCTAAATTCTCGGGTTGTCACATTCACCACTTCGTCTAAAAATTTCATTCCCAAAATTTACCTTAACACCTTACACCATACTGCTTACACCATTCACATACATTATCACATGCTACCCAATACACCACTCACAAGAGTAAAAGTTTTCAAATTGTGCTGAGGGGTCATATAGACCATCAACACATAGTTTTAACGGTATTGATCATACTACAAAACAATACATCACTTGGTATGTTTACAATCACAAAGAAGGTAAACTACCATTGCTAGTACTTTAGGTGATTAGTCTATCGTACTCTTACGTCATGCATAACGTATTAATCATGTCTAGCGAAATATTTATGCTACCCGATTGGATTATTTTATCCAAACAACATGGTTCACCTCAGTCTTATCATATGATTCCGCACCAAAACAATTTGGTTCGGGAAATTTCTTTCAATGAACACTTGTTGTTTTCATAAACATTAGTCTAGCTGAATCGAATAGCATAGACTCATATCAATAATTCAATTCAATCGAATTATTTAAGTGTAGCCAAACCCCGTTGGCAAATTAAAATTTTTGAAAATATTTTCGAGAATGACGTCATGATGCCGTACTGTATTAACAGTTCGTTTGAGGATGCCGTCATTATATGACTTTGTCATAACACATCATACAATAGTGGAATAACGATTTTAGATCAAATTCACACTAAATATTCATGTATTTATAACTCCATCACCTTTTTATCATCTCTGCACCAGGTTACATGGTACATGAGTGATAAATAAAATATATTTTGATATTTCAAATCATTTGCGTCTAGCTGAAATAAGTAGCATACACTATACTTTAAACCGTTTCAAAAATGATTACGAGTCTACACACACACACACACACACACACACACACATATATATATATATATATATATATATTTCAAAAGCACATAGTGCGTATTTAGCTTGATGTCAAAATTTCGAAGTCTAGCATAGCTAGGAGTTTTGGAAAACTTATGTCTCCACTAATAATCATTTTGCTTAACAATCTATCTCATTCTATTATCTTTAATACTCCATTTACACACAACTATATACCAAATTCAATCAAAACCACACTTATGAGTTCATTTATTTGCCACAATCATATGAGTTTAAGAACTTGTCCTAGTCAGACCTTTGGCGTCCATTCGCTGAGGGGTTCATAAGCATTTCATATAACTATGAATCAAGAATGTCATATAAGTATGAGTTTTAAGAACTCGTACTTAACCTTATATTCTCTACCTATAACCTATCTATCTGTTATACAAATGAGAAAGGAATCACCCTCTTAACATGCATATAGCAAGTAGCGCGACACAAACATTTCAATGATTATCATTGCCATAACTAAGTAGTTTTTACACCAAGTACAATTCCCCGCCCACACAAAAAATCATACAACTCAGCTGCTGACACGAGTCCTCAATTGAAATCCCCACCTAGTCTTAACTCCCTTCTCAATACGAATTTTCATTTAATCCGTATTCATAATCCTTTTCTTAATCTGTACCAATTCATAGTACAACTGACACTCAGCAATCTTGCTGTAAACTTTTCAATCATTCGCTTGATCCTTCTCCATATTATAACCTTATTAGATCACGGGGTGATCTCACCGTATATATTACGATTCATTTCTATATCTTGATCGTTTTGTTTTACGATCTCTTATCACTGTACTTTTAGTCTTTTAGACTCTATCTATTCACCACTACTGTTGACCTTTATTATCAGAATTAGGGAACTCTGTATCTTATAACTCGCCGAGATTCGTCTTTGAATCTTACCGACCAACTAACTCTATGTGAGTTATATCTTATCTTAATCACTACGGTTATTAGTCTCAGGTATTCCTACCTAAGGTTCATAACCAACAGCTTTGATACCAACTGTGAGAGCCCCGAATCCGGGTCCCGAATCACCGCGGATCCGGTTCAATCATTCTAACACTATTACTATTTGCGAAAGATATAAACATATATTGTTTATATAATTAACTTTACACACTATTCCCCAAGGTCGAGTAACCTTAACTTATACACAATTCATAACTATCTAACACATAACATCATTATCATACAACTATTACAAATCTAATCGCACACATTAACTTTATGCTGGAAATGTCTTTAACCTTTCCTTGTATCCGACGTATTCACCTTAATCTGCAATGTTTATCATGATATAGCAAGGGTGAACATAAAAGTTGCCCAGCAAGTTTAAGTTCAATAATTTAACGATATATCAAGATTGAAAGAGTCTGAATAATAAGCTGGCTATAATTCAACAATATAATTGTGAACTAGTATGAACAAACTTTTGACTGAACAAGTTTATAACATGAACAAATATATCTGGACCGAAGGGTAATGAAGGTGATCAGCCTTTCATACCTGATTTATACATGCAATATTTACAGAGTACAATTCTACAATGGCAATCAGCAATGATTATCCATAAGCATATCTGAATGAAACAACTCTAAGTAGAGTTAAGTAAAAACAAACTTGCTTGAACCGTTGATTATCGCTACACAATTTATAACGCTATATTCGAAGACCTAGTATTAGTAATATAGATCTCCAATATTAGAATAATATCATCACAATATAATACTATAATATATATAGATATACATAGAATAACCGAAACACATAACATGTAACCCTATTAGTCTATAACACACATAAGACTTGGTATCAAGTCAAACTATTGTAGTTTGAGTTAAATCAAGATAATTCGACATCCCGACGCGGCCAATGGACTTTTTTCTCGAGTCTAAGTTAAATTAAAATCTGGCTAAACACTTAATCAATTATCTCAGATAATTTTAATATTAGTCAAAATAATTTTCATAAGCTCGCAATAATTTTTAAATAATTATTATCATTTATCATAATTTTTTTCAATCATTAAAAACGTATTTAAATGAATTAAATACCACATAATTCTTTTATCATTAATATTTATTTATTATCAAATATTATTGAAAAACATGTCATAATATTATAATATATTTATAATATATCAAAGTATTTTTAATACTTTAAAATCACCTTTATATGATTTTTAAACAATTAAATTCATTATTGATAAATATTAAAATATTAATATTTTCATGACAAAATATCAAAAGTTATATTTTAAATATTTTTTCTAACCCTTAAATCATTTTTATATGATTTTCAAAGCATTATTTCTAATTTTCCATAATTTATTTAATATATTTATTAAATAAATAAATAAATTAATCACCATTAATATTAATTTATTAATGAATCTCATTACAAAATATCAAAAGTCATTAAAAATAACATAAAATATTTTCATATACCATAATATAATTTTATAGGCAATTGTAGTTTTTATTTCACTTAAATATGTAATTTATATTTATTACATACTTTTATTGCTTTATTTATGCCTGAAAAGAAGTTTATTGGCGTAAAATATCATTTATAGTCAAATCTCATCCGTAGGACTTTATTAGAATTATTAATACTTATTATTTTCTTTCGAAACGCGATTTGAATGTCGAACGTCAAAGTTATTTCGGCGACGCCTCGCGTTCGCTCAAATTTTAGTTCGACATGCGTATGTTCGCTTATTTTAATTTTCAAACCACAAGTCCTATAATAGTAAATTTTTGGGCATGTTATAGATCTTATGTCATATTATTTTAGAAAAATTTCTAACCTCGAAAACCAATTACAGAAATCAATCAAAACATCGATCAAAAAGCATGTCAGGTAGTTTGTCGTGAATAATGTGGCCAGACGCCTAAAGCGTCTTGACACTGCTGCCAAAGGTGTGCTTCTGCTGCTCTCTGTTGCCCGTTTGTCGAACTAGCTACTTCGCGAATTTCTCACGCATTACTCGTTACTCCGATTAATCTGATTTTTGGATATGTTATACATGGCATACCAAAGTATTTTAAAAAAATAACACCCAGTAATTTCGAACCTCTTATACAGCCTAAAACAGGCCCCAAAAATGGCCACTCGCAACAGTTTTCATCTTTTTTCCAGATTTACCCTCTTTCGCTAAAACAGTCATAACTCTTTCGTTTTAAAACATTTTAGGCAATTCTTGAGCCCACGCGAAGCTAACGTCTGGGACTATAACTCTTCCCTACTGATGTTTTTCCAGATTCCGAACATATCAGCCCAGAAATTCCGTTCAAGTGGACTGCACCGCACTTGTTGGACAGTTTTGACACTACTACTTTGTAATGTCATAACTCTCTCCTCCGCTGTCGGATTTAGTCCGTTCAGGAGTCTATGAAAAGCTTATTGGGTGTACTATAACATTACAAAAGCCCAGAATTTTCTGAACATCCTAGCTAATCCCGAATTTTCTGTTTAGGGGAAGCAGTCCGCTAATTTTTTCTAAGTTTTAAAACTACTTTCATTTTACTTTCTTTGGATCAAACTTGTAACACCTAAAATGTCTAGATCAACACATAACACACCATAAAACATGTAGATCTAAAGTTTTTAATTTAAAAAAACTCAACTTCATCAAACCATAAAAATAAAAGTACATAAAGCTTGAAGTTAGGGTTTATACCTAGATTCATGGCTTTCATCCTTCTTTTCCACACTAGATTATGAAGCTAGGAGGCATGGAAATTTTCCTTTCTTCATCCATCAAGGGGATCCTCTCTCTTTCTATTTGGTTCTTTTTTGTTATCTAACATAAGAAGTGAGATGGAAAAATTTATTTGCAAAATAGATGAGGGATATTTATTGTAGGAGAAAAGCATATATATAACATATGTATGTATATATAAAATCTCCCAAAATCCCTTCCATATCTCTTTCATATCTTTCCATATCTCTCTAATATCTTTCAATATCTTTTTCATATCATTCCATATCTCTCTCATATCTTTTCATATCTCTTTCATATCTTTCCAATCCTTATCACTTTACTTGCACACTTGGTTAAGAATGTTGGCAAAATAAAATGGTGACACATGGCTAGAGTTGTTGGAACAAATATTGCCAAATAAATTAACCATGTGCTTAATTACAATCTCCACCAAATCTCTTCCTTCCCCTCCTTGTAAAATCCGGCCAAGTGGCCTTATCTTGCTCAAGTTTGATCTTTGTTTTACAAAATATTTAGTATATCCAATGACTAAAATGCACCTCTTCAATTGGACTAAGAGATTGGGCTTCAATTTATTGTTTTGGGCTTACAAATTTAGTTTCTTTGGGCTCTTTACTTTACATGTTTAGGTCATGTAATTTACATAGCCCACTACCTTTAATTCTATCATTTCCTAATTATTTAATTAATGTTTTCATTTCCTCAATTACAACTTAAATTCTTACTCGTGTGCACTTAATTTCTTAACCCAATTAGACTTGTTATAATTAGGTTATAAAATTAATTAATTGAGATATATAAAATAAATCTCTTAGAATTATTATATATTCTAAATACCATAATTCTCTCATCCCATAACCCTTAAGTTATTCAATTTTTCATTCCTAATATATAATTAGATTATCCTAGTTTCTTTTTTTTGTTTATATAATAAACAAATACATAATATTCATATTCATTACACACATAACTTTTAATCCCTTAGGGTTTTATACAAAACATTAGGCTTTCTAATTTAGCAATTATGGTTATCCCTAATATATACACAAAAATACTGAAGCCATAATATTTAGCCTTTGATTTCCCAAATTAGAGTTTCGAATTCCCGGAACTGAAATTAGGGTTTCAGAATCGGTTTCTACGGTTTCTTATCCATTGCTAGGGTTTTCTAACTGAACGTTGACATTCGTCAATAATATTAGGGTTTGACACTGATAAATTTATCTGGTAAACCCTTGACCCTTAACCACATAGTCTGAACACATATAATACCATATCCACATAACATATACACATATATACTTAATCTTGAATAATTCTCCAAAATCCTACACAGAATTTTGATATCTTCAAAATTTCATCTTAAAAATATCAAACGCGTACACTTATTTTTTGTTTAGGTTCTAATTTTGAACCTTTAATCAATTAATAAAAAATTTAAAAAAATTTCTAAATTCTCGGGTTGTCACAAAAAGGACTTCTGCCAACTCCAAATCATGAGTAGGATCATTCCTCCCATATTCTTTGAGTTGTCGCGATGCATAGGCTATTACTTTCCCATGTTGCATGAGAACACATCCTAACCCTTTGCCTGAAGCATCGATGTAGATAACAAATCCATCCAAACCAGATGGTATTGTCAGAATAGGTGCCGAAATGAGTCTTCTCTTGAGTTCTTGAAAACTCTTCTCACAATCCTTGCTCCAACCAAATTTTATATCTTTACGAGTCGGCTGAGTTAATGGAGTAGTGATTCGAGAAAATCCTTTCACGAATCTCCGATAGTAACCAGCTAGGCCCAGAAAGCAACGTACTTCGGTCACCGACTTTGGTTGCTCCCAACTTTGTATGGCTTCAATCTTCGCCGGGTTGACAGATACTCCATGTTTTGACACCACGTGCCCAAGGAATGCTACTTTCTCAAGCCAGAACTCGCATTTCTTCAGCTTGGCATACAACTTGTTATCACGAAGCCTTTGCAGTACCAGCTTCAAATGGTGCTCATGATCTTCACGGCTTTTCTAATAGATGAGGATGTCATCAATAAAGACAACAACGAACTGATCCAAATATTCTTTGAACACACGATTTAGCATATCCATGAAAGCAGCAGGAGCATTAGTCAATCCAAAAGACATGACTAAGAATTCATAATGCCCGTACCTAGTTCTGAAGGCAGTCTTTGGAATATCCTCTCGCTTTTAATCTCAAATTGATGATATCGTAAGCGAAGATCGATTTTTGAAAAGAATTGGGCTCCTTGCAACTGGTCGAACAAGTCATCTATGCTAGGTAGCGGATACCTATTCTTGATAGTGACATGGTTCAATTCTCGGTAGTCAATACAAAGTCGCATACTCCCGTCTTTCTTCTTTACGAATAACACAGGAGCACCCCAAGGAGATGTACTAGGACGAATGAAACCGATGTCCAACAACTCCTGTAGTTGGACCTTTAACTCCTGAAGTTCAATAGGAGCCATTCGATATGGGGTGTTAGAAATGGGCTTTGTACCAGGTTCAAGGTCAATAAAGAATTCAACTTCACGTTCTGGGGGTAGATCGGGAAGTTTTTCAGGAAATACGTCAGGAAATTCAATAACAACAAAAATATTATTCCAATCTGACGTGTTTTTGTTCAAGTCCGTGACATAGGCTAAGAAAGCTTAACATCCGTTTTTCAATAAACGAATAGCTTTATGGCTTGATATGACAGTGATTGATTTTAATTGTTTGGTTGTTTGAATTCGCATAACAGGTTGGTTAGGAATATGAAAACTGACAACCTTACGAAAACAATCAATTTTAGCATGATGAGTGGTTAACCAATCAATCCCTAAAATCACATCAAATGTAAGAATTTTCAACGAAATAAGATCAGCAGGTAATGTGATGGTACCAATTTGAATCAAACAAGATTTATAAACAGTAGATATAATGAAAGTTTCTCCTAACGGAGTCTCAACAGATAAGTCAAGGTCTAACTTCTCCGGAGTCAAGTTTAAACGTTGAGCACAAGCAGGAGAGATAAAAGAATGGGTAGAACCGGTATCTAATAAGGTATAAACTTCGTAAGAGTTTATGATTAGCTTATCCGTGATCACCTCGTTTGGGTTCCTCGCATTTTGGGCAGTCACGACAAACGCCCTTCCTGGAACCACCGACTTTGACTTGTCTGGGACAGCCTTTGGAGTCACCATCCCCATTGAACTTGGTTTCACAACTAGACAATCTCTAGCTATATGACCTTCCCTTCCACAGTTATAACACACCTTGGATTGTTGTGGGCAGTTTGGGCTGATGTGTCCCTCTTTCCTGCATTTGTAACAAACAATCGATGCTCATTCTCCTCCCTTAAAAATAGTTGATGTTTGTGCTGACGTCTTTATGTTATCATTGTTGTACCTTCTCTTCTTGAAATCTCCTCACGACTCGCTCCTTCTATTATCACGGCCACAATTACCACCAGAGTGGTTACCGCTTCTGTCCGAATATTTTCCTCCCTGCTGGTTTTCATTGGTCCGATGACTGTCGCCTTGAACATACTCATTATCTCGCTCTAATAATTGAGCCCTATTTACAACATCTAAATATAAAGAAAATTTATGAGAGATAAGATATTGCCGAATCTCGGGTTTTAGACCTCTCAGAAACATCCTCGTCATTCGTTCCTCATTCTCGACCTAATGAGGTGCAAACCTGGATAACTCTACAAACTTCGCCTCGTACTGGGACACCATCGTGTTGTTTTGTTCCAGTCTGATAAACTCTACCTCCTTCATATGATGAATACTTTCGGGAAAGTTCTTATCATTAAATAGTTTCTGAAACGTTTCCCAAGACATGTTGAGTGCGGCAGGCTGGGTACGCTTCACAGACTCATGCATCCAATAGTTTCTGTTCCTCCGTGCATCCCAAGACATCGAATATCTTGGTAATTTGTTTGACCCACGTTTCTGCCTTGATCGAATCCGGCTTTCTAATAAATTCTGGTGGTCCCAACTCCTTGAACTGCTTGGCTGTGACAAGCCGCGCATTGCTATCATTTCTACCTGTATTTTATGCACGAGTCTCCCTCGTCTGATTTTGCATGAATTGCAAAAAACTTCTAAACATCCCATCATTCATCATTTGTTCAGTAGTGTTGTTTACAGGAGGAATATTGCCTTCCTGTTGCACGTTCTCTTGGGTGGTGATTAAAGGTGTCTCCACTGTCTCATTCACTCCATCGTTAATATTTCCCGCTGCCATTCTTAAATACTGCCATAAAATAAGGGTTAATTAACAAATTAACATATCACATATTAACCATATACTCTTACTGACCAACCAAATAACAAATAAGGTCATACTAGTGAAGGAATTCCCCGAATCTCCCTTCCTAGTTCTCGTCTCACATCTCAGCCATGTATCATATCCCTAAGCTCTGATACATACTGTGACGCCCCCAAAATAGGTATACATAACCCATTCTGAGTCGCCAAATACATGGTACATAAACAAATACAACTTCAGTAATACAATTATCGTGCAAAATACGACAACACATATACTGTGAGTTTGAATATAACTATTGTCTAATAGAGAGTATACAAACTCAAAAGGAGTCCTCATTACAATTATTGATACACTATTTTACAAAATAGTGAGGACTACTAATACAACTATCCTGTACCATCACTCTATACCCCGGCTAGTTCCTACTATGTTCTCACCTCCTGAGAAGAAAAATGGAACAAAAAGGAAAAGGGTGAGCTCAACTAGCCCAGTAAAGAATATTATGACTAAGATAATATACAACAATTTATCATTAGTCTTCAATAGGGAAAAATCTGATAAAATATAATAGACAACAAGTTTTAGATCAACAACTGCAGCGAAAACAACAATCCATTAGAAGAAGAGTCAGTAGAAAGAATTCCACTATCTTCTAAGATTTAAAAGTCCATCATCAATATTTTATCCCTGTAACATCAATCAATATACATCTTGAATCAAATATTCAACTTTGCACTACATGCCAAAGATATTCATTTGTATCACCAGTTGGTCATGTTCATCTCAACACCTGTTCATCTTTGCACTACGGGCCAAAGATATTCATTAGGTAATCATTCATCTTTGCACTACAAGCCAAAGATATTCAGTAATATCATCATTTAGGACTGAGGATGATGAAAAATATTTTAAAGGAACGAATCCAGTGAAACAAGATAACAAATATTAGAGATTTGTATTACATTTTATCCAAGATCAATAATAATCCATAATAACCAATTTTGAAGCAAAATTCAAGAATAAAGATCAAAACATGGATACAATCAAAGATAGTAACAATAATAGACATCTTGGACAAAAAGGAGAAAATTTTATTTTTTGTGAATAGTGTCGTATTCGTGAATAGTGTCGTATACGTGAATAGTAACCCCGACACAACAAGTTCCAAATTTGATAAAAAGTTCAGACCAATATTTTGGCATAATGATATCAAAAGAAATAATATCATTTATGAAGAAAATAACATCCCTTACCTCAAAATAACAGTACTTCTGATCAGAATATCGGTATAAGGCTGAAGGAAACTTGCACTGATAAATAGAAACTTACAAAGTATCTAAATACTCACAAAATACACTCGATAATATAGAGAGAGAAAGAGAGATAGCTTATGTTTCTGGTGTAATTTTCAATTCTAACTTAGCCCTCTATTTATAGGAAAATGTTAGCACGCCGAAGCAGACTTGACCTGATACTTGATGGCTTTACCTGCTACTATTGCCACCCACCACATTTAAAATAAAATTCAGTACATTTCTTCACCAACCACAAGTGGGGCCCACTCAATTCTAGAATTTTCCACCAAAATCATTTATAAACCTAATTTACGAATCACCACCTCTTAAAATTCATAACAAATTATCGTTCATTTTAATGGTTCAAAATTTGTGGACATATACTCAACTTATATATGTATAACATATCCAAAAATCACAACGATCAGCAATTCACGATTAAAAATTATAACTCACTTAATATATCTCAAGTATAGTGATTTAATTTTTAATACCTCCATTCAAACAAAAACACCTCAACATTAATTCCTTCAATTATATCCACATAAAATAAATATATCTATCAATTATATCCACATAAAATAAATATTTTCTTATCATATAAATCAATAATTAATTATTCACAAATAATATTACATAATCACAATTATGACAATGAAAGTAGTTCCTCAGAAAGAGGGGCTTTCCGATAAGGATTTCTCCTTACTGGCGCGCAATTAGGTGACCAAACCTCTCCTTGACACAACTTTCTAGACATTGCCAATAATGTTATCTCATAATATTATTCAAATAATATGAATTATTGATCCGATAATGGGAAATACTATGCAGTGACAATTATTGAAATAACAATAATATAAAATATCAATGCAACAATTATTGAACCAATAAAATAAAATATTGAACAATAATTACTGTAACAATTATTGAGTAGTGCCTTCTTACGTAAGAATCAATAATTCAAAAATTTGTGCAACCACCAGCGCCAGACATCAGTATTTTAACCACCGGGTATTCCAACAAGTGTTAACTTGTAATAAACTACTGTGAATTATTTGTAAAAACTCAAATTTGTCATTTTCTTCATCCGACCGTTATCCATTATGGGGCCCATAAATGGATGCGCCGTCGTACGAATATTCCCCGACAAAAAGAATATTCCTCGACCAAACGAATATTCCCCGACAACAATGAATATTTTATAACCACTTGCTAATTTTGCAAAATTTTCACATTTCACCCATAACCAAAGCATTATATCAAATTAATACCTTATTATTCACAATAATAATTAGAGAAAATTCAATTTTATTTATAATAAGTTGGGGTCTTACATAACTGATGAATATCTTTGGCCCGTAGTGCAAAGATGAACAGGTGTTGAGATGAACATGACCAACTGGTGATACAAATGAATATATTTGGCCTGTAGTGCAAAGATGAATATTTGATTTAAGATGTATATTGATTGATGTTACAGGGATAAAATATTGATGATGCACTTTTAAATCTTAGAAGATAGTAGAATTCATTCTCTACTTGACTCTTCTAATGGATTGCTGTTTCCGCTGCAGTTGTTGATCTAAAACTTGTTGTATATTATATTCTATCAGATTTTACCCTGTTGAAGACTAAGGATAATTTGTTGTACATTATCTATGATGCCCCCAAATCCGGGTACTTGAAATCCGAACTCGGTGCTTCACGATACCATTTCTATAAGCTGAATAATACTAATAATAATAACAATAATATAAAATTCAAACTTAATTTACATATATCAAAGTCTAATCCCAAGTACGTAACCTTTACTACAATACATTACATGATAGATAATAAATATCATTGTCTTAATAAACTATAACTATTACACAACATAATATGAATCTCATTCGAACAGCTTTCCTTTCCCCTTGTTCTTGCCTGAACCTTCTGGCTGATCATACTTAACTAAAAACATTTAAATTTAAAGCAAGAATGAGCATTGGATTGCCCAGCAATTAAGTAATAACAACAACATATATTAGCTGAAAGAATTAAATGTTTTCTTTGAAAGACACTTCTACAACGAATCAACAGTTGTGAAGTAAGCTGAACCAATAATAACAACATATCACTTCCACATGTAATCTTTGAAACTACGTATAGACTATAATTAGAGATCAGTCGACAGACTATGAACATTGTTTTTTATTTTCGCTAGGGTTTAGCAGAACTTCATCCGCAAACCGTCATAACTTACGGGCACGAGGGTGATCATCCCAATGTGCCCTGTATTAATCAATACTACATGCAAGAACGATATTATTGCTCACTATATCCACCTTAGGTGCACAAAAGTTTTCCCATATTCGGGATGTTCATACTTAGTCGGGAATCCGAACAAAAACAATCTGGTTGGATACAATAACGTTCTATCTTGTTCAACAATATTTTTATGTCTAGCTGAATCAAATAGCTTAGATAGCTTTTAAGTCAACGTATACATACTTGAAATCAATAAGTATGTATCAACATATGATTAAATACAATGGTTATCCAAGTGGGAACACTTATGTCAACCTATATATAATTAATTAACTAAGTAATAAATATCTAAGAATTATAATAATACAAATGATTTGATAATGTAAGAACTTGTATGAATATAAAGATTGAATACATAATCAATAGTAATAGAGTTAATAATCCGCACAATAATAATTGGAGTAAGTTTAGGAACTCAGATAACATGATATACTGTTTGCGAAATAAAAGTAGTGCATAAGGTTTAGATATCTTACTGAATCACGCTTACAATAACGCAACTTAGATTAATCTTTTATATGCCTACCTATCGGTAATAAGATCATTCGTTCAATTAGAATAATATATCATATCACATAGCATCGCTAATCGCAACAAGACATAACCTAATCACATTGTCACATATGTTTAATAATCATTACATCATAAACAAACACGTATCTAGTCAAATTATCTAAGTCCAAATCAATTTTCGAAATATTTGATTAAATTGAAAACGGCTTTATCGGGTAAATATAGAGTCCATGACTCTATCCTATAGATTCAATAGTCGTTTAGATATTTTAAATACCGGTCATATTATTTTCATAGCCTTTATAATAATTTTTAAATAATTATTATACTTTATCATGAATTTTCAAACACTAAAATCATTATTAAATGATTTAAATATTAACTAATTCTATTATCATTAATATTTAATTAATTTTAAACTATTAATGAAACCATTGCCAAAATATTAAAGTTATTTATAATAACTCAAAATATTTTTAAAGTATTAATATTACCCTTAAATGATTTTTAAAATTATTTTAAATAATTACCATTATTATTAGAATATTAATTTATTATTTATCAAAATATTAAAAGTCATTAATTATAACTTAAAATATTTTTAATTCATTTATTTCCTTTTAAATGATTTTTAATTCAATAAAACCATTTTTAAACTATTTATTTAATATAATTATTAAATAAACTTAATATCATAAATATTAAATTATTAATGAAATTTACCTTTAAATATCAAAAGTTATATTTTATAACTTAAAATATTTTTAAACTATTTATTTTCATTTAAATGATTTTTATAATATTAAAATCATTTTTTAATTAATTTATTTAATATAACTACTAAATAAATCTAATATCATTAATATTTAATAATTAATGAAACTTATCTTAAAATATTAAAAGTTATGTTTTATTACTTAAAATATTATTAAATACCTTATTATCATTTAAAATAATTTTTAATACTATAAAATCATTTTTAATTAATTTATTTAATGCATTTATTAAATAATTTAAATACCAATAATATCCAAATAAATATTAATATTTATGAAAAATATGTCAAATTATTAAAAGTTAATTTTTATAACTTCAAATAATTTTTAGAACTGATTTTATAATTTTTAGGAATTTATTTCTATTTTTAATGTATTTTTCGAAAATTATAAATCAAAAATAATTAAATCTGTCGCTAAAGGCTATAGTGACAGTTTCTGTCGCGATAGGTGTTCTTGGGGCTCAAGAACACTCATAACCAGTTATCGAGGGACTAAGTTTGACCAACTATAAATGTCAGATCTTGATGTTTCTGGGAAAGCTAATCTATGGATCTTGTAGTATTAGTGTCTAACTACATGTTACAACAATAAGCGTGACAATAAAACGTAAAACGAATGAGATCTGGGCTTGCAAAGTAATTGTCAGATCTGTTCTTGATTTTCTAGGTTACCCAGAAACCCAAGACAGTTCTTAGGTACTACATTTGGGCTTCCACAACTATATTTCCAGGTAAGGTTTTGGTTGTGTAGTGGTTTCAGAGTGTAGTACCCATGCAAAGGAAGAGATTTATTATCCTTAATCAGTCTAACTACATCCCAATCGCCAGATCTAAGTAGGTCAAACCCTGTCAGAACCGTGTTCTTGATTTTCTGGAAATTCCAGAAAACGCATATCATGTTCATACTGCCTACTTTGACCGTTCATTACTTTGATCCTATTCGCCATTTAGGTGATATAAAGGCTTTTATATGTAGCCCATATACCATATTATAACATGGATACAACAACACAAACAAATCACATAACGCAAGAGAGATTGAGACTCATGAACAAACTGTCAGACCCATCTGGGTAACTTCTTGGTTACCCAGAAACAGAAGCTTAACGGTCAACGCATTTTGACTAATTACTACATCCGATCCTTTATTTTCCATGGTTCGAGAGTGTGCTGGACTTGAAGTCCTCATGACAGAGAAGAGATCCATTACACCAAGGCAACAAAAACAACAACAAAATAACAATCTATGACACGGTCAAACATGGTCAGAAAGCTATTCTTCATATTTTCTGGAAATTCCCAGAAATCAAAATCGTGAACGAGGGGCCAGGTTTGACCATCCTCTAAGTTCGATCAATTGATTATTTAAAGGATCAAAAGCAACCAATATAAAGTATATAAGATAGGCTATAACCTGGATACTATAAAATCATCAAATGATTTACAAACTGACAGATCTAAGCCTTCCAAAACATTGTCAGACGCTGAAAAAGCTTTCTGGGTTGCCCAGAATTAGTAAAGTCATAGTCGGTCAACGACCTTTGACCATCAATAACTTTCACTCTATAACTGATCTGACTCTGAATCATGTTCCAGATTCAAGATCTCATAGCATACTACATGTTTAAACATTTAAACCACAAAACATGTAACATACAAGGATCTATGAGGACTGACATTTGACTGTCAGACTCCAAAAACAAAATTTCCAGATTTAGAAAATCATAAAATTCGAGCCTCTAGATGTTATGGGTTTAACATCTAGCAACCCAGATCATTGATTAACACCCCATACAACATATTTAACACGCAAAAAAATTACATCTAACATAAGATCATTAGATTTTCGAAATTTTAGGGTTTGTACCTTTATGCTCCAATTTTGATTTCTATGCTTCTGATTTGATGTTGGTGTTCATGGGGCTTGATTGGGGACTGGTATTAGTAATGAAATTCGGAGGTTTGGGCTTGAGAGAGAATGGCTACGAGTGGGTTGCACAAATATGAGTAAAAATGCACTTTCTCTCTCTTGAATTCTATATAAACAACATGTATGCAATGTATTGGATGATCACATGGCTGAGATTGTAGCTTGTAGGTTCATAGTTAGATAGACTAGGGTGGCTAGAAGATATTGATAAGATTTGTCTAGCAATAATGCATGAATGGGACAAAAAGGGTATTTTAATAATTTTATTTTAATCTCAAGGGTATTCTTGTCCAAGGTGCTTGAATCTAGGGTTTAATCACTAGATTTTACATCTTAAAGTATCCCAAATAATTGCTAGAGTTTGGACAATTAAAAATTAAAGTGTAATAAAAATTTAATTTTACACCCACTAATTAAATTAGGGTTTTTAATAGAATTTAGGGTTTTTAATAGAAAATTAGGGTTTAAATAATTAGGGTTCCTTAATTATCATTAGGGTTCCTAAATTAATATTTTAATTTACTAAAATAATAATTAGGGTTTATAATTTTAGCAATTAGGGTTCCTAATTAGCAATTAGGGTTTCTAATTTTAAATTAGGGCTTTCAAATATTAATTAGGGTTTTATCTAATTAACATTAATTCTATAATATGCACATAATTCATATAACAAAATTTCTGACCGATCTTAATTTCCAGTTTTAAATTTCCAATCATGGTTTATGACAGTAATACTAGGGTTTATCGTGATACACCATAATTGACTAACCATTAACAATCTACACATATACTGTATATATTTATAACACTGAAAAATAATATTATATTTAATATAATATTATTATTCTCATTCATAGCTCAAAATCCAGAATTAGGGTTTGGATTTCATATCTGATTTATCTTTCACATATAGCATGCATTATTAATTAAGTTAAAATAATTAACTTAAAACTCGAACTAAAATTCATATAATAAAATAGTAATTATAATAATTCCAATAATCATTTCATATATTATTTAAATAATATAAAAATCATATTTTCTTAGAGAATAAATAATAAAGACATTTCTACTATAAAATTAATTATTATAAGTATATACTTTATAATGATCAATATTTCTAAAATAAAATTGTTTGAAATTATTCATGAAATAAATAATTTTATTTATCACATATATACATACACATTACTTGACATATATTCTCATCTTTAAAAATAAAAAAAATTAATATGCAAAATTTCTTATTTATTTATATAGAAAATATCCAGGTTATTACATTATCTTAGTCATAATATTCTTTATTGGGCTAGTTGAGCTCACTCTTTTCCTTTTTGTTTCATTTTTCTTCTCAGGAGACGAGAATAGCGGGAACTAGTCGGGGTGTGGAGTGGTGGTTCAAGACAATTATTTTAGTAGTCCTCACTATTTTGTAAAATAATGTATCGATAATTGTAGTGAGGACTTATTTGAGTGTGGATATTGTCTAGAAGACAATATTTGTATTTAAACTCACAGTTTATGTGTTGTCGTATTTTGCATGACAATTGTATTAATGAAGTTGTAGTTATTTTTGTACCATGTATTTGACGACTTTAAGACCCCAACTTTTATAAATAAAGATGAATTTTCTATAAATATTATTTTTGAATATTATGGAATAAATTTGATATAATGTTATAGTTGTGGGTAATATTTATAAATTTTGCAAAGTAAGCAAGTTGTTATAAAATATTTGTTTGGTCTGGGAATATTCTTTTTGTTGGAGAATATTAAATACGACTGACTCAATCATTAAGTGGACTCCACAACGGAAGTATTGTCGTAGTTAGAAAATGACAAAATTATCTTTCTATAAAATAAAAGCGGAGGTGTTACGTTAAAAGCTGTTGAACTACTCGGTGGTAAAAGTACGATGTCTGGCGGTGGTTAATAGTAACACTACGGTATTGATTATTGATGCTTACGTGAGAAGTCACTTAGCTATACTCAATTATTCACTACAAAGAATTCACGCATCATATCTCTTATATTATTGATTTAATTATTGTCACAAGATCATTTGTATAATATGTTATATTATTAATTGAGTCGACAAGTTATAAATGATTAATAATTGTTGAAAGATTAAATATGTGTTGATGAAAAATAAAATGATTTGTGGTAATATTTATTCAATCCTTGATGTATATAAAAAGTCTGTTATGAGACGTTTGTGGTAAGTTTGATTATTTTATGGGGGGCCCATATGTCATCATCTAAGAGTCTCTTCGTCAATAGTAATTACCTTTGTGAATAGCATTTACCTTCGTTAATAGTATTTACCTTCGTCAATAGTAATTACCTTTGTGAATAGTATTTACCTTCGTCAATAGTATTTATCTTCGTCAATAGTAATTACCTTCTTCAATAGTAATTACCTTCACAATCGATTGTAATTACCTTCATCAATAGTAATTACCCTTCGCAAATAGTAGTTGTCCCTTCAATATTACCAAGAGTTAAGCGCCTCTTCGATTGTTCCAAGGGTTAATTACCCCTTCATGAAATAGTAGTTGTCTCTTCAATATTACCAAGAGTCATTTTGACCCTTCCGTTAAGACCAAGAGCCACCCTCGCTTTTTCTATAAATAGAAAGCTCATTCCTTCATTATTTCTTAATTCAATCAAACTTGAGAGAGAGAAACTATAGAGAAAGAAGAAAAGTATTCTCGCTACTTCACTTTTCCAATATTCAGTTCTTCTAAGGTAGGGAATATTATTTGTTGTACTTTCGTAAGGGTGTTATTCTTTTTTATTCATGAAGAGAACTGTTGTTATTCCATTGTTTATTATTACATTGGAATAACCTATATCGTGGTTTACCCTATACTTGGTGACATTCTTCTATTATTCTCATTGGAACATCCACATGCGTGTGTTTTACACAGGACTCGGTTAAAATCTTTATTATTATTACATTGGAACATCCACATGCATGTGTGTTTTACAGGACTGGTTAAAATCTTTATTATTATTCTGTTGGAACATCCCATGCATGTGTTTTCGTGGGACCTAGTTCCATTCTTTATTATTCATTGGAATATCCATGCATGCGTTTTCTTGGGACACAATTAAGATTATTTATTATTCTGTTGGAATAACTTCGCTATCTGATCTATCGCACGCATGGTGATTTCTTTTGTTATTCCATTCTTTATTATACCCAGTTGGTTAAAACTTTGACTTCTACACTCCATGAAATTAGTGGAATATCCTTGATATTTGCGCTTCATCCAAAGATATCCTTTTATGGAAATATTCTTCTCAAAGTATTCTTGAATTTTACTCTCAAAGCGATGATCGTGTTGACGATTTGGATGTTATTGGTTCCTAGATAAATTAATTCTTGAACTTGTTTTATTGAATTCTTATATCATTGTCATCATCCTCATGTTTATATTATGTTGAAAGTCATACGTGGCACATGTAGTGCATAGATGGACTTGGTATGATTATGACGAGAGACTATTCGGTGTAATCATGGCCCGTAATGTTACAAATGATATGGTAAAAATCCTCGAGTAGTCAGTAGTGCATTGATGGGACGATTGTTGGCATGATCATGACCATTAATGAATACACAACTATTCTTGGTAGTATGCATGAATAATTGTGGTCGTGATACTTAAAGAATATCCTTGGCCGAAAAGTAGTGCGGGGGTGATTCGACGATGTGGATTATTTATTAAAAGTGAGTCTCATTTATAACGATGATGAAAAACCTTTTAAATCATAAAAGATAGTAAATTTTATTTTCTACTTGACTCTTTTAATGGATTCTTTGGTTCCATTTGTAGTTAAACTTGATGTTCATTATATTTTATCGATCTAACATCTTTGTTGTAGGCTAATGATAATTTATTCGCATTATCTTAGTCATAATATTTCTTCTTGAGCTAGTTGAGCTCACCCTTTTCTTTCACTTTGTTCTCTTGAAATGAGAATATAAATTTGGGGACTTAGAGTGGGGAGCGGAGTAATGGTCCGAGAGGATAGCATTAGTAGTCCTCATTATTCGTGAAATAAGTGTGATAATAATTGTAATGAGGACTCCTTTTGAGTTTGTATAATATCTAGTAGACAATATTTGTATTCAAACTCACGATTTATGTCAATTATTACCTATGTTATATTAGTAAGTTGTATTTAAATTCTGTACCATGTATCTGACTACCCAAGATGGGTGATGTATACCTAATTTTGGGGGCGTCACAACGACTCAGAATGGGTGATGTATAACTATTTTGGGGGCGTCACACTAATTATTTAAACCCTAATTTCATATTTAAAACCCTAATTTTAATTAGTGTGTTTTAATTAAAATGTTATTACACTTTAATTTTTAATTTTTCAATCCCTAGAAATTTATTGAGAAACTTTAAGGTTTAAAATCTAGTGATTAAACCCTAGATTCAAGTACCATGGACAATAATACCATTAAATTAAAATACAAATGACCATTTTACCCTTTTTGTCCCATTCTTGAATTATTGAAGGCAATATCTTGCCAAATCTTTACAAGCCACCCTAGTCTACCTAGGAGCTAATTAATTCCAGCACATCAGCCATGATTAACATCTAAATACATTGCATCAAGTTATAGATAAGGATTTAGAAAGAGAAAGTGCTTTATTTACTCATTTGTGCAACCAACACCCAACCAAACTCTCTCAAGCTCAAACCCACGAAATTGCCTTGCTAGATCAGTCACAAAACAAGCCCCATGAATTCCTCTAACAGATCATAAGCCCCGAATCAAGAACTTGTTCATAAAAAAGGTATGAACCCTATAAGAAATCTGATTTTTAATCTTGTGTTAGATGTTAAAATTTTTGTGTTAAATATGTTGTATGGAGTCTAACAAAGTGATCTGGGTTGCTAGATGTTAGATCCATAACATCTAGAGGCTCAGATTTGTCATTTTTCAAAATCTGGAAAATTGAGAAATATGGTCTGACAACCAAATGTCAGGTCCCATAGATCTCAGTCTGTTATGTGTTTTTGTTGTTTTAAGCCTTGATCTTATAGTCTGCTATGAGATCTTGGATCTAGAACTTGAAACAGGTTTAGATCTAGCATAGATTGAAAGTTATTGATGGTCAAATGGCGTTAACCGACCATGACCAAGCTTTTCTGGGTAACCCAGAACATACCCAGATGGCTCTGACAAGAAGTTCATGTCCACAGATCTTTCACGTGTTTGTTGTTTTGATTCGGAAGTTGTAACACACTTGTTTTATGTTATATGGACTCTATTCGTATGTTGTTAGATCACCTAAACGATAAGCAGGATCAGAGTAATGGACGGTCAAAGTAGACTGTTCGAGCACGAAATTGATTTCTAGAAAACCCAGAAATTTCTGACAACGTTTGGCAGACCCTAGATCTTGTTGTGTTTAATGTATTTGGTCATGTTAATCTTTGATTTGTGCAGACTAATATGTGGACTATCTATACATGCTATTATAACCCCAAAATCATAATCAGAAACGAAGTTAATCATGGTCAAAGTAGGGTTGACCATACTGCCGGATGAAGATCTGGGCAACCCAGAAATCTTCAAAGGCAGTTTTCTTCCCAGTTCTTTGACCAACATGTATCTTCATTATGTAATGTTGTTATGGTGATGTTTTGTAATAGATCTCTTAACTTACATGTTGGCTACAACATGAAATCGTTATATCATAAAAACATTACAAGACTAGCTTGTAGTGGGGACTCAAAGTATGATCCTCGAACTGTTCTTCATTTCTGGGAAACCCAGAAATGAAGAACAGCCTCTGACAGTCACTTGGGAAGCCTAGATCTCATTTGTGTTATGTTGTTTGATATTGATTGTTACTAATACTTGTAGTATTACATTTATACTACAAGATCAAAGTCATATTACACCTAGAAGCTATATGATTTGTCAGATATGCTTGGTCAAACTTGATACCCTGCAAACAGGCTTATGAAGATCTGGGTTTGCTGAAGAACACAATCAGCGACAGTTTTGTCACTAAAGCCACTTTCAGCGACATATATTTTGTGAAATTAATTATTTTATTAAATAAATGGAAAGAAATAGTTTTTCATTATTAAAAATGCATAATAAATTACTAAAAATCATTTTAGATTCTGAAAATCAGTTTTTAATTATTTTAAGTATATTTCATAAATATTTACTATTTTGGAATATAAAAGGTATTTAATTTATTTAAGTATAATATTAAATAAATTATTTTAAAATGATTTTAATACATGAAAAATCATTTAAAATATATTATGGTATAAGAAAATATTTTAAATTATTTTTATAACTTTTAATATTTTGTGATGATTTTCATTAATAAATTAAATATTAATGAAGATTATGTTCTTTAATAAAGGTATTAAATAAATTATGAAAAATAGAATTAATGATTTAAAATTTATATAAAATGATTTAAAGATTATAAAAATATTTGAAGTTATAAAATATAACTTTTGATATTACGTCATGAAAAACATTAATATTTTAATATTAAGGATATTAGATTTACTTAATAAGTATATTAGGTAAATTTATTTAAAAAGATTTTAATATTAGAAAAAATTATTTTAAATGAAAATAAAGTGTTTAAAGATATTTTAAGTTATAAAATATAACTTTTAATATTTAAAGGATAATTTCATTAATACGTTAATATTAATATTAAGGATATTTGATTTATTTAATAATTATATTATATAAATAGTTTTAAAATGGTTTTATTGAATTAAAATCATTTTAAAAGGATATAAATGATTTAAAAATGTTTTAAGTGATATTAAATGACTTTTAATATTTTGATGAATAATACATTAATATTTAAATATTAATGGTAATTATTTAAAATGATTTTAAATATTTTAAAAATCATTTAAGGGTAATATTAATACTTTAAAAATATTTTGAGTTATTATAAATAACTTTAATATTTTAGCAATGGTTTCATTAATAATTTAATATTAATGATAAAAGAATTAGTTAATATTTAAATCATTTAATAATGATTTCGATGTTTAAAAAATCATAATAAATTATAATAATTATTTAAAAATTAGTATAAGTCATTTAAAAATAATATGACTGATATGTACAGTTATTGAATTACTGAATGGAGTTTTAGACTCGATAATTATCCGATAAAGTCGTCGGTATACCGACATATTTTAGAAATTGATTTGGACTTAGATAATTTGACTAGATACGTATTTGTTTGTGATGCAATGGTTGTTAAACATATGTGACAATGTGATTAGGTCATGTGCTGACTGCAATTAGCAGTACTATGTGATATGATATATTATTCTAATCGAAAGAATGATCTTATTAATGATAGGTGTGACGCCCCCAAAATAGGTATACATCACCTATTCTGAGTCGCCAAATACATGGTACAGAATACAAATACAATCTTTAATACACAACAAGAGAGTCTTTGTGAGTTTTAATACAAATCATCTTCTAGACAATATCCACTCTCGAATAATTCCTCATTACATTTATTGTCACACTATTTAATGGAATAGTGAAGACTACTAATACTATCATCCGGTCCATCACTCCGTTCCCGACTCGTCCCAAATATATATTCTCATTTCACAAGAGAATAGTGAAAGAAAGGGTGAGCTCAACTAGCTCAATAAGAAATATTATGACTAAGATAATGCAGAATAAATTATCATTAGCCATAGACAGAAGAAATATTATGACTAAGATAATGCAGAATAATGCAGAAATATTATGACTAAGAAATCACCATGCATGCGGTACTTCGCATAGACATGTTATTCCAACAGAATACTAAATAACGGAACGGTCGGTGAAATTAATTGCACCAGCAGGATGTTCCAACAGAATAATAAAGAATGGAATAACAACAGAAATCACCATGCATGCGGTACTTCGCATAGACATGTTAGTCCAACAGAATACTAATAAGGACGGAATCAGGTTCGGCGTAAAAAGCACAGACAAGGTATTCCAACACAATAATAATAAAGACGGAACCAGGTCCGGCATAAAACTCACAGACAGGATATTCCAACAGAGTAATAAAGACGAAATCAGGTCTAGCGTAAAACGCACAGACAAGATATTCCAACAGAATAATAAAGACGGAATAATAGAAGAATGTCATCAAGTATAGGGTAGCCTGGCGTATCTGAGTTATTCCAATGTAATAATAAAGAATGGAATAACATAAGTTCTCTTCATGAATACAAAAGAATAACACCCCTTACGAGTGCAACAAAGAATATTCCCTACCTTAAGAAGAAGAGTACTGGATATATAAGTAGTGAAGTAGAAGAATACTTTCTTCTTTCTCTCTATAGTTTATCTCTCTAGAGTTTCAAATTGAATTCGTAAGAAAATAATGAAGGAATGAGCTTCTATTTATAGAAAAATGGATCGCATAGTAACTAACTCATTAAGCAGTCCGATTGATTTACTTTAATCTGACGGTCCATATTTAAAGAAAAATCTTTTAAATAAAATATAATATATTCTATTTATAATCTAATAAAACGAATAACTTTATAAAAGATTTTACTATGCAAATCTTATGCAGTACTATGCAAATACTATGCATAATAAAATATAATATATTCTAATTATTATCTAATAAAGCAGATAACTTTATAAAAGTATTCTTTTTATATAAAAAGATTTTTGCTATGCAAAACACTATCGCAGTATACTCATACTAACAACACTATACATAATAGAATATAATATATTCTATTTGTAGAATAACCTTATAAAAGTATTCATTTTTTATATAAAAGATTTTACAGATTATTACATTAATAATACCAACAAAATTGAGTGACTTATCACGTAAACATCAATAATTAATACCGTGTTCTACTATGCAACCACGCCAGACATTCTTGTACTTTTTAACAAGGCGTCAACAGAGTTAGCGGTAAAACTTCCGCCGTTATTTTCATAAAGTATTTTGTCATTTTCTCAATCGACAATAATTCCGTTTGCTAGGTCCACCTACGATTGTCTTAGTTATACGAATATTCTCTGTTAAAACGAATATTCCCCGACCAATCGAATATTATATAACAACTTGCGTACTTTGCAAAATTTATAAATATTACCCACAACTATAACATTATACCAATTTCACTCCATAATTGTGAAAAATAATATTTATAGAAAATTCATCTTTATTCAAAAAGTTGGGGTTTTACAATCTCCCCTTCTTATGAAATTTCGCCCTCGAAATTAGGGTACGTACCTGGTATATTGAAGAGGTAAGAATACCTTGATTTCATTTCAGATTCTAACTCCCAAGTCATTTCCTCAACATCGTAGTTTCTCCACAAAACTTTGACTTGAGGTATAACCTTGGAGCGTAGAATATGTTCTTTCTTATCCAAGATTTGAACAGGAACCTCTTCATACGTCAAATCTTCCGCTATTTCGTCCGGTTCTAACTCAATAATGTGGTTCGGGTCTTCCACATATTTACGTAACATGGATATGTGAAAAACGTTATGAACACGAGACATACTTAGTAGTAAAGCGAGTCTATAGGCCATAGTTCCTACTCGATCGAGGATTAAAAATGGGCCAATGAATCGAGGATTGAGCTTTCCTCTCTTTCCAAATCTCATAACTCCTTTCCATGGAGCAACTCGTAACAACACATGATCTCCTATATCGAATTCCACATCCTTTCGATGAAGATCAACTCTTGGTTGGTGAAGAAATGTGCTGAGATTTTTATTCAAATGTGGTGGGTGGGAATAGTAGCAGGTAAAGCCATTGAGTTCTGAGTTAAGTTTGCTTGCTTTGCGTGCTAACATTTTCCTATAAATAGAGGGCTAAGTTAGAATTAAAAATCACACCGTAAACAAGTTTTTCTCTTTCTCTCTAGATTATTGAGTGTATTTTGTGAGTATTTAGATAATTTGTGAGTTTACGTTAATCGCTGCAAGTTTCCTTCAAATTTTATACCGATATTCCGATCGTAAGTAATCGATATTTTGAGGTAAGGGATATTATTTTTTCTTAAATGATATTTTCTTCAATATCATTATCTTAAAATATTGATATGAACTTTTTATCAAATTTGGAACTTTTTGTGTCGGGTTACTATTCACGATATCTAAGACTATTCAATTTGAAAAAATGAAATTTTCTTCTTTTTGTCCAAGTTGTCTATTATGGTTACTATCTTTGATTGTATCCATGTTTTGATCATTATTTTGAATTTCGCTTCAAAATTGGTTATTTGAATATTATTGAACTTGGATAAACCGTAATATGATTCCTTAATATTTGATCTGTTATCTCCTTTGGATTCGCTTTTTTTTAAAATATTTTTCATCATCCTCGGTCCTAAATGATGATACAAATGAATATCTTTGGCTGTAGTGCAAAGATGAATGATTACCTAATGAATATCTTTGGCCGTGAAAAGTAAAGATGAGCAGTGTTGAGATGAAACATGACTAACCTGGTGATACAAATGAATATCTTTGGCCTATAGTGCAAAGATGAATATTTGATTCTAGATGTATATTGATTGATTTTACAGGGATAAAATATTGATGATGGACTTTTAAATCTTAGAAGATAGTAAAATTCTTTCTCTACTTGACTCTTCTAATGAATTCTTTGTTTTCCATTGCGCAATTGTTGATCTAAAACTTGTTGTCTATTATATTTTATCAGATTATTCCCTATTGAAGACTAATGATAATTTGTTGTATATTATCTTAGTCATAATATTCTTTACTGTGCTATTTGAGCTCACCCTTTTGTTCCATTTTTCTTCTCAAGAGGTGAGAACATAGCAGGAACTAGTCGGGATACGGAGTGATGGTTCTAGAAAGTTGTTTTAGCAGTCCTCACTATTTTTAAAATAGTGTATCAATAATTGTAATGAGGACTTCTTTTGAGTTTTTATACTCTCTATTTGTATTTAAACTCACAGTTTAATGAAGTTGTATTTGTTTCTGTACCATGTATTTGGCGACTCAGAATGGGTGATGTATACCTATTTTGGGGGCGTTACAGTTGGTATCAAAGCTTAGGGATATGATCCATGGCTGAGATGTGAGACAAGAACTAGGAGGGGAGAGACGGGGAATTCCTTCGCTAGTATGACCTGACTAAGTTTATTTGGTATTTATTTGGTCGGTCAGAGTATAGGGATAATATGTTGCATGACTATTAATGTGACACCCCCAAAATTAGGTATACGTCACCCATCTTGGGTCGCCACTTACATGGTACAAAATTCAAATACAACTTAATAATACAACTGTCGTGTACAATACGACAAAACATAACCTATGAGTTTGAATACAAATATTGTATACTAGAGATTATACAAACTCAAAAAGAGTCCTTATTACAATTATTATTACACTATTTCACAGAATAGTGAGGACTACTAATGCTATCATATGGTCCGTCACTCCGTTCCCCGACTAGTCTCTGCTACGTTCTCATTTCCTGAAGAGAACAATAAAAGTAAAAGGGTGAGCTCAAATAGCCCAGTAGGAAATATTATGACTAAGATAATGCAGAATATATTATCGTTAGCCTTCAACAACGATGTTAAAGCGATACAATATAACAACCATCAAGTTTAAGCGCAAAGCGAACAAGCAATCCATTAAAAGAGTCAAGAGAGAATAAAATCTACTATCTTTTATAATTTAGAAGGTTTTTCATCACTTTTATCATCGGGACTGGGACTTTTAATAAATAATCCACATCATCGAATCACCCCGCACTACTTACCAAGGATATTCTTTAGTATCACGACCACAATTATCCATGCACTACGGGCCAAGAATATTTGTGTATTCATTAATGGTCATGATCACGCCAACAACTGTCCATCAATGCACTACGGGCCAATGAGGACTTTTACCACGTCCTTTGTAACATTACGGTTATGATTACCTCGAATAATCCCTGGTCATAATCATACCAAGTCCATCTATGCACTATAGGCCACAGATGACTTTCAACAAAATATAAACATGAGGATGATGACAATGATATAAGAATTCAATAAAACAAGTTCAAGAATTATTTTATCCAGGAACTAATAATGTCCAAATTGTCAACATGATACTACTTTGTAAAGTAAAATTCAGGAATACTTAGAAGAATATTTCCACGAAAAGATATTGGATGAAGCGCAAATATCAAGGATATTCCACTAATTTCATGGAGTATAGAAATCAAAACTTTTACCAACTGAGTATAATAAGGAATGGAATAACAAAAGATATCACCAGGCATGCAATAGACCGCACAGCGAGGTTATTGAGCGTAATAATAAATAACGAGAATCGAGTCGGCGTAAACGCATGCAGCATGAGGATATTCCAATGAGAATAATAATGAGCGGAATCAATCCGGCGTAAAACGCCTTGTGACAAGATATTCAACGAGTAATAATAAAGGCGGAATCAGTCCAGGTAAAATGCATGCACGTGATATTCCAACCGAATAATAAAAAGGCGGAATCAGTCCGGCGAGAACGCATGCATGTGATATTCCAACAGAATAATAAAGAGCGGAACCAGTCCCGTGTAGAACGCATGCAACAGGATGTTCCAATGAATGATAAAGAATGGAACAATGAAGAATTTCACCAAGTATAGGGTAGCAGCACAGATACAAGTTATTCCAATGCAGAATAATAATAATGGAATAATGAAGTTCTCTTCATAGATAAGAAAGAAATAATACTCCTTACCTGGAAAAAGCTGGATCTTTGGAATAGTGAGTAGCAGATTTCTCTTATTCTTTCTCTTTATAATTTCTCTCTATAATAATCGCTCTAAAGCTTTTGTGAATTGGTGAGAAATGAAGGAAGAATGGGCTTCTATTTATAGGAAAATATAGTTTCGATAATTGCACGTTTTGGGGCTCAAAAATTACAGTACAATACCTTCAACTTTTCTTTCATTTTTAATTTAGTCATGTAAGTATTATCAATCTTGCACCAACTCCCCTAATAGTAAATAATGTGAATCAATAGTTCAATCATGTGAATCAATAGTATAATCATGTGAAAAAATACGAATTACAGTATAGTACCTCCATTTATACCTCAATTTTTAACTTAGTCATGCAAGTATTATCAATCTTGCACCAACTCCCCTAATAGTAAATAATGTGATTCAATAGTACACATATGTGAACAAATAGTTATATAAGCATGTGAATTAGTAGCAATTAATTGCTCATTTATCCGATAAATTACCCGATTTATCAATATAACCCCTAGACATCAATTATCATCGGAATAAATGTCTATTTTCACTAACACAAACAATTCCAACATAATGAAACTATTTTTTTATCAAAAATATAAATTTTGAAATTTCAAAGTTTGACTTTTCCCAAAAAAGTCAACTGTTGACTTTTTGACCAAATAGTGAATCTCGGAAAATTTTGTGTTTAAAGACTATTTTTACTAATTTCGTCGTTCCGGACTCAAATATCACGTCCGCGTCTCCAAATTCAACTCTGAACAACATTCATCATTAATATTATAACTCACAATATTTATCAACCAGGTCGTTCTCAGAAAAGAGGGGGCTATCTAATAAGGATTTCTCCCTATTGGCGCGCAATTATGTGACCAAACCTCTCCTTGACAGAACTTCTAGACATTGTAAATTTTTCAGTTTATAATATGAATAACTTTGTCATCTCAAGTATTTATTTAATAAAAAAAATATTTTATCCAGATGATATTGACCATAATTGAATCCATAATATGATAGATATGATGCAAAGAATTATCTGTAGCAATAATTGAGTATAAGCGAGTGACTTCTCACGTAAGAATCAATAATCAATACCATGTGCTACTATGCAACCACGCAGTATTATTACTATACTTTTAACAGGGTGTTTCAACAAGATTTAACAGTAAAACTTCCGCCGTTATTTTCAAAAAGTATTTTTGTCATTTTCTCAATTCGACAATAATTCCGTTATGGGGGTCCACCAATGATTGTGTCATTGTACGAATATTCCCTGTTAAAACGAATATTCCCCGACCAATCGAATATTATATAACAACTTCCGTACTTTGCAAAATTTGAAAATATTACCCACAACTATAACATTATATCAAATCCACACCATAATATTCAAAAATATATTTCGAGAAAATTTAATCTTTATTCAAAAAGTTGGGGTCTTACAACCTCCCCTTCTTATGAAATTTCGTCCTCGAAATTAGGGTGCGTACCTGGTATGTCGAAGAGGTGTGGATACGTTGATTTCATTTCAGATTCTAATTCCCAAGTCATTTCCTCAACATCGTGGTTTCTCCACAAAACTTTGACTTGAGGTATAACCTTGGAGCGTAGAATATGTTCCTTCTTATCCAAGATTTTAACAGGAACCTCTTCATACGTTAAATCTTCCTCTATTTCGTCCGGTTCTAACTCAATAATGTGGTTCGGGTCTTTCACATATTTACGTAACATGGATATGTGAAAAACGTTTTGAACACGAGATATACTTAGCGGTAACGCAAGTCTACAGGCCACAGTTCCTACTCGATCGATGATTAAAAATGGGCCAATGAATTAAGGATTGAGCATTCCCCTTTTTCCAAATCTTGTAACTCCTTTCCATGGAACAACATGTAACAACACATGATCTCCAATATCGAATTCTACGTCCTTTCGATGAAGATCAGCATAACTCTTTTGTCGATCTTGTGAGGTTTTTATACGTTGTCGGATCATTTGAACCTTTTCCGTAGTCATACGTACCAACTCTAGTCCCAACAACGTTGCTTCACCCACCTCATCCCAGCATACTGGAGAACGACACTTTCTTCCATATAACGCTTCGAATGAAGCCATGCCAATACTTGTTTGATAACTGTTGTTGTAGGAAAACTCCACCAATGGTAAGATCTTGTCCCAACTTCCCTTGAAATCAAGGACACAGAGTCTTAATAGATCTTCAAGAGTTTGAATAGTCCTCTTGAATCGTCTGCTCGTCTCGAGAATGATATGCCGAGCTAAATCGTAAATCTGTGCCCATAGCTTTCTGAAAACTAATCCAAAATCGTGAAGTGAATCTTGGGTCTCGATCAGAAACTATGGATACTAGCATACCATGCAGTCTTACAATCTCGTTTATGTACATACGAGCAAGACGTTCAAGTGTATAAGTTTCTCGTATCGATAAGAAATGAGCAGACTTGGTCAATCTATCAACAATGACCAAAATCGCATCTATACCTTGAGAAACCTTAGGAAGACCGGTAACAAAATCCATGGTAATGTGCTCCCACTTCCATTCTGGAATTTCAAGTGGTTGCAATGGACCTTTTGGTACTTGATGCTCCGCCTTGACTCGTTGACACGTTAGACACCTTGAGATAAACAGCGTTATCTCTCTCTTCATATTGCCCCACCAAAATGTATGTCGAAGATCATGATACATTTTGGTACTCCCATGATGAATTTCAAACGGTGTGTTGTGCGCCTCCATCATGATTTTATACTTTAAATCAGGGTCGTTAGGAACACAAAGTCTGGAGTTGACTTGAAGTATTCCTTCTTCATCGATTCTTGCTTCCGACATAGCATCTTCTTGCACTTTCTTCCTCATACGCATCAGCTCCAGGTCTGTAGCTTGAGTAGCTTTAACTTTATCAATTAAAGTCGGTTCTACTCGTATATTCGCCATCATCACATGGGTCCCTGGAGTCTTTAACTCTATCTCCATCCTTTGCAAGTCACACAAAATGGGCCTTTGCGTTGATAATATCGCATTCGCACTTGCATATGATCTTCTACTCAATGCGTCAGCTACCACGTTCACTTTTCCAAGATGGTATTGGATGGTATGATCATAATCTTTCAACAGTTTAAGCCAACGTCGTTGTCGCATGTTGAGTTCCTTTTGAGTGAAGAAATATTTGAGGCTTTTATGATCCGTAAAGATCTCCACTTTTTCCCCATACAAGTAATGCCTCCAAATCTTTAGTGCGAAGACAACAGCTGCCAACTCTAGATCATGAGTAGGATAATTCCTCTCATATTCTTTGAGTTGTCGTGAGGCATAGGCTATGACTTTCCCATGTTGCATGAGAACACATCCTAACCCTTTCTCCGAAGCATCACTGTAGATGACAAATCCCTCCGAACCAGATGGTATTGTCAGAACAGGTGCTGAAATGAGTCTCCTCTTGAGTTCTTGAAAACTCTTCTCACATTCCTCGCTCCAACCGAACTTTGTATCTTTTCGAGCCAGCTGAGTTAGTGGAGTAGCGATTCGAGAAAACCCTTCTACGAATCTCTGATAATAACCAGCTAAGTCGAGAAAGCTACGTACTTCGGTCGCTGATTTAGGTTGCTCCCAGCTTTGAATAGCTTCAATCTTTGCTGGGTCAACAAATATTCCATGACTTGATACCACGTGCCCAAGGAATGCTACTTATTTAAGCCAGAACTCGCATTTCTTCAACTTGGCATAAAGCTTGTATTCACGAAGCTTTTGGAGTATCGGCCTCAAGTATTGCTCATGATCTTCACGGCTTTTGGAATAAATAAGGATGTCATCAATAAAAATGACCACAAAGTGATCCAAATATTTCTTGAATATTCGGTTCATCATATCCATAAAGGCAGCAGGAGCATTAGTCAATCCAAAGAACATGACTAGGAATTCATAATGCCCTGCATCGGAGTTCCGAAAAGCCGTCTTTGGAATGTCACTCTGGTTCTAATCTTCAATTGGTGATATCCGAGCGAAGATCAATCTTTGAAAAGAATTTGGCTCCTTGCAACTGGTCAAACAGGTCATCAATACGTGGTAATGGGTACCCATTTTTGATGGTGACATGATTCAACTCCCGATAATCAATACAAAGTCGCATACTCCCATCTTTCTTCTTCACGAATAGAATAGGAGCACCCCAAGGAGAAGTACTAGACTAATAAAGCCAATGTCTAACAATTCCTACGGTTGAGTCTTTAACTCTCGAAGTTCAATAGAGCCATTCGATATGGGGCTTTGGAAATGGGTTTTGTACCGAAGTTCAAGGTCGATACAAAATTCAATTTCACGCCTGGGGTAGGCGTGAAGTTCTTCAGGGATTACGTCAGGAAATTCATTGACAATAGAAATATTATTCAAAACTGACGTATTTTTGTTTAGATCCGTGACATGAGCTAAGAAAGCTTGACTTTCGTTTTTCAATAAACGAATAGCTTTATGTCTTGAGATGACAGTGATTGATTTTAATGGTTTGGTTGCTTGAATTCGCATAATAGGTTGGTTAGGAATATGAAAGCTAACAACCTTATGAAAATAATCAATTTTTGAATGATGAGTAGTTAACCAATCAATCCCTAGAATCACATCAAATGCAAGTATTTTCAATGAAATAAGATCGACAGGTAATGTAAGGGTACTGATTTGAACCAAACAAGACTTATAAACAGTGGATGTAATGAAGGTTTCTCCCAACGGAGTTTTCCACAGATAAGTCAAAGTCTAATTTCTCCGGAGTCAAATTTAATCGTTGAGCTCAAGTAGGAGAAATAAAAGAATGGGTAGAACTTGTATCAAATAAGGTATAGACTTCGCTAGAGTTTATGATAATCTTACCCGTGATGACCTCGTTTGGGTTCCTTGCTTTCTGGGAGGTCACGACAAATGCTCTTCCTTGCACCATGGACTTTGACTTTTCTGGGACGGCCTTTGGTGCCTCCATCCTAGCTGAACTTGTCTTCGGTGAACGACAAAATCGGGATAGGTGACCTTCTCTTCCACAATTATAACACGCTTTGGATGGCATCACGCAGTTTGGACTGATATATCCCTCCCCTCCGCATTTGAAGCATATGATAGGTGGTCGTTCTCCTTCCTTAACCACAGTTGCTGGTGCTGACGTCTTTTCATAATTGTTGAATCTCCTTTTCTTGAAATGTCCATTTTTACTGTCTTGGACATGATTACCACCGAAGTGGTTACCATTTCTGGCATGTTGATTCCCTCCACGTTTGTTGTCACCGCTTCGATGACTGATACCACTGGTATTTTCATGCTTCCGGCTGCTTTCTCTTGGTTACGTTGACTCGTTACCGCACTCCAATAACTGAGCCCTATTTACAACATCTGAGTACAAACACAGTTTATGAGAAATAAGATATTGACGTATCTCCGGTTTTAAACCTCTTAAAAACATTCGCGTCTTTCGCTCCTCATTATCGACCAAATGGGATGCAAACCGAGATAACTCCGCAAATTTAGCCTCGTATTGCGACACGGTCATATTGTTTTGTTCCAACTTGATAAACTCCACCTCTTTCATGTGACGAATACTCTCGGAAAAGTACTTGTCGTTGAATAGCTCTTGGAACTTTTCCCAAGACATCTTGAGTGCGTCAGGCTTGGTACGTTTTACAGATTCCCACCAGTAATCTACCTCTTCACGCAACATGAAGGTGGTGAAGGGGACCTTTTGCTCCTTGGAGCATCCCAAGACATCAAATATCTTGGTGATCTGCTTTATCCATGCTTCCGCCTTAAGTGGTTTTGGCTCTCCAATAAACTTCGGTGGTCCCAGCTCCATGAACTGTTTAGCAGTGACCGTCCGAGAGTTTCCAGTGTTTCCACCTATATTTTGGACAAGAGTCGCTCTCGCCTGATGTTGCATGAATTGCATAAAGCCTCTGAACAATCCATCATTCATCATTTGGTCAGTGTTGTTGTTTGCATGAGGATTGTCGCCTTCCTGATACACATTCTCCTGATTATTGATATGTGGAGACTCAACGGTCTCTTGTGCTCCATTGCTATTTTCAACATTCTCGGATGTCATTTTCAGATACTTCCATAAAACAAAGGTTAATTAACATATAACATATTATCCCTATACTTTGACTGACCAATTAAATACCAATAAACTTAGGTAGGTCATACTAGCGTAGGAATTCTCCGTCTCTCCCCTCCTAGTTCTAGTCTCAGATCTTAGCTGAGGATCATATCCTCAAGCTTTGATACCAACCGCACGCCCCAAAATAGGTATACATCACCTATTTCGAGTCGCCAAATACATGGTAATGTAATACAAATACAATCTTTTTAATATACAACAAGAGAGCTATAAGTTTTAATACAAATACTGTCTTCTAGACAATATCCACTCTCAGAATAATTCCTCATTACATTTATTATCACACTATTTAATAGAATAGTGAGGACTACAAATACTATCATCTGGTCCATCACTCCATTCCCCGACTCGTCCCAGCTATATTCTCATTTCCTGAAGAGAACAGTGAAAGAAAGGGTGAGCTCAACTAGCCCAGTAAGAAATTTTATGACTAAGATAATGCAGAATAAATTATCATTAGCCTTCAACAGTGTTAAACTGATAAAATATAACAAACATCAAGTTTAACTGCAACGGAACAAGAAATCCATTAGAAGTGTCAAGTAGAGAATAAAATCTACTATCTTCTAGGATTTAAAAGGTTTTTCATGACTTTTATCGCTGCGACTCAGCTTAATAAATAATCCACATCATCGAATCACCCCTGCACTACGGTCAAGGATATTCTTTAGTATAACGACCACCATTATCCATGCACTACGTGACAAGAATATTTGTGTATTCATTAATGGTCATGATCATGCCAACAACTCGTCCATCAATGCACTACGGGCCAATGAGGACTTTTACCACATCATTTGTAACATTACGGCCATGATTACACCGAATAATCCTCGGTCATAATCATACCAAGTCCATCTATGCACTACTGAATACGGATGACTTTCAAAAAATATAAATATGAGGATGATGACAATGACATAAGAATTCAATAAAACAAGTTCAAGAATTAATTTGTCCAAGAACCAATAACGTCCAAATTGTCAACATGATATCGCTTTTGCGAGTAAAATTCAAGAATGCTCGTAAGAATATTTCCATGAAAAGATCTTTGGATGAAGCGCTTAAATATCAAGGATATTCCACTAATTTCATGGTGTATAGAAGTCAAAACTTTAACCAACCGAGTATAATAAAGAATGGAATAACAAAAGAAATCACCATGCATGCGGTACAGCGCAAGCAAAGTTATTCCAACGAATACTAAATAACGGAACGAAGTCAAAGTAAATTGCGCCGACAGGATGTTCAATAGAATAATAAAGAATGGAATAACAATGAAATCACCATGCATGCGGTACTTAGCAGACAAAAGTTATTCCAATGAATACTAATAAGGACGGAATTAGGTCCGGCGTAAAATGCATAGACGGGATATTCCAACAGAATAATAATAAAGATCGAACCAGTCGGTGTAAAACGCGCATGTGACGAGGATATTCCAGCGAGAATAATAAAGACGGAATCGGTCCGCCAAAACGCATGAACAAGATATTCCAATGTAATAATAAAGACGGAATAATAGAAGAATGTCACCAAGTATAGGGTAGCTCGGCATATATAAAAGTTATTCTAACGAGAATAATAAAAATGGAATAACATAAGTTCTCTTCATGAATACAAAAGAATAACACCCCTTATTTAGTACAACAAATAATATTCCCTACCTTAAAAAGAAAGTATCGGATATATAAGTAGTGAAGTAGCAGAATACTTTCTTCTTTCTCTCTATAGTTTATCTCTAGAGTTTCAAAGTTGAATTCGTAAGAAAATAATGAAGGAATGAGCTTCTATTTATAGAAAAATGGATGGTGCGATAGTAACTAACTCATGAACGGTCCAGATTGATTTACTTTAATCTGACGGTCCATATTTAAAGCAAAATCTTTTAAATAAAATATAATATATTCTATTTATAATCTAATAAAACGAATAACTTTATAAAAGATTTTACTATGCAAAACACTATGCAAATACTATGCATAATAAAATATAATATATTCTAATTATTGTCTAATAAAAATGATAACTTTATAAAAGTATTACATTTTTATATAAAAAGATTTTACTATGCAAAACACTATGCAACACTATGCAACACTATGTATAATAGAATATAATATATTTTATTTATAGAATAACTTTATAAAAGTATTACATTTTTTATATAAAAGATTTTCTATATTATTACATTAATAATAATACCAACAAGAAGAGTGACTTATCACGTAAGCATCAATAATTAATACCGTGTTACTATGCAACCACGCCAGACATCGTATTCTTTTAACACCGGGTGTTTCAACAGATTAACAGTAAAACTTCATACCGTTATTTTCATAAAGTATTTTTGTCGTTTTCTCAATCCGATAATAATTCCGTTGTGGGGTCCACCAATGATTGTGCCGTTGTACGAATATTCCCTGTTAAAACAAATATTCTCCGATCAATCGAATATTATATAACAACTTGCGTACTTTGCAAAATTTATAAATATTACCCACAACTATAACGTTATATCAATTTCACTCTATAATATTCAAAAATAATATTTATAGAAAATTCATCTTTATTCAAAAAGTTGGGGTTTTAAAATAGGTTTCGGTATAAAAGATAAAACTAAGTTACGTTATTGTAAGCAGTAGCTCAGACAAGTATCTGAACTATTCTTTACATTGTGCAAGTATTCTACCTTTGCATTTACTTTATGCAATGGACATAAGTAAAAACGTTTCAGAATTATATTATCATTATGCCAGATTATTGACTCTATTGTTATCGATTATGTATCCAATCTTTGTATTCATACAAGTTCTTAAATTATCCAATCATTGTTTATCAATACAGCACTATTGTATAATTCAGATATTTATTCTGTTTGTTAATTCCTATATAGGGTTAGACAAGTGTCCCCACTTGGATAACCATCGTATTTAATCGCATGTTGATACATACTTATTGATTTCGAGTATGTATACTTTGACTTAAAAGTCATAGCCTATGCCTCGCGACAACTCAAATAATATGAGAGGAATTATCCTACTCATGATCTGGAGTTGGCAGCAGTCATTTTTGCGTTGAAGATCTGGAGACACTACCTGTATGGGGAGAAAGTGGAGATTTATACGGATCATAAAAGCCTCAAATATTTCTTCACCCAAAAGGAACTCAACATGCGGCAACGACGTTGGCTCGAGCTATTGAAAGATTATCATACCATCCAATACCATCCTGGAAAAGCGAACGTACTAGTTGACGCATTGAGTAGAAGATCATATGCAGGTACGAGTGCGATATTGTCAACGCAAAGGCCCATTTTGTATGACTTGCAAAGGATGGAGATAGAGTTAAAGACTCTAGAGACCTATGTGATGATGTCAAATATACGAGTAGAACCGACTTTTATCGATAAAGTTAAATCTGCTCAAACAACGGATCTGGAGCTGATGCATATGAAGAAGAAAGTGCAAGAAGATGATATTCCAGAAGTAAGAATCGATGAAGAATGAATACTTCAAGTCAACTCCAGACTTTGTGTTCCTAACGATTCTAACTTGAAGCATAGAATCATGATGGAGGCACACAACACACCTTTTGCAATCCATCCTGGGAGTACCAAAATGTATCATGATCTTCGACATACATTTTGGTGGAGCAATATGAAGAGAGAGATCGCGGAGTTTATCTCGAGGTGTTTAACTTGTCAACATGTAAAGGCAGAGCATCAAGTGCCAAAGGGTCTATTGCAACCACTTGAGATTCTAAAATGGAGGTGGGAATACATTACCATAGATTTCGTTATGGGTCTTCCTAAGGTTTCTCAAGGCATAGATGTGATTTAGGTTATTGTAGATAGATTTACCAAGTCTGCTCATTTCTTGCTGATACGGGAGACTTATTCCTTTGAACATCTTGCTCGTATATACGTCAATGAGATTGTGAGATTACATGGCATGCCAGTATCCATAGTTTTGGATTGTGACCCAAGATTCACTTCACGATTTTGGGTTAGCTTGCAGAAAGCTATGGGCACGGACTTACGATTCAGTTCGGCATACCATCCTCAAATGGACGGGCAATCAGAAAGGACTATTCAAACTCTTGAAGATCTATTAAGACTCTATGTCCTAGATTTCAAAGGCAGTTGGGATAAGTACTTGCCATTGGTGGAATTCTCCTACAACAACAGTTATCAAGCAAGTATAGGTGTGGCTCCACTCAAAGCATTGTATGGACGAAAGTGTCGCTCTCCAGTATGTTGGGATGAGGTGGGAGAAGCAACGTTGTTGGGACCAAAATTGGTACGTACGATACTCTGAGAGAAGATCCAAATGATCAAACAACGATATACAAATGGCACATGATCGACAAAAGAGTTATGCGGATCTTCATCGAAAGGACGTGGAATTTAATATTGGGGATTATGTGCTGTTGCGTGTTGCTCCATGGAAGGAGGGAGTTAGAAGATTCGGGAAGAGAGGAAAGCTTAATCCACGATTTGTTGGTCCATTTGAAATTCTTGACCGAATAGGAAATGTGGCCTATAGACTCTCATTACCTCAAAGCATGTCTCGTGTTCATAATGTTTTTCACATATCTATGCTTCGTAAATATGTGAAAGACCCGAACCACATTATTGAGTTAGAACCAGACGAGATAATCGAAGATTTAACAAACGAAGAGGTACCTATCAAGATCTTGGATAGGAAGGAGCATGTCCTACGCACAAAGGTTATACCACAAGTCAAGATTTTGTGGAGGAACCATGCTATTGAGGAAATGACCTGGGAGTTGGAATCGGAAATGAAAGTGAGTTACCCTCACCTTTTCGAAACACCAGGTACGTACGTCAATTGCGAAGACAAAATTTCATAAGGAGGGGAGGTTGTAAGACCCCAACTTTTTATAAATAAAATCGAATTTCCTCTAATTATTATTTTGAATAATAAGGTGTTAATTTAATATAATGCTTTGGTTATGGGTGAAATGTGCAAATTTTACAAAATAAACAAGTGGTTATAAAATATTCATTGTTGTCGGGGAATATTCGTTTGGTCATGGAATATTCTTGCTGTCAGGGATTCATACGATGGCGCAACCATTTATGGGCCCCATAATGGAAAATGGTCGGATGAAGAAAACGAAAAGTTTGAGTTTTTATAAATAACGGCGTAGTTGTTACCGTTAACACTGTTGGAATACCCTTATGGTTAAAATAAAGTGTCTGGCTGGTTGCATACAAGAAGACACTGCGGTATTAGCGATAGATTTTGAATTATTGATTCTTACGTAAGAAGGCAATACTCAATAATTGTTACAGTATTTACTGTTCAACATTTTATTTTATTGATTCAATAATTGCTACGTTTATATTTTATATTATTGTTGTTTCAATAATTGTCACTGCACAATATTTCCCATTATCAGATCAATAATTCATATTATTTGAATAATATTATTAAATAGCATTATTGGCAATGTCTAAGGAAGTTCTGTCTAGGAAAGGGGGTTGGTCATCTAATTGTGCGCCAATAAGGAGAAATCCTTATCGGAAGGCCCCCTCTTTCCTGGGAATGACCTGGTTGTCATTATTGTGATTCTGTAATATTATTTGTGAATAATTAATTATTGATTTATATGATAAGAAAATATTTATTTTATGTGGATATAAATGAAGGAATTAATGTTGAGAAGTTTTATCAGTATTTTATCATAATGGAGGTATTAAAAATCATCCGTATGTGAATTTCGGTCATTTTTTGTTTAGAATTTGGAAAAACTTTCTTCTATGAAGTTGTAGAGAATTAAATTTTCTATGGAATGGACATACAATTCGTATTTTTCTGATAAAAGAGCTATTTATTATGAATTATTGAAATTTTAGAAATAAATGTTTTTTATTAAAAATATGGTGGTCCCCACTTTTGGTGTGCTTAAATTGGCTTCAAAAGTGGCGTGCTTGAAAATTTCGATAAAATATTATTTCATTAATTTAGTCTGCTTTGGCGTTCTAAGCATTTTCCTATAAATAAGGTGTTTAGTTAGAATTGAAAATCACACCAGAATCATAAGTTTTCTCTCTTTATATTATCAAGCGTATTTTTTGAGTATTTAGATACTTTGAGAGTTGCTATTCAGTGAAAGTTTTATTTAGCGTTATATCTGATACTTTAGGCAGACGTATTATTCTTTTGAGGTAAGGGATGTTATTTTCTTCGTAAATGATGTTATTTCGTTCAATATCATTATGTTAAAATATTGGTATGAATTTTATTATGAAAATTTTACATTTTTTTGTCGGGGGTTACTATTCACGTATACGACACTATTCACAAATACGACACTATTCATAGAAAAATGAAATTTTCTCTTCTTTGTCCAAGATGTCTATTATGGTTACTATCTTTGATTGTATCCATGTTTTGATCTTCATTCTTGAATTTTAATCCACTATGGTTTATTACGGAGTATTTTTGAACTTGGATTATCTAAAGTATAAATCCCTAATCTTTGTCATTTTATCTCACTGGATTCGTTTCTTTAAAATATTTTTCATCATCCTCAGTCCTAAATGATGATATAACTAAATATCTTTGGCCTATAGTGCAAAGATGAATGATTACCTGATGAATATCTTTGGCCCGTAGTGCAAACATGAATAGGTGTTGAGATGAACATGACCAACTGATGATACAAATGAATATCTTTGGCCCGTAGTGCAAAGATGAATATTTAATTCAAGATGTATATTGATTGATGTTACAGGGATAAAATATTGATGATGAACTTTTAAATTCATAGATGATAGTAGATTTCATTCTCTACTTAACTCTCTAATGAATTGTTATTTCCGCTGCGAATATTGATCTAAAACTTATTGTCCATTATATTTTATCTGATGTATTGAAGGCTAACGATAATGTTTTCTATATTATCTTAGTCATAATATTCTTTACTAGACTAGTTGAGCTCACCCTTTTCCTTTTTGTGCCATTTTTTTCTCAGGAGGCGAGAATATAGCGGGAACTAGTCGGGGTATAGAATGATGGTTCTAGAAAGTTGTTTTAGCAGTCCTCACTATTTTTGTAAAATAGTGTATCAATAATTGTAATGAGAACTTATTTAAGTGTGGATATTGTCTAGAAGACGATATTTTTGTATTTGAACTCACAGTATGTGTTATCGTATTTTGCACGACAATTGTAATAATAAAGTTGTAATTTTTTTCTGTACCATGTATTTGGCGACTGAGAATAGGTTGTGTGGGCCTATTTTGGGGGCGTCACAACTTAATTTCCCTTTCTTTCCAAAATGTATCTTCCTTTTCCAAGGCGATACCTTCAGAAAGACATACGAACCTACTTCAAACCACTTCTTCTCATTATGAGGATCTGCATATTTCTTTTGTCTATCTTGAGCTACTACAATTTGAGTACGTATTAGCGTAACCATGTATGTCGTTTGTTATACCATCTCAGGTCCCAACATCCGACGTTCACGTACTTCATCCCAGCACAGTGGAGTTCTGCACTTCCTCCCATATATTGCGTACAACTTCTCCTTCCTTAGTGTCTCCAACACTACTCTTTAAGTGTTCAACATGATCTTATGGCATCTTAGAATAGACTAGAATATCATCGATAAACACAATAATGAACTTGTCCAAATATTGTTTGAACACTCTGTTCATCATATCCATAAATGCAGCTGGTGCATTAGTTAACCCAAATGACATCACCAGGAACTCGTAATGGCCGTAACGAGTCCTGAATGTCGTCTTAGGTACATACTCACTTTTATCCTGCAACTGATGATACCCCGTTCCCAAATCTATCTTAGAAAAATACTTTGCCCCTTTCAACTGATCAAAAAGATCATCTATCCTAGGCAATGGGTATTTATTCTTTATCGTTAACTTGTTCAACTCTCGATAGTCGATACAAAGTCTTAACGATCCATCCTTCTTTTTCAAAAATAGTATCGGTGCTCCCCACGGCGAAACACTCGGTTGAATGTACTTTCTATCCAACAGTTCTTGTAACTGAACCATCAACTCCTTCATCTCCCCAGGCGCCATAAGATACGGTGCCCTGGAAACTGGTGTCGCTCCTGGCACAATGTCTATCACGAATTCGGTCTCCCTATCAGGTGGAAGACCCGGTAATTCACTTGGAAAAACATCCATGACTTCTTTCACTATAGGTATTTGTTCCATCGTTGCTCCCACTCTCTGGGTATCAACAACATGGCACAAGTAACCTACACAACCGTTCCTTAATAACTTCCTAGTTTGTGTCATGGTAAGACAACATGAACGTCCCATTGATTTATTACCAGTAAAACATTATATGAGGTTAGCTCAATGTCTTAATGTTTACACATTTCTTTTGGCAATCTATCATTGCACCATGGTTAAACAACCAACTCAATTCGAGAATTACATCGAATTCCCCTAACTTTATCGGTATCAAATCTACCAATAATTTACAACCTCGTATATCTACACAACAATTCTTATGGATATCTTCAACATGAATTATTTCTTCGTTCGCTACCTTGATATTCAAAGGTACAGGCAATCTTTCGGGAAGTAATCCTAAGGGGTTTGAAAAATCACATGCTATGAAAGAACAAGTAGCACCCGAGTCAAATAACACGTAAGCATTTAACTCATTGATCGAGATAATACCTGCAACTACATCCCCGGATGCATCTGCATCTTGGACCGTCATGTTAAAGGTATGAGCCATCAGCCTACCCTTCGTTGATGGACCACCAATAGCTAACTTACAGCTATTCGCGCCCTTATTCCCATCCGTCCCCTTCTTTGGGCAGTTCTTCGCCATGTGATCAGTTGATCCACACACAAAGCTTCCATGGTTTTTCTTTGGACTTGGTCAATTAGGCGAAATGTGCCCCTCCTATCCACAGTTGTAACATACGACTTTCCCCTTGAGATAGACTCCTAAATGAGTCTTCCCGCAGTTTTTGCACACCTCCATCCTTCTTTTAGGATCCCCTTGCTTCGCTCTGGTAATCCCAGAGTTAAATCCCTTCCTTTTCTGGCCTTCGCCACTACCACTAGCTCCCTCGAGCTTTATTCCCCCATCTACCTTTTACGTGTTCTTCTTCTCCTTGTGGTATTGGCTTAGAGCCTCGTTACCATCTTTGGCAATTATTGCCTTCTCCAGTATGGTCTCAAAAGAACTACTTTGGAACAAAAAATACGGCTATAGAACCAGGGTTTCAAGCCATGCTCAAACCTCCTAGCCTTCCTTACCTCGGTGTCCACCTAATGTGGAGTAAACCATGCCAATTCATTGAATTTGGCAGCGTATTGGAGAACTGTCATTTCCCCTTGTTTCAACTCCAGAAACCGCATCTCCATCCTCCCCTGCATACTCGTGGGAAAGTAGTTCTTGAAGAAAAACTCCTTGAACTGCATCCACATTAAGTTCTCTATTCTGGCCCTAGCCTGGTTCGCCTCCCACTAGAAGTTGGTCTCCCCCTTCATCATACAAGTGGAAAAGGCAACCTTTTGCCCCTCATCGACATTTGCAATTAAAAATGCCTTCTCTATTTCCTTCACCTAAGTTTGGGCTTTTATGGGGTTCGTAGTTCCTTTAAACTCCAACGAACCGACACTCTTAAAATCCTTAAAAGTAGTAGCTCATATTACTGCAGGATTTATGGGTATATTACCCCCATTCCTATTAAAAGCGGTCGTTAAAAGATTAACGAACTCTTGCATCAGGTTAACTGGACCTCCTCCCGGTTGATTAACATTAGCATCTTAATTTTTTTGTCTCCTTCTTTGGTGGCATTTTGCTGTTAAGATAAACAACACGTCATTATTACTTTCTTCTTGTTAGTGAGTTATTATTCATAAATTAAACAATAACTTCAACTCATTACACAATATGTTCCATAAAAAGGCTTATATTAATTTACTCCTTGTAGTATAATACTACATCATTCGTTCATTACACAGCCTTAGCTGATTACAATTCTATCCCGCAATTGCTTTCCAAAAATTGGGATTTTCCCTTTGAAATACAAAAGAGGGTTTTACGTCACTACTAGATACATCATATATACATATCTATCTCTATTCTAGTTACTAACTAGTCTACATCTGCCTTATGGCATTCTCAAAATCCTCATTGGCAAAACAAACAATAATATCACGACTGATAGTATGTCGTGTCTGCCCTGCCTCTATCGGATACCCAGCTACTTGCTGCTGAAAATCCGCATGAGAACTCCTATGAATATAGGACATCCTCCATATCTTCTGCTTCTTAACCTTTAGCTCCTGCCTGAGCTCAAAGGTTTCCAGTTTCAGCTCTTGGACCTTGTCCTTTGCCAAAACATGTTCGTCATGTTCTTCCTCCCACATATCTTCCATACTTTTCTTATCTTCCAGGATTTTCGGAACCTCTTCTTTCAGTTCCCTGACCTCCTTTCCAAGTTGGATGTTTCTATCCAATAAGATCATGAACAGTGTTTTCATTGCCTCCCTAGGGGCCACCTCCTTTTCAGGTTCTACTGGGTTAAAAGATGCCACCTCTAACTCCTCCTCCGACATGCCATCGAACATGGACATAAGATCTAGGCTTTCAGAGTCTCCAGACTAAACTATCACCCTTTAGTCTCTACTGCTATAGGGTTCGATATAATCTCTACTTAATTCACCGACTCCTCACTTACTACATGTATATCCCTATACATTTCATTCTCTCTTGACATCTACAACAAAACAATTTAGTTTGATTAGTACACGTCAGTATAATAATAAAAACACATATCATATATAATACATTTTTAGGATTAATTTCCATCTTTTACTTCTTTGACTCTTCTTAAGGTTATGACTGTGACAACCCGAGAATTTGGATATTTATAAAATTTTAAAATATTGAATTAAGGTTAAATAATAAACCTAGACAAAAAATAAGTGTATGCATTTGAAATTTTTGAGAATAATTTTGAGGATTTCAAAATTATGTGAAGGATTTAGGTGAATTATTCAGGATTAAGGGTATACGTGAATATGTTCTGTGAGTATGGTCATTTATGTGTTCAGAATGTGGTTAAGGGTCAAGGTTTGACCAGATAAAATTTTATCATTGTCAAACCCTAAGTATATATTAAGAAAGTCAACGATCAGTTAGAAAACCTTAGTAATGTATAAGAAACCCTAAAACCGGTTCTGGAAACCCTAATTTCAGTTTCGGGAATCCAAAACCCTAATTCAGAAGTTGAAAACCCTAATTTGGGAATTCAAATGCAAGTATAAGGTTTAAACGTTATTAATGGTAACCTAATTAGGGATAACCCTAATTGATTTAGAAAACCCTAATTTCTAGATTAAAAACCCTAATTTATAATTAGGGAAAACCTAATTGTTAATTTAATAATTTTAATGTTAATTAGGAAACATTAATCCTAATTTTCAAGATATAAGTAATTAGAAAACCCTAATCTAATTAGAAAACCTAATTTCTAAATTAGAAAAGATTACTTTTCTATTTAAAATCCTAATTCGTGAGTTATAAACCCTAATGACCAATTATGACCCTAATTATAACTTAGCCCTCTATTTATAGGAAAATGTTAGCACGTCGAAGTAGACTTAACCTACAACCTGATGGATTTACCTGCTACTATTCCCACCCACCACATTTGAAATAAAATTCAGAGCACATTTCTTCACCAACCAAAAGTGGGGCCCACCAATTCTAGAATTTTCCACCAAAATGATAAATTTAAAAATTCAACAATTTCGAACTAGTCACCTCTTAAAATTCATAACAAATCATACGTTCATTTTTAACGGTTCAAAATTTGTGGACATATACTCAACATATATATGTATAACATATCCAAAAATCACAACGATCCAACGTTCGGATTAAAAATTATAACTCACGCAATATATCTCAAAAACTTTGGTTTAATTTTAATACCTCCATTCAAACAAAATACTAATAAAACACCTCAACATTAACTCCTTCATTTTTAACCACAATAAATATATCCAACATTTATATCCACATAAAATAAATATTTTCTTATCATATGAATCAATAATTAATTATTCACAAATAATATTACAGAATCACATTTGTGACAACCAGGCCGTTCCTAGGAAAGAGGGGGCTTTCCAATAAGAATTTCTCCTTACTGGCGCGCAATTAGGTGACAAAACCTCTCCTTGACAGAACATTCTAGACATTGCCAATAATGCTATCTAATAATATTATTCAAATAATATGAATTATTGATCTGATAATGGAAAATACTGTGAAGTGACAATTATTGAAACAACAATAATATAAAATATCAACGCAGCAATTATTGAATCAATAAAATAAAATATTGAACAGTAACTAGTGTAACAATTATTGAGTAGTGCCTTCTTACGTAAGGATCAATAATTCATCAATACTGTGCATCCACGCGTATTACTATATTTTAACTACCGAGTATTCCAACAGTGTTAACGGTAACAACTACGCCGTTATTTATAAAAACTCAAACTTGTCGTTTTCTTCATCCGACAATTATGGGGCCCACAAATGACTGCGCCGTCGTACGAATATTCCCCGACAACAAGAATATTCTACGACCAAATGAATATTCCCCGACAACAATGATTATTTTATAACCACTTGCATATTTTGCAAAATTTGCACATTTCACCCATAATCAGAGAATTATATCAAATTAATACCTTATTATTCACAATAATAATTAGAGGAAATTTGATTTTATTTATAATAAGTTGGGGTCTTACAACCTCCCCTCCTTATGAAATTTCGTCCTCGAAATTGATATACGTACACAGTGTTTGAAAAGGTGAGGATACCTCACTTTCATTTTCGATTCCAACTCCCGTGTCATTTCTTCAATAGCATGGTTTCTCCACAAAACCTTAACTTGTGGTATAACCTTGTGTGCGTAGGACATGCTCTTTCCTATCCAAGATCTTAACAGTACTTCTTCGTGACGTTAAATCTTGGCTATCTCTAAATCTGGTTCTAACGTTAATAATATGGTTGGTCTTTCACATATTTCTGAAGCATGGATATGTGAAAAACATTATGAACACGAGACATACTTGGAGGTAATGTAAGTCTCAGAGGCCACATTTCCTATTCGGTCAAGAATATCAAATGGACCAACAAATCGTGGATTAAGCTTTCCTCTCTTTCCAAATCTTGTAACTCCCTTCCATGGAGCAACACGTAACAATACATGATCTCCAATATTAAACTCACGTCCTTTCTATGAAGATCAAAGATAACTCTTTTGTCGATCTTGTGAGGTTTGAATACGTTGTCGAATCATTTGGATCTTTTCTCGTAGTCATGCGTATTTAATTACGGTCCCAACAACGTTGCTTCTCCCACCTCGCCCCAAAGATCTTACTGGAGAACGACACTATCGTCCATACAACGCCTCAAATGGAGCCATACCTATACTTGCTTGATAACTGTTGTTGTAGGAGAATTCCACCAGTTGCAAGTACTTATCCTAACTTCCTTTAAAATCTAGGACACAAAGTCTTAATAGATTTTCAAGGGTTTGAATAGTCCTCTCTCGATTGTCGTCTGTTTGAGGATGGTATGCCGAATCGAATCGTAAATGCGTACACTGACTTTTCGCAAGCTAACCCAAAATCGTGAAGTGAATCTTGGGTCACGATTAAAACTATGGATCTTGGCATGCCATGCAATCTCATAATCTCATTCAAGTACATGCGAGCAAGACGTTCAAGGGAATAAGTCTCACGTATCAGTAAGAAATGGGCAGACTTGGTTAATCTATCAACAATAACCCAAATCGCATATATGCCTTGAGAAACTTTGGGAAGACCTATAACGAAATCCATAGTAATGTGTTCCCACTTCCATTTCGAAATCTCAAGTGGTTGTAATGGACCCTTTGGCACTTGATGATCCGCCTTTACACATTGACAAGTTAAACACCTCGAGATAAACTTCGCGATCTCTCTCTTCATATTGTTCCACCAAAATGTATGTCGAATATCATGATACATTTTGGTACTCCCAGGATGGGTTATAAACTAGGTGTTGTGTGCCTCCATCATGATTCTATGCTTCAAGTCAGAATCGTTAGGAACACAAAGTCTGGAGTTGAATCTAAGTATTCCTTCTTCATCGATTCTCGCTTCTGGAATAGCTCCTTCTTGCACTTTCTTCTTTATACGTATCAGCTCCAGGTCCGTAGCTTGAGCAGCTTTAACTTTATCGATTAAAGTCGGTTCTACTCATATATTCGCCATCATCATGTGGGTTCCTGGAGTCTTTAATTCTACCTCCATCCTTTGCATTGATAATATCGCTTTTCGTATCAAGATATGATCTTCACTCAATGCGTCACCACTACGTTCGCTTTTCCAAGATGATATTGAATAGTGTGATCGTAATCTTTCAATAGTTCAAGCCAACGTCATTGCCGCATGTTGAGTTCTTTTTGGGTAAAGAAATATTTGAGGCTTTTATGGTCCGTATAAATCTCCACTTTCTTCCCATACAAGTAGTGTCTCCAAATTTTCAATGCGAATACGATTGCTGCCAACTCTAGATCATGAGTAGGATAATTCCTCTCATATTCTTTGAGTTATCGTGAGGCATAGGCTATGACTTTCCCATGTTGCATAAGAACGCATCCTAACCCTTTGCCTGAAGCATCGCTGTATATAACAAATCCATCCGCACGGATGGTATTGCGAACAGTCTTAAATGAGTCTCCTCTTGAGCTCTTGGAAACTCTTCTCACATTCCTCGCTCTATACAAATTTTGTATCTTTCCAAGTCAGTTGAGTTAACGGAGTAGCGATTCGAGAAAATCCTTCCACGAATCTCCGATAATAACCAGCTAAGCCCAGAAAGCTATGCACTTCGGTCACCGACTTTGGTTGCTCCCAACTTTGTACTGCTTCAATCTTCGTCGGGTCAACAGATACTCCATGTTTTCACACCACGTGCCCAAGGAATTCTACTTCCTCAAGCCAGAACTCACATTTCTTCAGCTTGGCATAAAGCTTGTTTTCACGAAGCCTTTCAAGTATCAGCTTCAAATGGTGCTCATGATCTTCACGGCTTTTGGAATAGATGAGGATGTCATCAATAAAGACAACAACAAACTGATCCAAATATTCCTTGAATACACGGTTCATCATATCCATGAAAGCAGCAGGAGCATTAGTCAATCCAAAAGACATGACTAAGAATTATAATGCCTGTACCGAGTTCTGAAGGCAGTCTTTGGAATATCCTCAGTTTTAATCTTTAGATGATGATATCCAGAACGAAGATCGATCTTTGAAAAGAATTGTGCTCCTTGAAACTGATCAAATAGGTCATCAATGCGTGGTAGCGGATACCTATTCTTGATGGTGACATGGTTCAATTCTCTGTGAGTCAATCTAAAGTCGCATACTCCCGTCTTTCTTCTTTACTGAATAAAGCAGGAGCACCCCAAGGAGATATACTAGGACGAATGAAACCGGATGTCTAATAACTCCCTGTAGTTGGACTTTTAACTCCACGAAGTTCAATAGGAGCCATTCGATATGGGGTTTTAGAAATGGGTTTTGTATGCGGTTCAAGGTCAATAAAGAATTCAACATCACTATAACGGGGGTAGGCAGGAAGTTCTTCAGAAATACATCAGGAAATTCTCTAACAACAGAAATATTATTCAAATCTGACTTGTCTTTGTTCAAATCCATAACATGGGCTAAAAAAGCTTGACATCTATTTTTCAATAAACGAATAGCTTTATGGCTTGATATGATAGTGACTGATTTTAGTGGTTTAGTTGTTTGAATTCGTATGACAGGTTGGTTAGGAATATGAAAACTAACAACCTTACGAAAATAATCAATTTTGGCATGATGAGTGGTTAGCCAATCAATTCCTAAAATCACATCAAAAGTAAGTATCTTTAAAGAGATAAGATCAACAGGTAATGTGATAGTGCCAACTTGGATTAAGTAAGATTTATAAATAGTGGATGTAACAAAAGTTTCACCCAACGGAGTCTCCACTGATAATTCAAAGTCTAATTTCTCCGGAGTCAAGTTTAAACGTTGAGCACTGGCGGAGAGAGATAAAAGAATGGGTAGAAACGGTATCTAGTAAGGTATAAACGCAAGAGTTCAAGATTAGCTTACGTAATCACTTCGTTCGGGTTCCTCGCGTTTTGGCACCACGACAAACGCTTCTTCCAGAACCGATTGATTTCGACTTATCCGGGATGACCTTTGAGTCACCATCCCGTTGAACTTGGTTTTGCTACAGAACAATCCCGAGCTATGTGGACTTCCTTTCCCCAGTTGTAACATACCTTGGATTATTGTGGACAGTTTGGGCTGATATGTCCCTCTTTCCCACATTTGTAACATCTAACTGGCGGTCGTTCTCCTCCCCTAGAATTTGTTTTTGGTGATGGTGTTGCTGCTGATGTCTTCCCGTCATTGTTGAATCTCCTCTTTCTGAATTTCCACTTGACTCACCTCTCCTATTATCATGGCCACGATGACCACCTGAGTGGTTACCGCCTTTGTTCGTATTTTTCCCTCCTCGTTGGTTATCATCACTCTGATGAATGTTGTCACTGGTATGACCTTGGTTGTGGTCCCTTAGTTGCACATACTCATTATTTCGCTCTAATAATTGAGCCCTATTTACAACATCTGAATATAAAGAATATTAATGAGATATAAGATATTACCGAATCTCGGGCTTTAGACCTCTCAGAAACATCCTCATCATTCGTTCCTTATTTTTGACCAAATGAGGTGCAAACCTGGATAACTCTGCAAACTTCACCTCGTACTGGGACACCGTCATGTTATTTTTGTTCCAGTCTGATAAACTCTACCTCCTTCATATGATGAATACTTTCAGGAAAGTACTTGTCATTGAATAGTTTTTGAAACGTTTCCCAAGACATGTTGAGTGCAGCAGGCTGGGTACACTTCACAGACTCCCACCAGTAGTCTGCCTCACCGCGGAACATAAAGGTGGCGAATGGAACCTTCTGTTCCTCCGTGCATCCCAAGACATCGAATATCTTGGTAACTTGCTTGACCCACGTTTCCGCCTTGATCGGATCCGGCTTTCCAATAAATTCTGGTGGTCCCAACTCCTTGAACTGCTTGGATGTGACAGACCGCACGTTGGTATCACTTCCACCTTTATTTTGTACACGAGTCTCCCTCGTCTGATTTTGCATGAACTGCAAAAAGCTCCTAAATAGGTATCCCTAAGCTTTGATACCAACTGTGACGCCCCCAAAATAGGTATACATCTCCCATTCTGAGTCTCCAAATACATGGTACAAAAACAAATACAACTTCAGTAATATAATTGTCGTGCAGAATACGACAACGCCTATACTGTAAGTTTGAATACAAATATTGTATACTAGAGAGTATACAAACTCAAAAGGAGTCCTCATTACAATTATTCAAACACTATTTTACAGAAATAGTGAGGACTGCTAAAACATCTTTCTAGAACCATCACTCTGTACCCCGACTAGTTCCTACTATGTTCTCACCTCTTGAGAAAAATGGAACAAAAAGGAAAAGGGTGAGCTCAACTAGCCCAGTAAAGAATATTATGACTAAGATAATATACAACAAATTATCGTTAGTCTTCAACAGGAAAAAATCTGATAAAATATAATATACAACAAGTTTTAGATCACAACAACTGCAGCGGAAACAACAATCCATTAGAAGAGTCAAGTAGAGAATGAGTTCTACTATCTTCTAAGATTTAAAAGTCCATCATCAATATTTTATCCCTGTAACAACAATCAATATACATCTTTAATCAATATTCATCTTTGCACTACAGACCAAAGATATTCATTTGTATCACCAGTTGGTCATGTTCATCTCAACACATGTTGTTCATCTTTGCACTACGGGCCAAAGATATTCATCAGTTAATCATTTATCTTTGCATCACACATGGCCAAAATATTTAATAATATCATCATTTAGGGTGAGGATGATGAAAAATATTTTAATGAAAACGAATCCAATTGAAACAAAATAACAAATATTAGAGATTCAGTATCTTTATTTAAGATCAATAATACTCCATAATAACCAATTTGAAGCAAAATTCAAGAATAAAGATCAAAACATGGATACAATCAAAGATAGTAACCATAATAGACATCTTGGACAAAAAGAAGAAAATTTCATTTTCTAGGTGAATAGTGCCGATTCGTGAATAAAGGTCGTTATACGTGAATAGTGCCATATACGTGAATAGTAAACCCGACACAAAAAAGTTCCAAATTTGATAAAAAGTTCATACCAACATTTCGGTATAATGATATTGAAGAAAATATCATTTTAAGAAGAATATAATACCCCTTACCTTAAAATATCGATACTTACGATGGAATATAAAGTATAAGGTGAAGGAAACTTGCAGATGAATAGAAACTCACAAAGTATCTAAATACTCACAAAATACACTCAATAATCTAGAGAGAAAGAGAAAACTTGTTTTACGGTGTGATTTTCAATTCTAACTTAGCCCTCTATTTATAGGAAAATGTTAAAGACGTCAAGCGGACTTAACTCTGCAACCAACTTTGATGGCTTTACCTGCTACTATTCCCACCCACCACATTTAAAATAAAATTCAGCACATTTCTTCACCAACCAAAAGTGGGGCTCACCAATTCTAGAATTTTCCACCAAAATGATAAATTCCGAAAATTCAACAATTTCTGAACCAGTCACCTCTTAAAATTCATAACAAATCATACGTTCATTTTTAACGGTTCAAAATTTGTGGGCATATACTCAACTTATATATGTATAACATATCCAAAAATCACAACGATCCAATGGTCGGATTAAAAATTATAACTCACGCAATATATCTCAAAAACACTGGTTTAATTTTTAATACCTCCATTCCGACAAAATTACTAATAAAACACCTCAACATTAACTCCTTCATTTTTAACCACAATAAATATATCCAACATTTATATCCACATAAAATAAATATTTCCTTATCAAATGAATCAATAATTAATTATTCACAAATAATATTCTGAATCACATTTATGATAACGGTAGTTCTCTAGGAAGAGGGGCTTTCAATAAGAATTTCTCCTTCATTGGCGTATGATTAGGTGACCAAACCTCTCATTGACAAAACTTTCTAGACATTGCCAATAATGCTATCTAATAATATTATTCAAATAATATGAATTATTGATCGATAATGGGAAATCTTGTGAAGTGACAATTATTGAAACAACAATAATATAAAATATCAACGCAAAGAATTATTGAATCAATAAAATAAAATATTGAGCGAAGAATTAGTGTAACAATTATTGAGTAGTGCCTTCTTACGTAAGGATCAATAATTCATCAATACTGTGCATCCACGCGTATTACTGTATTTTAACCACCAGATATTCCAACAATGTTAACGGTAACAACTACGCCATTATTTATAAAAACTCAAACTTATCGTTTTCTTCATCCGACAATTATTACATTATGGGACCCACAAATGATCGCGCGGCAGTCGCATTAATATTCCTCGACAACAAGAATATTCCACGACCAAACGAATATTCCCCAACAACAATGATTATTTTATAACCACTTGCATATTTTGCAAAATTTGCACATTTCACCCATAACCAGAGAATTATATCAAATTAATACCTTATTATTCACAATAATAATTAGAGGGAAATTGATTTTATTTATAATAAGTTGGGGTCTTACACCTCGACCTTTGCTTGAGTTTCGAGCGACCCGAAACTCAAGCAGTCTGACAAGTATTTCTGCAACATAGATCTTCTTGTTGTATTTTTGTATGGACATGAACTCAATTGATAATAGTAGTATTACACTTATATTATAACAATAACACGTTAGCCAACCTAGAAACATAATGATCACATATATATCAATGGTCAAACCAAGCCCCGGTGGTCGACACACAAGTTACGGGTTTTCCTCAAGAACACCTATATTAATTTGCCAGTTACGTCAGCTATAAGGCCCTTTATAAATTAATAATTTCCGAAAATGATTATTTTAATTGAATTAATTGAAATAAATGGTTTTTAATTATTTAAAATACAAAATAAATTCCTAAAAATTATTTTAAAGTCTGAAAAATTAGTTTTTAATTATTTTGAGTATATTTCATAAATATTTAATATTTTTGGAATATAAATGGTATTTAATTTATTTAATTATAATATTAAATAAACTTTTTAAAATGATTTTAATACATGAAAATCATGAAAACTTATATTATGGTAAAAGCAAATATTTTAAGTTATTTTTAGTGACTTTTAATATTTTGTGAGAAATTTCATTAATTAATTAATATTAATGGTAATTAATTTATTTACTAAATGTATTAAATAAATTATGGAAAATTAGAATTTATGATTTATAAATCATATAAAATGATTTAAGTATTATAAAAATATTTTAAGTTATAACATATAATGTGACGCCCCCAAAATAGGTATACATCACCCATCTTGAGTTGCCAAATATATGGTAGAAAATTCAAATACAACTTAATTATACAACAGTCGTGTAAAATACGACAAAATATAATCTAAGAGTTTTAATAAGAATATTGTCATCTAGACAATATCCACACTCAATGGAGTCCTCATTACATTTATTGTCACACTATTTAACAGAATAGTGAGGACTACTAATGCTATCATCTGGACCGTCACTCCGCTTCTCCGACTAGTCCGGCTATGTTCTCATTTCAAGAAGAACAAAGTGAAAGAAAGGGTGAGCTCAACTAGCCCAAAGAAGAAATATTATGACTAAGATAATGCGAGAATAATTTATCGTTAGCCTTCAACAAAGTGTTAAAGCGATAAAATATAACAAACATCAAGTTTAACTGCAATGTATGAACAAGTAATCCATTAGAAGAGTCAGTAGAGAATAAAATCTACTATCTTCTATGATTTAAAAGGTTTTTCATCACTTTTATACCGAGACTCAACTTAATAAATAAACCACATCATTCTGCACTACTACCAAGGATATTCATTAGTATCACGACCACAAATTATCCATGCACTACGGGCCAAGGATATTCGTGTATTCATCAATGGTCATGATCATGCCAACAACTGTCCATCAATGCACTACGGCCAATGAGGACTTTTACCACATCATTTGTAACATTACGGTGATGATTATACCGAATAATCCCTTGTCATAATCATACCAAGTCCATCTATGCACTACATGCCACAGATGACTTTCAACATATTATAAACATGAGGATGATGACAATGATATAAGAATTCAATAAAACAAGTTCAGGGATAATCTTGTAAAGATTTATAATTTAATTTATCCTGAAATCAATAACGTCCAAATTGTTAACATGATACTGCTTTGTGGAGTAAAATTCAAGAATGCTCAGAAGAATATTTCCATGAAAAGATACTGGATGAAGCACAAATATCAAGGATATTCCACTAATTTTATGGAGTATAGAAGCCAAAACTTTAATCAACTGAGTATAATAGAATATATGAAACCGCAAATGGATTTTTGCCGCCATGTGGTAATCCACGTAGACAGATTATTCTAAAAGAATAATAAAGAATGGAATAACAGAAGAATTCACCAAGCGTGCGTAATCTGTACAGACAGGTTATTCCAACAGAATAATAAAGAATGGAACCAGGTCATGCGTAATTCGCACAGACAGGATGTTCCAACATAATAATAAAGAATGGAACCAGGTCATACGTAATCCACACAGATAGGATGTTCCAACAGAATAATAAAGAATGGAATAACAGAAGAATTTCACCATGTATGCGGTACTTCGTATAGACAGGTTATTCCAACATAATAATAAAGAATAGAATAACAACCCTTACGAGTATTGAAAGAAAATAACTCTCTTCATGAATACGAAAGAATAATACCCCTTACCTTAGAAAAACTGGATACTGGAATAGTGAGGTAGCAGACTTCTCTTGTTCTTTCTCTCTATAATTTCTCTCTATAATAATTGTATTACTGAAGTTGTATTTGTTTATGTACCATGTATTTGGCGACTCAGAATGGGTGATGTATACCTATTTTGGGGGCGTCACATCAACTATTTTTAGGGGAGGAAAACGACCACCGGTCGTATGTTATAAATGCGGGAAAGAGGGACACATCAGCCCAAACTGCCCACAACAATCCAAGGTGTGTTATAACTGTGAAAATGAAGGTCATATAGCTAGAGATTGTCTTGTAGCGAAACCAAGTCCAACGGGGATGGTGACTCCAAAGGCTGTCCCGGACAAGTCAAAGTCAGTGGTTCCTGGAAGAGTGTTTTTCGTGACTTCCCAAAACGTGAGGAACCCGAACGAGGTGATCACGGGTAAGCTAATCATAAACTCTTGCGAAGTTTATACCTTACTAGATACCCGTTCTACCCATTCTTTTATCTCTCATATTTGTGTTCAACGTTTGAACTTGACTCCAGAGAAATTAGACTTTAGTTTATCTATTGAGACTCCGTTAAGAGAAACTTTCATTACATCCACTATTTATAAATCTTGCTTAATTCAAGTAGGGACCATCAAATTACCTATCGATCTTATTTCGTTGAAAATACTTGCATTTGATGTGATTTTAGGGATTGATTGGTTAACCACTCATCATGCTAAAATTAATTATTTTCGTAAGGTTGTTAGTTTTCATATTCCTAACCAACTTGTTATACTAATTCAAGAAACCAAACCACTAAAGTCAATCACTGTCATATAAAGCATAAAGCCATTCGTTTATTGAAAAATAGATGTCAAGATTTCTTAGCCCATATCATGGACTTGAACAAAAATATGTCAGATTTGAATTTTATTTTTGTTGTTAGTGAATTTCCTGATGTATTTCCTGAAGAACTTATTGGTCTACCCCCAGAACGTGAAGTTGAATTCTTTATTGACCTTGAACCTGGTACAAAACCCATTTCTAATACCCCATATCTAATGGCTCCTATTGAACTTCAGGAGTTAAAGGTCCAACTTTAGGAGTTGTTAGACATCGGTTTCATTCATCCTAGTACAACTCCATGGGGTTCTCCTGTTTTATTCGTAAAGAAGAAAGAACCTGTATGCGACTTTATATTGACTATCGGGAATTGAACCATGTCACCATCAAGAATAGGTATCCGCTACCTCGCATTGATGACTTGTTCGACTAGTTGTAAGGAGCACAATTCTTTTCAAAGATCGATCTTCGTTCTGGATATCGTCAGCTAAAGATTAAAACTAAGGATATTTCGAAGACTGCCTTCAGAACTCGGTACAGGCATTATGAATTCTTAGTCATGTCTTTTGGATTGACTAATGCTTCTGCTGCTTTCATAGATATGATGAACCGAGTATTCAAGGAATATTTGGATCAGTTCGTTGTTGTCTTTATTGATGACATCCTCATCTATTCCAAAAGCTGTGAAGATCATGAGCGCCATTTGAAGCCGGTACTTCAAAGGCTTCGTGATAACCAGCTATATGTCAAGCTAAAGAAATGCGAGTTATGGCTTGAGGATGTAGCATTCCTCGGGCATGTGGTGTCAAAACATGAAGTATTTGTTAACCCGACGAAGATTAAAGCAATATAAAGTTGGGAGCAACCGAAGTCGGTGACCGAAGTACGTAGCTTTCTGGGCTTAGCTGGTTATTATCGGAGATTCGTGGAAGGATTTTCTTAAATCGCTACTCCGTTAACTCAGCTGACTCGGAAAGATACAAAATTCATATGGAGCAAGGAATGCGAGAAGAGTTTCCAAGAGCTCAAGAGGAGACTCATTTTGGCACAAGTTCTAACAATACCATCTGGTTCGGATGGATTTTTTATCTACAGCGATGCTTCAGGCAAAGGGTTAGGATGTGTTCTCATGCAACATGAGAAAGTCATAGCCTATGCCTCGCGACAACTCAAAGAATATGAGAGGAATTATCCTACTCATGATCTGGAGTTAGCAGCAGTCATTTTTGCGTTGAAGATCAGGAGACACTACCTGTATGGGGAGAAGGTGGAGATTTATACGGATCATAAAAGCCTCAAATATTTCTTCACCCAAAAGGAACTCAACATGCGGCAACGACGTTGGCTCGAGCTATTGAAGGATTATCATACCATCCAATACCATCTTGGAAAAGCGAATGTACTAGTTGACGTTGGCTCAAGGCATAGATGTGATTTAGGTTATTGTAGATAGATTTACCAAGTCTGCTTATTTCTTGCTGATACGGGAGACTTATTCCTTTGAACATCTTGCTCGTATATACGTCAATGAGATTTTGAGATTACATGGCATGCCAGTATCCATAGTTTTGGATTGTGACCCAAGATTCACTTCACGATTTTGGGTTAGCTTGCAGAAAGCTATGGGCACGGACTTACGATTCAGTTTGGCATACCATCCTCAAATGGACGGGCAATCAGAAAGGACTATTCAAACTCTTGAAGATCTATTAAGACTCTGTGTCCTAGATTTCAAAGGCAGTTGGGATAAGTACTTGCCATTGGTGGAATTCTCCTACAACAACAGTTATCAAGCAAGTATAGGTGTGGCTCCACTCAAAGCATTGTATGGACGAAAGTGTCGCTCTCCAGTATGTTGGGATGAGGTGGGAGAAGCAACGTTGTTGGGACCAAAATTGGTACGTATGACTACAGAGAAGATCCAAATGATCCGACAACGTATACAAATGGCACATGATCGACAAAAGAGTTATACGGATCTTCATCGAAAGGACGTGGAATATAATATTGGGGATTATGTGTTGTTGCGTGTTGCTCCATGGAAGGGAGTTAGAAGATTCGGGAAGAGAGGAAAGCTTAATCCACGATTTGTTGGTCCATTTAAAATTCTTGATCGAATAGGAAATGTCGCCTATAGACTCTCATTACCTCCAAGCATGTCTCGTGTTCATAATGTTTTTCACATATCTATGCTTCGTAAATATGTGAAAGACCCGAACCACATTATTGAGTTAGAACCAGACGAGATAACCGAAGATTTAACGTATGAAGAGGTACCTATCAAGATCTTGGATAGGAAAGAGCATGTCCTACGCACAAAGGTTATACCACAAGTCAAGATTTTGTGGAGGAACCATGCTATTGAGGAAACGACCTGGAAGTTGGAATCGGAAATGAAAGTGAGTTACCCTCACCTTTTCGAAACACCAGGTACGTACGTCAATTGCGAAGACAAAATTTCATAAGGAGGGGAGGTTGTAAGACCCCAACTTTTTATAAATAAAATCGAATTTCCTCTAATTATTATTTTGAATAATAAGGTGTTAATTTAATATAATGCTTTGGTTATGGGTGAAATGTGCAAATTTTACAAAATAAACAAGTGGTTATAAAATATTCATTGTTGTTTTGGGAATATTCGTTTGGTCATGGAATATTCTTCTTTGTCGGGGAATATTCATACGACGACAGTATATGAACCATTTATGGGCCCCATAATGGAAAATGGTCGGATGAAGAAAACGAAAAGTTTGAGTTTTTATAAATAACGGCGTAGTTGTTACCGTTAACACTGTTGGAATACCCGGTGGTTAAAATAAAGTAATACGCGTGGTTGCACAGTAGCACACGGTATTGCACAGTATTTTTGAATTATTGATTCTTACGTAAGAAGGCAATACTCAATAATTGTTACAGTATTTACTGTTCAACATTTTATTTTATTTATTCAATAATTGCTACGTTTATGTTTTATATTATTGTTGTTTCAATAATTGTCACTGCACAATATTTCCCATTATCAGATCAATGATTCATATTATTTGAATAATATTATTAGATAGCATTATTGGCAATGTCTAAGGAAGTTCTGTCTAGGAAAGGGGTTGGTCATCTAATTGTGCGCCAATAAGGAGAAATCCTTATCGGAAGGCCCCCTCTTTCCTGGGAATGACCTGGTTGTCATTATTGTGATTCTGTAATATTATTTGTGAATAATTAATTATTGATTTATATGATAAGAAAATATTTATTTTATGTGGATATAAATGAAGGAATTAATGTTGAGAAGTTTTATCAGTATTTTATCATAATGGAGGTATTAAAAATCATCCGTATGTGAATTTCGGTCATTTTTTGTTTAGAATTTGGAAAAACTTTCTTTTACAAAGTTGTAGAGAATTAAATTTTCTATGGAATGGACATACAATTCGTATTTTTCTGATAAAAGAGCTATTTATTATGAATTATTGAAATTTTAGAAATAAATGTTTTTTATTAAAAATATGGTGGTCCCCACTTTTGGTGTGCTGAAATTGGCTTCAAAAGTGGCGTGCTTGAAAATTTTGATAAAATATTATTTTATTAATTTAGTCTACTTTGGCGTTCTAAGCATTTTCCTATAAATAGGGTGTTTAGTTAGAATTGAAAATCACACCAGAATCATAAGTTTTCTCTCTTTATATTATCAAGCGTATTTTTTGAGTATTTAGATACTTTGAGAGTTGCTATTTAGTGAAAGTTTTATTTAGCATTATATCCGATACTTTAGGCAGAAGTATTATTCTTTTGAGGTAAGGGATGTTATTTCCTTCGTAAATGATGTTATTTCGTTCAATATCATTATGCTGAAATATTGGTATGAATTTTATTATGAAAATTTTACATTTTTGTGTCGGGGGTTACTATTCACGTATACGACACTATTCACAAATACGGCACTATTCATAGAAAAATGAAATTTTCTCTTCTTTGTCCAAGATGTCTATTATGGTTACTATCTTTGATTGTATCCATGTTTTGATCTTCATTCTTGAATTTTACTCCACTATGGTTTATTACGGAGTATTTTTGAACTTGGATTATCTAAAGTACAAATCCCTAATATTTGTCATTTTATCTCACTGGATTCGTTTCTTTAAAATATTTTTCATCATCCTCAGTCCTAAATGATGATATAACTGAATATCTTTGGCCTGTATTGCAAAGATGAATGATTACCTGATGAATATCTTTGGCCCGTAGTGCAAAGATGAATAGGTGTTGAGATGAACATGACCAACTGATGATACAAATGAATATCTTTGGCCCGTAGTGCAAAGATGAATATTTGATTCAAGATGTATATTGATTGATGTTACAGGGATAAAATATTGATGATGAACTTTTAAATTCATAGATGATAGTAGATTTCATTCTCTACTTAACTCTCTAATGAATTGTTATTTTCGCTGCGAATATTGATCTAAAACTTATTGTCCATTATATTTTATCTAATGTATTGAAGGCTAACGATAATGTTTTCTATATTATCTTAGTCATAATATTCTTTACTAGACTAGTTGAGCTCACCCTTTTCCTTTTTGTGCCATTTTTTTCTCAGGAGGCGAGAATATAGCGGGAACTAGTCGGGGTATAGAATGATGGTTCTAGAAAGTTGTTTTAGCAGTCCTCACTATTTTTGTAAAATAGTGTATCAATAATTGTAATGAGAACTTATTTGAGTGTGGATATTGTCTAGAAGACGATATTTTTGTATTTGAACTCACAGTATGTGTTGTCGTATTTTGCACAATAATTGTAATAATAAAGTTGTAATTTTTTTCTGTATCATGTATTTGGTGACTCAGAATGGGTTGTGTGGGCCTATTTTGGGGGCATCACAACTTAATTTCCCTTTCTTTCCAAATTGTATCTTCCTTTTCCAAGGCGATACCTTCAGAAAGACATACGAACCTACTTCAAACTCCTTCTTCTCATTATAAGGATCTGCATATTTCTTTTGTCTATCTTGAGCTGCTACAATTCGAGTACATATTAGCGTAACCATGTATGTCGTTTGTTATACCATCTCAGGTCCCAACATCCGACGTTCACGTACTTCATCCCAGCACAGTGGAGTTCTGCACTTCCTCCCATATTTTGCGTACAACTTCTCCTTCCTTAGTGTCTCCAACACTACTCTTAAGTGTTCAGCATGATCTTATGGCATCTTAGAATAGACTAGAATATCATCGATAAACACAACAATGAACTTGTCCAAATATTGTTTGAACACTCTGTTCATCATATCCATAAATGCAGCTGGTGCATTAGTTAACCCAAATGACATCACCAGGAACTCGTAATGGCCGTAACGAGTCCTGAATGTCGTCTTAGGTACATCCTCACTTTTAACCTTCAACTGATGATACCCCGTTCGCAAATCTATCTTAGAAAAATACTTTGCCCCTTTGAACTGATCAAAAAGATCATCTATCCTAGGCAATGGGTATTTATTCTTTATCGTTAACTTGTTCAACTCTCGATAGTCGATACAAAGTCTTAACGATCCATGCTTCTTTTTCACAAACAGTATCGGTGCTCCCCACGGCGAAACACTCGGTTGAATGTACTTTCTATCCAACAGTTCTTGTAACTGAACCATCAACTCCTTTATCTCCACAGGCACCATAAGATACGGTGCCCTAAAAACTGGTGTCGCTCCTGGCACAATGTCTATCACGAATTTGGTCTCCCTATCAGGTGGAAGACCCGGCAATTCACTTGGAAAAACATCCATGACTTCTTTCACTATAGGTATTTGTTCCATCGTTGCTCCCACTCTCTAGGTATCAACAACATGGCACAAGAAACCTACACAACCGTTCCTTAATAACTTCCTAGTTTGTGTCATGGTAAGACAACATGAACGTCCCAGTGATTTATTATCTTAAAACACTATATGAGGTTAGCTCAATGTCTTAATGTTTACACATTTCTTTTGGAAATCTATCATTGCACCATGGTTAAACAACCAACTCAATTCGAGAATTACATCGAATTCCCCTAACTTTATCGGTATCAAATCTAACGATAATTTACAACCTCGTATATCTACACAACAATTCTTATGGATATCTTCAACATGAATTATTTCTTCATTCGCTACCTTGATATTCAAAGGTACAGACAATCTTTTGGGAAGTAATCCTAAGGGGTTTGAAAAATCACATGCTATGAAAGAACAAATAGCACCCGAGTCAAATAACACGTAAGCATTTAAGTCGTTGATCGGGATAATACCTGCAATTACATCCCCGGATGCATCTGCATCTTGGACCGTCATGTTAAAGGTACGAGCCATCGGCCTACCAGTCGTTGATGGACCACCAATAGCTAACTTACCGCTATTCGCGCCCTTATTCCCATCCGTCTCCTTCTTTGGGCAGTTCTTCGCCATGTGATCAGTTGATCCACACACAAAGCATCCATGGTTTTTCTTTGGACTTGGACAATTAGGCGAAATGTGCCCCTCCTATCCACAGTTGTAACATACGACTTTCCCCTTGAGACAGACTCCTAAATGAGTCTTCCCGCAGTTTTTACACACCTCCATCCATCTTTTAGGATCCCCTTGCTTCGCTCCGGTAATCCCAGAGTTAAATCCCTTCCTTTTCTGGCCTTCGCCACTACCACTAGCTCCCTCGAGCTTTATTCCCCCATCTACCTTTCCCGTGTTCTTCTTCTCCTTGTGGTATTGGCTTAGAGCCTCGTTACCATCTTCGGCAATTATTGCCTTCTCCAGTATGGTCTCAAAAGAACTACTTTGGAACAAAAAATACGGCTATAGAACCAGGGTTTCAAGCCCTGCTCAAACCTCCTAGCCTTCCTCACCTCGGTGTCCACCTGATGTGGAGCAAACCGTGCCAATTCATTGAATTTAAACAGATTGGGAACTCATCATTTCCCCTTGTTTCAACTCCGTAAATCGCATCTCCATCCTCCCTGCAGATACTGTGGGAAAGTAGTTCTTGAAGAAAAACTCCTTGAACTGCATCCACATTAAGTTCTCTATTCCGGCCCTAGCCTGGTTCGCCTCCCACTAGAAGTTGGCCTCCCCCTTCATCATACAAGTGGAAAAGGCAACCTTTTGCCCCTCATCGACATTTGCAATTACAAATGCCTTCTCTATCTCCTTCACCTAAGTTTGGGCTTCTATGGGGTTCGTAGTTCCTTTAAACTCCAACGAACCGACACTCTTAAAATCCTTAAAAGTAGTAGCTCGTATTATTGCAGGATTTATGGGTATATTAGCCCCGTTCCTATTAAAAGCGGTCGTTAAAAGATTGACGAACTCTTGCATCGGGTTAACCGGACCTCCTCCCGGTTGATTAACATTAGCATCTTAATTTTTTTGTCTCCTTCTTTGGTGGCATTTTGCTGTTAAGATAAACAACACGTCATTATTACTTTCTTCTTGTTAGTGAGTTATTATTCATAAATTAAACAATAACTTCAACTCATTACACAATATGTTCCATAAAAAGGCTTATATTAATTTACTCCTTATAGTATAATACTACATCATTCGTTCATTACACAGCCTTAGCTGATTACAATTCTATCCCGCAATTGCTTTCCAAAAATTGGGATTTACAAAAGACTACCCTTTGAAATACAAAAGAGGGTTTTACGTCACTACTAGATACATCATATATACATATCTATCTCTATTCTAGTTACTAACTAGTCTACATCTGCCTTATGGCATTCTCAAAATCCGCATTGGCAAGACAAACAATAATATCACGGCTGATAGTATGTCGTGTCTGCCCTGCCTCTATCGGATACACAGCTACTTGCTGCTGAAAATTCGCATGAGAACTCCTATGAATATAGGACATCCTCCATATCTTCTGCTTCTTAACCTTTAGCTCCTGCCTGAGCTCAAAGGTTTCTAGTTTCAGCTCTTGGACCTTGTCCTTTGCCAAAACACGTTCGTCGTGCTCTTCCTCCCACATATCTTCTATACTTTTCTTATCTTCCAGGATTTTCGGAACCTCTTCTTTCAGTTCCCTGACCTCCTTTCTAAGTTGGATGTTTCTATCCAATAAGATCATGAACTGTGTTTTCATTGCCTCCCTAGGAGCCACCTCCTTTTCAGGTGCTACTGGGTTAAAAGATGCCACCTCTAACTCCTCCTCCGATATGCCATCGAACATGGACATAAGATCTAGGCTTTCAGAGTCTCTAGACTAAACTATCACCCTTTAGTCTCTACTGCTATAGGGTTCGATATAATCTCTACTTAATTCACCGACTCCTCACTTACTACATGTATATCCCTATACATTTCATTCTCTCTTAACATCTACAACAAAACAATTTAGATTGATTAGTACACGTCAGTATAATAATAAAAACACATATCATATATAATACATTTTTAGGATTAATTTCCATCTTTTACTTCTTTGACTCTTCTTAAGGTTATGACTGTGACAACCCGAGAATTTGGATATTTATAAAATTTTAAAATATTGAATTAAGGTTAAATAATAAACCTAGACAAAAAATAAGTGTATGCATTTGAAATTTTTGAGAATAATTTTGAGGATTTCAAAATTATGTGAAGGATTTAGGTGAATTATTCAGGATTAAGGGTATACGTGAATATGTTCTGTGAGTATGGTCATTTATGTGTTCAGAATGTGGTTAAGAGTCAAGGTTTGACCAGATAAAATTTTATCATTGTCAAACCCTAAGTATATATTAAGAACGTCAACGATCAGTTAGAAAACCTTAGAAATGTATAAGAAACCCTAAAACCGGTTCTAGAAACCCTAATTTCAGTTTCGGGAATCCAAAACCCTAATTCAGAAGTTGAAAACCCTAATTTGGGAATTCAAATGCAAGTATAAGGTTTAAACGTTATTAATGGTAACCTAATTAGGGATAACCCTAATTGATTTAGAAAACCCTAATTTCTAGATTAGAAACCCTAATTTATAATTAGGGAAAACCTAAATGTTAATTTAATAATTTTAATGTTAATTAGGAAACATTAATCCTAATTTTCAAGATATAAGTAATTAGGAAACCCTAATCTAATTAGAAAACCTAATTTCTAAATTAGAAAAGATTACTTTTCTATTTAAAACCCTAATTCGTGAGTTATAAACCCTAATGACCAATTATGACCCTAATTGCTAAATTGGCAATTTTAATTAGGAAATAATAATCCTAATTAGCAAGCTTGGATTATGATTAGGAAATTTTAATATAATTATAGAATCCTAATTATAATTTTAAAAATATTAATTTTTTATTTTGAAAACCTAAATTAGAAATTCTAGAAAATTTAATTTTTCGAACCTTAGGTTTTAACCCTAAGGGTTGTGCAAGTTACCATCATGCCCTTAAAATGGAAAGCTAAATGACATTAATGCCCTTTTTATTTTATTTTTTATAAAGTAGGTGTGTTGGTTTTGACTTTAGGAGAGTTGTTCACTAACACTTAACCCTAGCCATGTGATAAAATCTCCCAAGATCAGATCTTAAGTGCCAACTTGCAACATTAGATACATTGTATACACAAATCAAAGATTTAAAAATAAGAAATCTTACTTTACATCTCATTTGCTCCAAGTCCCTTCTCTCTCTTCACTTTCGAAATCTAGAGGGAGATAGAGTGAGAAACCAAGCCATGAACATCATGTAGCTTTCCAAGAACAGGATAAATGATCAGAAATCAAGAATCAAAAGTAGAAAAGGTATAAACCCTAAATCATGTGATCTTATGTTAATGTTATGATTTGTTGTTTAAAGTTGTGTTAGAGAGTGTTAATAAGTGATTTGGGTTGTTAGATCAAGAATCTATAACATCTAGATGCACTATTTTGAATTTTTGAAAAATCTGGAAAAACTTTATAAAGTTGTCTGACAGCCATATGTCAGACCTCATAGATTTGTGTGTTAGATGTTTAGTGTGTTTTATGTTATGGATCTATTATATGCCATGTCGACTACAATCTGGAACTGGAATCATGGGCATACCATGTCTAGATCTCCAGAAATAAGCAGTCAAACTACGTTGACCAAGCACGAAAAAGGGGTTTCTAGGCAATCCAGAAACCCTGCAGTTGTCTGACAACGTTTTGCAGGTGCTAGATCTTGTTGTGTTTTGTTATTTTGGTCATGTTGTTAGGTTATTGTTGTAAAGGGGTATATTAACACATGTATGCCTTTAGATCACCCAGATCCGTAACAGAGTGATAGAAATTGGGGGTCAAACAACTTTTAACCAAACTGCTCAAGAACATTTTTGGGTTTTCCAGAAATGTTCGAGAACAGTTCTTGGTTTGTAGTTTGACCGGCCTAAATCTTTGTTTGATATTGTTGTTTGACTAATTTAGTGTTATGATACTGTTCTATGACATTTAATCTACGATCTGGTATCATAAAATCACTTAAAACATCACTAGACACCGGATTAATGAAGGTTCAAAAAGGGACCCTCTGTGACGCCCCCAAAATAGGTATACATCACCCATCCTGAGTCGCCAAATACATGGTACAAAAATAAATACAACTTCAGTAATATAATTGTCGTGCAGAATACGACAACGCCTATACTGTAAGTTTGAATACAAATATTGTATACTAGAGAGTATACAAACTCACAAGGAGTCCTCATTACAATTATTCAAACACTATTTTATTGAAATAGTGAGGACTGCTAAAACATCTTTCTAGAACCATCACTCCGTACCCCGACTAGTTCCTGCTATGTTCTCACCTCCTGAGAAAAATGGAACAAAAAGGAAAAGGGTGAGCTCAACTAGCCGAAGAAGAAGAATATTATGACTAAGATAATATACAAAAAATTATCGTTAGTCTTCAACAGGAAAAAATCTGATAAAATATAATAGACAACAAGTTTTAGATCAACAACTGCAGTGGAAACAACAATCCATTAGAAGAATCAAGTAGAGAATGAGTTCTACTATCTTCTAAGATTTAAAAGTCCATCATCAATATTTTATCCCTGTAACAACAATCAATATACATCTTTAATCAATATTCATCTTTGCACTACTGGGCCAAAGATATTCATTCATATCACCAGATTGGTCATGTTCATCTCATATACATTCATCTTTGCACTACGGGCCAAAGATATTCATCGATTAATCATTTATCTTTGCACTCTGAGCCAAAGATATTTAGTAATATCATCATTTAGGGTGAGGATGATGAAAATATTTTAATGAAAGCGAATCCCGGTGAAACAAAATAACAAATATTAGAGATTCAGTATTACAGTTTATCCAAGATCAATAATACTCCATAATAACCAATTTCGAAGCAAAATTCAAGAATAAAGATCAAAACATGGATACAATCAAAGATAGTAACCATAATAGACATCTTGGGCAAAAAGAAGAAATTTTCATTTTTCGGTGAATAGTGTCGTATTCATGAATAGTGCCGTATACGTGAATAGTAACCCCGACACAAAAAGTTCCAAATTTGATAAAAAATTCATACCAACATTTCGGTATAATGATATTGAAGAAAATATCATTTTAAGAAGAATATAACACCCCTTACCTCAAAATATCAGTACTTCTGATCGGAATATCGGTATAAGGCTGAAGGAAACTTGCACTTATGAGTATAAACTCACAAAGTATCTAAATACTCACAAAATACACTCAATAATCTAGAGAGAGAAAGAGAGAAAACTTGTTTCTGGTGTGATTTTTAATTCTAACTTAGCCCTCTATTTATAGGAAAATGTTAGCACGTCGAAGTAGACTTAACCTGCAACCTGATGGATTTACCTGCTACTATTCCCACCCACCACATTTGAAATAAAATTCAGCACATTTCTTCACCAACCAAAAGTGGGGCCCACCAATTCTAAAATTTTCCACCAAAATGATAAATTCTAAAAATTCAACAATTTCAGAACCAGACACCTCTTAAAATTCATAACAAATCATACGTTCATTTTTAACGGTTCAAAATTTGTGGACATATGCTCAACTTATATATGTATAACATATCCAAAAATCACAACGATCCAATGGTCGGATTAAAATTATAACTCACTTAATATATCTCAAAACCTTTGGTTTAATTTTTAATACCTCCATTCCGACAAAAAATCTTGATAAAACACCTCAACATTAACTCCTTCATTTTTAACCACAATAAATATATCCAACATTTATATCCACATAAAATAAATATTTTCTTATCATATGAATCAATAATTAATTATTCACAAATAATATTACGAGAATCACATTTGTGACAACCGGTAGTTTCTAGAAAGAGGGGCTTTCAATAAGAATTTCTCCCATCTTGGGCGCGCAATTAGGTGACAAAACCTCTCCTTGATGTAACATTCTAGACATTGCCAATAATGCTATCTAATAATATTATTCAAATAATATGAATTATTGATCCGATAATGGAAAATCTTTGTGAAGTGACAATTATTGAAACAACAATAATATAAAATATCAACGCAACAATTATTGAATTAATAAAATAAAATATTGAAGCAAGAACTCACGTAACAATTATTGAGTAGTGCCTTCTTACGTAAGGATCAATAATTCATCAATACTGTGCATCCACGCCAGACACGATATTTTTAACACGGTATTCCAACGATTGTTAATCAGTAATAACCACGCGTCGTTATTTATATAAAAACTCAAACTTGTCGCTTTCTTCATCCGACAATTATTACATTATGGGCCCATAAATCAAGGCATGGTCGCACGAATATTCCCGACAACAAGAATATTCTACGACCAAATGAATATTCTAACAACAATGATTATTTTATAACCACTTGCATATTTTGCAAAATTTGCACATTTCACCCATATAAGCAGAATTATATCAAATTAATACCTTATTATTCACAATAATAATTAGAGGAAATTTGATTTTATTTATAATAAGTTGGGGTCTTACAACCTCCCTCCTTATGAAATTTCGTCCTCGAAATTGACATACGCACACAGTGTTTCAAAAGGTGAGGATACCTCACTTTCATTTTCGATTCCAACTCCCGTGTCATTTCTTCAATAGCATGGTTTCTCCACAAAACCTTAACTTGTGGTATAACCTTGGTGCATAGGACATGCTCTTTCTATCCAAGATCTTAACAGTACTTCTTCAGACGTTAAATCTTCGCTATCTCGTCTGGTTCTAATAATAATATGGTTCGGGTCTTTCACATATTTACGAAGCATGGATATATGAAAAACATTATGAACACGAGACATACTTGGAGGTAATACGAGTCTGTAGGCCACATTTCCTATTCGGTCAAGAATATCAAATGGACCAACAAATCGTGGATTAAGCTTTCCTCTCTTTCCAAATCTTGTAACTCCCTTCCATGGAGCAACACGTAACAATACATGATCTCCAATATTAAACTCCACGTCCTTTCTATGAATATCAGAATAACTCTTTTGTCGATCTTGTGAGGTTTGAATACGTTGATTGAATCATTTGGATCTTTTCTCGTAGTCATGCATTACTAATTACGGTCCCAACAACGTTGCTTCTCCCACATCGTCCCAAAGATCTTGGAGAGAGCGACACTTTCATCCATACAACGCCTCAAATGGAGCCATGCCTATACTTGCTTGATAACTGTTGTTGTAGGAGAATTCCACCAGTGGCAAGTACTTATCCTAACTTCCTTTAAAATCTAGGACACAAAGTCTTAATGTAACGACCCCAAAATAGGTCCATTCCATCCAACCCATCCCGAGTCGCCAAATATATGGTACGGAAAACAACTACAACTTTATTACAACAATTATCGTGCAAAATACAACAACACATATCTTTGTGAGTTTGGATACAAATATATACCAAGCTGAAGACGTCACAATGACACCTTACATAAAGGTATAGTCAAAAACTATTTTAGAAATTAGAATCTTTGGGAAGTGCTCAAGGAAACCTTCATACATGGGAGGCCATGCTTTTAGGTTATGGTAGATATCATATGGCCACAGAATTATCCTTGGTTGACCCAATAAACCCCAAAGAAAAATGAGAAGATTACTATCATATTCTTCCCAATGGTGAGTCTTCTCTTGACATATCATTATCTCCACTGTCTCTAATTGGGTATTATACTCCAAACAAACACCAAGATTATATAGGTAGTGCTTGTAAATATACTCAGCAAGTGGATGAGCACAACCATGTCTTATGATAATACGAGTTTGTATGTCATTAGACATCTTGTATGATAGTGGCAAAACACCCTTCCAAGTTAAATTCACCTCACCCTCAACATCTATAAACCACCATTCTATTCCCTCGCTATCCCCCGCTCGACCCAGCTACACTTTTATTACCTGAAAGGAATTGTGAAACAAAAGGGTGAGCACAACTAGCTCAGTAAAGAATATTATGACTAAAGATAAATAAATTATCAATAGTCTTCATCAGTAATAAATCAGAGATTTAAAACATATGGTAGCTGATAAAACTTTTCAACCATAGTTGCAAACGTGAACGAAAGCAATCCATTAAAAGAGTCAAATAAACTATAAAGTCTATTGTCTTCTCCACGTTAAAAGTCCAACAACAATATTTTATCCTGTAACATCAATCAGCAGTTCCTTTCCACAATCATATGAATAACTCATAATCATAATTGTGATTCTAAATTCCTCTTCTTATCCGGAGATGAAGATAATTTTCATCATTGTCTTTACGAAACATCAAATATCATGGTTATACCAAAATCACGGTTCTGTTCATAATCATACTAATAAATTCATCTTTGCACCACGGGCCAAAGATATTCATCAACAGTTCATCTTTACACTACAGGCTAAAGATATTCAACAACAGGTCATCTTTGCATTACGAGCAAAAGATATTCATCAATAATTCATCTTTGCACTACAGGCTAAGATATTCATCAACAAGTCATCTTTGCACTACGAGCCAAAGATATTCATATATCAAAGAAATACATAATCATTTTAGAAGTTATATAACAATAATTATAACCATGTTGATCAATTCACCTTTGCACTTAAGCTAAAAATATTCAATTGTAAATTCAATGGTCATGATCATACCAGTCAACAATTCAACTTTTGCACTACTGGCCAAAGAGAACCTATGGTCACGATCATACCAATAATCTACCCATCTTTACACTCAAGTCAAAGAGAAATATCATCATTAGGGTTATAAGAATGTTATATAAAAACAATATAATCAAAACATGGTTTTAATTTCAAGAGTAAGATTCATAAATCAACGATAATTTAGTCAGAGAAGAAACCAATTTGTCGTGAATAGTACAGTCGTATTCGTGACATAATACCGTGATAATATCGTGCATAGTAACCTCGACACGAAAAGATAAAGTTTCATAATAAAATTCATATCCATATTTATAACACCTTAATCCAAATGTTATAAATCACTTAGAAATCTCATAATCTAATATTATTAATATTACAATAATATTTTAATCATTTCTAAAACTTATAAACAATTTAATCCAATTATTTACACTTTAATAATTAATGCATTTAATCATCTAAAATGCCAAACTCATAAGATTTCATCATCATTAACCAAAACCCTCATAAAAATCTGCATATATCTCATATATGATTCTCAAGCCAATAAATCATATTTTCCAATTTTCTTACTTCACATAACATATTTAATTCATTTACTCATAACTAGAACATTTTCATGAAAAATACCAAATCAGTTCCAAAAATATTTCTTTTTCGAGATTTAGCATAACATAGTCCCATATTGAACATATATTTTCTCTAAATTTTAAAAATTCATTTACTATTTTTCATATGGCCAAAATCCCGAATATTTAAACATTTATCATAAATTATATTTTATCCAAAATTCTGAAATTTTACGATATCTTGATATTATATAGATGTACTCCCAATCAAAATTTCATCAATTTTGGAGTTAATCACAAGGAGTTATAAATAGTTACTTTTAAAATAGTCTTTTCTCATAAAATCCATAACTCCTAATCTATACATCCAAAATCGCCATTTTGGACACAATATATAAAACTCATCAAATTATCATTTCAAATTTTTCCAGAATTTTGAAGGTTCAGAAAAATTTTGAAACTAAAAACATAATAACCCTTAAAATCCTTTACTATCCCTTACCTCAAAAAGCAAAGACTTACATTGGAATAATATTTGAATCGAACTTGCACCGTAGTATAGCAATACTCAAAGTATACTCAAAATACTCACAAGAATACTATTTCGATAATATAGAGAGAAAACTTCAGTTTCTGGTGTGATTTTCAATTCTAACCTAAGCACCCTATTTATAGGAAAATACTTAGAACACCAAAGCAGAAAATTTAATAAAATATTAATATATATTATTTTTATTCCAAAGCACACTTATTTTGCTTCAAAACCTCAGCCACCAAACAGCCCACCTCACAAGACTTGCACAAAAAACGTTTTTGTTATTTAAATTATTTTAAACTTCCAAAAATCAATTATTTTAGAGCTTCAGAACTTAAATAATTCATAATAAATAGCCCTTTATCAAAAAAAATTCGAATCTCATGAGTTTTTATAGGAAATTCAATTCTCTACAACTTTATAGAAGAAAGTTTTTCTAAATTCCAAACAGAAATTGACCGAAATCCACAAGCAGACGATTTTACGACTATAATCAAATTTCGATCAAGAAATGGGGTCCACCGACATGTTTAACATGTTTTAAACATTTATTGTAACAAAATATTCTTCCTCCTCATATACTCATATATATTCCACATTCCTTTGTAAAAATATCACCATTATTATATTATTAAAATAATATATTTAAATGAATTATTTTATCGAAAAAGATAAAATATTAATTTTCAACAATTGTCACTTTAAACATTTTCTCCATCTATATCCACATAAAATCAATATTTTCCTCATCATATAAATCAATAATTAATTATTCACAAATAATATTCTGAGAATCACGATCTTGGCAACCCGGTAGTTTCTCAGAAAGAGGGGCTTTCAATAAGGATCTCTCCTCATTGGCGCGCAATTAGGTGACCAAACCTCTCCTTAGATGTAACTTTCTAGACATTGCCAATAATGTTATCTAATAATATTATTCAGATAATATGAATTATTGCTTCGATAATGGAAAATACTGTGCCGTGATAATTATTGAAACAACAATAATATAAAATATCAACGTAGCAATTATTGAATCAATAAAATAAAATATTGAACAGTAATTACTGTAACAATTATTGAGTAATGCCTTCTTACGAAAAAAAAATTTATCATGCTTCATGAATAGTACTCGTGAATAGTAACTCGTGAATAGTAACTCATGAATAGTAACTCGTGAATAGTAACTCATGAATAGTAACTCGTGAATAGTAACTCGTGAATAGTAATTAAAAAAATTGAATACTTTTATTTCATAAAATTCGGGGTCTTACACTTAATATATTTTCAAGGGTTTAAATAGTCCTTTCTGATTGTCCGTCCGTTTGAGGATGGTATGTCGAACTGAATTGTAAATCCGTGCCCATAGCTTTCTGCAAGCTAACCCAAAATCGTGAAGTGAATCTTGGGTCACGATCCGAAACTATGGATACTGGCATGCCATGCAATCTCATAATCTCATTCAAGTACATGCGAGCAAGACGTTCAAGGGAATAAGTCTCACGTATCGGTAAGAAATGGGCAGACTTGGTTAATCTATCAACAATAACCCAAATCGCATCTATGCCTTGAGAAACTTTGGGAAGACCTATAACGAAATCCATAGTAATGTGTTCCCACTTCCATTTCGGAATCTCAAGTGGTTGTAATGGACCCTTTGGCACTTGATGATCCGCCTTTACACATTGACAAGTTAAACACCTCGAGATAAACTCCGCGATCTCTCTCTTCATATTGTTCCACCAAAATGTATGTCGAATATCATGATACATTTTGGTACTCCTAGGATGGATTATAAACGAGGTGTTGTGTGCCTCCATCATGATTCTATGCTTCAAGTCAGAATCGTTAGGAACACAAAGTCTGGAGTTGAATCTAAGTATTCCTTCTTCATCGATTCTCGCTTCTGGAATAGCTCTTTCTTGCACTTTCTTCTTTATACGTATCAGCTCCAGGTCCGTAGATTGAGCAGCTTTAACTTTATCGATTAAAGTCGGTTCTACTCATATATTCGCCATCATCATGTGGGTCCCTGGAGTCTTTAATTCTACCTCCATCCTTTACAAGTCATACAGAATGAGCCTTTGCATTCACAATATCGCTTTTCAGACTTTCGCGATATGATCTTTCACTCATAAATCACAAACTACTACGTTTCGCTTTTCCAAGATGATATTGAATAGTGTGATCGTAATCTTTCAATAGTTCAAGCCAACGTCATTTGCATGTTGAGTTCTTTTTGGGTGAAGAAATATTTGAGGCTTTTATGGTCCGTATAAATCTCCACTTTCTTCCCATACAAGTAGTGTCTCCAAATTTTCAACTCGAATACGACTGCTGCCAACTCTAGATCATGAGTAGGATAATTCCTCTCATATTCTTTGAGTTGTCATGAGGCATAAAGGCTATGACTTTCCCATGTTGCATAAGAACGCATCTAACCCTTTGCTCAAGCATCATTGTATATAACAAATCCATCCGCATCGGATGGTATTGCGAAACAGGTGCCGAAATGAGTCTCCTCTTGAGCTCTTGGAAACTCTTCTCGCATTCCTCGCTCCATACAAATTTTGTATCTTTCCAAGTCAGCTGAGTTAACGGAGTAGCGATTCGAGAAAATCCTTCCACGAATCTCCGATAATAACCAACTAAGTTTTAAAGCTACGCACTTGGCCACCGACTTTGGTTGCTCCCAACTTTGTCTTTGCTTCAATCTTCGTGGTCAACAGATACTCCATGTTTTCACACCACGTGCCCAAGGAATTCTACTTCCTCAAGCGAACTCACATTTCTTGACTTGGCATAAAGCTTGTTTTCACGAAGCCTTTCAAGTATCAGCTTCAAATGGTGCTCATGATCTTCACGACTTTTGGAATAGATGAGGATGTCATCAATAAAGACAACAACAAACTGATCCAAATATTCCTTGAATACACGGTTTATCATATCCATGAAAGCAGTAGGAGCATTAGTCAATCCAAAAGACATGTCTAAGAATTATAATGCCTATACCGAGTTCTGAAGGCAGTCTTTGGAATATCCTCAGTTTTAATCTTCAGTTGATGATATCCAGAACAAAGATCAATCTTTGAAAAGAATTGTGCTCCTTGAAACTGGTCAAATAGGTCATCAATGCGAGGTAGCGGATACCTATTTTTGATGGTGACATGGTTCAATTCTCGGTAGTCAATACAAAGTCGCATACTCCCATCTTTCTTCTTTACGAATAAAATAGGAGAACCCCAAGGAGATGTACTAGGATGAATGAAACCGATGTCTAATAACTCCTGTAGTTGGACTTTTAACTCCTGAAGTTCAATAGGAGCCATTCGATATGGGGTTTTAGAAATGGGTTTTGTGCGGTTCAAGGTCGATAAAGAATTCAACATCACGTTACGGGGTAGAAGGAAGTTCTTGGAAATACATCGGGAAATTCTCTAACAACAGAAATATTATTCAAATCTGACTTGTCTTTATTCAAATCCATAACATGGGCTAAGAAAGCTTGACATCTGTTTTTCAATAAACGAATAGCTTTATGGCTTGATATGATAGTGACTGATTTTAGTGGTTTAGTTGATTGAATTCGTATGACAGGTTGGTTAGGAATATGAAAACTAACAACCTTACGAAAACAATCAATTTTGGCATGATGAGTGGTTAGTCAATCAATTCCTAAAATCACATCAAAAGTAAGTATCTTTAAAGAGATAAGATCAACAGGTAATGTGATAGTGCCAACTTGGATTAAGTAAGATTTATAAATAGTGGATGTAACAAAAGTTTCACCCAACGGAGTCTCCACTGATAAATCAAAGTCTAATTTATCCGGAGTCAAGTTTAAACGTTGAGCACAAGCAGGAGAGATAAAAGAATGGGTAGAACCGGTATCTAGTAAGGTATAAACTTCGCAAGAGTTCAAGATTAGCTTACCCGTAATCACCTCGTTCGGGTTCCTCGTATTTTGGTCAGTCACGACAAACGCTCTTCCAGGAACCGCTGATTTCGACTTATCCGGGACAGCCCTTGGAGTCACCATCCCCATTGAACTTGGTTTTGCTACAGAAAAATCCCGAGCTATGTGGACTTCCTTTTCCCAGTTGTAACATACCTTGGATTGTTGTGGACAGTTTGGGCTGATATGTCCCTCTTTCCCGCATTTGTAACATCTAACTGGCGGTCGTTCTCCTCCCCTAGAATTTGTTGTTCGTGATGGTGTTGCTGCCGATGTCTTCCCGTCATTGTTGAATCTTCTCTTTCTGAATTTCCACTTGACTCACCTCTCCTATTATCATGGCCACGATGACCACCTGAGTGGTTACCGCCTTTGTTCGTATTTTTCCCTCCTCGTTGGTTATCATCGCTCTGATGAACGTTGTCACCGGTATGACCCTGGTTGTGGTCCCTCGATTGCACATACTCATGATCTCGCTCTAATAATTGAGCCCTGTTTACAACATCTGAATATAAAGAATATTTATGAGATATAAGATATTACCGAATCTCGGGCTTTAGACCTCTCAGAAACATCCTCGTCATTCGTTCCTCATTTTTGACCAAATGAGGTGCAAACCTGGATAACTCTGCAAACTTCGCCTCGTACTGGGACACCGTCATGTTATTTTGTTCGATCGATAAACTCTACCTCCTTCATATGATGAATACTTTCGGAAAGTACTTGTCATTGAATAGTTTTGAAAACGTTTCCCAAGACATGTTGAAAAAGCAGATGGGTACACTTTCACAGACTCCACTTGGTGAGTACGCCTCACCGCATGAACATAAAGGTGGCGAATGGAACCTTCGTTCCTCCGTGCATCCCAAGACATCAAATATCTTGGTAATTTGCTTAACCCACATTTACGCCTTGATCGGATCAAAGCTTTCCAATAAATTTCGGTGGTCCCAACTCCTTGAATCGCTTGGATGTGACAAACCTTGCAGTATCACTTCCACCGTATATTTTGTACACGAGTCTCCTAAATGTCGATTTTGCATGAACTACAAAAAGCTCCTAAATATTCCATCATTCATCGTTTGCTCTCGGTAGTGTTGTTTATAGGAGGATTATTGCCTTTCACTGCACGTTCTCACGGTTTGTAACTAAAGGTTGTTCCACGCCTCATACACTCTATTGTTAACGTTCTCGTGACCATTCTTAAATACTACCATAAAATAAGGGTTAATTAAACAAATTAACATATCACATAATATCCCTATATTATGACTGACCAACAAATAAGCTTAGATAAGACACACTAGCTTGAAGGATTTACTCATCTCTCTCCCTCCTAGTTCTATTCCCCGATCTCCGCCAGAGACCATATCCCTAAGCTTTGATACCATTGTGATGCCCCCAAAATAGGTATACATCACCCATTACGAGTCACCAAATACATGGTACAAAAACAAATACAACTTCAATAATATAATTGTAAATGCGTAATACGACAACGCCTATCTTGTAAGTTTGAATACAAATATTGTATACTAGAGAGTATACAAACTCAAAAGGAGTCCTCATTACAATTATTCAAACACTATTTTACGAAATAGTGAGGACGCTAAAACATCTTTCTAGAACCATCACTCCGCACTCGATTAGCTAGTTCTGCTTTGTTCTCACCTCACGAGAAAAATGCAAAAAAAAGAAAAAGGGTGAGCTCAACTAGCCCCGATAAAGAATATTATGACTAGGATAATATACAACAAATTATCGTTAGTCTTCAACAGAAAAATCGATAAAATATAATATACAACAAGTTTTAGATCAACAAAGCAGCTGCGGAAAACAAAGAATCCATTAGAAGAGTCAAGTAGAGAATGAGTTCTACTATCTTCTAAGATTTAAAAGTCCATCATCAATATTTTATCCTCAGTAATAACAATCAATATACATCTTTAATCAATATTCATCTTTGCACTCTGGACCAAAGATATTCATTTGTATCACCAGGTTGGTCATGTTCATCTCAACTTTGTTGTTCATCTTTGCACTACGAGCCAAAGATATTAATCAGTTAATCATTTATCTTTGCACTACAGGCCAAAAATATTTAATAATATCATCATTTAGGACTGAGGATGATGAAAAACATTTTAAAGAAAACGAATCCAGTGAAACAAAAAAACAAATATTAGAGATTCGTATTACAGTTTATCCAAGATCAATAATACTCCATAATAACCAATTTCGAAGCAAAATTCAAGAATAAAGATCAAAACATGGATACAATCAAAGATAGTAACCATAATAGACATCTTGGACAAAAAGAAGAAAATTTTATTTTTCGGTGAATAGTGTCGTATTCGTGAATAGTCCCGTATACGTGAATAGTGCCATATACGAGAATAGTAACCCCGACACAAAAAAGTTCCAAATGTGATAAAAAGTTCATACCAACATTTCGGTATAATGATATTGAAGAAAATATCATTTTAAGAAGAATATAATACCCCTTACCTCAAAATATCAGTACTTCTGATCGGAATATCGGTATAAGGCTAAAGGAAACTTGCACTGATGAATAAAAACTCTCAAAGTATCTAAATACTCACAAAATACACTCAATAATCTAGAGAGAAAACTTGTTTACGGTGTGATTTTCAATTCTAACTTAGCCCCTCTATTTATAGGAAAATGTTAGCGTTGAAAGGCACTTAACTCGCAACCTCGATGGCTTTTTACCGCTACTATTCCCACCCACCACATTTGAAATAAAATTCAGCACATTTCTTCACCAACCAAAAGTGGGGCTCACCAATTCTAGAATTTTCCACCAAAATGATAAATTTTGAAAATTCAACAATTTACGAACCGATCACCTCTTAAAATTCATAACAAATCATACGCGTTCATTTTAACGGTTCAAAATTTGTGGACATATACTCAACTTATATATGTATAACATATCCAAAAATCACAACGATCCAACGGTCGGATTAAAAATTATAACTCACATAATATATCTCAAAAACCTTTGGTTTAATTTTTAATACCTCCATTCCAAACAAAAATACTAATAAAACACCTCAACATTAACTCCTTCATTTTTAACCACAATAAATATATCCAACATTTATATCCACATAAAATAAATATTTCCTTATCAAATGAATCAATAATTAATTATTCACAAATAATATTACGTAATCACATTTATGATAACCCGGTAGTTTCTAGGAAAGAGGGGCTTTTCAATAAGAAATTTCTCCTTAGTGGTGGCGTAATTAGGTGACCAAACCTCTCCTTGACAAAACTTTCTAGACATTGCCAATAATACTATCTAATAATATTATTCAAATAATATGAATTATTGATCCGATAATGGGAAATATTATGCAATAACAATTATTGAAACAATAATAATATAAAATATCAACGCAAAGACAATTATTGAATCAATAAAATAAAATATTGAATAAGTAACTCATCATAACAATTATTGAGTAGTGCCTTTTACGTAAGGATCAATAATTCATCAATATTATGCATCCATGCGTACATCGTATTTTAACCACGGGTATTCCAACAATGTTACTTGGTAATAACTACGCTAGTTATTTATAAAAACTCAAACTTATCGTTTTCTTCATCCGACAATTATTACATTATGGGACCCAAAATGATCAGCATTGCGTCGTAAATACGAATATTCCCCGACAACAAGAATATTCCACGACCAAACGAATATTCCCCGACAACAATGATTATTTTATAACTACTTGCATATTTTGTAAAATTTGCACATTTCACCCATAACCAGAGAATTATATCAAATTAATACCTTATTATTCACAATAATAATTAGAGGAAATTCGATTTTATTTATAATAAGTTGGGGTCTTACACCCTCGACACTGCTTGAGTTTCTGAGTAGCCCAGAAACTCAAGAACAGGTCTGACAAGTATTTCTGCAACATAGATCTTCTTGTTGTATTTTTGTATGGACATGAACTCAATTGATAATAGTAGTATTACACTTATATTATAACAATAACACGTTAGCCAACCCAGAAACATAATGATCACATATCTATCAATGGTCAAACCAAGCCCCTCGGTGACTGACACGAAGTTCTGCGTTTTCCTCAAGAACACCTATTGCGACGGTTCTGTCGCTATAGGCCCTTTAAAATTAATAATTTCCAAAAATGATTATTTTAATTGAATAAATTGAAATAAATGGTTTTTAATTATTAAAAATACAAAATAAATTCCTAAAAATTATTTTAAAGTCTGAAAATTAGTTTTTAATTATTTTGAGTATATTTCATAAATATTTAATATTTTTGGAATATAAATGGTATTTAATTTATTTAATTATAATATTAAATAAACTTTTTAAAAATGATTTTAATACATAAAAAATCATGAAAACTTATATTATGGTAAAAGCAAATATTTTAAGTTATTTTTAGTGACTTTTAATATTTTGTGAGAAATTTCATTAATTAATTAATATTAATGGTAATTAATTTATTTACTAAATGTATTAAATAAATTATGGAAAATTAGAATTTATGATTTATAAATCATATAAAATGATTTAAGTATTATAAAAATATTTTAAGTTATAACATATAATGTGACGCCCCCAAAATAGGTATACATCACCCATCTTGAGTCGCCAAATACATGGTAGAAAATTCAAATACAACTTAATTATACAACAGTCGTGTAAAATACGACAAAATATAATCTAAGAGTTTTAATAAGAATATTGTCATCTAGATAATATCCACACTCAATGGAGTCCTCATTACATTTATTGTCACGCTTATTTAATGAGAATAGTGAGGACTACTAATCTTATCATCGGACCGTCACTCCAGTTCTCCGACTAGTCCGGCTATGTTCTCATTTCACGAAGAATAACGGTGAAAGAAAGGGTGAGCTCAACTAGCCCGAAGAAGAAATATTATACTAAGATAATGCAGAATAATTTATCGTTTTAGCCTTCAACAGTGTTAAAGCTGAAAAATATAACAAACATCAAGTTTAACTGCAGCGGAACAAGTAATCCATTAGAAGAGTCAAGTAGAGAATAAAATCTACTATCTTCTATGATTTAAAAGGTTTTTCATCACTTTTATCGCTGAGACTCAACTTAATAAATAAACCACATCATTCTCGCTTTACTGACCAAGGATATTCATTAGTATCACGACCATAAATTATCCATGCACTACGGGCCAAGGATATTCGTGTATTCATCAATGGTCATGATCATGCCAACAACTGTCCATCAATGCACTACGGCCAATGAGGACTTTTACCACATCATTTGTAACATTACGGTCATGATTATACCGAATAATCCCTGGTTATAATCATACCAAGTCCATCTATGCACTAAATGCGACAGATGACTTTCAACACATTATAAACATGAGGATGATGACAATGATATAAGAATTCAATAAAATAAGTTCAGGGATAATCTTGTAAAGATTTATAATTTAATTTATCCAGAAATCAATAACGTCCAAATTGTTAACATGATACTGCTTTGTGGTGTAAAATTCAAGAATGCTCAGAAGAATATTTCCATGAAAAGATACTGGATGAAGCGCAAATATCAAGGATATTCCACTAATTTTATGGAGTATAGAAGCCAAAACTTTAATCACCTGAGTATAATAGAATATATGAAACCGCAAATGGATTTTTGCCGCCATGCGGTAATCCACGTAGACAGATTATTCTAAAAGAATAATAAAGAATGGAATAACAGAAGAATTCACCAAGCGTGCGTAATCCGCACAGATAGGTTATTCCAACAGAATAATAAAGAATGGAACCAGATCATGCGTAATTCGCACAGACAGGATGTTCCAACAAAATAATAAAGAATGGAACGAATTAATGCATGTAATCCGCATGCATGGATGTTCCAATGAGAATAATAAAGAATGGAATAATGTAAGAATTTCACCATGTATGCGGTGCCATTATAGGCAGGTTATTCCAACATAATAATAAAGAATGGAATAACAACCCTTACAGTATTAAAAGAAAATAACTCTCTTCATGAATACGAAAGAATAATACCCTTACCTTAGAAAAAGCTGGATCTTTGGAATAGTGAGGTATGAGACTTCTCTTCTTCTTTCTCTCTATAATTTCTCTCTATAATAATTGCTCTAAAGCTTTTGTGAATTGGTAAGAAATGAAAGAAGAATGAGCTTCTATTTATAGGAAAATATAGTTTCGATAATTGCACGTTTTGGGGCTCGAAATATTACAGTATAATACCTTCCTCTTTTTCTTCATTTTTAATTTAGTCCTGCAAGTATTATCAAACTTGCACCACCTCCCCTAATAGTAAATAATGTGAATTAATGGTTCATTCATGTGACTCAATAGTATAATCATGTGAAAAAAACTTATTACAGTATAGTATCTTCAACTATACCTCCATTTTTAATTTAGTCACGCAAGTATTATCAATCTTGCACCACCTCCCCTAATAGTACATGAATGTGAATCAATAGTACACACATGTGAACAAATAGTTATAAGCATGTGAAATAATAGCAATTAATTGCTCATTTATTCGTTTAATTACCCGATTGGTCAATATAACCTCCAGACATTAATTATTATCGAAATAAATGTTGATTTCCACTAACACTAATAATCCCAACACAATGGAACTATCAATTTCATCTTTAATCAACACAACTTATTCATCATTAATATTATAACTCACAATATTTAACAACCTTGGTCGTTCCGGGAAGGAGGGCTTTCAGATAAGGATTTCTCCTTATTGGCGCCGCAATTAGGTTACCAAACCTCTCCTTTCTGAACTTTAGACATTATCGATATTGCAAATAATAATATGAATAACTTTGTCATCTCAATTATTGATTTAATAATAATAAATATTATGCGAGATGATCTTGTGACAATAATTGAATCAATAATATGAGAGATATGATCAAACAATTCTTTGTAGAAATAATTGAGTATAAGCGGTGACTTCTCACGTAAGCATCAATAATCAATACCGTGTGCTACTTATGCAATCATGCGTATTATTATACTTTTACTACTAGGGTAGTTAAAGCGGTTTTAACAGTAACACTTCGTAGTTATTTTTATAAAAAGATAATTATGTCATTTTCTAACTACGATAATACTTTCGTTTGTGGGGTCCACCAATGATTGTGTCGTCATCATCGAATATTCCTGTTAAAGCGAATATTCCCTAGACCATCGAATATTATATAACCACTTGCTTACTTTTGCAAATTTTGTAAATATTACCCACAACTATAACATTATATCAAATCCACACCATAATATTTAAAAATATATTTCGAGAAAATTATTCTTTATTCATAAAAGTTGGGGTCTTACAATCTCCCCTTCTTATGAAATTTCATTCTCGAAATTAGGGTACATACCTAGTATATTGAAAAGGTGAGGATACCTTGATTTCATTTCAGATTCTAACTTCCAGGTCATTTCCTCAACATCGTGGTTTCTCCACAAAACTTTGACTTGAGGTATAACTTTAGGGTGTAGAATATGATCCTTCTTATCTAAGATTTTAACAGGTAACTCTTCATACGTTAAATCTTCCTCTATCTCATCTGGTTCTAATTCAATAATGTAGTACGGGTCTTTCACATATTTACGTAACATAGATATGTGAAAAGCGTTATGAAACACGAGACATACTTGGCGGTAAGAAAGTAGTCTATAGGCCACAGTTCCTACTCGATCGAGGATTAAAAATGGGCCAATGAATCGAGGGTTGAGCTTTCCTCTCTTTACAAATCTCGTAACTCCCTTCCATGGAACAACATGTAACAACACATGATCTCCAATATCGAATTCCACCTCTTTTCGATGAAGATCAGCATAACTCTTTTGTCGATCTTGGGAGGTTTTTATACATTGTCGGATCGTTTGAATCTTTTTTGTAGTCATACGTACCAGCTCCGGTCCCAACAATGTTGCTTCACCCACCTCATCCCAGCATACTGGAGAATGACACTTTCTTCCATACAACGCCTCAAATGGAGCCATGCCAATACATGTTTGATAACTGTTGTTGTAGGAAAACTCCACTAATGGTAAGAACTTGTCCCAACTTCCTTTGAAGTCAAGGACACAGAGTCTTAATAAATCTTCAAGAGTTTGAATAGTCCTCTCCATTTGCCGTCCCGTCAAATCGAGGATGATATCTTAGAAGCTAAATCGTAAATCCGTGCCCATAGCTTTTTGCAAAATAACCCAAAATCTTGAAGTGAATCTTGGGTCTCGATCAAAAACTATGGATACCGGCATACCATGCAGTCTTGCAATCTCATTTATGTACATACAAGCAAGACGTTTAAATGTATAAGTTTCTCGTATAGGTAGGAAATGAGCATACTTGGTCAATCTATCAACAATGACCCAAATTGCATCTATGCCTTGAGAAACCTTGGGAAGACCTGTAACGACCGAGAAATTCGGATCCTTTGTAAAAATATTTGAAAGAATTAAATAATGAATAAAATAATATTATTTGTTATTATACGTGTTAATAAGATGTATGTCGTTCTATAACCTAGAAACGTCGGAATATCGTAGTATTCAAACCACGTGAGAGAATTAAAGTGTTTGATTTTCTAAGATAAAAATAAATGTTTTCTAAGAAAGTATACGAAAAACACTATTCACTGTTTATCGCTCGGGAATTATTTTTGAACTTCCGAGAAATACGTAACGTTAGAATATCGAGGCGAGATGGATTATGTAATAATAATCTAAGTATGAAAAATGCAATAATTCGCATGTGGACTTAATTTGGGAATAGGGGTATTAAAACCTAATGAAATGAATTAAGGTGACTTTGTATGAAATATAAGTCCAATAAGATTGAGGTGTAAACCTATGTGAGATTATCCTTAAAGCCCAAGTAGTAATAACATAAAGCTCTTGGTAGATTAATGTAAGCCCAAAGGATGATCCAATGGGTAAAGCAAGATCCATGGGGCAACCCATGGGTGAAGTGCTAACCAAGCACTTGGAGTGGTGAGCAAGAACTTTAAGTAATGACCAAGGAATGGATAAGAGTTGTGGGCAACAAGTAATGAATAGTAAGGTGGTTAACTAAGGAGGTGGGATGGCCTAAATGACCTTAATGCCCTAAACTTGTATTTCCTATAAATAGAAAGCTTTCATTTCATTATTTGGTTGATTAATTTCATCCAACAACTCTCTCTCATAAACAACTTATTTGTTAGAGAAAATAAGCACTTTGAGCTTAACTTATCATTTGTAGATTTCCAAAGCAAGAGAAGTAATCTTCAAAGGTAATTGATCTTGTCTCTTCTATCTCTATCATGGTAGGTTGATAAGAGAAGTGTAACTAATGAACTTAGAGGTTAAGCACATAAGAGAAATGGATAAGCAATTGACTTAAGCCGAATAAGATGAATAAGTAACTTGAACCTAAATAAGTTGATAACCTTGTACACAACTTGTCATATGTTTGTCATATGATCAATATAGTATGAGAACATTGATTGATGGACTTAAGTTCATAATAAGTCATAAGCATGAGAATTTGAGTTCATAAGTTAAGTAAGTCATTAACGTATGAGAATAAGTCAAAACCTACTTTGATATTAAGTTGGGGTAATAAATAACTTGTAATGTCTACATGTTGATTAAAATTCACTTAGAATGATTAGTATTGTGGTTTCGCCGGAATTTACACGATTGGACGATAGTCGTCGAATTCGTGAAATTCTCGGAATAGAAGTCGAATTTTGTGTTTAACATTGGAATGATTGGTTTTTGATGGAGATAAGTCATATTTGGCATTGTAGAGTTACGGACTCAAAAATGGCCAGATTCCGACTTAGAACGAAGAAACAAGCGTTGAACGTTCACGAACGTTTATCGTTTTCGTTAAAAATGGATTAATAGGTGAAATTTTAGCAAACAAAGTTGAATAGATAAAATTCTTGAATGAACGCATAGAGTACGTAATTTGTGACCCGTAGGTTCTTGAACGAGCCAATTCGGACTTATAACGAAGAAGTTACGAGTCAGAATTTCAACTTTTGAAAAATCATCCAAAGTTTACGATGCACAGAAAGTAGGCCAGTAAGCGCTGACCCAAGGCAAATAAACTCGCGTCGCAGCGCCAAAGTGACCATAACCTTCTGGAGAGTCGCGCCGAAGCACAGACATAACACTAAGACTCAAGACTGTGCAGCAGCCGAGTCAGGGTTCTAAGCGAATAATAGGTGATGCAGTACGACACCAAGTGTAAAAGCCGGCGCTGCAGCGCCAACCTCAGGACCAAGACAATAATGAAGGTTTACATATAGAACATGGTTAGTATTTGATAACCAATTGGACAAGGATTGTAATGAAACATTGTTAAGACATAAGTAAGCCTTAAGTATGAACACTTAGGGTTTGGTTAAATCAATTGCAAATGAATGAAAGAATAATCTTACGGAAAGTCGGAATCGATAATAATAAATCTAATACGTAATTAGATTGAGAAGTAGGGTAAGATTCTTTAGGAACCATGTATGATCATTCATGACCTAATGTTCTATGTTATGCTATCATTTAATGTAGAGACCTTAAAGACGTCTGATTACGACGTGTTATAATTTGTAGCAGACGCTAAAGGCAAGTACTCTAACCCTTGTTCCAGTTCGATCTGGGCAAGTCTTTTTGATTCATGTATTCTTCACATGAGTAAGTATTTGAGGAATGTCAAAGCCAATCCTTTCGGCTAGATGTATGCTATATTATTCTATCAAGTGTTGATAAGGATTTACCGAACTAATATTTTTGTGGTTTTTCAAAGGTAGATTGTGTATGCTCAAATTGTTTTGTCGTCAAACGACAGGCACGTGAGGTTGCCACAACTTAAACGTATACACGTTTAATAAATGTAGTGTTGATCAACATAGAGTACTATAGGTTGATCACCTAGACGTGCTCGTAAGCTATACCGGACTTACGGACTTCGTGTCGGGATTTCCTTTTCAAAGTACTTATGAAATGCTTACGGTCTTGAACCGGAATTGATGTTTTACTGAATATTGTAGCTGTAAAATGTTTTGAATGAAAAGAAGTGCTATCTTGAATTCTCAATAGTACTTCGTAACTATTGTCCAATTATTGAAGATATATGATTCCTATGTTTCAAGCATGCTATTTTACAAGAATTGTTGTACTTGTTGAGCTAGTTAGGCTCATTCTTGCTTGAACCATATGAATGTTGCTAAGACAGAACGGACCGATGGATCCGGCAAGGATAAAGGGAAGGCAAAGGCGAACCCGTAGATTGCTTATGTAATAGTATAGGTTTTGTAAGGAATAATATTGATATTATGACAAAGACAATGTATTGGTTGTAAAGAACCTGGGGTATGTAAATATTCTTTTGATATATATATAAGACATATCCGTTCTTTTGAGGCATTTCAATTGAATGTTTATGTGAACTGCAGCACCGTGTAGCACCATATGTCGGGTTGGAAGATACCCGGATTTGTGGGCGTCACAGGTTGGTATCAAAGCATTAGGTTATTAAACTTAAGGGGGGAAGTAAAACCTTAAGTCATAACCTTAAGAAAAGTCAAAGAATAAAAGATGTAAGTTAACCTTATAAAAATGCATTATATATGTTATGTGTTTTTATTATTCTACTAACGTTTACTAATCAACTCTGTGTGTTATTGTAGATGTCAGGTGAAAATAGGGATGTAAAGGTAGTCGTCAAGGGTCGATAAACCGAGATAGAAATCATACTAGAACCCCATAGCAAAGCAGATCCTAAGATAGTTGTGGTGGAGTCAGGAGACTCAAAGCTAGAACCTCATGTATACGTATTTGTGGCATGATAGAAGAAGAAGTGGAGGTAGTATCCTTCAATCCAGTGGCTATAGCAGCAGAGATAACTCCAGGAGAGTCGATGATGTCACTATTCATGTCAGTGATAAATAGGAACGTACACTAATATCAGGAGGTCAAGAAGCTGAAGGCGGAGCTCCAAGCGGTTATAGAGGACATGACGGACGTGGAGTCCATGTGGGAACAGGAACATGACGAGAGAGTTTTGGCTAAAGACAAAGTCCATGAGCTAAAACAAGAGGTCTTTGAGCTTAGGAGTGAGCTAAAGACCAAGAAACAGAAGATAGGGAGAATGTCCTATATTCATAGGAGTTCTCATGAGGATTTCGATTCAGTAGTTTGGGTATCCAGAGAGAGGCAGGCGACGCATGACATACTATCGGTAGTGATATTATCACTTGGTCTTGCCAAGGCAGATTTCGAGAATGCCTTAAGGCAGATATGATCGAGTAGTTGTTAGAGTAGTTAGGTATGTACATATTTGTGTATCTAGTAGTGACGTAAAGCCCTCTTTTATATAATTAAGGGTAGTCTTTTGTAAATCCCAATTTTTGGAAAGCAATAGCGGGAAAGGAATTTATCCAGCTTAGGCTGTTTTATGTAACAGATGTAGTATTATACTACAATGAATAAATATAAGTTTTCTTTTTCAAAAAATGTTGAGTAACGAATGTTTAAGTTATTGTTTAGCATTGAATAATAACTAACTGACAGGAATGCATAATAACAAAACATGTGTTTATTGTAACAGCAAAATGCCGCCAAGAAGAGTACCACGTACCCAAGGTACGAACACGAATAAACCGGAGGGAGGTCCGGTTAACCCCATGCAAGAATTTTTGAACCTTTTAATCGCAGCCTTTAACTAAACTGGGGCTAATATTCCCGTGAATCCTGGTGTAGTACGAGCTACTACATTTAAGGACTTTAAGAGTGTGGGTCCGCCAGATTTCAATGGAACTACGGACCCTATTGAAGCCCAAACGTGGGTTAGGGAGATTGAAAAGGCATTTGTAATAGCAAATGTTGACGAGGCCCAAAAGGTTGCCTTTGCAACCTACATGATGAAGGGAGAGGCCAACTTTTGGTGGGAGGCCAATCAGGCGAGGGCCGGAATAGATGCTATAACGTGGGTGAGGTTTATGGAAATATTCTACGAGAACTACTTTCCCACAAGCATGCAGGGAAGGATGGAGATGCGATTTTTAGATTTAAAATAAGGGGACATGACGGTTCCCCTGTATGCCGCCAAGTTTAATGAACTGGAAAGGTTCGCTCCACATCAAGTGGATACCAAGGTGAGGAAAGCTCGACGATTCGAGCAGGGCTTGAAACCCTGGCTCTATAATCATATCTCTGTATTCCAAAGTACTTCTTTTGGGATTGTGTTAGAGAAGGCAATAATTTCCGAAGGTGGTAGCGAGGCGTTGAGCCAATACCACAAGGACAAGAAAAGCAAGGGGTAGGTGGATGGATGAGTGAAGATTGAAGGTGCCAGCGGGAGTGGCGAAGGGTATAAAAGGAGGGTAGTTAGCTCGGGGAATACGGGAGTGAAACAAGGAGACCCTAAGAGAAGGATGGAGGCCTGTAAAACCTGTGGGAAGACTCACCTAGGAGTCTGTCTCAAAGGAAAGGCCGTGTGTTATAATTGCGAACAGGAGGGGCATATTGCGCCAAACTATCCAAGCCCGAAGAAGAATCATGGGTGCTTTGTATGTGGATCTACGGACCACATGGCAAAGAACTGCCCAAAGAAGGGGACAGACGGGATTAAGGGCGCCAATAGTAGTAAGTTAACTATTGGGGTCCAAAGACGGTAGGGTAGGCCGATGGGTCTGCACCTTTTAATATGACCATTCAAGACGCGCTGGCTTCGGGGGACGTAGTTGCAGGTATCATTCTGATAAACGATTTAAATGCATACGTGCTGTTTGACTCGAGTGCTACTTGTTTGTTTATCGCATGTGATTTTGCTAGACAACTAGGATTATTTCCCGAGAAGTTGCTTATACCCTTGAACATTAAGGTAGCAAACGAGGAGATAATTTCTTTTGAAGATATTCATAAGAATTGTTGCGTAGACATTAGAGGTTGTAAATTATCGGTAGATCTGATACCGATAAAGTTAGGAGAATTCGACGTAATACTTGGAATGGATTGGTTGATAAATCATGGAGCAATAATAGATTGTCAAAAGAAATGCGTAAACATTAAAACATTAAACCAATCTCATGTAATATTTTACGGGAATAAATCGCCGGGACGTTCGTGTTGTCTTACCATGACACAAACTAGGAAATTATTAAGGAAGGGGTGTGTAGGCTATTTGTGTCATGTGGTTGATACCCAAAGAGTGGAAGCGACCATGGAACAAATACCTATAGCGAGTGAGTTCGTGGATGATTTCCAAGTGAGTTACCAGGTCTTCCGCCGGATAAGGAGACCGAGTTCATAATAGATATTGTGCCAGGAACGGCACCAATTTCCAGGGCACCGTATCGTATGGCGCCAGTGGAGATGAAGGAGTTGATGGTACAGCTGCAAGAATTGTTGGACAAGAAGTACATTCAACCGAGAGTGTTTTTGCCGGGAGAGCATGGGTCTTTGTTTGTCAAGAAGAAGGACAGATCGTTGAGACTTTGTATCGACTACCGAGAGTTAAACAAGTTAACAATAAAGAATAAGTATCCATTGCCCAGGATCGATGATCTTTTTGATCAGTTGAAGGGGGAAAAATATTTTCCAAAATAGATTTAAGACGAGGTATCATCGGTGAAGGTTAGGAATGAAGATGTGCCAAAGACAGCATTCAGGACTCGTTATGGTCATTACGAGTTTCTGGTGATGTCATTTGGGTTGACTAATGCACCTGCTGCATTTATGGACATGATGAACAGGATGTTCAAACAATATTTGGACAAGTTCGTCGTGGTGTTTATTGATGATATTCCAGTCTACTCTAAGACGCCAGAAGATCATGTTGAACACCTAAGAATAGTGTTGGAGACATTAGGAAAGGAGAAGTTATATGCGAAGTTCACTAAGTGTGAATTTTGGTTAGAGAGGGTTTAGTTTTTAGGTCATGTTATTGACCATGAGGGGATTTTAGTAGATCCAGCGAAGGTGGAAGCCGCGATGAATTAGGAACAACCAAAAACACCGACCGAGGTACGGAGTTTCCTAGGATTAGCGGGTTACTATCGAAGGTTCATTCAGGACTTTTTAAAGATAGCTACTCCGCTGACTAACTTGACGAGGAAGATAGTAAAGTACGTATGGACTGAGAAATGCGAAGATAGTTTTCAAGAACTGAAGAAGAAGTTGAGTGAAGCGCCTGTTTTGTCATTACCCGGTGACACAGGAAATTTCGTAGTTTATAGCGATGCTACGCATAAAGGACTAGGTTGCGTGCTCATGAAGCATGGCAAGGTCATTGCGTATGCATCTAGGTAGTTGAAGGATTATTAGAAGGTTTACCCTATTCATGATCTGGAACTGGCCGCGGTGGTGTTTGCCCTAAAGATATGGTGACATTATCTTTATGGGGAAAAGTGTGAGATATACACGAACCATAAGAGTCTAAAATATATCTTCACACAAAAGGAGTTGAATATGAAACAGAGGAGGTAGCTGGAGTTGATAAATGATTACGACTGTGATATCTTGTATCACCCTGGAAAAGCCAATGTAGTGGCCGACGCCTTGAGTAGAAAGGGTCGGGAGTGTTAGGTTTGTAATATTCATGTGCGCAATCAAATTGCAAAATAATGCGGAAGCGTGTAAAAATCAGAGTTTAAAATTTTACAAACCATATACCCGGATCACCCTTTATGCATAATTATTAATTAAACGAAAAGATAAAGAATAAAATCATACCCTTGAAGATCGAGCTTCCTCGTGTACAAGTTCACCTCCAAATCCTTTCGCGTTCAACTTAAATCCACGGGTTTGGTTCCTTCCTTTGATCAACGTTAGCCACCCATATGTTTGGCCTCTCAGAGGTGATCCACCAAGGAAAATAAAGATTCAAGAAGAAGGAGTATTGGCTCAAACCCTAGTTTTCCTATCTCTATAGAAAAAGGCGACTTCCAACAAATTGGAATTATTACATAGTTGTAAAAAGTCAACAACACCCAACACCCATAATAAGACTCCTCTTATTTATAGATGTGGGCAACCCACCTTAACAATTAAGGAATTGAGTTTTAATTAATTAAATTCTTTTAATTAATTAAGCTCCCTAATCTTATTAGGGATAATTAATTAAACTTCTTTAACTAATTTTCCTTCCTAATCCAATTAGGAATAAATGAGAGTACTTATATTAAATTAATTCCTAAACTCTTTTAGAAATTAAAATAATAATAATTGTAATAATATTAATAAGACTCCTCTTATTAATTTATATTTAATATTTCTAAAATATTAAATAATAAATATTAAGCTATTTAATTTATTCTATCACCATAGATTAAATTAAATATACATAACATATTATTACGATTATGCCATTAACTTCTTAAATAATTATTCTTCCATTTATGGTGTGACCCTTTAGGTTCTCCATATTAAACCGGTTGTGAATAAATCAATTAGAACAATTCTAATCTTATTTAAATAAATAAATTAAACAATTAATTTATTTAAATAAATAATATTTATTCTACAATAGGATAAGCCTCCCTAGCGATCAACGACTTTCCGGATAATATAGATTTCAACATTAATCATTAAAGAACCTTTGAGTAAATAGTTCTTAGATAATTCAATCCTTCCACCATACAATGTCCTAATTAAATATAAGGCATAGAATTCATCACAAGTCTTATTTTATTTAATTATATGTATTTCGATCCTTAAATGCATAACTCCAAATAATGCAAATTAAAAACTCCTTTCTAATTTCATTACGCTTTGGCCAAGGACTCTTTGGGTTGTCATTTATCGAATCACATAGGACATTTTCTTCTTTTATTAGAAGTGGTAGATTCTTTATTAATCATACATTATCTCCATGTATAACTTATTATACCCAAGCATACCCTTTGATATACCCTAAGGGTCTTAAGGAATAAGTCAAAGTATAACTCATCATACATAAGATACTATGATGATCTCAAGTCCAAGGATTACTTGTACTACTATCACTACAGAATTCCTATTGACAGCAAATAAAACTCCATTAGGTATTCCTTAGCGAGCCACGTTCAAAGTGAACTTATTCTCTAATAAGCACCTACATACTTGCTTTAGTGTCTCCACACAAATGATCATGAGATCAATCATCCTCATCCAATGAGCAAGCAACGTATGTACCAATCTATCCGGATTCACTAATCCCCAATTTAGTAATCCAATGATTGGGAACTATTTTAGTTTTAAGCTTTCTAAGAATTTAGATCTCATTAGAATGATCATCATCATTATTCTAAAAGCATTGCTTAAAACTATGGGTTTATCACATATTATAAAAACAAAGATCATGTAGATAATTTAAAGCCTTTAATAATTAATACTTTTTATTAATAAATGAATAAGATTATACAAAGTATATGCTTTATCATCAAACATGATTGGCTTGTGTGCATACTACTTTCAATCTCCCACTTGCACTAAAGCCAATCGTCATGGTATCTGATACTCTTCTTCTCTAAGTGACGATTATCCTGCTATTGGATAAGCTTTAGTTAATGGATATGTAATGTTGTTCATGAGAGTCCACCATCTCTATAGTGATTTCCCATCTTTCAATGATTCTTATAATCAAATGAAAGTGCCACAACACATGTTTAGATCCAAGATGAGACTTAGGAACTATTCCTAGTTCTGTAATGAACTTTTAATCCAAACAATCAACTTGCAGCTTCATTTATAGCTATATACTTTGTCTTTTTCTCACTAAACCAAAGAACTCTTTTTTGTTTGGAACCTTTCAATTCACTGCACCACTGTTCAAGATAACGCTTTACCTTAAAGTGGATTTTTTTTGTCATCTTGGTCTGTCTTAAAAACTTGAGTCTGTTAAGCCCTCTAGTTTTAATTAAGACCCACCATGTATGCTCACATCCTTAGTGCCGGTTAAGCACTTTAAGATGTTTTTCACTGACTCATAGTGAACTTCTCCATAATATGACTGATCAACATCAGGTCTTGTACATTTCATTGCATACATGATTGTCACTCATGCGACCTCTCTTTTCAAGAGTCTGTGGGGACTATTAAGAGAGATACACTCCATAGCTCATCGACATGAGACATCTCTTGGAGTTTGCCATGCTAAACGACTTTAGCATCAAATGAATATACATTCCTTGGGTTAAGTTGAGCATCCTTTTAAATCTATCTATATAGATTTATATCCCCAATTAAGATACTCTTCCAAATCATTCATGGAGGAATGTTTAGACAACTTTATCTTTATTGATTGTAGCATTGGTATGTCATTCCTTATCCGTAGTATATCAACATATAGTACTAGGAATGTCACGATGCTCCCACTGACCCTTTTGTACACACTAGGTTCATTCTTATTTTTGATAAAATCAAACTCTTTTGATTGCCTCATCAAAACGAATGTTCCATATTTGAGAAACTTGCTTCAATCCATTTCTCTGAGTGTCTACAACACTTACCTCATCGTATGTAAATGGATCATCATCTTCTATGATGCGTACCTCATCATCATCATCCATGATGAATCCATACCTCCGTGTATCTTCGGTACTATTCCAGATTTACGATTCAGTTGTGGTATAATAGGTCTATCTACAGGTTCCTCTTATTTGACTTATAGTATTTTGTGGTTCTTGAACTCTTCAAGATCTATTATCCTCCCACTAGCCCCTTTTAATGATAAACACATTTATCTTAGAAGGCAGCGTGTTTCGTAACAAACACCTTTTGCTAAGTAGAATTATAGAACATATACCCTAAACTTACTTTAGGATGTCCCACAAATCGACACTTATAAAATCTTGTCCCAAGCTTATCCTTTGAAACCTTTTCACATAAGTTGGACAACCCCTTATCTTAACATGCTTAAGATTAGGAATCCTCCCTGTCCATAACTTTTATAGAGTCTTGGGGCCGGATTTTTGAGGTTACCTTTTCGTAGATATGTAGCCATTTCTAGGACATGACCCTAGAAGGATACTGGAATGTCGGTAAAATCATTATGGACCGCACCATGTCCAACAAGGTACGATTTTTCATTCAGATACATCAATCAATTATTGTGTATCAGGAGGCATCCATTATGAGAAAACCATTTGAGATGATCTAGAAACTTATTGCACAAGTATTTATTCCTTGATCTAATCAAAGAATCTTAATACTTTGCCAATTTGTTTCACTTCTGAATTCTTTGAACCTTTCATATAATTCACACTTGTATTTCAACAAATACATACATTCAACTCTTTAAATGATCATCTCCTTTTCTTATACTAGTTTGTTCAATTTACAAAATTATTTTCATGTAAGTCAAGTATACAAAATTTATTAAGTAATATTCCATTCTATACAAAACATTATTATTATAAATAGAACAACAATTGTTCTTAATTATAATACCAAAGATTTCATTGTCCAACAATAAAATGGAAATAATATTTTTAACAAGAACCGGAATACAATAACAACTTATTGACTTAATAGATTTGCCTTAGGCATCGCTAAACTATAAGTTTCTATGGCTAATATGCAAGAACCTTTTGCTTCATTTCCCCACATAGGATTACTTACCTTGTTTAACTTTTCTACTTACGCTTGGTCCCTTCATAAATCTATATTTATGATAACCAAAGTCGGTATCCAATACCCAAGTAGAACCTTGACTTAAAGAAAATTTTATTTTAAATCATGAACAAATTTGTATTTATAACCAAAGAAACTTCACTAAGCTTCTTTGGTTAGCCTCTCGCAAGATACTTCGCATTTCTTTCCAAAGGTGTCAAGCTTATAGCAAGGAAGCAAACTCCTTTGCTATCCGTGATCGCTTTTGTTCTTATTATCCTTTGTTTATGCCTTTCTCTTTACCTTCTTTGAATCGTTCTTCTTTTCAGAATATCCTTTGGCCCCTACCAGTAAGACATGGTCTTTCTTGGTTGGAAAGTGACTCTCAACATTTTTCAACATGTTAAGCAAATCAGCGAAGCTGATATCTAGCTTGTTCATATGAAAAATTCACAACAATTCATGAAAGGAGTCCGGAGTGAGTGCAAGATCAAATCTTGGCTCAACTCTCCATCCATGACAAAACCCATTGTCCTAATTGATCAATCAAATTGATTATGTTAAGGACTTTTGTTATGCATTTTATAGTGCCATTGGCCATTCTAGATCGGAAGAGCTCCTTAGATATCTCGATATCTATCGGCCCTACTTTCTTCACCATCAACTACTTGATGTGCAGGAATATAGTAGAAGCATCCATAGTTTCATGCTGACGCTGAGGCTCGTTACTCATAGATGCGAGCATGATGCATTGAGCCAACTGTGCATCATCTTGCCACTTTCTAAAAGTAGCAATGTCTTCCTCAGAGGCATTATGCGCAACCATTCTTGCAGGATAAAGGCGTATTAAGGACATAAGATAGCTTTTTTCACTATGAGAACTATTCTCAAATTCCTTAACCAATCCGTTTAATTCGGTCTGATTAATTTGGCATCTAATATGCTTCGCAGTGATAGTAATTTTAGACATTGTAAAATTCTGTAAATGAATTTGTAATTAACAACATTTTAACATACATTCTTTTATTAATTACCAAAATAATTTAGGTCTTGTTTTAAATTGGTATCTCTCACTATTTTCTTCAAACATATTACCCTCACTTATATAGTTTAAGCAAAATCTAATTAAAGATTTGCTAGTGAGAATAAGGATCCCATTTCAAATGTATATAGCCTTGTGGTGACACAACAAACTATATATAAATAAATAGGTAGACAACTTTTGTCAATTACATCAACTATGCAACTCCTTGTATTTTGCCTCTTAGATTATTTTGATCAAGTGGTGGCACATCCGAATCAAAATTATCCAAGTTAAGTCCGACCTAGCACTCCATATATTCAAAAAAGAAAAATATCATCCTTGTGGTGACACAACAAAACAATATTGTTCAATTTTCTTTAAAAGCATCAAATGTGATAAATTAACATCTTAAATACTTAATACTTGCCTTGTGGTGACACAACAAACTCATATTAAATATTTAATACTCTATTAATTTTATCATGCTAGAAGGCGACGTTCGATATTCCAAATATCTTTTGAACACTTAGGACTTAATATAAAAATTGAGGGGTTTGTTATTAATTTCTCTCATCTTGTTTTAGTAGCATTTGCATATATATATATAAAATACGCGTTATATTAATGAACATGCGAAGCATGTTTGCATAATATATAATATATATAGTATAAGCATGCACATATAGAATACTATATTCTACTCGGATTGATTATGGACTTTTATTCTAGTTTGGTTCACTAGAGCCACCAAGTGAACCAAAAGGTCAAACCTAAGGGGTGTAAGAAATAATATTTAAATATAACTATTACATTTAAACTTAGGGCTTCATTACAAAGCGGGTCTTCATGCGCTTCTTGTCCTTAATCTCCAATTCTTCAAAATAATTCTAACTATTCCTATTACAAAACTATTTAAAATAAATAGAAACCTTGATCGTGATCGAGGGAAGTACATAGAAGGAGATAGAATTTACATTAAGAAAAATTAGAGAAGGCGAGGTACATGAGACCCCATTTAATAAAACCCATACATTCATGCATCCAACTAAAATAAATCCAATCGCATTGGTCAATAGTCCATAATCAATCCCATTTATTATCATACACATCACCATATGCATCAATAAATAACATTCATCTCATGAATAATAAACATTTAATATATATATTGATATCATTTAATGGGCAAATTTAGTTAGTATAAAATTTAATTTTGAATCAAAATAAACTCCTTTATTTTAATCCAAATTTAAATCAAAATAAAACTATTTTATTTTAATTTATTCAATTTTGAATAAAATAAACTATTTTATTTTAATCAAAAACTTTAATCAAAATAAACTCCTTTATTTTAATTAATTATGGAATCCAATTCCATGTAATAAAAAAATCTTTAATTAAAATAAACTCTTTTATTTTAATTAATTATGGAATCCAATTCCATGTAAAAAAAAATCTTTTATTAAAGGAAACACGGATATTCTTTTCCTATTCACAAATAAACTCCTTTATTTTGAATAATATGAAATCTTATTTCATATTTAAATAAACTCATTTATTTAAGGAAACATGGATTCACTTTTCTATTCACAAATAAACTCTTTTATTTTGAATAATATGAAATCTAATTTCATATCAAAATAAACTCCTTTATTTAAGAAAAAATAGAATCCAATTTCAACTCTAATTAGTTATCATGGAATCCAATTTCAATTCTAATTAGTTAGCATGAAATTTAATTTTAAAATTAAAATATACTTTATATTTTAATATTAAAATAAACCTTTATTTTAAAATTAAAATAACTTTTTATTTTAATAATAAAATTATTAAAATATATATATTATATACCGTATATATATATATATATACTGAATATATATATATATATATATATATATATATATATATATATATATATATGATTAAACGTGCCTTAAAAAAATGCTCAATAAAAATGCTCTCGATCCTTAAAATAAAAAAAAACGTGTAACCCTTTTTTTTTTTTTTTAACATGGTCATGATTACTATAATCATTACAAGCTAATGATTATTGTAATCATTAAGGTTTTTTTTATATATATATATATATATATAACATGGTCATGATTACTTTAATCATTACATGCTAATGATTACTATAATCATTACAAGCTAATGATTATTGTACTCATTAGGTTTTTTTTTTTTTTTTTTTTTTTTAACAGAAACATGATTACGTTGAAATCCGTGCAACCAAAAAAAAACTTATCTGAGTTGCCTTGATTTCCGTATGTAATATTTATATATCATATATCATATATATATATATATATATATATATATATATATATATATATATATATCTAAGTTAACTATTAACTATATATATATATATATATATACATATTCTAACGTTCCTTAAAAAAAAAATGTTTTTTTTTTTTTTTTTTTATAACAAAATTATGCCAAAAAATTGTTCTAAACACATATCAATATACATATTAAATTAAAACAATTAATAATTTGCATAAAGGTTTGGCTCGATGCCATTTTATGTATTTGTAATATTCACGTACATGTAATCAAATTGCAAAATAATGCGAAAGCACGTAAAAATCGAGTTTAAAATTTTACAAACCATATACCCGGATCACCTTTTTATGCATAATTATTAATTAAACGAAAAAGATAAAGAATAAAATCATACCCTTGAAGATCGAGCTTCCTCAGGTACAAGTTCACCTCCAAATCCTTTCGCGTTCAACTTGAATCCACCGGGTTTGGTTCCTTCCTTTGATCAACGTTAGCCACCCATATGTTTGGCCTCTAGAGGTGATCCACCAAGGAAAAATAAAGATTCAAGAAGAAGGAGTATTGGCTCAAACCCTAGTTTTTCCTATCTCTATAGAAAAAGGGCGTACTCTCCAACAAATTGGAATTATTACGTAGTTGTCAAAGTCAACAACACCCAACACCCATAATAAGACTCCTCTTATTTATAGATGTGGGCAACCCACCTTAACAATTAAGGAATTGGGTTTTAATTAATTAAATTCTTTTAATTAATTAAGCTCCCTAATCTTATTAGGGATAATTAATTAAACTTCTTTAACTAATTTTCCTTCCTAATCCAATTAGGAATAAATGAGAGTACTTATATTAAATTAATTCCTAAACTCTTTTAGAAATTAAAATAATAATAATTGTAATAATATTAATAAGACTCCTCTTATTAATTTATATTTAATATTTCTAAAATATTAAATAATAAATATTAAGCTATTTAATTTATTCTATCACCATAGATTAAATTAAATATACATAACATATTATTACGATTATGCCATTAACTTCTTAAATAATTATTCTTCCTTTTATGGTGTGACCCTTTAGGTTCTCCATATTAAACCAGGTTGTGAATAAATCAATTAGAACAATTCTAATCTTATTTAAATAAATAAATTAAACAATTAATTTATTTAAATAAATAATATTTATTCTACAATAGGATAAGCCTTCCTAGCGATCAACGACTTTCCGGATAATATAGATTTCAACATTAATCATTAAAGAACCTTTGAGTAAATAGTTACCAGACAATTCAATCCTTCCACCATACAATGTCCCAATTAAATATAAGACATGGAATTATGTCAAGTCTTATTTTATTTAATTATATGTATTTCGATCCTTAAATGCACAACTCAAATAATGCAAATTAGAAACTCCTTTCTAATTTCATTTCGCCGCCGCCAAGGACTACTAGGTTGTCATTTATCGAATCACATAGGACATTTCTCTTCTTTTATTAGAAGTGGTAGATTCTTTATTGATCATACATTATCTCCATGTATAACTTATTATACCCAAGCATACCCTTTGATATACCCTAAGGGTCTTAAGGAATAAGTCAAAGTATAACTCATCATACATAAGATACTATGATGATCTCAAGTCCAAGGATTACTTGTACTACTATCACTACTGAGAATTCCTATTGACGAGCAAATAAAACTCCATTAGGTATTCCTTAGCGAGCCACGCTCAATTGAACTTATTCTCTAATAAGCACCTACATACTTGCTTTAGTGTCTCCACACAAATGATCATGAGATCAATCATCCTCATCCAATGAGCAAGCAACGTATGTACCAATCTATCCGGATTCACTAATCCCCAATTTAGTAATCCAATGATTGGGAACTATTTTAGTTTTAAGCTTTCTAAGAATTTAGATCTCATTAGAATGATCATCATCATTATTCTAAAAGCATTGCTTAAAACTATGGGTTTATCACATATTATAAAACAGCATCATGTAGATAATTAAAAGCCTTTAATAATTAATACTTTTTATTAATAAATGAATAAGATTGTTACAAAGTATATGCTTTATCATCAAACATGATTGGCTTGTGTGCATACTACTTTCAGGGAGAAGTTGTCTTTGTTAACAGCTCAAACTAAGTTAATAACAGAGATGGCTAGGATGGAGTTGGAGGTGAAGTTGCCAAGTGAGGCGGAGCAGAGACTTTTTACGGCAGAGATTCAATCTACCATCGTAGAGAGAGTCAAGGAGGTGCAGCTCAAAATCGATGAGTGTGATCAAATGAAGGAGCGGTTAACCACTGAAAAAGATATTAGGTTTAGTCTTGATAATGAGGGATTATTAAGATTTGAGGGAAGAATTTGGGTTCCGAATGATACAGAATTAAAGGAGCAAGTTTTATAAGAGGCTCATAGTTCGAGGTACTTGATTCATCCTGGTAGCACTAAGATGTATCAAGACCTTCGCCAGAGTTTTTGGTGGCCAAACATGAAAAGAGAAATAGCCGAGTATGTGAGTAAATGTTTAAATTGTCAAAGAGTTAAAGCCAAACATCAACGACCAAGTGGCTTGTTACAGTCATTGGAGATTCCAGAGTGGAAGTGGGAGCATATCACGATGGACTTTGTGGTGGGACTTCCGAAGACTCAGAAAGGATATGATGCGATTTGGGTAATAGTGGACCGATTGACGAAGTCGGCTCACTTTTTGCCAATTCGAATTAAGTATAACTTAGATCAGTTAGCTACACTCTATGTTAAGGAGATTATTTCCAGACATGGAGCACCTATTTCGATAGTGTCAGATCGTGATCCACGATTCACGTCGAACTTTTGGAGAAGTCTTCAAGAACAGTAGGGGATGCAGTTGAAGTTGAGTATGGCTTAGCATCCACAAACCGATGGACAGAGCGAGAGGACAATTCAGACGTTAGAAGATATGTTAAGATCTTGCGTCATGGATTTCAAGGGTAGTTGGGATGATCATCTACCATTAGTAGAATTTGCGTATAACAACAGTTATCATGCAAGTATAGGTATGCCGCCGTATGAAGCTATGTATGGAAGGAAATGCAGAACGCCGTTATATTGGGATGAAGTGGGAGAACGCCGAATCTTTGACCGTAATTGGTGCAAACAAATGAAGTGGTGAAGTTGATACGTATCGTCTCGTCGCGACTCAAGACGAACGTAAGAAATATGCGGACTTACATCGAGAGAATAGAGAGTTTGAGGTAGGCTCGTACGTATTTCTAAAGCTATCTCCCTGGAAAGGAAAGATACGCTTTGGAAAGAAGGGAAAACTAAGCTCAAGGTTTATAGGACCTTTTGAGATATTAGAACGAGTAGGTGAGGTAGCTTATAAGGTAGCATTACCTCCAGACCTAGAGCGAATACATAATGTATTTCACGTTTCAGTGCTAGGTCCTTACAAATCGGATTACAAGCACGTGATAGAATATGAGCCTATTCAAATTGAGAAGGATTTAACATATGAAGAGATGCCGATTCAAATCATCGATAGAAAAGAGCAAGTTCTGCGAAACAAGGTAATACCGTCTGTAAAGGTATTATGGAAGAACCACGATATGGAGGAAGCAACGTGGGAACTTGAAGAAAAGATGAGAAAGAATTATCCTCTTTTGTTTGAGTGAGATAGGGCAAGATTCTGGGGACAGAATCTTTATAAGGGGGGAGAATGTAACAACCGAGAAATTCGGATCCTTTGTAAAAATATTTGAAAGAATTAAATAATGAATAAAATAATATTATTTGTTATTATACGTGTTAATAAGATGCATGTCGTTCTATAACCTAGAAACGTCGGAATATCGTAATATTCGAACCACGTGAGAGAATTAAAGTGTTTTGATTTTCCAAGATGAAAATAAATGTTTTCCAAGAAAGTTTATGAAAAACACTATTCACTATTTATCGCTCGGGAATTATTTTTGAACTTTCGAGAAATACGTAACGTTAGAATATCAAGGCGAGATGGATTATGTAATAATAATCTAAGTATGAAAATGCAATAATTCGCATGTGGACTTAATTTGGGAATAGGGGTATTAAAACCTAATGAAATGAATTAAGGTAACTTTGTATGAAATATAAGTTCAATAAGATTGAGGTGTAAACCTATGTGAGATTATCCTTAAAGCCCAAGTAGTAATAACATAAAGCTCTTGGTAGATTAATGTAAGCCCAAAGGATGATCCAATGGGTAAAGCAAGATCCATGGGGCAACCCATGGGTGAAGTGCTAACCAAGCACTTGGAGTGGTGAGCAAGAACTTTAAGTAATGATCAAGGAATGGATAAGAGTTGTGGGCAACAAGTAATGAATAGTAAGGTGGTTAACTAAGGAGGTGGGATGGCCTAAATGACCTTAATGCCCTAAACTTGTATTGCCTATAAATAGAAAGCTTTCATTTCATTATTTGGTTAATTAATTTCATCCAACAACTCTCTCTCATAAACAACTTATTTGTTAGAGCAAATAAGCACTTTGAGCTTAACTTATCATTTGTAGATTTCCAAAGCAAGAGAAGTAATCTTCAAAGGTAATTGATCTTGTCTCTTCTATCTCTATCATAGTAGGTTATTAAGAGAAGTGTAACTAATGAACTTAGAGGTTAAGCACATAAGAGAAATGGATAAGCAATTGACTTAAGCCGAATAAGATGAATAAGTAACTTGAACCTAAATAAGTTGATAACCTTGTACACAACTTGTCATATGTTTGTTATATGATCAATATAGTATGAGAACATTGATTGATGGACTTAAGTTCATAATAAGTCATAAGCATGAGAATTTGATTTCATAAGTTAAGTAAGTCATTAACGTATGAGAATAAGTCAAAACCTACTTTGATATTAAGTTGGGGTAATAAGTAACTTGTAATGTCTACATGTTGTTTAAAATTCACTTAGAATGATTAGTATTGTGGTTTCGTCAGAATTTACACTATTGGACGATAGTCGTCGAATTCGTGAAATTCTCAGAATGAAAGTCGTATTTTGTGTTTGACATTGGAAACATTGGTTTTCAATTGAGACAAGTCATATTTGGCATTGTAGAGTTGCGGACTCGAAAATGGCCGGATTCTGACTTAGAACGAAGAAACAAGCGTTGAACGTTCACGAACGTTTATCGTTTTCGTTAAAAATAGATTAATAGGTGAAATTTTAGCAAACAAAGTTGAATAGATAAAATTCTTGAATGAACGCATAAAGTACGTAATTTGTGACCCGTAGGTTCTTGAACGAGCCAATTCGAACTTATAACGAAGAAGTTACGAGTCCGGGAATTTCAACTTTTGAAAAATCTGTCCAAAGTTTCTGGTGCACAGAGCTGGTGCCGCGGCGCCAGCCCAAGGCAAATAAACTCGTGCCAAAGTGACCATAACCTTCTGGAGAGTCACGCCGCAGCGCGGACATTAACACTAAGACTCGCGCCGCAGCGCCGAGTCCGGGTTCTAGGCAGCAATAGGTGATGCCGCAGCGCGGCACCAAGTGTAAAAGCCGGCGCCGCAGCGCCAACCTCATGACCAAGACAATAATGATGGTTTACATATAGAACATGGTTAGTAGTTGATAACCAATTGGACAAGGATTATAATGAAACATTGTTAAGACATAAGTAAGCCTTAAGTATGAACACTTAGGGTTTGGTTAAATCAATTGCAAATGAATGAAAGAATAATCTTACGGAAAGCCGAAACCGATAATAATAAATCTAATACGTAATTAGATTGATTAGTAGGGTAAGATTCTTTAGGAACCATGTATGATCATTCATAACCTAATGTTCTATGTTATGCTATCATTTAATGTAGAGACCTTAAAGACGCATTACGATGCGTGTTATAATTTGTTGCGCGGCCTTTAAAGGCAAGTACTCTAACCCTTGTTCCAGTTCGATCTGGGCAAGTCTTTGTGATTCCAGTATTCTTCACATGAGTTAGTATTTAAGGAATGTCAAAGCCAATCCTTTCGGCTAGATGTATGCTATATTATTCTATCAAGTGTTGATAAGGATTTACCGAACTAATATTGTTGTGGTTTTTCAAAGGTAGATTGTGTATGCTCAAATTGTTTTGTCATCAAACGACAGGCACGTGAGGTTGCCACAACTTAAACATATACACGTTTAATGAATGTAGTATTGATCAACATAGAGTACTATAGGTTGATCACCTAGACGTGCTCGTAAGCTATACCGGACTTACGGACTTCGTGTCGGGATGTCCTTTTCAAAGTACTTATGAAATGCTTACGGTCTTGAACCAGAATTGATGTTTTACTGAATATTGTAGCTGTAAAATGTTTTGAATGAAAAGAAGTGCTATCTTGAATTCTCAATAGTACTTCTTAACTATTGTCCAGTTATTGAAGATATACGATTCCTATGTTTCAAGCATGTTATTTTACTAGAATTGTTGTACTTGCTGAGCTCGTTAGGCTCATTCTTGCTTGAACCATATGAATGCAGCTATAACAGAACGGACCGATGGATCCGGTAAGGATAAAGGGAAGGCAAAGGCGAACCCGTAGATTGCTTATGTAATAGTATAGGTTTTGTAAGGAATAATATTGATATTATGACAAAGACAATGTATTGGTTGTAAATAACCTAGGGTATGTAAATATTCTTTTGATATATATATAAGACATATCCGTTCTTTTGAGGCATTTCAATTGAATGTTTATGTGAACTGTAGCACCATCTTTCGGGTTGGAAGATACCTGGATTTGGGGGCGTCACAAGACCAGTAACGAAATTCAAGGTAATGTGCTCCCACTTCCATTCTAGAATTTTAAGTGGTTGTAATGGACCTTTTGGTACTTGATGCTCCGCCTTGACTCGTTGACAAGTTAAACACCTTGAAATAAACTCCGCTATCTCTCTCTTCATATTGCTCCACAAAAATGTATGTCGAAGATCATGATACATTTTGGTACTCCCAGGATGGATTGCAAACGGTGTGTTGTGTGCCTCCATCATGATTTTATACTTTAAATCAGGGTTGATAGGAACACAAAGTCTAGAGTTGACTCGAAGTATTCCTTCTTCATCGATTCTTGCTTCCGACATAGCACCTTCTTGCACTTTCTTCCTCATACGCATCAGCTCCAGGTCTGTAGCTTGAGCAGCTTTAATTTATCGATTAAAGTCGGTTCTACTCGTATATTCAACATCATCACATGGGTCCCTGGAGTCTTTAACTCTATCTCCATCCTTTGTAAGTCATATAAAATGGGCCTTTGCGTTGACAATAATGCACTCGTACCAACATATGATCTTCTACTCAATGCATCAGCTACTACGTTCGCTTTTCCAGGATGGTATTGAATGGTATGATCGTAATCTTTCAACAACTCAAGCCATCGTTGTTGCCGAATGTTGAGTTCCTTTTGAGAGAAGAAATATTTGAGGATTTTATGATCCGTATAGATCTCCACCTTCTCTCCATACAGGTAATGCCTCCAAATCTTAAGCACAAAAACGACTGCTTCCAACTCTAGATCATGAGTAAGATATTTCCTCTCATATTCTTTGAGTTGTCATGAGGCATAGGCTATGACTTTCCCATGTTGCATGAGAACACATCCTAACCCTTTGCCTGAAGCATCACTGTAGATGACAAATCCCTTGAGCGGATGGTATTGTCGAGCAGTCTTTGAAATGACTCTCATCTTGAGTTCATGAAAACTCTTCTCACATTCCTCACTCCAACTGAATTTTGTATCTTTTCGAGTCAGCTGAGTTAATGGAGTAGCGATTCGAGAAAACCCTTCTATGAATCTCTGATAATAATAACTAAAGCGAGAAAGCTACGCGACTTGATCAACGATTTAGGTTGCTCCCAACTTTGAATTGCTTCAATCTTTGCCGGGTCAACAAATATCCCATGATTTGATATCACGTGCCCAAGGAATGCAACTTCCTCAAGCCAGAACTCGCATTTCTTCAACTTGGCATATAGCTTGTTTTCACGGACCTTTTGGAGTATCAGCCTCAAGTGTTTCTCATGGTCTTCACGGGTTTTGGAGTATATGAGGATGTCATCAATAAAGACGACCACAAATTGATCCAAATATTTCTTGAATACTCGGTTCATCATATCCATGAAGGCAGCAGGAGCATTAGTAAATCCAAAAGACATGATTAAGAATTCATAATGCTCGTACCGAGTTCTGAAAGCAGTCTTTGGAATGTCATCAGTTTTAATCTTCAACTGATGATATTCGGAACGAAGATCAATCTTTGAAAAGAATTTGGCTCCTTGCAACTGGTCAAACAGGTCATCAATGTGAGGCAACAGGTACCTATTTTTGATGGTGACATGATTCAACTCCCGATAATCAATACAAAGTCGCATACTTCCATCTTTCTTCTTCACGAATAGAACAGGAGCACCCCAAGGAGGCGTCTGGGGACGAATAAAACCGATGTCTAACAATTCCTGGCAATTAAGTCTTTAACTCTTGAAGTTCATAGGAGTCATTCGATATGGGGCTTTGGAAATGGGTTTTGTACTGGGTTCAAGGTCGATAAAAATTTAATTTCACGCTCTGGGGGTAGGCCAGGAAGTTCTTCGGGGAATACGTCAGGAAATTTATTAACAATAGAAATTTCATTCAAATCTGACGTATTTTTGTTTAAGTTTGTGACATGAGCTAAGAAAGCTTGACATCCATTTTTTAATAAACGAATTTCTTTATGGCTTGAGATGACCGTGATTGATTTTAATGGTTTGGTCGCTTGAATTCGCATAATAGGTTGATTAGGAATATGAAAGTTAACAACCTTACGAAAATAATCAATTTTAGCATAATAAGTAGTTAACCAATCAATCCCTAGAATCACATCAAATGCAAGTATTTTTAAAGAAATAAGATTGAACGGTAACGTGCGGTTACCGATTTGAATCAAACAAGACTTATAAACAGTGGATGTAATGAAGGTTTCTCCCAACGGAGTTTCAACCGATAAGTCAAAGTCTAATTTCTCCGGAGTCAAATTTAAACATTGAGCGCAAGTAGGAGAAATAAAAGAATGGGTAGAAAAGGTATCAAATAAGGTATAGACTTCGCTAGAGTTTATGATAAGTTTACCCGTGATGACCTCGTTCGGGTTCCTTGCTTTCTGGGAGGTTATGACAAACGCTCTCCCTTGAACTACCGGCTTTGACTTTTCTAGGACGGCCTTTGGTGCCTCCATCCCAGCTGGACTTGTCTTTGGTGCATGACAAAATCTGGCTAGGTGACCTTCTCTTCACCAATTATAACACGCTTTGGACTGCATCGTGCAGTTTGGACTGATATGTGCCTCCCCTCCGCATTTGAAGCATATGATAGATGGTCGTTCTCCTTCCTTAACAACGGGTGCTGGTCCTGACGTCTTTCCATCATTGTTGAATCTCCTTTTCTTGAAATGTCCATTTTCTTGACTTGCCATGATTACCCATAGAAGTGGTTACCATTTACGCACATGTTGATTCCCTCCACGTTTGTTGTCACCGCTTCGATGACTGCTACCACTGGTATTATCATTTTGTTGGATGCTTTCTCTTGGTTGAGTTGACTCGTTATCGCGCTCCAATAACTGAGCCCTATTAACAACATCTGAATACAAACACAGTTTATGAGAAATTAAGTATTGACGTATCTCAGGTTTCAAACCTCTTAGAAACATCCGCGTTATTCTCTCTTCATTGTCAACCAAGTGAGACGCAAACCAGGACAACTCGGCAAACTAAGCTTCGTATTGTGACACGGTCATATTGTTCTGCTCCAACTTGATGAACTCTACCTCTTTCATGTACCGAATACTTTCGGGAAATTACTTATCCTTGAATAGTTCTTGGAACTTCTCCCAAGACATCTTCAGTGTGGCAGGTTGAGTACGCTTTATCGATTCTCACAGTAATCTGCCTCTCCTAGCAACATAAAGGTGGCAAATGGAACCTTTTGCTCCTCAGAGCATCCCAAAACATCAAATATCTTTGTGATCTGCTTTATCCATGCTTCCGCCTTAAGTGGTTTTGGCTCTCCAATAAACTCCGGTGGTCCCAGCTCCTTGAACTGTTTAGCGGTGACCGTCCGAGAGTTTCCAGTATTTCCACCTACATTTTGGACAAGAGCCGCTCTTGCCTGATGTTGCATGAATTGCATAAAGCCTCTGAACATTCCATCGTTCATCATTTGGTCAGTGTTGTTGTTTGCATGAGGATTGTCGCCTTCATGATGCACATTATCCTAATTATTTATCTGTGGAGACTCAACGGCCTCCAGTGCTCCATTGCTATTCTCAACATTCTCAGATGTCATTTTCAAATACTGCCACAAAAAAAGGATTAATTGACATGTCACATATTATCCCTATACTCTGACCGACCAAATAAATACCAAATAAACTTAGGTAGGTCATACTAGCGAAGGAATTCCCCGTCTCTCCCCTCTTAGTTCTTATCTCACATCTCAGCTAGGGATCATATCCCTAAGCTTTGATATCAACTGTGAAGCCCCCAAAATAGGTATACATCACCCATCTTGAGTCGCCAAATACATGGTACAAAATTCAAATACAAATTAATTATACAACAGTCGTGTAAAATACGACAAAACATAATCTAAGAGTTTTAATAAGAATATTGTCATCTAGACAATATCCACACTCAATGGAGTCCTCATTACATTTATTGTCACACTATTTACTTGAGAATAGTGAGGACAACTAATGCTATCATCGGACCGCCATCACTCCGGGTTCGACTAGTCCCAGCCACGTTCTCATTTCTTGAAGAGAAACGGTGAAAGAAAAGGTGAGCTCAACTAGCCCAAAGAAGAAATATTATGACTAAGATAATGCGAGAATAAATTATCATTAGCCTTCAACGATGTTAAAGCGATAAAATATAATAAACATCAAGTTTAATCAGATGTGAACAAGCAATCCATTAGAAGAGTCAAGTAGAGAATAAAATCTACTATCTTCTATGATTTAAAAGGTTTTTCGTCACTTTTATTGCTGAGACTCGGCTTAATAAATAAACCACATCATCCCTGCACTATGGCCAAGGATATTCATTAGTATCACGACCACAAATTATCCATGCACTACGGGACAAGGATATTCGTGTATTTATCAATGGTCATGATCATGCCAACAACTGTCCATCAATGCACTACGACCAATGAAGACTTTTACAACATCATTTGTAACATTACGGTCATGATTATACCGAATAATCCCTGGTCATAATCATACCAAGTTCATCTATGCACTACAGGCCACAGATGACTTTCAACATATTATAAACATGAGGATGATGACAATGATATAAGAATTCAATAAAACAACTTCAAGGATAAATTTGTAAAGATTTATAATTTAATTTATCCATAAATCAATAATGTCCAAATTGTCAACATGATACTGCTTTGTGGAGTAAAATTCAGGAATGCTCAGAAGAATATTTCCATGAAAAGATACTGGATGAAGCGCAAATATCAAGGATATTACACTAATTTCATGGAGTATAGAAGCCAAAACTTTAATCAACTTAGTATAATAGAATATATGAAACCGCAAATGGATTTTTGCCGCCATGCGGTAATCCACGTAGACAGATTATTCCAACAGAATAATAAAGAATGGAATAACAGAAGAATTCACCATGCATGCGTAATCCGCACAGGCAGGTTATTCCAACAGAATAATAAAGAATGGAACCAAGTCATGCGTAATCCGCACAGACAAGGTGTTCCAACAGAATAATAAAGAATGGAACCAGGTCATGCGTAATCCGCACAGACAGGATGTTCCAACAGAATAATAAAGAATGGAATAATAGAAGAATTTCTCCATGTATGCGGTACTTCGCATAGACAGGTTATTCCAACATAATAATAAAGAATGGAATAACAACCCTTACGAGTATTGATAGAAAATAACTCTCTTCATGAATACGAAAGTATAATACCCCTTACCTTAGTAAAACTGGATACTGGAATAGTGAGGTAGCAGACTTCTCTTCTTCTTTCTCTCTATAATTTCTCTCTATAATAATTGCTCTAAAGCTTTTGTGAATTGGTGAGAAATGAAGGAAGAATGAGCTTCTATTTATAGGAAAATATAGTTTCAATAATTGCACGTTTTGGGGCTCGAAATATTACAGTATAATACCTTCCTCTTTTTCTTCATTTTTAATTTAGTCCTGCAAGTATTATCAAACTAGCACCACCTCCCCTAATAGTAAATAATGTGAATTAATAGTTCATTCATGTGACTCAATAGTATAATCATGTGAAAAAACTAATTACAGTATAGTACCTTCAACTATACCTCTATTTTTAATTTAGTCATGTGAGTATTATCAATCTTGCACCACCTCCTCGAATAGTACATGAATGTGAATCAATAGTACACACATGTGAACAAATAGTTATAAGCATGTGAAATAATAGCAATTAATTGCTCATTTATTCGATTAATTACCCGATAGGTCAATATAACCTCCAGACATTAATTATTATCGAAATAAATTTCAATTTCCACTAACACTAATAATCCCAACACAATGGAACTATCAATTTCATCTTTAATCAACACAACTTATTCATCATTAATATTATAACTCACAATATTTAACAACCAGGTCATTCTCAGGGAAAAGGGGGCTTTCCGATAAGGATTTCTCCTTATTGGCGCGCAATTAGGTGACCAAACCTCTCCTTGAAAGAACTTCTAGACATTGTCAATATTGTAAATAATAATATGAATAACTTTGTCATCTCAATTATTGATTTAATAATAATAAATATTATGCAGATGATACTGTGACAATAATTGAATCAATAATATGTGAGATATGATGCAGCAATTACTGTAGCAATAATTGAGTATAACTGAGTGACTTCTCACGTAAGCATCAATAATCAATACTGTGTGTTACTATGAAACCATGCGTATTACTGTACTTTTACTACCGGGTAGTTCAACAGTTTTAACGGTACACTTTCGCCGTTATTTTTATAACAATATAATTCTGAAGTTTTCAAACTACGACAATACTTCCATTGTGGGGTCCACCAATGATTGTGCCGTCGTACGAATATTCCCTGTTAAAACGAATATTCCCCGACCAATCGAATATTATATAACCACTTGCTTACTTTGCAAAATTTATAAATAGTACCCACAACTATAACATTATATCAAATCCACACCATAATATTCAAAAATATATTTTGAGAAAATTATTCTTTATACATAAAAGTTAGGGTCTTACATATAACATTTGATATTTTTTCATGAAAATATTAATATTTTAATATTAATAGTAATTATCGAAAAATGAATTTAATTGTTTAAAAATCATATAAAGGTGATTTTAAAGTATTAAAAATACTTTGTGATATTATAACTATATTATAATATTGTGACATGTATTTCATTAATTATTAATAATAAATAGATATTAATTATAATAGAATATTTTGGTATTTATATTATATAAATACGAATTTTATGATTGAAAAATTATGATAAATAGTAATAATTATTTAAAAATTATTACGAGCTTACGAAAAATATTTTTGACTGTTAATAAATTATCTTAGATAATGGTTAAGTGTTTAGACAGAGTTTAATTGAACTTAAACTCGAAATTTTGTCCGACTAGGCAGTTGGGAAGTCAGAATTATACCGAACTCGACTCGAACTGTAAAAGTTTGACTTGAGATTAAGTCTTATGTGCTGTATAGACTGATAGGGTTATGTGATAATGTGTTTAGGTTATTTTAAATACTTTGATGATATTATTCTAATTTTTATATCGATATTATTTATATATTAGGTTCAGACAAAGGTTATTAATTGCATAGCGGTAATCAACAGTTCAGACAAGTTTTTCTTAACTCTACTTAGAGTTGTTTCATTCAGATATGCTTATGGTTAATTATTTCTGATTGCCATGTTTAAGAATTGTAGAATTGCACTCTGTACATATTGCATGTATAAGTCAGGTATGAAAGGTTGATCACCTTCATTACCATTCGGTCCAGATATATTTGTTCATGTTCAATACTTGTTCAGTCAAAAGTTTGTTCGTGCTAATTCACAACTATATTGTTGAATTATAGTCAGCTTATTATTCAGACTCTTTCAATCATGATATATTCTCAAATAAATTATACTTGTTGGGAAAACTTATTCTCACCCTTGCTATATCATGATAAACATTGCAGATTAAGGCGAATACATCGGATACAAGGAAAGGTCAAGGACAGATCCAGCTTTAGTGTAAGACCCCGAATTTTTTTTTAAATAAAAATGGAATTTCTTTTATTTATTATTTTGAAATAGTAAGGGTTGATTTGATTAGTTATGGGTGAAATGCGCAAATATTTTTAAATAAGCAAGTGGTTATAAAATACTCATTGTTGTTGGAGAATATTCGTTTGGTCGTGGAATATTCTTGCTATCGGGGAATATTTGTACGACGACGCAGCCTTGTGTGGGCCCATAACGGAAAGCGATTGCATGAAGAAAACGACAAGTATAAGTTGTTTATAAATAACGACGAAGTTGTTATCGTTAATACTATTGAAATACCTTTGGTTAAAACACAAGAATGTCGCATTATTGCACAAAGCGATACTGCGGTATTGCACCAATTATTGATTCTTACGTAAGAAGGCACTACTCAATAATTATTACGGTAATTCTTATTCAATATTATATTTTTGATTCAATAATTCTTTGCGTTGATATTTTATATTATTGTTGTTTTAATAATTGTCAACGCTTGCGAGATTTTCCATTATCAAATCAATAATTCATATTATTTGAATAATATTATTAGATAACATTATTGGCAATGTCTAGAAAGTTACATCTAAGGAGAGGTTTGGTCACCTAATTGCGCATACCAAGAAGTGAGAAATTCTTATTGGAAAGCCCCTCTTTCCTAGGAACTACATTTGTCAATATTGTGATTACGTAATATTATTTGTGAATAATTAATTATTGATTTATATGATGAGGAAATATTGATTTTATGTGGATATAGATGGAGAAAATTTTTAATGTGACAATTGTTAAAAATTGATATTTTATTTTTTCAGATAAAATAATATTTTATTATATTATTATAATAGAATAATGATGATATTTTTACAATGAATATGGGATATATGAGTATATGAGGAGGAAGAGTATTTTTGTTGCATTAAATGATTAACACATGTTTTGTGTGTTGGTGGACCCCATTTCTTGACTGAAATTTGATTATAGCCTGTAAAATCATTCGTATGTGGATTTCGGTAAATTTCTGTTTGGAATTTGGAAAAACTTTCTTCTGCAAAGTTGTAGAGAATTGAATTTCCTATAAAAACCCACGAGATTTGAATTTTTTGATAAAAAAGCTATTTATTATGAATTATTGAAGTTCTGAAGTTTCAAAATAATTGATTTTTGGAAGTTTTAATTATTTATATCAACAAAAACGTTTTTGGTGGGCTCATTTTGTTGTTAAACATGTGGGATTCCAGCATTCAAAGGTTGGCGTAGGAATATACATATATAATATATTATTATTATATTAAATTTTCTGCTTTTGTGTTCTAAGAAATTTCATATAAATAGGGTGCTTAGGTTAGAATTGAAAATCACACTAGAAACTGAAATCTTCTCTCTCTTTCTCTCTCTATAATATCAAGCGTATTTTGTGAGTATTTTAGTACTTTGAGTATTGCTATATCTGATTGCAAGTTTCTTCAAAGACTATATTCAGTATTCCAAATGTAAATAATATTTTTTGAGAGGTAAGGATGTTATTTTCTTCTCAAATGATATTATTTCTTCAATATCATTATGCTGAAATATTGGTTGAAACTTTTTATCAAATTTGGAAATTTTTCATGTCGGGGTTACTATTCACGAGTTACTATTCACGAAGCATGATGATATTTTTTGTGAAATTTCTATCTTTTGGTGTTGGAGTTACTATACACGTATACGACACTATTCACGAATACGTCACTATTCATAGAAAAATTAAATTTTCTTTTCTATGTCCAAGATTGTCTGTTATAGTTCCTATCTTTGATTGGATCTATGTTTTGGTCTTCATTCTTGAATTTTACTCCACTCGATTATTTATGAAATATTTTTGAACTTGGATTGTGTAAAGTACGAATCCTTAATATTTGTTCTTTTGTTTCACTGGATTCGTTTCCTTTAAAATATTTTTCATCATTCTCAGTCCTACATGATGATATTACTGAATATCTTTGGCCTGTAGTGCAAAGATGAATGATTTTCTGATGAATATCTTTGGCCCGTAATGCAAAGATAAACAGGTGTTTATATAAACATGATCAACTGATGAATATCTTTGGCCTGTAGTGCGAAGATGAACAGGTGTTGAGATGAACATGACCAACTGATGAATATCTTTGGCCCATAGTGCAAAGATGAACAGGTGTTGAGATGAACATGACCAACACATGAATATCTTTAGCCTGTAGTGCAAAGATGACTATTTGATTTATGATGTATATTGATTGATGTTACAGGTATAAAATATCGATGATGGACTTTTACATTCATAGATGATAGTAGATTTCATTCTCTATTTAACTCTTCTAATGAATTGTTGTTTCCACTACAGTTGTTGATCTAAAACTTGTTTTCTATTGTATTCTATTAGATTTTTCCCTGTTGAAGACTAAGGATAATTTGTTGTACATTATCTTAGTCATAATATTCTTTACTGGGCTAGTTGAGCTCACCATTTTCCTTTTTGTTCCATTTTTCTTCTCAGGAGACGAGAATATAACGGGAACTAGTCGGGGTGTGGAGTAATGGTTCAAGATAGTTGTTTTAGTAATCCTCACTATTTTGTAAAATAGTGTATCAATAATTGTAATGAGGACTTATTTGAGTGTGGATATTATCTAGAAGAAAATATTTGTATTTAAACTCAGAGTTTATGTGTTGTCGTATTTTGCACGACAATTGTATTAATGAAGTTGTAGTTGTTTCTGTACCATGTATTTGGCGACTCAAAATAGGTTGGTTGGATTGGACCTATTTTGGGGGAGTCACAGTTGGTATCAGAGCTTAGGGATATGATCTCTGGCGGAGATCGGGGAATAGAACTAGGAGGGGAGAGACGAGTAAATCCTTCGTTAGTGTGTCCTACCTAAGCTTATTTGTTGCTCGGTCATAATATAGGGGTATTATGTGATTTGTTAATTTGTTTAATTAACCCTTGTTTTATGGTAGTATTTAAGAATGTCGACTGAGAATGTTAATAGTGGAGTAAATGAGACCATGGAGACACCTTTGCTCACTAACGAGGAGAACGTGCAACAGGCTGGCAATGTTCCTCCTGTGAACAACACCAATGAGCAGATGACGAACGATGGTATATTTAGGAACTTTTTAGAATTCATGCAAAACCAAACGAGAAAGACTACTGTTCAAAATGCAGGTGGAAACACTGGCAACTCACGGATGGTCACCGCTAAGCAGTTCAAGGAGTTAGGACCACCAGAGTTTTTGGGAAAGCCAGAACCACTTACGGCAGAGACGTGGATAAAGCATATTACTAAGATATTTGATGTCTTGGGATGCTCAGGGGAGCAAAAGGTTCCTTTCGCCACTTTCATGTTATGAGAAGAGGCAGATTATTGGTGGGGGAAGTAAAAGCGTACTCGACCTTACCGCATCAAGATGTCTTGGGAGAAGTTCCAAGAATTGTTCAACGACAAGTACTTTCCGAAAGTATTCGTCACATGAAGGAGGTAGAGTTCATCAAGTTGGAGCAAAACAATATGAACGTGTCGTGAAGACGAAGCTAAGTTTGTCGAGTTGTCCCGATTTGCATCCCATTTGGTTGATAATGAGGAGAGAATGACGCGAATGTTTCTGCGAGGTTTGAAACCCAAAATACGTCAATACCTCATTTCTCACAAACTTTGTTTATATTCAGATGTTGTGAATAGGGCTCAGTTATTGGAGCGCGATAATGAGTCGGCTCAACTGAAGAATAATGACCAACAACTCGATGATAATCATATCGGTGGTAACGGTCATCGGAACAATGATAACCATCGTGGAGGAAATTATCATGCCAGAAATGGTAACCACTTCAGTGGTAATCATGGCCAAGGTAATAGAAGAAATAACTCAAGTGGAAATTTCAAGAAGAGAAGATTTAACAATGACGGGAAGACGTCGGCACCAACACCAGCAACGAATTTTAGAGGAGGAGAAAGACCGCCAGTTAGATGCTACAGATGCGGAGAAGAGGGACACATAAGTCCAAACTGTTCACAACCTTCCAAGGTATGTTATAATTGTGGAAAAGAAGGTCATATCGCTCGAGATTGTACGGTAGCGAAACCCAGTCCAGCGGGGATGGTGACTCAAAAGGCTGTCCCAGAAAAGTCAAAGTCAACGGTTCCTGGAAGAGCGTTTTTCGTGACTGGTCAGAATGCGAGGAACCCGAACAAAGTTAGCACGGGTTAGTTAATTATAAATTCTTACGAAGTTTATACCTTATTAGATATCGGTTCTACCCATTCATTTATCTCTCCTGCTTATACTCAACGTTTAAACTTGACTCCGGAGAAAATTAGACTTTGACTTATCTGCTAAAACTCCGTTATAAGAAACTTTCGTTACATCCGCTGTTTATAAATCTTGTTTGATCCAAGTTGGCACCATCACATTACCTGTTGACCTTATTTCTTTAAAGATACTTGCTTTTGATGTGATTTTGGGGATTGATTGATTAACTACTCATCATGCCAAAATTGATTGCTTTCGTAAGGTTGTTAGTTTTCATATTCCTAAGTAACCTGTTATTCGAATTCAAGCAACCAAACCATTGAAGTCAAACACTTTCATATCAAGCCATAGAGTCATTCGTTTATTGAAAAACGGATATCAAGTTTTCTTAGCCCATATATGGACTTAAACAAAAATACGTCAGATTTGAATGATATTTCTATTGTTAGTAAATTTCCTGATGTATTTCCTGAAGAATTTCTTGGCTTACTCCCAAAGTGTGATATTTAATTTTGTATCGACTTTAAACCCGGTACAAAACCCATTTCTAAAATCTCATGGCTCCTATTGAACTTCAGGAGTTAAAAATTCAACTATAGAATTTGGTACCCGAGCCTTTATCTGGTGACTTCCTTTGTGGAATGCACCGAAGCCAGACTCTCCGTAGGGGACATCATATTCGTGCGGTGGTAAACTGATAGGTGTCATTGTGACGTGCTATCCAAGGTTGGGATATGAGTCATAGTTGAGAGCAACCTAAGTCGGTAATCGAAATACGTAGCTTTCTAGGCTTAGTTGGTTATTATCGGAGATTCGTTGAAGGATATTCTCGTATCGCTATTCCATTAACGCAGCTGACTCGTAAAGATACAAAATTCGAATGGAGCAAGGAATGTGGGAAGGGCTTCGAAGAACTCAAGAGGAGACTCATTTCGACACATGTTCTGACCATACCATCCTGGAAAAGCGAACGTGGTAACTGACGTGTTGAGTAGAAGATCGTATACGAGTACGAGTACAATATTGTCAAAGACCCATTTTGTCTAACTTATAAATGATAGAGATAGAGTTAAAGACTCTAGGGACCCACGTGATGATATACGAGTAGAATCGATTTTAATCGATAAAGTTAAAACCGTTCAAGCTACACACCGGAGCTGATGAATATAAAGAAGGAGGTGCAAGAAGTTGTTATTCCAAAAGCGAGAATCGGCGATGTGAGGAAAGCTCAAACCTTCGATTTATTAGTCCATTTGAAATCCTCGATCGAGTAGGAACTATGGCCTATAGACTCGCTTTACTACCAAGTATGTCGTGTGTTTATAACATTTTTCACGTACCGATGTTACGTAAATATGTGGACGACCCGAACCACATTATTGAGTTAGAACCAGACGAGATAGTTGAAGATTTAACGTACGAGAAGGTACCTGTCAAGATCTTGGATATGAAGGAGTATGTCCTACGTGTAAAGGTCATACCACAAGTTAAAGTTTTGTGGAGAAACCATGCTATTGAGGAAATGACCTGGGAGTTGGAAACGAAAATGAAAGCGAGGTATCCTCATCTTTTCGAAACACCGGGTACGTACGTCAATTTCGAGGATGAAATTTCATAAGGAGGGAAGGTTGTAAGACCCCGAATTTTTTTTAAAATAAAAATGGAATTTCCTTTATTTATTATTTTGAAATAGTTAGGTTTGATTTGATTAATGTGGTTAGTTATGGGTGAAATGCGCAAATATTTTTAAATAAGCAAGTGGTTATAAAATACTCATTGTTGTTGGAGAATATTCGTTTGGTCGTGAAATATTCTTGCTGTCGGGGAATATTCGTACGACGGCGCAGCCTTGTGTGGACCCATAACGGAAAGCGATTGGATGAAGAAAACGACAAGTATAATTTGTTTATAAATAACGGCGAAGTTGTTACATAATTAATCTTGTTGGAATACCCGGTGGTTAAAAAACACGATGTCTGGCGTTGTTAGACAAGAATAACTACAGTATTGCACCAATTATTGATTCTTATGTAAGAAGGCACTACTCAATAATTATTACGGTAAATCTTGTTCAATATTTTTATTTTGATTCAATAATTGCTGCGTTGATATTTTATATTATTGTTGTTTTAATAATTGTCACTGCACAGTATTTTCCATTATCAAATCAATAATTCATATTATTTGAATAATATTATTAGATAAAATTATTGAAAATGTCTAGAAAGTTCTATCTAAGGAAAGGTTTGGTCACCTAATTGCGCGCCAGTAAGGAGAAATTCTTATTGGAAAGCCCCCTCTTTCCTAGGAACTGCCTGTTTGTCAATATTGTGATTCTGTAATATTATTTGTGAATAATTAATTATTAATTTATATGATGAGGGAAATATTGATTTTATGTGGATATAGATGGAGAAAATTTTTAATGTGACAATTGTTAAAAATTAATATTTTATTTTTTCTGATAAAATAATATTTTATTATATTATTATATTAGAATAATGATGATATTTTTACAATGAATATGGGATATATGAGTATATGAGGAGGAAGAGTATTTTTGTTGCATTAAATGATTAACACATGTTTTGTGTGTCGGTGGACCCCATTTCTTGACTGAAATTTGATTATAGCCTGTAAAATCGTCCGTATGTGGATTTCGGTCAATTTTTGTTTGGCATTTGGAAAAACTTTCTTCTGTAAAGTTGTAGAGAATTGAATTTCCTATAAAAAGTCGTGTGATTTGAATTTTCTGATAAAAGGGCTATTTATTATGAATTATTGAAGTTCCGAAGTTCCGAAATAATTGATTTTTGAAAGTTTTAATTATTTATATCAACAAAAACGTTTTTGGTGGGCTCATTTTGTTGTTAAACATGTGGGATTCCAGCATTCAAAGGTTGGCGTAGGAATATATATATATATATATATATATATATATATATATTATTATTATATTAAATTTTCTGCTTTTGTGTTCTAAGCAATTTCCTATAAATAGGGTGCTTATGTTAGAATTGAAAATCACACCAGAAACTGAAATCTTCTCTCTCTTTCTCTCTCTATAATATCGAGCGTATTTTGTGAGTATTTTAGTACTTTGAGTATTGCTATACGGTGCAAGTTCTTTCAGCATTATATCCAGTATTCCAGTTAGAAGTACTGTTTTTGCGAGGTAAGGGATGTTATTTTCTTCTCAAATGATATTATTTCTTCAATTTCATTATGCTGAAATATTGGTTGGAACTTTTTATCAAATTTGGAACTTTTTCATGTCGTGGTTACTATTCATGAGTTACTATTCACGAGTTACTATTCATGAGTTACTATTCACGAGTACTATTCACGAAGCATGATGATGTTTATTGTGAAATTTCTATCTTTCGGTGTCGGAGTTACTATACACGTATACGGCACTATTCACGATATCTGAAGACTATTCACGAATCATTTGACACTATTCACGTAAAAATTAAATTTTCTTTTCTATGTCCAAGATTATTCATTATAGTTCCTATCTTTGATTGGATCTATGTTTTGGTCTTCATTCTTGAATTTTACTCAACTCTGATTATTTATGAAGTATTTTTGAACTTGGATTGTGTAAAGTACGAATCCTTAATATTTGTTCTTTTGTTTCATTGGATTCGTTTTCTTTAAAATATTTTTCATCATCCTCGACCCTAAATGATGATATTTTGAATATCTTTGGCACGTAGTACAAAGATGAATGATTTTCGATGAATATCTTTGGCCCGTAGTGCAAAGATAAAGCAGTGTTTAGATGAACATGACGATTAATCGATGAATATCTTTGGCCCGTAGTGCAAAGATGAACAGGTGTTGAGATGAACATGTCCAACTGATGAATATCTTTGGCCCGTAGTGCAAAGATGAACAGGTGTTGAGATGAACATTACCAACAGATGAATATCTTTGGCCTGTAGTGCAAAGATGACTATTTGATTTATGATGTATATTGATTGATGTTACAAGGATAAAATATCGATGATGGACTTTTAAATTCATAGATGATAGTAGATTTCATTCTCTACTTAACTCTTCTAATGAATTATTGTTTCCGCTGCAGTTGTTGATCTAAAACTTGTTGTCTATTGTATTCTATCAAATTTTTCCCTGTTAAAGACTAAGGATAATTTGTTGTACATTATCTTAGTCATAATATTCTTTACTGGGCTAGTTGAGCTCACCCTTTTCCTTTTTGTTCCATTTTTCTTCTCAAGAGACGAGAATATAGCGGGAACTAGTCGGGGTGTGGAGTAATGGTTCAAGACAGTTGTTTTAGTAGTCCTCACTATTTTGTAAAATAGTGTATCAATAATTGTAATGAGGACTTATTTGAGTGTGGATATTGTCTAGAAGACAATATTTGTATTTAAACTCACAGTTTATGTGTTGTCGTATTTTGCACGATAATTGTATTAATGAAGTTGTAGTTGTTTCTGTACCATGTATTTGGCGACTCAGAATAGGTTGGTTGGATTGGACCTATTTTGGGGGCGTCACATTTTGTATACGTGTGTCGTTAGATTTGTAACAGTATTATATATTAATGTTATTGTAAGTCAAATATGTTATGAATTGTGTATTAAGTGAAGGTTACTCGACCTTGGGGAAAATTGTGTAATGTTTATTGTATAAATAATTTATGTCTATATCTTCTGCAAATAGTAATAGTGTTACAATGATTGAACCAGATCCGCGGTGATTTTGACCCGAATTTGGGGATCTCATAGTTGGTATCAAATATGTAGGTTATAAACCTTAGGTAGGAATACTTGAGACTAATAACCGCAGTGATTAGGATAAGTACTAACTCAAATAGAGTCAGTATGTCGGTAAGATTCAAAGATGAATCTCGGCGGGTTATAAAAGATACAGAGTTCCCTAACTCTGATAATAAAGTTGAACAGTAGTGGTGAATAGAGAGAGTCTAAAAGACTAAAAGTGCAATGATAGGAGATCGTAAAATAAAATGATCAAGATATATAAATGAATCGTAATATATACGATGAGATCACCCCGTGATCTAATAAGGTGATAGCAGGGAGAAGAATCAATCTAATGATTGAATAGTTTACAACAAGATTGTTGAGTGTCAGTTGTACTATGAATTGGTACAGATTCAGGAAAGGATTATGAATACAAATTGAATGAGATTCATATTGAGAAGGGAGTTAAGATTAGGTTGGAATTTCAATTGAGGACTCATGTCAGCAGCTGAGTTGTATTGTAACAACCCGATAATTTCTATATAAATAAATCAGAAATTTTGCGTATAAATTTTTTTTTTTTATTTATTTATTTTAAAGATGAGGATTTGTACAAGATAATGTGTATATTTATTTATGTGATAAATAAAAATATATTTATTACATGAATATTTATAAATAATTTTATTTTAGAATTATTGATTATTATAAAGTATATTCTTGTAATAATTAATATAGTAGAAATGTTTTTATTAATTATTTTCCATGAAAATATAGTTATATATTATTTAAATAATATATGAAATGATTTTTAGAATAATTATAACAATTATTTTATTATAAGAATTTTGTATGCATTATTAAGTTAATTATTTTACCTTAATTATTAAGGTTAATTATGGAAGAATAAATCGGATATAGAATCCAAACCCTAATTTTGGATTTTTATCAAGGAATGAGAATAATAATATAATATTAATTATATTTTGATTTTTCAGTGATATAAATATGTACTGTATGTATGTATTGATAATGGTTGGTTAATTATGGTTTATATTTTCAAAACCCTATTATTAATTGGTTAAACCCTAGATCAAAAGTTAATACGCGTTCAAGACGGTGTAGTAATGGTGTTATTTGATTTATGTTGTGTTATATAGGATTCTATATTAATTAGGAAAAACCTTATTAATTTTGAAAACCCTAATTAGCTAGAAACCCTAATTCTAAAATTAGTAACCTTAATTAATATTTTGAAAACCCTAATTTCTGAAATGAGAAACCCTAATTTGAAACTCAAATTAGAGTTCGAGATTGTTTGTAATTGTGATAAAGTGATTAATTTACAAGTATTAGAATTTTAATTGTTAATCATGAAAACCCTAATTACTAAACTAGAAACCCTAATTTCTATATTTAGTAACCCTAATTAGTAATTTTTAAAAACCTAATTACTAAGTGTAAACCTAATTGCTAAATTAGCAAAGTTAATTATAATTAGAGATATTAAACCCTAATGTTCTTATATAAATTACTTAGAAACCTAATCTAATTAACAAACCCTAATTTTCTAATTTTAGAAACTAAAATTTTATTTTTAAACCCTAATTGAAAACCTAGAAATTGATTTTTGTGCTAAACCCTAAGGGTTTGCTAATTAACCATTGTGCCATTAAAATTCCAAGAAAAATGACCAAAATACCCCTCTTACATTATTGGATTTTGCCAAGTGTTAGAGTTGTTGGCCAAACCTTGACTTTCCATGTGACACAAAACTCCATCACATTAAGCTAGATCAGCCAACACATGCATCATACAATTGTATATATAGATTTGGAAGAGAGAGAAAGTCATTTGTTAACTTACTTTTGCACAAAATCTCAATCTAAGCTCACTAAAGCTCTCACCTCCGAAATTCAATAGCATATCAGTCCCATATCAAATCCCCACTAATACACATCACAAATCAGTAGCCAAGAAATCAGAATTGATCATCAAGGTATAAAAACCCTAGCAATAATCTGACCAAAAATCTGTTATTAGATGTTAGATTTTTTTTTTGTTAAACATGTTATGTAAGGTGTTTAATGATGATCTGGGTTGCTAGATATTAGATCCATAACATCTAGAGGCTCGAATTTGAGATTATACAAAATTAAGAAAAAATGTTCTTGGTGGTCTGACAATGAATGTCAGGCCTTATATCTCTGTGATCTTTAATGTGCTTTGTGTTTTGGAAGTTGGTAGTTGTAGTCTGATATGTGCTCTTTGATCTGAGCTTGAAATCAGGCTTAGACCATATGTAGATTGCAAGTTATGGAAGGTCAAACTGCGTTGACCGACCATGACTTGCAAAGTTTCTGGGTAACCCAGGTGTCCCCAGGTCGGTCTGATAGCTTATTTAGTGGCTTTGATCTTGCAGGTTATACATGTTTTGTAAATGTTGTTGAATCCATGTTATAGTATGTCAGTTTAACTCTCGATACATGATTTTGGTGACTCTAGATATCAAGTGTACAAGATTTTGTGGCTGGTCAAACGAGGTCAGACGTTCATGAAATCAATTTTCTGGGTAACCAGAAAATTGATGAACATGACGACTGACAGGCTTTGATCGGCATGTATCTTCATTATGTTATGTTGTTATGGAGATGGTTTGTAATGGATCTGTAGTCTCACATGTTTTCTACAAGTTGGAACCATTATATCACAAAAACATCACATAGATCACAAGTTGTGGAGGCCCAAATATGAGCAGTTGAACTGTTCTTCATTTCTGGGTAACCCAGAAATGAAGAACCGCTCTGACAGCTACTTTGTGGGCCTAGATCTCTCTGGTTATGTTATTAATGATCATGTTTGTTATTGATCTTGTAGTCTTGCATCAGCACTACACGATTTGGTCAACATGTCCAGAAACATTTTGTGTTAAGAATTAAGTATGGTCAAACCTAGCAACTCAAAACTGTGTATGAAGATCTGGGTTTGCATGAAGAACATGAAGAACGCCTATAGCGACAGTTTCTATATAAAAATTATATTTTTATTAAATAATTATAGAAAAATAGTTTTAATTATTAAAAATACAAAATAAATTATTTTAAAATCAGAAAATTAGTTTTTAATTATTTTTAATATATTTCATAAATATTTAATATTTTTGAAATATTCAAAGTATTTAATTTATTTACTTATTATATTAAATAAATTATTTAAAAATGATTTTAATATTTGAAAAATCATTTAAAATTATATAATGATATAAGAAAATATTTTAAGTTATTTTTAATGACTTTTAATATTTTGTGATGAAATTCATTAATAAATTAATATTAATGATAATTAAGTTATTTGATAAATAAATTAAATTAATTAATTAAAATGATTTTATTATATTAAAAATCATTTTAAATAATAATAAGGTATTTAAAGATATTTTAAGTAATAAAATATAACTTTTAATATTTAAAGGTAAATTTCATTAATTAATTATTATTAATGATATAAAGGTTATTTAATTATTATATTAAATAAATTAGTTTTAAAATGATTTTTTATTATAAAAATCATTTTAAATGAAAATAAAGTGTTTAAAGATATTTTAAGGATAATTTTATTAATAACTTAATATTAATGATATTAATTTAATATTAATGATATTAAATTTATTTAATAATTATATTAAATAAATAGTTTTAAAATGGGTTTATTAATTTAAAAGGATATAAATGAATTAAAATATTATTAAGTTATACTTAATGACTTTTAATATTTTAATATTAATGATATTAAATTTATTTAATAATTATATTAAATAAATAGTTTTAAAATGGGTTTATTAATTTAAAAGGATATAAATGAATTAAAATATTATTAAGTTATACTTAATGACTTTTAATATTTTGATAAATAGTATATTAATAATTAAATATTAATGGTAATTATTTAAAAATGATTTAAATATTTTAAAAATAATTTAAGGGTAAAATTAATACTTTAAAATATTCTAAGTTATTATAAATAACTTTAACATTTAGGAAATGATTTCATTAATAGTTTAATATTAATTAATTATTGATGATAATAGAATTACTTAATATTTAAATCATTTAATAATGATTCTGTAAGACCCGAATTTTATGAAATAAAAGTATTCAATTTTTCTTATAATTACTTTTCGTTGAATGGTTAAATTGATAAGAGTTAAAGTTAAGGGTGATATATGAATTTTTTTTCAAAATATACAAGTGGTTATAAAATACTCATTTCTATCGGGGAATATTCGTATGGTCGTGGAATATTCTTCTTCGTCGGGGAATATTCGTGCATTTACGTTAACCTTTTATGGGCCCCATAATGTAATAAGCATTGGATGAAGAAAACGACAAGTATGAAGTTTTTATAAATATTTGCCAGTAGTTATTCAAGTTAACATCGTTGAATACCGATTGGTTAAAATACAAGAATACGCGTGGTTGCATAGTAGCATACCAGTATTGCACCAATTCTTCGATTCTTACGTAAGAAGGCACTACTCAATAATTGTTATGTAATTATTGTTCAAGATTTTATTGATTCAATAATTCTTTGCGTTGATATTTTATATTATCGTTGTTTTAATAATTGTCACTACACAAAGATTTTCCATTATCGAGAGCAATAATTCATATTATCTTAATAATATTATTAGATAACATTATTGGCAATGTCTAGAAAGTTACGCTTTAAGGAGAGGTTTGGTCACCTAATTGGCGCCAAAGAAGGAGAAATTATTATTGGAAAGCCCCTCTTCCCGAGAACCGCTGGTTGTCATTATTGTGATTCGTAATATTATTTGTGAATAATTAATTATTGATTTATATGATGAGAAAAATATTCATTTTATGTGGATATAGATGGAGAAAATTTTAAAGTGACAATTGTTGAAAATCGATATTTTATCTTTTCTGATAAAATAATATTTTATTATATTACTATAATATAATAATGATGATATTTTTACAATGAATGTGGGATATATGAGTATATGAGGAGAAGGGGTATTTTTGTTGCATTAAATGATTAACATATATTTTGTGTGTTGGTGGACCCCATTTCTTGACTGAAATTTGATTATAGCCTATAAAATCGCCCGTTTGTGGATTTCGGTCAATTTCTGTTTGGAATTTGGAAAAACATTCTTCTGCAAAGTTGTAGAGAATTGAATTTCCTATAAAAAATAGCGAGATTCAAATTTTTTGATAAAAGGGCTATTTATTACGAATTATTGAAGTTCCGTAGTTCCGAAATAATTGGTTTTTGAAAGTTTTAATTATTTTTAATTAGAAAAACGTGTTTTGCAATCCCACATGTGTGGTAAATGAGCTGAATTCAGATTCTTGGGTGGTGTGCTTTAATGTTAATAAATAAAAATATTTTATTAAATTTTCTGCTTTGGTGTTCTAAGCAATTTCCTATAAATAGGTGCTTAAGTTAGAATTAAAAATCACACCAGAATCTGAAGTTTTCTCTCTATTTCTCTCTCTATATTATCGAGTGTATTCTTGTGAGTATTTTGATATCTTGAGTGTTGCTATATGGTGCAAGTTCATTCAGCGTTATTCCAATCAGAAGTACTGCTCTTTTGAGGTAAGGGATAGTAAGGGATAGTGAGGGATTTTAAGAGATTGTAAGGGATGTTATTTTCTTCTCAAATGATATTATTTCTTCAATATCATTATGCCGAAATATTGGTTGTAACTTTTTATCAAATTTGGAACTTTTTCATGTCGGGATTACTATTCATGAGTTACTATTCACGAGTTACTATTCATGAGTTACTATTCACGATTTATTATTCATGAGTTACTATTCACGACGGGTTACTATTCATGAGTTACTATTCATGAGTTACTATTCACGAGTTACTATTCATGAGTTACTATTCATGGGTACTATTCACTACAAAATTGGTTTCTTTTTCTAACCAAATTATAGTTGATTTATGAATATTACTCTAGACATTAAAACTATGTATTGATTATATTGATTTTATTATCATATATAACATTTTTTAACCCTGATGTTGAAATTCTCTTTCACTGGAGTGTAAAGATGGGTAGATTATTGGTATGATCATGACTAGGGTTCTCTTTGGCCAGTAGTAAAAAGTTGAATTGTGACTGGTATGATCATGACCATTGAATTTATAATTGAATATCTTTAGCTTAATGCAAAGGTGAATTGATTAACATGGTTATAATTATTGTTTATATAAATTCTGAAATGATTATATATTTCTTTGAGATATTAATATATTTGGCCTATAGTGCAAATATGATGAATCGTTGAGGAATATCTTTGGCCTCAGAGTAAAAGATTAATTGTTGATGAATATCTTCGCCCGTAGTGCAAAAAGATGACATGTTGTTGAATATCTTTGGCCGATGAGTGCAAAAGATGAACCGTTGATGAATATATTTGGCCCGTAGTAAAAAAGATGAATTTATTAGTATGATTATGAGCAGAGGCGTGATTTGGTATAACCATGATCTTTGATGTTTCGTAAAAGACAGTGATGAAAATTATCTTTGTCCCGGATGAGGAAAGGAATTTAGAACTACAATTACGATTATGAAAGTTATACACGTGATTGTGGGCGGGAATTGTTGATTAATGTTCTGGTGGATAAAATATTGTTGATGGACTTTTAACATGGAGAAGATAATAGATTTTATGGTCTATTGGACTCTTCTAATGGATTTCTCGTTCCGCTGCAACTATGGTTGAAAAGTTTTATCATCTACCATATGTTCTAAATCTCTGATTTATTACTGTTGAAGGCTATTGATAATTTATTTATCTTTAGTCATGATATTCTTTACTGAGCTAGTTGTGCTCACCCTTTTGCTTCACAATTCCTTTTAGGTAATAAAAGTGTAGTTGGGACAAGCGGGGAATAACAGGGGAATAGAACGGTGGTCTATAGATGTTGAGGGTGAGGTGAATTTAATTTGGAAGGGTATTTTGCCACTATCATACAACATGTCTCATGACATACAACCTCGAGTCATCATAAGACAGGGTTGTGCTCATCCACTTGCTGAGTATATTTACGAGCACTACCTATATAATCTTAGTATTTGTTTGGAGTATAATACCCAATTAGAGACAGTGGAGATAATGATATGTCAGGAGAAGACTCACCATTGGGAAGAATATGATAGTAATCTTCTCATTTTTATTTGGGGTCTATTGGGTCAACCAAGGATAATTCTGTGGCCATATGATATCTATCATAACCTAGACGCATGGCCTCCCATGTACGAAGGTTTCCTTGAGCACTTCCCAAAGATTCTAATTTCTAAAACAGTTTTTGACTGTACATTTATGTAAGGTGTCATGGTGACGTGCTATCCAAGTTGGTGTCCAGAGTCACAGTTGGTATATTTTAGTATCAAAACTCACAATATATGTGTTGTTGTATTTTGCACGACAATTGTTGTAATAAAGTTGTAGTTGTTTTCTGTACCATGTATTTGGCGACTCAGAATGGGTTGGATAGAATGGACCTGTTTTGGGGTTGTCATAGTTCCGATGGTTGAAAAATCATGATAAATTATAATAAATATTTTAAAAATTATTATAAGTCATTTAAAAATAATATGACTGATACTTACAGATATTGAGCTAAAGAATAGAGTTTTAAACTCGATAATTACCCGATAAAGTCGTCGATACACCGACATGTTTCAAAAATTGATCTGGACTTAGATAATTTGATTAGATATGTGTTTATTAATGATTCAATGGTTGGTGAACATGTGTGATAATGTGATTACGTTATGTGCTGACTGCGAAATGCAGTACTATGTGTTATAGTATATTGTTCCAATCGAACGAATGATCTGATTAATGATAGGTCGTGATATAAAAGATAAAACTAAGTTGCGAATTGTAAGCAGCGCATCAGGCAAGTATCCTACCTTTGCATTTTTTTTATGCAATGGACATGAGTAAGAATGTTTCTGAATTATATTATTATTGTACAGATTATTAACCCTATATTATATACTCTCATTGATTATCAACATGTTAGTATATGGTAATTCAGATATATATTCTGTTCGTTAATTTTTATAAATGGTTATACAAGTGTCCCCACTTGGATAATCATTGTATTTAATCACATGTTGATACACCTTGTTAATTACTCGTATATATATATATATATATATATATATATATATATATGTTGAATTATAGATTATTGTTGAACAAAATAAACCTTACTATTATCCAACTGAATTGCTTTGGTTTGGAACCCAGATAAGTATGAACATCCCTTATACGGGGAAATCTTTTTATGCACCCAAGGTGGACAGAATGAACGATACCCTCGTTCTTGCATGTAGTGTTGATCAATACAGGGTACAACGGGCTGATCACCCCCGTGCCCGTAAGTTATGACGGTTTATAGATGAAGTTCTGTTTAACCTTTTCGAAATTGAAAATCATGTTCATAGTATGTCACCTTAACCCTAGTTATAGTCAATACGTAGTTTCAAAAATTTGAAAGAGGGTTGTTATGTTATTATTATCGGTTCAGATTACTTCACAACTATTGACTTGTTGTAGAAGGGTAGTACAAAGAAAACATTTAAATTCTTTCAGCTTATATATAATTGTTATTACTTGTTGGGCACTCAAATGCTCATCCTTGCTTAATTTAAATGTTTTCAGCTAAGTGTGAACAACAAGAGAGCTCTGCTAAGAACAAGAGAAAAGGAAAGGTTGCAGAATGAACGCAATGTTATTTTATGTAATAGTTAACTTTATTAAGACAAATATGATATATATTATCTATCATTGGTTGTAATGAATGTTTAAAGGTTACGTACTTGGGATTCAGACTCTGATGAGAATGTAAATTAAGTTGATCTTTATATTATTGTTATTATTATTAGTATTATTCCGCTCATAGAAATGGTATCGTGAAACACCGAGTTCGGGTTTCAAGTACCCGAATTTGGGGGCTTTACATATGATTCCTTGTATGGGCGGGGAATTGTACTTGGTGTAAAAACCACTTAGTTTCTGGCAATGATAATCATTGAAATGTTTGTGTCGCACTATTTGTTATATACATGTTAAGAGGGTGATTCCTTTCTCATGTGTATAATAGATAGATAGGTTATAGGTAGAGAATATAAGGTTAAGTATGAGTTCTTAAAACTCATACTTATGTGACATTCTTGATTCATAGTTATATGAAATGTTTATGAAACCCTCAGCGAATGGACGCCAAAGGTCTGACTAGGACAAGTTCCTAAACTCATATGATTGTGGCAAGTTCATGAACTTATAAGTGTGGTTTGACGAACTGGGTATAGTTGTGTGTAAATAGAGTATTAAAGATAAAAGGAATAGATAGGTTGTAAGACCCCAACTTTTTAATAAAGATGATTTTTCTATAAATATCATTTTTGAATATTATGGGATGAATTTGATATAATGTTATAGTTGTGGGTAATATTTATAAATTTTGTAAAGTACGCATGTTGTTATATAATATTCTATTGGTCGGGGAATATTCATTTTAACAGGGAATATTCGTACAAGGGCACAATCATTGGTGGACCCCACAACGGAATTATTGTCGGATTGAGAAAATGACAAAAATACTTTTTATGAAAATAATGGCGGAAGTTTTACCGTTAACTATTGAAAACACCCGGTGTTAAAAGTACAAGAATACGCGTGAGTCGCATGTAAAGAAGTACTACCAGTATTGATTATTGATGCTTACGTAAGAAGTCACTTAGTTTTGTTCAATTATTGCTATAGTACTGCATAGTATCTCACGTTATTTGATTCAATTATTGTTAATATTTTATATATTATTAAATCAATAATTGAGACGACAAAGTTATTAATATTATTATTTGCAATATTAACGATGTCTAGAAGTTCTGTCAAGGAGAGGTTTGGTCACCTAATTGCGCGCCAATAGGGAGAAATCCTTATTGGAAAGCCCCCTCTTTCCTGGGAACGACTTGGTCGATTAATATTGTGAATTATAATAAAGGTGATAAATGTTGTTAAAATTATTAAGGTGATTTTATGAAGTTTTACTTATTTTATGGACCCTCATTTACCCATTTTTCAAATTAATCGGTAGAGAAAGTTTTCTAATATATATATATATATATATATATATATATATATATATATATATATATATTTGGTTTAAATACTAGTGGGATGAAGGATTTTTTGGTGGAGGATTTTCACCGTGAATGTGATGGAGTGGTGGGTGTATAATATATATATATATATATATATATATATATATATATATGATATATATATATATATATATATATGGTGGGTGTATATTTATAAATTGTGGAAAAGGGAGTACTATATATGTATATATGTGTTAAAAGTCAAAGAATGATGATGGGTGGGAGTACGGGAATTGGAAGAAGTGGTGATGGTGGGTGTACTATATGTATTATATATATATGTAGGTTGGAAATTTGCAAAAATAATTTAATCAAAGTCACGGGGTGCTAACCCGTGAACTTATATATATATATTTTATATAATATATATATATATCATATTTTATTTAAAAGTTTTTATTTTATTAGAATATTTTATTGCATAGTATCTTTTCCATTCTCCTATAAATAGAAGCTCACTCCTTCATTATTTCTTACGAACTCACTGAAACTCTAGAGAGAGAAAATTTTAGAGAGAAAGAAGAAGAGAAGTCAGTTAACTTTCTTTTCCTATATCCAGTTTTTTTTACGGTAAGGGGTATTATTTCTTTTGTATTCATGAGGAGAACTTCTGTTATTCCATTATTTATTATTGATTGGAATAACTCAGATACACGCTGGCTACCCTATACTTGGTGAAATTCTTCGTTATTCCATTCGTTATTATTCTCGTTGAATATCCCATCGTGCTTTTATCTTTGGACCGATTTTGTCTTTTATTATATTGTTGGAATATCTTGTCACAAGGCGTTTTTACGGACTTAATTCCGCCCTTTATTATTCTCGTTAGAATATCCATTCGTGCATTTTACGCCGGCCCGATTCCGCTTTTTATTATTCTCGTTGAATATCCTGTCTCATGCGTTTTTACGCCGGATTCGGTTCCATTAATTATTATTTCATTGGAATAACTCGCCTGCAATGGTCTATCGCATATCCGGTGATTTCTTTTGTTATTCCATTCCTTATTATACTCGGTTAAGTTAAAGTTTTGACTTCTATACTCCATGAAATTAGTGGAATATCCTCGATATTTGCGCTTCATCCAAAGATCTTTTCATGGAAATATTCTTCGAGCATTCTTGAATTTTACTCTACAAAGCAAAGATCATGTCGACAATTTGGACGTTATTGGTTCCTCGAATAAATTAATTCTTGAACTTGTTTTATTGAATTCTTATATCATTGTCATCATCCTCATGTTTATATTTTGTTAAAAGTCATCTCGTGGCCTATAGTGCATAGATGGACTTGGTATGATTATGACTGTGGATTATTCGGTGTAATCACGACCGTAATGTTACAAATGATGTGGAAAAAGTCCTCATTGGTCCGTAGTGCATTGATGGACAATTGTTGGCATGATCATGACCATTAATGAATACACGAATGTCCTCGGCCCGTAGTGCATGGATAATTTGTAGGTCGGATACTAAAGAATATCCTCGTCAGAAAGTGCGAGGGGTGATTCGATGATGTGGATTATTTATTGTCGAGCCTCTCGCCGATAAAAGTCATGAAAAACCTTTTAAATCATAAAAGATAGTAGATTTTATTCTCTACTGACTCTTTAATGGATCGCTTGTTCCGCCACAGCTTAAACTTGAGGTTTGTTATATTGTATCGCTTTAACACTCATTTAAGGCTAATGATAATTTATTTCGCATTATCTTAGTCATAATATTTCTTCGGGCTAGTTGAGCTCACCTTTTCTTTTTCACTATTCTCTTCGTGAAATGAGAACATAGCCGGGACTAGTCTGGGAACCGGAGTGATGGTCCGTGATGATAGTATTAGCTAGTAGTCCTCACTATTCTCGTTAAATAGTGTGACAATAAATGTAATGAGGATTCATTCGAGAGTGGATATTGTCTAGTAAGACAATGATTTGTATTTAAACTCACATGCCTCTCTTGTTGTATAATTAAGATTGTATTTATATTCGATACCATATATTTGGCGACTCGTAATAGGTGATGTATACCTATTTTGGGGGGCGCCACAATTGGTATCAAAGCTAGTGGATATGATCCCCGGCCAAGATGTGAGACTAAAACTAGAGGGGAGAGACGGGAATTCTTCGCTAGTATGACCTACCTAATTTTATTTTGTATTTAATTGGTTGGTCAGAGTATAGAGATAATATGTTATATGTCAACTAATCCTTGTTTTGTGGCAGTATCTGAAAATGACATCCGAGAATGTTGAGAATAGCAATGGAGCACAAGAGACCGTTGAGTCTCCACATATCAATAATCAGGATAATGTGCATCAAGAAGGCGACAATCCTCATGCAAACAACAACACTGACCAAATGATGAATGATGGATTGTTCAAAGGCTTTATGCAATTCATGAACATCAGGAGAGAGCGGCTCCTGTCCAAAATGTAGGTGGAAACACTGGAAACTCTCGGACGGTCACCGCTAAACAGTTCAAAGAGATGGGACCACCAGAGTTTATTGGAGAGCCAAAACCACTTAAGGCGGAAGCATGAATAAAGCAGATCACCAAGATATTTGATGTCTTGGGATGCTCCGAGGAGCAAAAGGTTCCCTTCGCCACCTTCATGTTGCGTGAAGAGGCAGACATCGGTGGGAATCAGAAACGCACTCAACTCGACGCGACTCAAGATGTCTTGGGAGAAGTTCCAAGAGCTATTCAACGACAAGTACTTTTCCGAAAGTATTCGTCACATGAAAGAGGTGGAGTTTATCAAGTTGGAACAAAACAATATGACCGTGTCGCAACAGATGAGGCTAAATTTGTGGAGTTATCCGGTTTGCATCCCATTTGGTCGATAATGAGGAGCGAATGACGCGAATATTTTTAAGAGGTTTGAAACCAGAGATACCTCAATATCTTATTTCTCATAAACTGTGTTTGTACTCAGATGTTGTAAATATGGCTCAGTTATTAGAGCGCGGTAATGAGTCAACGCAACCAAGAGAAAGCAACGCAAAAAGATGAAAATACTAAGGGGACCACCATCGAAACGGTGACAACAAACATGGAGGGAATCAACATGCCAGAAATGGTAACCACTTCGGTGGTAATCATGGCCAAGATAGTAAAAATGGATATTTCAAGAAAAGGAGATTCAACAATGATGGAAAGACGTCAGCACCAACAACCGTGGTTAAAGAAGGAGAACGACCACCTATCATACGCTTCAAATGCGGAGGGGAGGGACATATCAGTCCAAACTGCGCGATGCCATCCAAAGCGTGTTATAATTGTGGAAGAGAAGGTCACCTAGCCCGATTTTGTCGTTCACCGAAGACAAGTTCAGCTAGGATGGAGGCACCAAAGGCCGTCCCAAAAAAGTCAAAGCCGGTGGTGCAAGGAAGAGCATTTGTTGTGACCTCCCGTAAAGCAAGAAACCCAACGAGGTCATCACGGTAAGCTTATCATAAACTCTAATAAGTCTATACCTTATTTGATACCGTTCTACCCATTCTTTTATTTCTCCTACTTGCGCCAACGATTAAACTTGACCGAGAAATTAGACTTTGACTTATCCGTGGAAACTTCGTTGGGAGAAACCTTCATTACATCCAATCGCTTATAAGTCTTATTTGGTTCAAATTGGTACCCTCACATTACTCGTCGATCTTATTTCATTGAAAATACTTGCATTTGACGTGATTCTAGGATTGATTGGTTAACTACTCATCATGCAAAAATTGATTATTTTCGTAAGGTTGTTAGCTTTCATATTCCTAACCAACCTATTATGCTAATTCAAACAACTAAACCATTAAAATCAATCAATGTCATTTCAAGCCATAAAGCTATTCGCTTATTGAAAAACGGATGTCAAGCTTTCTTAGCTCATGTCACGGATCTAAACAAAAATACGCCGCTTTTGAATGATATTTCTATTGTTAATAAATTTTCCGACGATTCCCTCAAAAACTTCCCCGCCTACCCCAGAGCGTGAAATTGAATTTTGTATCGACCTTCAACCCCAGACAAAACCCATTTCCAAAGCCCCATATCGAATGGCTCATATTAAACTTCGTGAGTTAAAGACCCAATCGCAGGAATTGTTAGACATTGGCTTTATTCGTCCTAGTACTTCTCTCGGGGTGCTCCCTGTTCTATTCGTGAAGAAGAAAGATGGGAGTATGCGACTTTGTATTGATTATCTGGAGTTAAATCATGTCACCATCAAAATAGGTACCCATTGCCACGTATTGATGACCTGTTTGACCAGTTGCAAGGAGCCAAATTATTTTCAAAGATTGATCTTCGTTCCGGATATCACCAATTGAAGATTAGAACCGATGACATTCCAAAGACGGCTTTAATAACTCCAGACGGCATTATGAATTCCTAGTCATGTCTTTTAGATTGACTAATGCTCCTGCTGCTTTCATGGATATGATGAACCGAGTATTTAAGGAATATTTGGATCACTTTGTGGTCGTCTTTATTGATGACATCCTTATTTATTCCAAAAGCCTTGAAGATCATGAGCAACACTTGAGGCTGATACTCCAAAAGCTTTGTGAATATAAGCTTTATGCCAAGTTGAAGAAATGCGAGTTCTAGCTTGAGGAAGTAGCATTCCTTGGGCACATAGTATCAAGTCATAGAATATCAGTTGACCCAGCAAAGATTGAAGCTATTCAAAGCTAGGAGCAACCTAAATCAGTGACTGAAGTACGTAGCTTTCTCGGTTTAGCTAGTTATTATCGGAGATTCGTGGAAGGATTTTTCTAATCGCTACTCCACTAACTCAAATTTACTTCTGAAAAGATACAAAGTTCTATTGGAGAAAGGAATGTGAGAAGAGTTTTCAAGAACTCAAAAGGAGACTCATTTCAAAGACTGCTCGACAATACCATCCGGGTTCGGAGGATTTGTCATTTACAAAGTGATGCTTCGCAAAAGGGTTAGGATGTGTTCTCATGCAACATGGGAAAGTCATAGCTATATGCCTCTCGATAACTCAAAGAATATGAGAGGAATTATCCTACTCATGATCTAGAGTTGGCAAATGTTTCTTTGCAGACTTAAAATTTGGAGGCATTACTTGTATGGGGAGAAAGTGGAGATCTTTACGGATCATAAAAGCCTCAAATATTTCTTCACTCAAAAGAAACTCAACATGCGACAACGACGTTGGCTTGAATTGTTAAAAGATTATGATCATACCATCCAATACCATCCTGGAAAAGCAAACGTGGTAGCTGACGTATTGAGTAGAAGATCATATGTGGGTACGAGTGCAATATTGTCAACGCAAAGACCCATTTTGTATTACTTGCAAAGGATGGAGATAGAGATAAAGACTCCAGGGACCCACGTGATGATGGAGAATATACGAGTAGAACCGACTTTAATCAATAAAGTTAAAGTCGCTTCAAGCCATGCACTGGAGCCGATGCGTATGAAGAAGAAAATACAAGAAGGTGCTACGCCGGAAGCAAGAATCGATGAAGAAGGAATACTTTGAGTCAACTCCGGACTTTTGTGTTCCTAACGATCCCCGAGTTAAAGTATAAAATCATGATGGAGGCGCACAAACACACCGCTTGCAATCCATCTTGGGAGTACCAAATGTATCATGATCTTCACATACATTTTGGTGGAGCAATATGAAGAGAGAGATAAATATATTTATCTCAAGGTGTTTAACTTGTCAACAAGTCAAGGCGGAGTATCAAGTACCAAAAGGTCCATTGCAACCACTTGAAATTCTAGAATGGAAGTGGGAGCACATTACCATGGATTTCGTTATCGGTCTTCCCAAGGTTTCTTAAGGCATAGATGTGATTTGGGTCATTATTGATAGGTTGAGCAAGTCTGCTCATTTCTTACTGATACGAGAAACTTATACACTTGAACGTCTTGCTCGTATGTACATAAACGATATTGTAAGATTGCATGGTATGCCAATATCCATAGTTTCTGATCGAGACCCAAGATTCACTTCAAGATTTTGGGTTAGTTTGCAAAAAGTTATGGGCACGGATTTATGATTTATCTCGGAATATCATCCTCAGACGGACGGGTAGTCGGAGAGGATGATTCAAACTCTTGAAGATCTATTAAGACTTAGTGTCCTTGACTTCAAGGGAAGTTGGGACAAGTTCTTACCATTAGTGGAGTTTTCCTACAACAACAGTTATCAAGCAAGTATTGGCATGGCTCCATTCGAGGCGCCAGATGGAAGAAAGTGTCGCTCTCCAAAGATGTCTTTGGGATGAGGTGGGTGAAGCAACGTTGTTGGGACCGGAGTTGGTACGTATGACTATGGAAAAGATTCAAACAATCCGACAACGTATAAAAACCTCACAAGATCGACAAAAGAGTTATGTTGATCTTCATCGAAAGGACGTAGAATTCGATATAGGAGATCATGTGTTGTTACATATTGCTCCATGGAAAGGAGTTACAAGATTTGGAAAGAGAGGAAAGCTCAATCCTCGATTCATCGGCCCATTTTTAATCCTCGATCAAGTAGGAACTGTGGCCTATAGACTCGCTTTACCGCCAAGTATGTCTTGTGTTCATAACGTTTTTCACATATCCATGTTACGTAAATATGTGGAAGACCCGAACCACATTATTGAGTTAGAACTGGACGAAATAGCAAAAGATTTGACGTATGAAGAGGTTCCTGTTCAAATCTTGGATAAGAAAGAACATATTCTACGCTCCAAGGTTATACCTCAAGTCAAAGTTTTGTGGAGAAATCACGATGTTGAGGAAATGACTTGGGAGTTAGAATCTGAAATGAAATCAAGGTATCCTTACCTCTTCGATATACCAGGTACGTACCCTAATTTCGAGGGCAAAATTTTATAAGAAGGGAGGTTGTAAGACCCCGACTTTTTAATAAAGATAATTTTTCTATAAATATCATTTTTGAATATTATGGGATGAATTTGATATAATGTTATAGTTGTGGGTAATATTTATAAATTTTGCAAAGTACTCAAGTTGTTATATAATATTCGATTGGTCAGGGAATATTCGTTTTAACAGGAATATTCGCTCAACCAACACAATCATTGGTGGACCCTACAATGTAATTATTGTCGGATTGAGAAAACGACAAAAATATTTTTATGAAAATAACTACGAAAGTTTTACCGTTAATCGCTGAAACACCCCAGTATTAAAAGTACAAGAATACGCCTAGTCGCATACAAGAGTACACACAGATTGATTATTGATGCTTACGTAAGAAGTCACTTAGTTTTGTTCAATTATTGCTATGAAGATCGCATAAGTATCTCACGTTATTTGATTCAATTATTGTCAATATTTTATATATTATTAAATCAATAATTGAGACAACAAAGTTATTAATATTATTATTTACAATATTAACGATGTCTAGAGAGTTCATCAAGGAGAGGTTTGGTCACCTAATTGCAACGCCAATAGGAGAAATCCTTATTGGAAAGCCCCTCTTTCCGGAACGACACCGGTCGATTAATATTGTGAATTATAATAAAGGTGATAAATGTTGTTAAAATTATTAAGGTGATTTTATGAAGTTTTCCTTATTTTATGGACCCTCATTTACCCATTTTTCAAAGTAATCGGTAGAAAGTTTTTCAATATATATATATATATATATATATATATATATATATATATATATATTTATTGGAAAGCTACTAGTGGGATGAAGGATTTTTGGTGGAGGATTTTCACCGTGAAATGATGGAGTGGTGGGTGTATATATATATATATATATATATATATATATATATATATGATGGTCAGATATATATATATATATATGGTGGGTGTATATTTATAAATTGTGGAAAAGGGAGTACTATATATGTATATATGTGTTAAAAGTCAAAGAATGATGATGGGGGGTATACTGGGGAATTGGAAGAAGTGGTGATGGTGGGTGTACTATATGTATTATATATATATATATATGTAGTTTGGAAATTTGCAGAAATAATTTAATCAAAGTCACGGGGTGCTAACCCGTGAGCTTATATATATATATATATTTTATATAATATATATATATATATTATATTTTATTTAAAAGTTTTTATTTTATTAGAATATTTTATTGCATAGTATCCTTTCCATTCTCCTATAAATAGAAGCTCACTCCTTCATTATTTTTTACGAACTCACTGAAACTCAAGAGAGAGAAAATTTTAGAGAGAAAGAAGAAGAGAAGTCTGTTATCTTTCTTTTCCTATATCCAGTTTCTTTTATGGTAAGGGGTATTATTTCTTTTGTATTCATGAGGAGAACTTCTATTATTCCATTATTTATTATTCGGTTGGAATAACCTGTATACGCGGGCAACCCTATACTTAGTGAAATTCTTCTGTTATTCCATTCATTATTATTCTGTTGGAATATCCTGTCTGTTCGTTTTACGTCGGACCTAATTTCGCTTTTTATTATTATTCATTGGAATATCTTGTTCATCATGCTTTACGCTTGGGACCGATTCCGCCTTTATTATTCTCGTTGAATATCCCGTCTGCGTGCATTTTACGCCGCACTGATTCGCTTTTTTATTATTCGTTGGAATATCCGTCTGCAATGCTTTTACGCTGGACGGTTTCGTTAATTATTATTCTCGTTGGAATAACTCGCTATGCGATTCTATCGCATGTCTGGTGATTTCTTTTGTTATTCCATTCCTTATTATATACTCAGTTGGTTAAAGTTTTGACTTCTATACTCCATGAAATTAGTGGAATATCCTTGATATTTGCGCTTCATCCAGTATCTTTTCACGAAAATATTCTTCTGAGCATTCTTGAATTTTACTCTACAAAGCAGTATCATGTTGACAATTTGGACGTTATTGGTTCCTGAATAAATTAATTCTTGAACTTGTTTTATTGAATTCTTATATCAATGTCATCATCCTCAAGTTTATATTTTGTTAAAAGTCATCTATGGCCTATAGTGCATAGATGGACTTGGTATGATTATGACCAGGGATTATTCGGTGTAATCATGACCGTAATGTTACAAATGATGTGAAAAAAGTCCTCATTGGCCCGTAGTGCATTGATGGATAGTTGTTGGCATGATCATGACCATTAATGAATACACGAATGTCCTTAGCCCGTAGTGCATGGATAATTTGTGGTAGTAATACTAAAGAATATCCTTGGCCATAGTGCAGGGGTGATTCGATGATGTGGATTATTTATTAAGTTGAGTCTCAGCGATAAAAGTCATGAAAAAACCTTTTAAATCATAGAAGATAATAGATTTTATTCTCTACTTGACTCTTCTAATGGATTGCTTGTTCCGTTGCAGTTAAACTTGATGTTTGTTATATCAGTATCGCTTTAACATCATTTAAGGCTAATGATAATTTATTCGCATTATCTTAGTCATAATATTTCATCGGGCTAGTTGAGCTCACCCTTTCTTTTCACCGTTTCTCTTCGTGAAATGAGAACGTGGGCCGGGACTAGTCTGGGAACGGAGTGATGGTCCGGATGATAGTATTAGCTAGTAGTCCTCACTATTCTGTAAAATAGTGTGACAATAAATGTAATGAGGATTCATTCTGAGAGTGGATATTATCTAGAAGACAGTATTTGTATTTAAACTCACAGCTCTCTTGTTGTATAATTAAGATTGTATTTATGTTCGGTACCATGTATTTGGCGACTCAGAATAGGTGATGTATACCTATTTTGGGGGCGACACATAGATTATTTAAGCAAATGATTATTAGTGGAGACATAAGTTTTCCAAAACTCATAGCTATGCTAGACTTCGAAATTTTGACATCAAGCTAAATACGCACTATGTACTTTTGAATATATATATATATATACACTCGTAAACATTTTTGAAACGATTTAAAGTATAGTCTATGCTACTTATTTCAGCTAGACGCAAATGATTTGAAATATCAAAATATCTTTTATTTATCACTCATGTACCATGTAACCTCGTGCAGAGATGATAAAAAGTTGATGGAGTTGTAAATACAGAAATACTTAGTGTGAATTTGATCTAAAGTCGTTGTTCCACTATTGTATGATGTGTTATGACAGAGTCATACGATGACGGCATCCTCAAATGGACTATTGTATACAGTACGGTATCATGATGTCATTCTCAAAAATATTTTTTAAAATTTTAATTTGCCAACGGGGTATGGCTACACTTAAATAATTCGATTGAATTGAATTATTGATATGAGTCTATGCTATTTGATTTAGCTAGACATGAAAGTAGTATGTACACAAGCCAATTATGTTTGATGATAAAGCATATACTTTGTCATAATCTTATTCATTTATTAATAAAAAGTATTAATTTATTAAAGGCTTTTAATTATCTACATGATGCTGTTTTACAATATGTGATAAACCCATAGTTTTAAGCAATGCTTTTAGAATAATGATGATGATCATTCTAATGAGATCTAAATTCTTAGAAAGCTTAAAACTAAAATTGTTCTCAATCGTTGGATTACTAAATTAGGGATTAGTGAATCCGGATAGATTGGTACATACGTTGCTTACTCATTGGATGAGGATGATTGATCTCATGATCATTTGTGTGGAGACACTAAAGCAAGTATGTAAGTGCTTATTAGAGAATAAGTTAACTGAACGTGGCTCGCTAAAGAATACCTAATGAAGTTTTACTTGCCTGTCAATAGGAATTCCTGTAGTGATAGTAGTACAAGTGATCCTTGGACTTGAGATCATCATAGTATCTTGTGTATGATGAGTTATACTTTGACTTATTCCTTAAGACCCTTAGGGCATATCAAAGGGTATGCTTGGGTATAATAAGTTATACATGGAGATAATGTATGATCAATAAAGAATCTACCACTTCTAGTAAAAGAAGAGAAATGTCCTATGTGATTCGATAAATGACAACTCAGTAGTCCTTGGCCAAGGCAGAATGAAATTAGAAAGGAGTTTCTAATTTGTATTATTTGGAGTTGTGCATTTAAGAATCGAAAAACATATAATTAAATAAAATAAGACTTGACAAAAATTTCATGTCTTATATTTAATTGGAACATTGTATGGTGGAAGGATTGAATTGTACGGTAACTATTTACTCAAAGGTTCTTTTATGATTAATGTTGAAATCTATATTATCTGGAAAGTCGTTGATCGCTAGGGAGGCTTATCCCTATGTAGAATAAATATTATTTATTTAAATAAATTATTAGTTTAATTTATTTATTTAAATAAGATTAGAATTGTTCTAATTGATTTATTCACAACCGGTTTAATATGGAGAACCTAAAGGGTCACACCATAAAAGGAAGAATAATTATTTAAGAAGTTAATTGCATAATCGTAATAATAAGTTAAGTGTATTTAATTTAATCTATGGTGATAGAATAAATTAAATAGCTTAATATTTATTTTTAATATTTTGGAAATATTAAATATAAATTAATAAGAGGAGTCTTATTATTATTATTACTATTATTATTATTTAATTCCTAAAGGAGTTTGGGAATTAATTAATAAAAGTACTCTCAAATATCCTTATAGGATTAGGAGACAAATTAATTAAAAGAGTTTAATTAATTATCCCTAATAAGATTAGGGAGCTTAATTAATTAAAAGAATTTAATTAATTAAATAAAACTCAATTCTTTAATTGTTAAGGAGGGTTGCCCACATCTATAAATAAGAGGAGTCTTATTATGGGTAGAGTGGTTGTTGACCTTTTAACAACATACGTGATTCCAATTGTTGGGAGAGTACGTTCTTTTCTATAGAGATAGAAAACTAGGGTTTTGCCAAATACCCATATTCTTGAATCCTTCTTCTTCCTTGGTGGATCACCTCTAGAGGCCAAACACTTAGGTGGCTAACGTTCATCAAAGGAAGGAATCAAACCCGGTGGATTCAAATTGAACGCGAAAAGGATTGGAGGTGAACCCTAATTTCAGTTCTGGGAATCCGAAACCCCAATTTGGAAGTTAAAAACCCTAGTTTGGGAATTCAAATGCTAGTATAAGGTTTAAACATTATTAATAGTAACTAATTAGGGATAACCCTAATTGATTTAGAAAACCCTAATTTCTGGATTAGAAACCCTAATTTATAATTAGGGAAACCTAATTGTTAATTTTATAATTTTAATGTTAATTAGGAAACATTAATCCTAATTTTCAAGATATAAGTAATTAGGAAACCCTAATCTAATTAAAAAACCTAATTTCTAAATTAGAAAGATTACTTTTCTATTTTAAACCCTAATTCGTGAGTTATAAACCTTAATGACCAATTATATATGACCCTAATTCCTAAATTAGCAATTTTAATTACGAAATAATAATCCTAATTAGCAAGCTTGGATTATGATTAGGAAATTTTAATATAATTATAGAATCCTAATTATAATTTTAAAATATTAATTTTTATTTTGAAAACCTAAATTAGAAATTCTAGAAAATTTAATTTTTAGAACCTTAGGTTTTAACCCTAAGGGTTAAACCCTAAGGGTTCAACCCTAAGGGTTGTGCAAGTTACAATCATGCCCTTAAAATGGAAAGCTAAATGACATTAATGCCCTTTTTATTTTATTTTTTATAAAGTGGCACTACAAAAAAATTGGGCTTCAGTAACAACCGATTTTCGTTGCTAAAGGTGCCAAATTTCATTCTAGTAGGGTTTTGGCAACGACTTTTTTGTCGTTGTCAGATCTTTCGTCACAGGCAATGAAAGCGTTGCTAATTATTCCCAGAACGAACATATTTTTTTTATCTGTCAAAAGTAATACATTTTGCAACGACATTTGGCTTTCGTACAGAGACATCGATCCTTTAGCAACAAAATGTATTGTTGCAGAATAATTAAAATTTCGTTGCTAAAAACCCCATTTTGTTGCAAAAGCCTGCTAATTGGCAACGAAATGAACTCTTTTTTTTTTGCAACGACCATGCATTTTCGTTGCAATTGACACCATTTTGCAACGACATTTTTCGCTGCAAAGAAATTTCAAAATTGTTACCTAAGCTTGCTTTCGCTATGAATGTAACTTTTTAGCAACGATTTTCGTTCTTGATTATATTATTTGGCAATGACATTATCTTTCAATCAAAGAACGAAAAATGTTTGTTGTTGGTTATTTTTTAATAGCAACGAAAGTCGTCGATTAGCAACGACATTATATGTTGTCGTTTCTTTATATGTGCAACGAAAGTTGATATGATTTGCAACGATAAAAAATATTTCCTTTTATGTTAGTATTAGCAACAATATCCTCTCCGTTGTTATTAGATTAATTTTTTGTTGCCAAATATTATATTTTTAATGCCATTAGCAACGAAAATTTGTTGCTAAATGTATAAAAAATTGTTGCTATATCAAAACTTGTTCAATGCTTTGGTAACAAATTATATTGTTGCCAAATCAAAATTTGACATTCTTTTTGTGTACCTGGCTGGCTCAATGTTCCCATAGCAAATGATGGCAAAAATATAAAAAACTAAAATAGTATTAACTTAATAAAATCATCCACTACATAATCATTAATTATCTTTACAATTAACCATCTAAAGCTACCATGGTTCTTCAATCAAAGTATATATCTACATATATAGAGAGAGTACACTTCATAATTTCGTCCCTTGTCTTCCGTAAACATAGCACGAAAATTTGATACCTAGTATTGTAAGGCAGGTCGTAGAAGTAGTCTTCCTGCACATATTTAAAAATAATAGCAAAGTCAGGAAAATGAAGGGAAATTATGATCATAAAGGTGCTGGTATCTATATATTAATAAGACATTTTATCTATATTTAACACATTTCACTTACTGACTATTGCACAATTTTCCAACTATCCACACTAATCAATCCTAATACATTCAACATTAACCTTCAAATTCAGAAAACTATAAAAATTATTGGTACCTAACAATAACTGAAATCTGTATAAAGGTGTGAACGCAATCAAACTCACACTGCCCACCTATGCATACTAACACTGGAGATTAGTTTATAGCATGAATAACATAAAGACCTCAAATTTGATTAGTGCCAAAAGAACATATTAATCTATAAAAAAATTATTGCATCAATAAGAATATATCGGGCTGGAGCCATTTGAAGCAGAAGACACTAATTCAGCATTTGCTTCAGAATTATCATCAACCAAACAAGAAACTACCAGAACCCCAAACAAACAATTCGATGTTTTTCTCAGGTTATGAGAAATCTCCAGTCTGTAAAGCATCAACAACTAAGCAAGCATTTTATAACTGCTGCAGCAAATTACTTTCTTCTGTCTCCTTCCCTATACCTAAGCTGCGATTAAAGAATAAATAAATAAATAAAAAAGGAGGAAAAGAAAAAAGACAAAAGAACAATAATCTTTCAAAGTACTAATAACATATAAGGTGAGATTTCAGGTTAATATAATACAGATGATTTGGCTAGTTACTTTTTGAAGCAAGTTTGAAAGACAAACAACAAAAGAGGATTGGTAATTGGTTGGTAAAACTTTTGAGAATCCTGGTTCAAATACCCCCAAAGTTGAATTAACTAATATTTATTAAATTTAGGTCTTTTATCTATGACACACAATAAGATTCAGGTGTATCCTTTGTAACAGTCTTATTTGTCTAATAGCATCAAAACTGACATGTTTAATGTAGCAATCTGGCAAAATCATATTCATGTAGCAAAGTTAAGTAGTTGATACATGTCTTTACTTGAGCTAAAGTGTAAGAATATACAATAACTGAATTGATAGGACATCGACAACTAAAACTAAACAGTTTAGAGGAACATACATTGACTGAAGGATCAAATAGGTTATTAACAGACCTAGAATAGCACTATAGAAAATCCACCATAAGTAGTTCTGAAAATGCCAAAAAATAAATAAATAGAAGTTTTGAGATACAAATAGGATCTAAGAACAGAGGGGGAAACAAGTTCACCCTCCCTAAACAAGTGGAAATCAATAATAATATGTCAAAGTAGCCTAAGAAAAGCATATGCTCTCTCGATTGAGAATGGAAGAAAATGACAAGTTCCCTATAACAATGAAACTCTCAAAAGTTTGTAATTGTCAACTCAAAAATATAATAGATGCCACAAGGAATTTAGCAGAAAATTGACAAATGTATATAAAGATAAAAACTAAATAGTAAGAATTATATTCTCACTATTTAGAGAAAACAAACCTCCCAACAAGAAGTCATATTTTACCCAGATACTACTAGACAATATATTAGTCCGCTTCCTTCCTCAATTTCCCATGTTTCATCCTCATTTGTTGTACAAAACATAATGCATATTAGTAAAATACATCAAAGCAAAGGACCACATAAATTCTAAAAGGTTCATCAAACTCACCTGAACAAGTTTCTCTAGATGCTCCATAAGATTCTTCTCTTCTAGTTCTACATATACCATCAAATGAGGTTCAAAGCAAGATGAAACAATTCCATGAAAATTGAACTGCAAAACCTGTGAGGCCCCAGATTTTATGAATAGAGATTTAATTTTTTGAAATATTTGTTTTTAATATTATGGTGTGGATTTGAGATAATGTTATAGTTATGGGTAGTATTTATAAATTTTGCAAAAAGTATGCAAGTTGTCATATTATATTCGATTGGCCTGGGAATATTTTATCGTGGAATATTCCCGCAATGGCACAATCATTGGTGGACCCTTACAATGTAATTATTATTCCGATTAAGAAAACGACAAAAATATTTTATGAAAATAATGGCGGGAGTTTTACCGTTATCTTGTTGAACTACTCGGTAGTAAAGCACGCGAAGAATACGCGTGGTCGCATAGTAGCATGCAGTATTGATTATTGATGCTTACGTGATAAGTCACTCATTTTGTGTTATTGGTATTATTAATGTAATAAAACAAAAAAACTTTTTATATAAAATGTATACTTTTATAAAGTTATTCTATAAATAGAATATATTATATTCTATTACGCATAGTGTTGTCAGATAAATATCGCATAGTATTTTGCATAGTAAAATCTTTTTTATATAAAATGTAATACTTTTATAAAGTTATTCTATAAATAGAATATATTATATTTTATTATGCATAGTGTTTGCATAAGTGCCTGCATAAGTGTTTGCATAGTAAAATCTTTTATAAAGTTATTCGTTTTATTAGATTCTAAATAGAATATATTATATTTTATTTAAAAGATTTTGCTTTAAATATGGATCGTCATATTAAAGTAAATCAATCTGGACCGTTCATGAGTTAGTTACTATGCAGTCCATTTTTTTCTATAAATAGAAGTTCATTCATTTATTATTTCTTACGAATTCACTGAAACTCTAGAGAGATAAACTATAGAGAGAAAGAACAAAAGTATTCTGCTACTTCACTACTCATATATCCAGTACTCTTCTTCTTAAGGTAGGGAATATTATTTGTTGTACTCGTAAGGGGTGTTATTCTTTTGTATTCATGAATAGAACTTATGTTATTCCATTCTTTATTATCCCGTTTGAATAACTCAGATACGCCTGGCTACCCTATACTTGGTGACATTCTTCTATTATTTCGTATTTACTATTACATTGGAATATCATGCATGCGCGCTTTTACTTGGGATTCGATTACGTCTTTATTATTTTGTTGGAATATCATATTCAGACGCTTTTACGACCGGACCTGTTTAAAGTCTTTAGTATTATTCTGTTGGAATATCCTGTCTATGCGTTTTACGCCGGACCTAATTCCGTCCTTATTAGTATTCTATTGGAATAACCTGTCTATGCGAAGTACCGCATGCATGGTGATTTCTATTGTTATTCCATTCTTTATTATTCTGTTGGAACATCTTGTCGGTGCGAATTTCACCTGATTTGGTTCCGTTATTTAGTATTCTCACTGAATAACTCCATCATCAAGTACCGCATGCATGGTGATTTCTTTTGTTATTACATTCTTTATTATACTAAGTTAGTTAAATTTTTGACTTCTATACTCCATGAAATTAGTGGAATATCCTTGATATTTGCGCTTCATCCAGTATCTTTTCATGGAAATATTCTTCTGAGCATTCTTAAAAATACTCTACAAAGCAGTATCATGTTTACAATTTGGACGTTATTAGTTCCTGAATAAATTAATTCTTGAACTTGTTTTATTGAATTCTTATATCATTGTCATCATCCTCATGTTTATATTTTTTTTGAAAGTCATCTATGGCTCGTGAAGTGCATAGATGGACTTTGGTATGATTATGACTGAGGATTATTGATTGTAATCATGACCGTAATGTTACAAATGATGTGGAAAAAGTCCTCATTGGCCCGTAGTGCATTGATGGACAGTTTTTGGTATGATTATGGCTATGGATTCTCTTTGGCCGTAGTGCAAAGATGAATTATTTTATGGCATGATCAGGACCGTTAATGAAAACATGATTATCTTAAGTCGTAGTGCATGGATAATTCATGGTCGTGATACTAAAGAATATCCTTGGCCGTAGTGCAGGAGTGATTCGATGATGTGGATTATTTATTAAGCTAAGTCCCAGCGATAAAAGTTATGAAAAACCTTTTAAATCATAGAAGATAGTAGATTTTATTCCCTACTTGACTCTTTTAATGGATTGCTTGTTCCGCTGCAGTTAAACTTGATGTTTGTTATATTGTATCAGTTTAACACTGTTTAAGGCTAATGATAATTTATTCTGCATTATCTTAGTCATAATATTTTTCATTGGGCTAGTTGAGCTCACCCTTTCTTTCACCGTTCTTTCGTGAAATGAGAATATATATTTGGAACGAAGCTCAGAAGCGGAGTGATGGTCCTAGATGGTGCATTAGTAGTCCTCACTATTTCGTGAAATAGTGTGATAATAATTGTAATGAGGACTCCTTTTGAGTTTGTATACTCTCTAGTAGACAATATTTGTATTCAAACTCATAGTTTATGTTTTGTCGTATTGCATACCCATGTTGTATTATTAAGTTGTATTTGAATTCTGTACCATGTATCTGGCGACTCAAGATGGGTGATGTATACCTAATTTTGGGAGCGTCACAAAACCAGTGTATACAAGACAATATTCAGTAAATAGTCTTCTCTTCTAGTTCTACATATACCGTCAAATGAGGTTCAAAGCAAGATGAAATAATTCCATGAAAATTAAACTGCAAAACTAGTGTATACAAGACAATATTCAGCAAATACATATATGAACTAAATTAAACAAGACCTCAAAGTGACCACGCGGGAGAAGGGAAAGGGTCACGCCTTTGCCGTTAGCAGCGTGTTCCAACAAAGAAGATAGTAGAAGTGGACATGCATAGCATCGGGTCGGAAGTTTTTTTTTGGCTTTCGGTTAGTGAACTTGTGTTGTTCTAGGATTTCCACCATTAGTATTTCATTGATAAGTTATTAAAAGAACCTTTTGAAGGATGTAATGGCATGAGACTTGTGGCTTTCTTTATCAAGCGCAGTAGCTTGGTTGCTAGCTACTACTAAATTAGTATTAATAAGGTATGATAAGATGCCCATAAAATTTGAGTTATTATCTCTACAAAATAAGGATATAAAAAAAAGTATATAACCTACTAAAGAGGTTATAGAAATTGATAGAACCCATAATGTTGGTGCCAATATTTTCTTCCCTTTTGGACAAGTCAAAATAATATAACTAAAGCATCAAGAGAGCCAAACATATACACAAAAAGCTAACCTTCCAAAGGGAAGCAAAGATGATCGCAAATTCAAATAAAGAATCAAAAGACCCACGTTGTGGTTCGAAAAATACGAAAAACAGGATAGACTATGAGGTATTTTTGAGGTTTAGAATAGACAACTCGGTTCCTTACTACACTCAAATCATACTTATGAAGATGAAGAAACACATAACCATCCGGAAAAACCTTCTCAAAGTAAAGCTAGATATCTAACTTCATACGCATAAGGATCATGCTTAAACCTAAATATAGAATTTCTCGATCACAAATGTAGAAACAAAGGAAGGAAGGAAGGGGGGGAGGGGTGTGGGGGGGAGGATGACAAAATGTATAATCTTGACATTAATTATTATATTATGAATAATAGGATTCACTTTGCGGTATGATTGATTAACTTTTATGTTTTTTTATTAGTAACTTAATGCATTAAAATAGTATGTTAACAGAGTGATTAAAAATTAATTAAAGAAACTAAAACTAAGATGTTAGATTCAAGAAATATATTCCTTACTTCTGACATGGTCAACTTTTTTAAGTCTGAAAGTAAATTAATATTTTCCTATGCTCTTTTCTTACACTCTTGAATCTTTTGAACATTGGGTAGAGTTGATATCAAGATGCACAAGTTAATTTCATTTTGTTCCTCTTTTGGGAAAATCTGGACAATACAATTATTGATTTAATTCAACTAAAGGCCCATTTTTTTTTAGTGTGGGTGTGTAGGTTTTGACTTTAGGAGAGTTGTTCACCAACACCTAACCCTAGACATATGATAAAATCTCCCAAGATCAGATCTTAAGTGCCAACTTGCAACATTAGATACATTGTATACAAAAATCAAAGATTTAAAAATAAGAAATCTTACTTTACATCTCATTTGCTCCAAGTTCCTTCTCTCTCTTCACTTTTGAAATCTAGAGTGAGATAGAGTAAGAAACCAAGCCATGAACATCATGTAGCTTTCCAAGAACAGGATCAATGATCAGAAATCAAGAATCAAAGGTAGAAAAGGTCTAAACCCTAAATCATGTGATCTTATGTTAATGTTATGATTTGTTGTTTAAAGTTGTGTTAGAGGGTGTTAATAAGTGATCTGGGCTGTTAAATCAAGAATCTATAACATCTAGATGCACAATTTTGAAGTTTTGAAAAATCTGGAAAAACTTTTTAAAGTTGTCTGACAGCCATATGTCAGACCTCATAGATCTGTGTGTGTTAGATGTTTAGTGTGTTTTATGTTATGGATCTATTCTATGCCATATGGACTACAATCTAGAACTGGAATCATGGACATACCATGTCTAGATCTCCAAATATAAGCAATCAAACTGCGTTGACCAAGCATGAAAAAGGGGTTTCTGGGCAACCCAGAAACCCAGCAGTTGTCTGACAACGTTTTGCAGGTGCTAGATCTTGTTGTGTTTTGTTATTTTGGTCATGTTGTTAGGTTATTGTTGTAGAGGGGTATATTAAATACACATGTATGCCTTTAGATCACCCAGATCCGTAACAGAATGATAGAAATTGGTGGTCAAACAACCGTTGACCAAACTGCTCAAGAACATTTTTGGGTTTTCCGAAATGTTCGATAATGAGCTTCGTGATCGTAGTTCGAATTCTACCTAAATCTTCGTTTGATGTTGTTTGACCGATTTAGTGTTATGATTAATCGTTTCTATGACATTTATACTACGATCCGTATCATAAAACCACTTAAAACATCACTAGACAACCGGATTAATGAAGGCTCAAAAAGGGACCCTCGACACTGCTTGAGTTTCGCAATTGTAAACTTCAAGAATGTGTCCGAGAAGTATTTCTGCAGCATAGATCTTCTTGTTGTATTATTGTATGGACATGAACTCGATTGATAATAGTAGTATTACACTTATATTATAACAATAACACGTTAGCCAACCCAGAAACATAATGATCACATATCTATCAATGGTCAAACCAAGCCCCTCGGTGACTGACACGAAGTTCTGGGTTTTCCTCAAGAACACCTATAGTGATGGTTCTGTCGCTATAGGGCCCTTTATTAATTATTAATTTCTGAAAATGATTATTTTAATTGAATAAATCGAATTAAATGGTTTTTAATTATTAAAAATACAAAATAAATTCCTAAAAATTATTTTAAAGTCTGAAAATTAGTTTTTAATTATTTTGAGTATATTTCATAAATATTTAATATTTTTAGAATATAAATGGTATTTAATTTATTAAATTATAATATTAAATAAATTATTTAAAATAATTTTAATACATGAAAAATCATGAAAAATTATATTATGGTAAAAGAAAATATTTTAAGTTATTTTTAGTGACTTTTAATATTTTGTGAGGAATTTCATTAATTAATTAATATTAATGGTAATTAATTTATTTACTAAATGTATTAAATAAATTATGGAAAATTAGAATTTATGATTTATAAATCATATAAAATGATTAAAATGTTATAAAAATATTTTAACTTATAACATATAACTTTTGATATTTTGTCATGAAAATATTAATATTTTAATATTAATAGCAATTATCGGATAATAAATTTAATTGTTTAAAAATCATATAAAGGTGATTTTAAAGTATTAAAAATACTTTGTGATATTATAAATATATTATAATATTATGACATGTATTTCATTAATATTTAATAATAAATAGATATTAATGATAATAGAATATTGTGGTATTTATATTATATAAGTACGATTTTTATGATTCAAAAATTATGATAAATAGTAATAATTATTTAAAAATTATTACGAGCTTACGAAAAATATTTTTGACTGTTAATAAATTATCTTAGATAATGGTTAAGTGTTTAGACAGAGTTTAATTAAACTTAAACTCGAAGTTTTGTCCGACTAAGCCGTCGGGAAGTCAGAATTATATCGAACTCGACTCGAACAGTAAAAGTTTGACTTGAGATTAAGTCTTATGTGTTGTATAGACTGATAGGGTTATGTGATAATGTGTTTAGGTTATTTTAAATACTGTGATGATATTATTCTAATTTGTATATCGATATTATTTATATATTAGGTTCAGACAAAGCTTATTAATTGTATAGCGGTAATCAACGGTTCAGGCAAGTTTTTCTTAACTCTACTTAGAGTTGTTTCATTCAGATATGCTTATGGTTAATCATTTCTGATTGCCATGTTTAAGAATTGTAGAATTGTACTCTGTACATATTGCATGTATAAGTCAGGTATGAAAGGCTGATCACTTTCATTATCATTTGGTCCAGATATATTTGTTCATGTTCAATACTTGTTCAGTCAAAAGTTTGTTCGTGCTAATTCACAACTATATTGTTGAATTATAGCTAGCTTATTATTCAGACTCTTTCAATCATGATATATCCTCAAATAAATTATACTTGTTGGGCAAACTTATGCTCACCCTTGCTATATCATGATAAACATTGCAGATTAAGGCGAATACGTCGGATACAAGGTAAGGTCAAGGACAGTTCTAGCTTTAGTATATGTGTGCCGTTAGATTTGTAACAGTATTATATATTAATGTTATTGTAAGTCAAATAAGTTATGAATTGTGTAAGACCCCAACTTATTATAAATAAAATCGAATTTGCTCTAATTATTATTGTGAATAATAAGGTATTAATTTGATATAATGCTTTGGTTATGGGTGAAATGTGCAAATTTTGCAAAATAAATAAGTGGTTATAAAATATTCATTGTTGTCGGGGAATATTCGTTTGGTCGTGGAATATTCTTTCTGTCGGGGAATATTCGTACGACGGCGCAGCCATTTATGGGCCCCATAAAGGATAACGGTCGGATGAAGAAAACGACAAATTTGATTTTTACAAATAATCTACAGAAGTTGTTACTGAAGTTAACACCGTAGGAAAACCCGGTGGTTAAAATACGATGAATACGTGTGGTCGCATAAAGAAATACACGGTTTTGCATAAAGTATTTTGAATTATTGATTCTTACGTAGAAGAAGGCACTACTCAATAATTGTTACAGTGAATTATTGCTCAATATTTTATTTTATTGGTTCAATAATTGTTTGAGTTGATATTTTATATTATTGTTGTTTCAATAATTGTCACCGCACAAGATTTCCCATTATCGGATCAATAATTCATATTATTTGAATAATATTATGAGAGATAGCATTATTGGCAATGTCTAGAAAGTTCATCACAAGGAGAGGTTTGGTCACCTAATTGCGCCAAGAAGAGAAAAATCCTTATCGAAAGCCCCCTCTTTCCTGAGAACGGCCTGGTTGTCATAATTGTGATTCTGTAATATTATTTGTGAATAATTAATTATTGATTTATATGATAAGGAAATATTTATTTTATGTGGATATAATTGATGGATATATTTATTTTATGTGGATATAATTGAAGGAATTAATGTTGAGGTGTTTTTGTCGGAATGGAGGTATTAAAAAATTAAATCACTATACTTGAGATATATTGCGTGAGTTATAATTTTTAATCTAACGGTTGGATCATTGTGATTTTTGGATATGTTATACATATATAGGTTGAGTATATGTCCACAAATTTTGAACCGTTAAAAATGAACGTATAATTTGTTATGAATTTTAAGAGGTGACTGATTCGGAAATTAGGTTTATAAATGATTTCGGTGGAAAATTCTAAAATTGAGTGGGCCCCACTTGTGGTTGGTGAAGAAATGTGCTGAATTTTATTTCAAATGTGGTGGGTGGCAATAATAGCAGTAAATCCATCCATCGTAGCAGTCAAGTCCGCCTTGCCAGTGCTTAACATTTTCCTATAAATAGAGGTTAAGTTAGAATTGAAAATCACACCAGAAACATAAGCTTTCTCTCTTTCTCTCTTTCTCTCTCTATATTATCGAGCGTTTTTTGTGAGTATTTAGATACTTTGTGAGTTTCTCCTTTTTGTCCAAGATGTCTATTATGGTTACTATCTTTGATTGTATCCATGTTTTGATCTTTATTCTTGAATTTTTCTTCAAAATTGGTTATTATGGAGTATTATTGATCTTGGATAAACCGTAATACTTAATCTCTAATATTTGTTATTTTGTTTCATTTGAATTCGTATTATTGATCTTGGATTCCTTTAAAATATTTTTCATCATCCTCGGTCCTAAATGATGATATTATTGAATATCTTTGGCCTCGTGAAAGTGCAAAAAGATGAATGATTACCTAATGAATATCTTTGGCCCAGTAGTGTAAAAAGATGAACAAGTGTTGAGATGAACACGACCAACTGGTGATTCAAATGAATATCTTTGGCCCAGTAGTGCAAAGATGAATATTTGATTCAAGATGTATATTGATTGATGTTACAGGATAAAATATTGATGATAAACTTTTAAATCTTAGAAGATAGTGGAATTCTTTCTCTACTTGACTCTTCTAATGGATTGTTGTTTCCGTTGCAGTTGTTGATATAAAACCTGTTGTCTATTATATTTTATCAGTTTTTTTCCTGTTGAAGACTAATGATAAATTGTTGTATATTATCTTAGTCATAATATTCTTTACTGGGCTAGTTGAGCTCACCCTTTTCCTTTTTGTTCCATTTTTCTTCTCAGGAGGTGAGAACATAGCAGGAACTAGCCAGGGTATGGAGTGATGGTTCAGGATAGTTGTATTAGTAGTCCTCACTATTTTGTAAAATAGTGTATCAATAATTATAATGAGGACTCCTTTTGAGTTTATATACTCTCTATTAGACAATAGTTGTATTCAAACTCACAATAAATGTGTTGTCGTATTTTGCACGACAATTGTATTACTGAAGTTGTATTTGTTTATGTACCATGTATTTGGCGACTCAGAATGGGTGATGTATACCTATTTTGGGGGCGTCACAGTTGGTATCAGAGCTATAAGTAAAGAGCTCCGAGCCTCTATCTGGTGACTTCTTGTCGATGGGGGATGCACCGAAGCCAGACTCTCCGTAGGGGACTCCGATTCATGCATGGCAAGTCGATAGGTACCTTGGTGAGGTGTCCGACACAAGTTGGTGTCCAAAGTCACAACAGTATCAAAGCTTAGGGATATGATCCCCGGCCGAGATGTGAGACAAGAACTAGGAGGGAGAGTCGGGGAATTTTCTTCAAGAAGATATGACCTTATTTGTTATTTGGTTGGTCACTCAGAGCATATGGTTAATATGTGATATGTTAATTTTTTAATTAACCCTTGTTTTATGGCAGTATTTAAGAATGGCAGCGGAAAATATTAACGATGGAGTGAATGAGACAGTGGAGACACCTTTAATCACCACCCAGGGGAATGTGCAACAGGAAGGCAATATTCCTCCTGTAAACAACACTACTGAACCAATGATGAATTATGGGATGTTTAGAAGTTTTTTGCAATTCATACAAAATCAGACGAGGGAGACTCGTGCACAAAATACGGGACGAAATGATAGCAATGCGTGGCTTATCACAGCCAAGCAGTTCAAGGAGTTGGGACCACCAGAATCTATTGGAAAGCCGGATCTGATCAAGGCGGAAACATTGGTCAAATAAATTACCAAGATATTCGATGTCTTGGGATGCACGGAGGAACAGAAGGTTCCATTCTCCACCTTTATGTTCCGCGGTGAGGAGGCGATCACGGTGGGGAGTCTCAGAAGCATATACCCACCTGCCGTGACTCAATATGTCTTGGGAAACGTTTCAGAAACTATTTAATGACAAGTACTTTCCTGAAAGTACTATTCGTTATATGAAGGAGGTAGAGTTTATCAGACTGGAACAAAATAACATGACGGTGTCCGAGTACGAGGCGAAGTTTGCAGAGTTATCCAGGTTTGCACCTCATTTGGTCGAGAATGAGGAACGAATGACGAGGATGTTTCTGAGATGTCTAAAACCCGAGATTCGGCAATATCTTATCTCTCATAAATTTTCTTTATATTCAGATGTTGTAAACAGGGCTCAATTATTAGAGCGAGATAATGAGTATGTTCAAGGCAAGCAATATCATCGAGCAAATGAAACCAAAGCAGGAGGAAAACATTCGAACAAAAACGATAACCACTCTGGTGGTAATCGTGGCCGTGATAATAGAAGGAGCGAGTCGGGAGGAGATTTCAAGAAGAGTAGGTACAACAATGACAACGTAAAGACGTCAGCACAAACATCAACTATTTTTAAGGGAGGAGAACGAGCACCGGTTGTTTATTACAAATGCGGGAAAGAGGGACACATCAGCCCAAACTGCCCACAACAATCCAAGGTGTGTTATAACTGTGGAAAGGAAGGTCATATAGCTAGAGATTGTCTAGTTGCAAAACCAAGTTCAACGGGGATGGTGACTCCAAAGGCTGTCCCGGACAAGTCAAAGTCGGTGGTTCCAGGAAGGACGTTTTTCGTGACTGCCCAAAACGCGAGGAACCCAAACGAGGTGATCACGGGTAAGCTAGTAATAAACTCTTACGAAGTTTATACCTTATTAGATACCGGTTCTACCCATTCTTTTATCTCTCCTACTTGTGCTCAACGTTTAAACTTGACTCCGAAGAAGTTAGACCTTGACTTATCTGTTGAGACTCCGTTAGGAGAAACTTTCATTATATCTACTATTTATAAATCTTGTTTGATTCAAGTTGGTACCATCACATTACCTGCTGATCTTATTTCGTTGAAAATTCTTACATTTGATGTGATTTTAGGGATTGATTGGTTAACCACTCATCATGCTAAAATTGATTATTTTCGTAAGGTTGTCGGTTGGCCATATTCCTAACCAACCTGTTATGCTTAATTCAAACAACCAAACCATTAAAATCAATCACCGTCATATCAAGCCATAAAGCTATTCTTTTATTGAAAAACGGATGTCAAGATTTCTTAGCCCATGTCACGGACTTGAACAAAAACACGCCGATTTGAATAATATTTCATTGTTAATAAATTTCCGACGATTTTTAAAGAACTTCCTGGTCTACCCCGTAACGTGAAGTTGAATTTTTATCGACCTTGAACCCGTACAAAGCCCATTTCTAAAACCCCATATCGAATGGCTCCTATTGAACTCAGGAGTTAAAGGTCCAACTATAGGAGTTGTTGGACATCGGTTTCATCTGGCCCTAGTACATCTCCTCGGGGTGCTCCTGTGTTATTCGTAAAGAAGAAAGACGGGAGTATGCGATTTTGTATTGACTACCGAGAATTGAACCATGTCACTATCAAGAATAGGTATCCACTACCTCGCGTAGATGACTTGTTCGACCAGTTTCAAGGAGCACAATTCTTTTCAAAAATCGATCTTCGTTTTGGATATCATCAGCTGAAGATTAAAACTGAGGATATTCCAAAGACCGCCTTCGTAACTCTAAGACGGCATTATGAATTCTTAGTCATGTCTTTTGGATTGACTAATGCTCCTGCTGCTTTCATGGATATGATGAATCGTGTGTTCAAAGAATATTTGAATCAGTTCGTTGTTGTCTTTATTGATGACATCCTCATCTATTAGAAAAGCCGTGAAGATCATGAGCACCATTTGAAGCTGGTACTGCAAAGGCTTCGTGATAACAAGTTGTATGCCAAGCTGAAGAAATGCGAGTTCTGGCTTGAGAAAGTAGCATTCCTTGGGCACGTGGTGTCAAAACATGGAGTATCTGTCAACCCGGCGAAGATTGAAGCCATACAAAGTTGGGAGCAACCAAAGTCGGTGACCGAAGTACGTAGCTTTCTGGGCCTAGCTGGTTACTATCGGAGATTCGTGGAAGAATTTTCTCAAATCGCTACTCCATTAACTCAGCTGACTCGTAAAGATATAAAATTCGGTTGGAGCGAGGATTGTGAGAAGAGTTTTCAAGAACTCAAGAGATGACTCATTTCGGCACCTATTCTGACAATACCATCTGGATCGGATGGATTTGTTATCTACAGCGATGCTTCAGGCAAAGGGTTAGGATGTGTTCTCATGCAACATGGGAAAGTCATAGCCTATGCATCGCGACAACTCAAAGAATATGAGAGGAATTATCTTACTCATGATTTGGAGTTGGCAGCAGTCATTTTCGCGTTGAAGATCTGGAGACACTACATGTATGGGGAGAAAGTGGAGATTTATACGGATCATAAAAGCCTCAAATACTTCTTCAACCAAAAGGAACTCAACATGCGGCAACGACGTTGGCTCGAGCTGTTGAAAGATTATGATCATACCATCCAATATCATCCTGGAAAAGCAAACGTGGTAGCTGACGCATTGAGTAGAAGATCATATGCGGGTATGAGTGCAATGTTGTTAACACAAAGGTCCATTTTGTATGACTTGCAAAGGATGGAGATAGAGATAAAGGCTCCAAGTACCCACGTGATGATATCGAACATACGAGTAGAACCGACTTTAATCGATAAAGTTAAAGTTGCTCAAGCTACGGACATGGAGCTGATGCGTATGATGAAGAAAGTGCAAGAAGGTGTTATTCTAGAAGCAAGAATCGATGAAGAAGGAATAATTCGAGTCAACTCCAGACTTTGTGTTCCTAACGATTATGACTTGAAGCATAGAATCATGATGGAGGCACATAACACACCGTTTGCAATCCATCCTGGGAGTACCAAAATGTATCATGATCTTCGACATACATTTTGGTGGAGCAATATGAAAAGAGAGATCGCGGAGTTTATCTCGAGGTGTTTAACTTGTCGACGTGTAAAGGCGGACCATCAAGTGCCAAAGGGTCCATTGCAACCACTTGAGATTTTGAAATGGAAGTGGGAACACATTACTATGGATTTCGTTACGGGTCTTCCCAAGGTTTCTCAAGACATAGATGCGATTTGGGTTATTGTTTATAGATTAACCAAGTCTGCCCATTTCTTGCCTATACGGGAGACTTATTCCCTTGAACGTCTTGCTAATATGTACGTGAATGAGATTATAAGATTGCATGGCATGCCAGTATCCATAGTTTCGGATCGTGACCCAAGATTTACTTCACGATTTTGGGTTAGCTTGTAGAAAGCTATGGGCACGTATTTATGATTCAGTTCAGCATACCATCCTCAAACGGACGGGCAATCAGAAAGGACTATTCAAACCCTTGAAGATCTATTAAGACTCTATGTCCTAGATTTCAAAGGGAGTTGGGATAAGTATTTGTCATTGGTAGAATTCTCCTATAACAACAGTTATCAGGCAAGTATAGGTATGGCTCCATTTGAAGCATTGTATGGACGAAAGTGTCGCTCTCCAGTATGTTGGGATAAGGTGGGGGAAGCAACGTTGTTGGGACCAGAATTGGTACGCATAACTACAGAGAAGATCCAAATGATCTGACAACGTATACAAACGGCACAGGATCGACAAAAGAGTTATGCGGATCTTCATCGAAAGGACGTGAAATTTAATATTGGGGATCATGTATTGTTACGTGTTTCACCATGGAAGGGAGTTACAAGATTTGGGAAGAGAGGAAAGCTCAATCCAGGATTTGTTGGTCCATTTGAGATTCTTGACCGAATAAGAAATGTGGCCTATAGACTCGCATTACCTCCAAGCATGTCTCGTGTTCATAATATTTTTCACATATCTATGCTTCGTAAATATGTGAAAGACCCGAACCAAATTATTGAGTTAGAACCGGAAGAGATAGCCGAAGATTTAACGTACGAGGAGGTACCTGTTAAGATCTTGGATAGGAAAGAGCATGTCCTACGCACGAAAGTTATACCACAAGTTAAGATTTTGTGGAGGAACCATGCAATTGAAGAAATGACCTGGGAGTTGGAATCAGAAATAAAAGCGTGGTATCCTCACCTTTTCGAAACACCAAGTACGTACGTCAATTTCGAGGTCAAAATTTCATAAGGAGGGGAGGTTGTAAGACCCCAACTTATTATAAATAAAATCGAATTTCCTCTAATTATTATTGTGAATAATAAGGTATTAATTTGATATAATGCTTTGGTTATGGGTGAAATGTGCAAATTTTGCAAAATAAGCAAGTGGTTATAAAATATTCATTATTGTCGGGGAATATTCATTTGGTCGGGAATATTCTTTTCGGGAATATTCGCACGCAAGCTAGCAGACCATTTATGGGCCCCATAACGGATAAAGGTCGGATGAAGAAAATGACAAATTTGAGTTTTTACAAATAACGGCGTAGTTGTTACCGTTAACACTGTAGGAATACCCGGTGGTTAAAATACAGTAATACGCGTGGTTACATAGTAACACACGGTTTTGCACAGTATTTTTAAATTATTGATTCTTACGTAAGAAGGCACCACTCAATAATTGTTACAGTAATTACTGTTCAATATTTTATTTTATTGGTTCAATAATTGCTGCGTTGATATTTTATATTATTGTTGTTTCAATAATTGTCACTGCACAGTATTTCCCATTATCGAATCAATAATTCATATTATTTGAATAATATTATGAGATAGCATTATTGGTAATGTCTAGAAAGTTCTGTCAAAGAGAGGTTTGGTCACCTAATTGCGCGCCAAGAAGAGAGAAATCCTTATCGGAAAGCCCCTCTTTCCCGGAACTACCGTTGTCATAATTGTGATTTCGTAATATTATTTGTGAATAATTAATTATTGATTTATATGATAAGGAAATATTTATTTTATGTGGATATAATTGATGGATATATTTATTTTATGTGGATATAATTGAAGGAATTAATGTTGAGTGTTTTTGTTTGAATGAGGTATTAAAATTAAATCACCGTATTTGAGATATATATCGTGAGTTATAATTTTTAATATGACCGTTGGATCGTTGTGATTTTTGGATATGTTATACATATATAAGTTGAGTATATATCCATAAATTTTGAACCGTTAAAAATGAACGTATAATTTGTTATAAATTTTAAGAGGTGACTGATTCGAAAATTAGGTTTATAAATGATTTTGGTGGAAAATTCTAGAATTGTGTGGGCCCCACTTGTGGTTGGTGAAGAAATGTGCTAAATTTTATTTCAAATGTGGTGGGTGGCAATAGTAGCAGGTAAAGCCATCAGGTAGCAGGTCTAGTCTGCTTCGGCGTGCTAACATTTTCCTATAAATAGAGGGCTAAGTTAGAATTGAAAATTACACTAGAAACATAAGCTTTCTCTCTTTCGCTCTCTATATTATCGAGCGTATTTTGTGAATATTTAGATACTTTGTGAGTTTCTATTTGTCAGTGCAAGTTTTCTTCAGTCTTATACCGATATTCCGATCAGAAGTACTATTATTTTGAGGTAAGGGATGTTATTTTCTTCGTAAATGATATTATTTCTTTCGATATCATTATGCCAAAATATTGGTCTGAACTTTTTATCAAATTTGGATCTTGTTGTGCTATTCACGGGGTTACTATTATTCACGATACGACATTATTCATTTAAAATCTGAAGACTATTCACAAAAAATAAAATTTTCTCCTTTTTGTCCAAGATGTCTATTATGGTTACTATCTTTGATTGTATCCATGTTTTGATCTTTATTCTTGAATTTTGCTTCAAAATTGGTTATTATGGAGTATTATTGATCTTGGATAAACTGTAATACGAATCTCTAATATTTGTTATTTTGTTTCACTGGATTCATTCCTTTAAAATATTTTTCATCATCCTCAGTCCTAAATGATGATATTACTGAATATCTTCGGCCTGTAGTGCAAAGATAATGATTACCTAATGAATATCTTTTCACCAGTAGTAAAAAGATGAACAGTGTTGAGATGAACATGACCAATCGGTGATACAAATGAATATCTTTGGCCTGTAGTGCAAAGATGAATATTTGATTCAAGATGTATATTGATTGATGTTACAGGGATAAAATATTGATGGACTTTTAAATCTTAGAAGATAGTGGAATTCTTTCTCTACTTGACTCTTCTAATGGATTGTTGTTTCCGCTGCAGTTGTTGATCTAAAACTTGTTGTCTATTATATTTTATCAGATTTTTCCCTGTTGAAGACTAATGATTAATTGTTGTATATTATCTTAGTCATAATATTCTTTACTAGGCTAGTTGAGCTCACCCTTTTTCTTTTTGTTCCATTTTTCTTCTCAAGAGGTGAGAACATAGCAGGAACTAGCCAGGTTATGGAGTGATGGTTCAGGATAGTTGTATTAGTAGTCCTCACTATTTTGTAAAATAGTGTATCAATAATTGTAATGAGGACTCCTTTTGAGTTTGTATACTCTCTATTAGACAATAGTTGTATTCAAACTCACAGTATATGTGTTGTCGTATTTTGCACGACAATTGTATTACTGAAGTTGTATTTGTTTATGTACCATGTATTTGGTGACTCGGAATGGGTGATGTATACCTATTTTGGGGGCGTCACAAATTGTGTATTAAGTGAAGGTTACTCGACCTTAGGGAAAAGTGTGTAATGTTTATTATATAAACAATTTATGTTTATATCTTCCGCAAATAGTAATAGTGTTAGAATGATTGAGCCAGATCTGCGGTGATTTGAGACCCGAATTTGGGGCTCTCACAATGACTTAAGGTTCTAATTCCCCACTTAAGTTTTATAACCTAATGCTTTGATACCAACCTTTGACACCCCCAAATCCGGGTATCTTCCAACACAACATATGGTGCTACACGGTGCTACAATTCACATATACATTCAATTGAAAAACCTCAAAAGAACGAATATGTCTTATATATATTCCAAATAATATTACCATTCCCCAGGTTCTTTATAACCATTACATTTGTTCTTTGTCATAATATCAAATACATTACAACATTAAACCTATACTATTACATAGACAGTTCAACGGTTTGCCTTAGCCTTCCCTTTATCCTTACTAGGTCCTTTAGTCCGTTCGGTTATAGCTGCATTCATATGTTTCAAGCAAGAATGAGCAGAACTAGCTCAGCAAGTATGGCAATTTCATTTAACAACATGCTTGAAACATAGGAATTGTATATCTTCAATAACTGAACAATAGTTACTGTGACGCCCCCAAAATAGGTATACATCACCCATCTTGAGTCGCCAAATACATGGTACAAAATTCAAATAAAACATAATTATACAACAGTCATGTAAAATACGACAAAACATAATTTAAGAGTTTTAATAAGAATATTGTTATCTAGACAATATCCACACTCAATGGAGTCCTCATTACATTTATTGTCACACTATTATATAGAATAGTGACGACTACTAAAACAACCATCTAGACCGTCAATCCGTTCCCCGACTCGTCTCAGCTATATTCTCATTTCCTGAAGAGAACAGTGAAAGAAAGGGTGAGCTCAAATAGCCCAGTAAAAAATATTATGACGAAGATAATGCATAATAATTTATCGTTAGCCTTCAACAGTGTTAAACTAATAAAATATAACAAACATCAAGTTTAACTGCAACGGAACAAGTAATCCATTAGAAGAGTTAAGTAGAGAATAAAATCTACTATCTTCTATGATTTAAAAGGTTTTTCATCACTTTTATCGCTGAGACTCAACTTAATAAATAAACCACATCATCCCTGCACTATGGCCAAGGATATTCATTAGTATCACGACCACAAATTATCCATGCACTACGGGCCAAGGATATTCGTGTATTCATCAATGGTCATGATCATGCCAACAACTGTCCATCAATGCACTACGACTAATGAGGACTTTTACCACATCATTTGTAACATTACGGTCATGATTATACCGAATAATCCCTGGTCATAATCATACCAAGTCCATCTATGCACTACAGGCCACAAATGACTTTCAACATATTATAAACATGAGGATGATGACAATGATATAAGAATTCAATAAAACAAGTTCAAGGATAAATTTTTAAAGATTTATAATTTAATTTATCCAGAAATCAATAACGTCCAAATTGTAAACATGATATTGTTTTGTGGAGTAAAATTCAAGAATGCTCAGAAGAATATTTCCATGAAAAGATACTAGATGAAGCGCAAATATCCAGGATATTCTACTAATTCCATGGAGTATAGAAGCCAAAACTTTAACCAACTGAGTATTATAGAATATATGAAACTACAAATGGATTTTTGCCCGCCATGCGTTAATCCACGTAGACAGATCATTTCCACAATTTAATAAAGAATGAATACGAAGGATCATTCACCATGCATGCAGTAGTCCACATAGACAAGTTATTCCAACAGAATAACAAAAAATAGAATAACAGAAGAATTCACCAGGCATGCGATAGACCGCACAGACAGGTTATTCCAACAGAATAATAAAGAATGGAATAACAAAAGAATTCACCAGGCATGCGATAGACCGCACAGACAGGTTATTCCAACAGAATAATAATGAATGGAATAACAACCCTTACGAGTATTGAAAGAAAATAACTCTCTTCATGAATACGAAAGAAATAATACCCCTTACCTTAGAAGAAACCGGATCTTGGAATAGTGAGGTAGCAGACTACTTCTTCTTCTTTTTCTCTATAATTTCTCTCTATAATAATTGCTCTTGTGAGACTTAGTGAATTGGTGAGAATGAAAGAAGAATGAGCTTCTATTTATAGGAGAATATAGTTTCGATAATTGCACGTTTTGGGGTTCAAAATATTACAATATAATACCTTCCTCTTTTTCTTCATTTTTAATTTAGTCCTGCAAGTATTATAAAACTTGCACCACCTCCCCTAATAGTAAATAATGTGAATTAATAGTTCATTCATGTGACTTAATAGTATAATCAGGTGAAAAAACTAATTACAGTTTAGTACTTTCATCTATACCTCCATTTTTAATTTAGTCATGCAAGTATTATCAATCTTGCACCACCTCCCCTAATATTACATGAATGTGAATCAATAGTACACACATGTGAACAAATAGTTATAAGCATGTGAAATAATAGTATGTAATTAATTGCTCATTTATTCGATTAATTACCCGATTGGTTAATATAACCTCCAGACATCAATTATTATCGAAATAAATGTCGATTTCCACTAACACTAATAATCCCAACACAATGGAACTATCAATTTCATCTTTAATCAACACGAACTTATTCATCATTAATATTATAACTCACAATATTTAACAACCGTGTCGCTCCCGTGAAAGAGGGGCTTTAGATAAGGATTTCTCTATATCATGCGCGCAATTAGGTGACCAAACCTCTCCTCGATGAGAACTTCTAGACATTGTCAATATTGCAAATAATAATATGAATAACTTTGTCGTCTTAATTATTGATTTAATAATAATAAATATTATGCAGATGATATTGTGACAATAATTGAATCAATAATATGAGAGATATGATGCAGCAATTACTGTAGCAATAATTGAGTATAACTGAGTGACTTCTCACGTAAGGATCAATAATCAATACCGTGTGCTACTATGCAACCACGCGTATTACTTTACTTTTACTATCGGGTAGTTCAACAGTTTAACGGTAAAACTTTCGCCGTTATTTTTATAAAAAGATAATTCTGTCATTTTCTAACTAAGACAATACTTCCGTTGTGGGGTCCACCAATGATTGTGTCGTCGTACGAATATTCCCAATTAAAACGAATATTCCCCGACCAATCGAATATTATATAACCACTTGCTTACTTTGCAAAATTTGTAAATAGTACCCACAACTATAACATTATATCAAATCCACACCATAATATTCAAAAATATATTTCGAGAAAATTAATCATTATTCATAAAAGTTGGGGTCTTACAACCTCCCCTTCTTATGAAATTTCATCCTCAAAACTAGGGTGCGTACCTGGTATGTCGAAGAGGTGAGGATACCTTGACTTCATTTCAGATTCTAACTCCCAGGTCATTTCCTCAATATCGTGGTTTCTCCACAAAACTTTGACTTGAGGTATAACCTTGGAGCGTAGAATATGATCCTTCTTATCCAAGATTTTAACAGGTACCTCTTCATACGTTAAATCTTTCGCTATCTCTTCCAGTTCTAATTCAATAATGTGGTTCGGGTCTTTCACATATTTACGTAACATAGGTATGTGAAAAACGTTATGAACACGAGACATACTTGGCGGTAAGGCGAGTCTATAAGCCACGATTCCTACTCGATCGAGGATTAAAATGGGCCAATGAATCGAGGATTGAGCTTTCCTCTCTTTCCAAATCTCATAACTCCTTTCCATGGAGCAACACGTAACAACACATGATCTCCAATATTGAATTCCACGTCTGTAAGACCCCAACTTATTATTAATGAAATTTAATTTTCTCTATTTATTATTTTGAAATAGTAAGGGTTGATTTGATTAATGTGGATAGTTATGGGTAAAATATACAAATATTTCAAAATAAGCAAGTGGTTATAAAATATTCATTGTTGGGAATATTAAATCGCATTTACCTTGATCTTTTTTGTGGACCCCATAACGGAAAGCGATTGGATGAAGAAAACGACAAATATAAGTTGTTTAAAAATAACTACAGAGTTGTTACCAATTAATCATTGTTAAAAATACTCTATTGGTTAAAAACAAGATAGATACAGTATTGCACCAATTATTGATTCTTACGAAGGCACTACTCAATAATGGTTACAATAATTATCGCTCAAAGATTTTATTGATTTAATAATTCTTCGCGTTGATATTTTATATTGTTGTCATTTCAATAATTGTCATTACACAAAGATTTTTTCATTATCGAAGCAATAATTCATATTATCCGAATAATATTATTAGATAACATTATTAATGACAATGTCTAAAAGTTTGCATCTAAGGAGAGGTTTGGTCACCTAATTCAGCGCCAAAGAAAGAGAAATTCTTATTGGAAAGCCCTTCTTTTTCCGGGAAATGCACGGTCATCAATATTGTGATTCTCGTAATATTATTTGTGAATAATTAATTATTGATTCATATGATGAGGAAAATATTGATTTTATGTGGATATAGATGGAGAAAATTTTTAATGTGACAATTGTTGAAAATTGAAATTTTATCTTTTTTGATAAAATAATTCATTTAAATATATTATTATATTTTAATAATATAATAATGATGATATTTTTATGATGAATGTGGGATATATGAGTATATGTGGAGGAGGAGTATTTTTGTTACCAAAAATATTTAAAGCATGTTTTATGTGTCGGTGGACCCCATTTCTTGACTGAAATTTGATTATAGCCTGTAAAATCGTTCGTTTGTGGATTTCGGTCAATTTTTGTTTGGAATTTCGAAAAACTTTCTTCTGTAAAGTTGTAGAGAATTATATTTCCTATAAACACACGCGAGTTTTGAATTTTCTGACAAAAGGGCTATTTATTGTGAATTATTGAAGTTTCGAAGCTCCGAAATAATTGATTTTTGGAAGTTTAAAATATTTTAAATAACAAAAACGTTTTTTTCGTTATGGTGTGTTACACATGTGTGTTGAATGAGCTGAATTCAGTTCTTGGAAGGTTGGCGTGAGGAAAATTTAATTTATATATTAATATTATATTAAATTTTCGCTTGTGTTCTAAAGCATTTTCCTATAAATAGGGTGCTTAGGTTAGAATTGAAAATCACACCGTAAATCGAAGTTTTCTTTCTATATTATCGAGTTTATTCTTGTGAGTATTTTGAGTATATTTTGAGTATTGCTATAAGGTGCAAGTTCAAGTCATAGCCTATATCCGGTGTTTCAGCTAGAAGTACTGATCTTTCGAGGTAAGGGATGTTATTTTCTTTTGTAAATGATATTATTTCTTCAATATCATTATGCCAAAATATTGATCTGAAGTTTTTATCAAATTTGGAACTTTTTGGTGTCGGGGTTACTATTCACGTATACGGCACTATTCACGATTACGGCATTATTCACAGAAAAGTTAAATTTTCGTTTTTGTCCAAAATATATATTATGGATACTAGCTTTGATTGTATCCGTGTTTTGATCATTCTTGAATTTTACACCACTATGATTATTTTTGAGGTATTTTTGGACATGGATAAAACAAAGTACGAATCCTTAATCCTTAATCCTTGTCATTTTGTTTCCTTTGGATTCATTTCTTCAAAATATTTTTCATCATCCTCACCTTAAATGATGATATTATTGAATATCTTTGGCTGTAGAAAAGATGAATGATTTCGATGAATATCTTTGGCCCGTAATGCAAAAGATGAGCAGTGTTTAGATGAACATGAATTAATCGATGAATATCTTTGGCCTCAGTAGTGCAAAGATGAATATTTGATTCGAGATATATATTGATTGATGTTACAGGATAAAAGATAGATGATGAACTTTTAAATTCATACATAAAAGATAGTAGTTTGCATTCTCTACTTAACTCTTCTAATGAATTATTATTTCGGCTGCGAATATTGATTTAAAACTTGTTGTCTATTGTATTCTATCGATTTTTTCTCGTTGAAGACTAACGATAATTTGTTGTATACTATCTTAGTCATAATATTCTTTATCGGGCTAGTTGAGCTCACCCTTTTCCTTTTTGTTCCATTTTTCTTCTCGTGGAGGCGAGAATATAGCGAGTATGTAGTGGGGTATGGAATGAAGGTTCTAGAGAGAGTTGTTTAGTAGTCCTCACCATTTTTGTAAAATAATGTATCAATAAATGTGATGAGGATTTATTTGAGTATAGATATTGTCTAGAAGATAATATTTGTATTCAAACTCACAGCTTTTTCTTGTTGTAATAATAAAGTTGTACTTGTTTCGCATACCATATATTGACCTTTCGAGAATGGGTGATGTATACCTATTTTGGGGGCGCCACGGTTGGTATCGAGCTTGGGGATATGATCTCTGGCGGAGATCGGGAATAGAACTAGGAGGAGAGACGAGTAAATCCTTCGCTAGTGTGTCCTACCTAAGCTTATTTGTTAGTTGGTCAAGATATAGGGATATTATGTGATATATTGATTTCCTTAGTTAACCCTTGTTTTATGGCATGATTTGAGAATGTCGAATTCGAGAATATTAACAATGGAAATGAGATCGTGGAGACGCTCAGACTCACCAACGAGGAGAACGCGTACAGCAGGATGGCAATGTTCCTCCTGTGAACAACACCACCGCGAGATGATGAACGAGGGATGTTTAGAAGCTTTTTGCAGTTCATGCAAAATCAGACGAGGAGACTCAGATTCAAAATACTGAGGAGGAAATGATAGCAATTCACGGGTTGTCACTGTACCAAGCAAGATTCAAAGAGTTGGGACCACCGAATTTAAGGGAAAGCGGATCCGATCATGGCGGAAACATGGGTCAAGAAAATTACCAAGATATTCGATGTCTTGGGATGCACGGAGAACGAAGGTTCCATTCGCCACCTTTATGTTCCGTGGGCGAGTCGACTCATTGGTGGGAGTGCGTGAAGCATACCCATCTAGTCAAGACTCAAGATGTCTTGGGAGACATTTCAGAACTATTTAATGACAAATACTTTCACGAAAGTGTTCGCTATATGAAGGAAGTGGAGTTTATTAGACTGGAGCAGAATAACACGACGGTGTCTCAAAGACGAGGTAAAGTTTGCAGAGTTATCGTGGTTTGCACCTCATTTGGTGGAGAATGAGGAACATATACGACGCGGATGTTTTTGAGAGGTTTGAAACCCAAGATACGCACAATATCTCATTTCTCATAAATTTTCTCTCTATTCAGATGTTGTAAATGTGGCTCAATTATTAGAGTGAGATAACGAGTACTGATCAACCGAGGGACCACAACGAGGATATCTAGGAGATAGCAATCAACAAAACAACGATAACCAACGGAGAAAGAAAAAGATGGACAAAAATGGTAACCACTCTGGTGGTAATCATGGCCGTGAGAATAGAAGAAGCGAGTCGGGAGGAGATTTTAAAAGAGGAGATTTAACAACGACTATGTGAAGACGGCAGCGGTCTGGCAAAGAATCGGTTCTAAGGGAGGAGAACGACCACCGGTTATATGCTATAAATGCGGGAAAGAGGGACATATCGGTCAAACCGCCCACAACAGTTCAAGGTATGCTATAATTGTGGAAAAGAAGGACATATCGCTTCGAGATTATACGGTGAGCGAAACCTAGTTCAATGAGGGACGGTGACTCAAAAGATCATCCCGTAAAAGTCAAAGTCAATCGGTTCTCGGAAGAGCGTTTGTTGTGGACCGGTCAAAATGCGAGGAACCCAAACGAGGTGTGTAAGCTATTTATAAATTCTTGCGAAGTTTATACCTTACTTGATCTGGTGTATACCCATTCATTTATCTCTCCTACTTGTGCTCAACGTTTAAACTTGACTCCGGAGAAATTAGACTTTGACCTATCTGTGGAAACTCTGTTAGGAGAAACTTTCATCAAATCCACTGTTTATAAATCTTATTTGATTTAAGTTGGCACCATCACTTTACCTGTTGACCTTATCTCTTTAAAGATACTTGCTTTTGATGTGATTTTAGGGATTGATTGGTTAACTACTCATCATGCCAAAGTTGATTATTTTCGTAAGGTTGTTAGTTTTCATATTCCTAACCAACTTTGTTGTATTTAATTCAAGCAACTAAACCATTAAAATCAATCATCATCATATCTAATCATAAAGCTATTCGTTTATTGAAAAAGCGGATGTTAAGCTTTCTTAGCCCATGTTATGGATTTGAATAAAGACACGTCAAATTTGAATAATATTCTCGTTGTTATTGACTTTCCGACGATTTCTGAAGAACTTCCTGGCCTACCCCTTTAACGTGAAGTTGAATTCTTTATTGATCTTGAACCCGATACAAAGCCCATTTCTAAAACCCCATATCGAATGGCTCTATTGAACTTCGTGGAGTTAAAGGTCTAACTACTGTGAATTGTTGGACATCGGTTTCATTCGGCTAGTACATCTCCTTGGGGTGCTCTGTTTTATTCGTAAAGAAGAAAGATGGAGTATGCGACTTTTGTATTGACTATCGGAATTGAACCATGTCACCATCAAGAATAGGTATCCTCTACCTCGTATTGATGACTTGTTTGACCAGCTTGCAAGGGGCATAATTTTTTTCAAAGATCGATCTTCGATTCGGATATCATCATTTGAAGATTAGAATCGAGGATATTCCAAAGACCGCCTTTAGAACTCCGATGCGGGCATTATGAATTCTTAGTCATGTCTTTCGGATTGACTAATGCTCCCGCGACTTTCATGGATATGATGAACCGAGTATTCAAGGAATATTTGGATCGGATTCGTTGTTGTCTTTATTGATGACATCCTCATATATTCCAAAAGTCATGAAGATCATGAGCACCATTTGAAGCTGGTACTCCAAAGGCTTCGTGAAAACAAACTATATGCCAAATTAAAGAAATGCGAGTTCTGGCTTGAGGAAGTAGCATTTCTTGGGCACGCGTCAGTGTCAAAACATGGAGTATCCGTGGACCCGACGAAGATTGAAACAATACAAAGTTGGGAGCAATCAAGTTCGGTGGCCATCAAGCACGTAGCTTTTTGGGCTTAGTGGTTATTATCGGAGATTCGTGGAAGGATTTTCTCGAATCACTACTCCATTAACTCGGTGACTCGACTTTAAAAGATATAAAATTCGTATGGAACGAGGAATGCGAGAAGAGTTTCCAAGAGCTCAAGAGGAGACTCATTTTGGCACATGTTCTAACAATACCATCTGGTTCGGATGGATTTGTTATCTACAGCGATGCTTCGGGCAAAGGGTTAGGATGTGTTCTCATGCAACGTGGGAAAGTCATAGCTTTATGCCTCGCGACAACTTAAAGAATATGAGAGGAATTATCCTACTCATGATCTAGAGTTAGCAAAGCATTGCTTTTTTGCGCTAAAGATATAGAGGCACTATCTATATGGGGAGAAAGTGGAGATATATCCAGACCATAAAAGCCTTAAATATTTCTTCACTCAAAAAGAACTCATCATGCGGCAGCGACGTTGGCTCGAGCTATTGAAAGACTACGACCACACTATTCAATACCATCCTGAAAAGCGAACGTAATAGCCGACGCATTGAGTAAAAGATCATATGCCAGGAATGAGTGCGATGATGTCAAGTATACGCATTGAGCCAACTTTAATAGAAAAGTTAAGGTTGCTCAAGCCACCGAGGCCGAGTCGATGCATATGAAGAAGAAAGTACAAGAGGGTGCTATTCCAAAAACGAGAATTGATGAAGAAGGAATACTTGAGTCCACTCTGCACTTTGTGTCCCTAACGACTGATTTGAAGTACAAGATTATGATAGAGGCACACATATACACCATTTGCAATCCATCTGGAAGTACCAAAATGTATCGTGATCTTGACATACATTTTGGTGGAACAATATGAAGAGAGAGATTGCAAAGTTTATCTCAATGTGTTTAACTTGTCAACGTAAAAGCGGAGCATCTAGTACCTAAGGGTCTGTTGCAACCACTTGAGATTCCGAAATGGAAGTGGGAACACATTACCATGGATTTCAATTACGGGTCTTCCTACGGTTTCTCAAGGCATCAATGCTATTTGGGTTATTGTTGATAGATTAACCAAGTCCGCTTCATTTCTTGCCGACACTGGAGACTTATTCCTTGAACGTCTTGCTAGTATATATGTAAATGAGATTGTGAGATTGCATGGCATGCCAAGATCCATAGTTTGGATCGTGACCCAAGATTCACTTCAAGATTTTGGGTTAGCTTGCAAAAAAGCTATGGGCACGGATTTACGATTGATTCGCATACCATCCTCAAACGGACGAACAATCGAGAGGACTATTCAAACTCTTGAAGATCTATTAAGATTACGTGTCCTAGACTTCAAGGGCAATTGGGATAAGTATTTACCATTGGTGGAATTCTCCTACAACAACAGCTTATCGAGCAAGTATAGGTGTGGCTCCATTCAAGCATTATATGGGACGAAAATGTCGCTCTCAAAGTATGTTGGGACGAGGTGGGTGAAGAAACATTGTTGGGACTCGAGTTGGTACGTATTATGACTATGGAAAAGATCCAAATGATTCGAATAACGTATACAAAGCAAGCACAAGATCGACAAAAGAGTTATGCGGATCTTCATCGAAAGGACGTGAAATTTAGTATAGGGGATCATGTATTGTTGCGAGTTGCTCCATGGAAGGGAGTTACAAGATTTGGGAAGAGAGGAAAGCTCAATCCACGATTTATTGGTCCATTTCAAATTCTTGACCGAGTAGGAAATGTAGCCTATAGACTCGCGTTACCTCGAGTATGTCTTAATGTATTTCGTTTCATAATGTATTTCATATCCGCATTTCGTAAATATGTGAAAGACCCAAACCACGTTATAGAGTTAGAACCAGGACGAGATAGCCAAGACTTAACGTATGAGGAGGTACCTATCAAGATCTTGGATAGGAAGGAGCATGTCCTACGCGCAAAGGTCATACCACAAGTTAAAGTTTTGTGGAAGAATTATGCTATAGAGGAAATGACCTGGGAAGTGGAAACGGAAATGAAAGCGAGGTATCCTTACCTTTTCGAAACACCAGGTACGTACGTCAATTTCGAGGACGAAACTTTATAAGGAGGGTAGGTTGTAAGACCCCAACTTATTATTAATGAAATTTAATTTTCTCTATTTATTATTTTGAAATAGTAAGGGTTGATTTGATTAATGTGGATAGTTATGGGGAAAAATACATAAATATTTCAAAATAAGCAAGTGGTTATAAAATATTCATTGTTGTTTGGGAATATTCGTTTGGTCGTGGAATATTCTTAACATTTGAGAATATTCGCATTTGACGGTAGCGATCTTTTGTGGGCCCCATAACGAAAGCTTATGGATGAAGAAAACGACAAATATAAGTTGTTTAAAAATAACTGCAGTAGTTGTTATTCAGTATTATCTTTGTTAAAAATACTCGAGTGGTTAAAACACAAGAAGATTTGCAGTATTGCACCAATTATTGATTCTTACGAAGGCACTACTCAATAATGGTTCTGATAATTATCGCTCAAAGATTTTATTGATTTAATAATTGCTTTGCGTTGATATTTTATATTCTTTGTCGCTTCAATAATTGTCATTACACATTATTTTTATTATCGAAGCAATAATTCATATTATCCTGAATAATATTATTAGATAACATTATTGGCAATGTCTAGAAAGTTCTGTCTAAGGAGAGGTTTGGTCACCTAATTCAATTGGCCAAGAAGGAGAAATTCTTATTGGATAGCCCCTCTTTCCTGGGAAATGCACGGTTGTCAATATATTGTGATTCTCGTAATATTATTTGTGAATAATTAATTATTGATTCATATGATGAGAAAAATATTGATTTTATGTGGATATAGATGGAGAAAATTTTAATGTGACAATTGTTGAAAATTGAAATTTTATCTTTTTTGATAAAATAATTATTTAAATATATTATTATATTTTAATAATATAATAATGATGATATTTTTACGATGAATGTGGGATATATGAGTATATGTGGAGGAGGAGTATTTTTGTTACCAAAAATATTTAAAGCATGTTTTATGTGTTGGTTGGACCCCATTTATTGATTGAAATTTGATTATACTTTTCGTAAAATCGCTTGTTTGTAGATTTCATCCAATTTCTGTTTGAAATTTGGAAAACTTTCTTACGTAAAATTGTAGAGAATTGAATTTCCTATAAAAACTCGCGTGTTTTGAATTTTTCGATAAAAGGGCTATTTATTGTGAATTATTGAAGTTCAAGTTCAAATAATTGATTTTGGAAGTTTAAAATATTTTAAATAACAAAAACGTTTTTTTTCATTATGGTGTGTTACACATGTGTTGAATGAGCTGAATTCAGTTCTTGGAAGGTTGGCGTAGGAAAATTTAATTTATATATTAATATTATATTAAATTTTCGCTTTTAGTGTTCTAAGCATTTTCCTTTAAATAGGTGCTTAGGTTAGAATTGAAAATCACACTAAACTCAAGTTTTCTCTTTATATTATTATCATTATTCTTGTGAGTATTTTGAGTATATTTTGAGTATTGCTATACTGATTGTAAGTTCAAGTCATAGCCTATATCCAGGTGTTTCAAATTTTAAATCTTGATCTTTCGAGGTAAGGGATGTTATTTTCTTTTGTAAATGATATTATTTCTTCAATATCATTATGCCAAAATATTGATCTCAAGTTTTTATCAAATTTGGAACTTTTTGGTGTCGGGGTTACTATTCACGATACTCAAGATTATTCACGATATCTGACTATTCACGAAATACTAAGACTATTCACGTAAAAGTTAAATTTTCATTTTTGTCCAAAATATCTATTATGGATACTAGCTTTGATTGTATCCATGTTTTGATCATTCTTGAATTTTACACCACTATGATTATTTTTGAGGTATTTTTTGGACATGGATAAAACAAAGTACGAATCCTTAATCCTTAATCCTTGTCATTTTGTTTCAATCGGATTCGTTTCTTTAAAAATATTTTTCATCATCCTCAGTCTTAAATGATGATATTATTGAATATCTTTGGCCTGTAGTGCAAAGATGAATGATTTCTGATGAATATCTTTGGCCCGTAGTGCAAAGATGAACAGGTGTTTAGATGAACATGACCAACTGATGAATATCTTTGGCTCAGAGTGTAAAGATGAATATTTGATTCAGATATATATTGATTGATGTTACAGGATAAAAGATGAGCGATGAACTTTTAAATTCATACATAAAAGATAGTAGTTTGCATTCTCTACTTAACTCTTCTAATGAATTATTATTTCATGCGAATATTGATTTAAAACTTGTTGTCTATTGTATTCTATCGATTTTTCCTGTTGAAGACTAACGATAATTTATTGTATACTATCTTAGTCATAATATTTCTTTTATCGGGCTAGTTGAGCTCACCCTTTTTCTTTTTGTTCCATTTTTCTTCTCGTGAGGCGAGAATATAATAAGGGGGTTGAATAGATCCTTTTTATCAAAAAATTACTTTTTTTGAATCTTGGGTCTCGATGTCAAATTGATATTGCATCATATTTAAGTATACGACAAACATGAAAGAATCAAATCTTTTCTAGTTTATGCATTGTTCATTTTAAAGTAATGCACAAACATAAGAATAAGTAAAAGTAAAAGGATCCCTTCATTGATATATTCATAATCATACATACATCATTGTTCATTGGGTTAGTTTAGTTGTAAGCAAAGCTAGAACATACATAGCAGCTTATAGTAGCTTATGTATATAATGTAAATGACATAATGTAAAAGACACAAGAGGTTTTAAGTGGTTCAGAGACTCAAGCTCCTAATCCACTCTTCCGCTTTCAACTAAAAGATTTCCACCAAGGAAGGCAAGCAACCTCGAATCTCTACGATTCCTTCAAGGCCGCCGCCATTTTGGGACTTCAGCTCACTAAGAACTCTTCAAGGCCGCAGCAATTGGGACTCCTCTAGTTCCCTAGAACTCTTCAAGCCCAAAGCAGTTTGGAACTCTATTTAGTCCCTTCGACAAGGACCCTTTGGCCTCGCTTTGTTTAGTCCCTCCTGACAAGGACCCTCTGGGCCCCGCTTCATTTAGTCCTCTCCGACAAGGACCCCTCAGCCCCGCTTCGTTGAGTTGTTTGTTTGTTGTTGTGAGTTTTGCTGTCGAGTCGCTAAGATGTCTTCATGCTCAACATCTTCTATCCTTAGTACTTTGCTTGATCATCCTTGAAGAGCAGTTGAGTGTTGCATGATGCTCACTTCTTAGGTTGCTCAACTACTCCGGATGACCCTCGATGAACCGCTTGAAGATCATTCTCTTGGTACTTGATGGCCGCGCATGAGAGGCTTCTAAGACGACCGTAAGCTCTTCTCGTTAGTACTTAGAAGCTTTCATGCTTGACACCAAGACGGCTTTTTTGTGATCTCCCTCTCGCTACTCGATGCCTTCTCATGATGGACTTGCTAAGATGACCGTAAGCTCTTCTCTATTGTATTTTAGAGTCTTCCCATGATGGACATCCAGATGGCATGATGCTCTTCTTTCTCTGCAGCTCGTAACACTCTTCATGTAGTAGAACTCTCACTTCTACATAGTAGAACTCACACTTCTACTTACTTTTCGATGATCGACTTCCGAGTGTTCTTGGTGGATCGTAGAGAGAGTGAGCCTTCTGACTCACTATCACATGGTTTGGATCACCCACCTTTTCTCAAAAATACACAACCCAAAGAAACCTTTGATCTTTGAAGCTCTTTCTCATTTATACTTCTTCCCAATCCTTCCGTTGAAAGTAACCGTTGAAGGCTATTCAAATATCTTCACAGATCTCAAGTTGCTTTGATGTAGATCGCTTGATGTGACTTGTCATACTTTTTCTCGACGTCAGTAGCTTCATCGTTTCACCTACCCCGCCGATGTATCACTTTACCGTCTCAAAGGTGTCAAGACTTTATATTCTTCCGATTTCTAGATCGAGGTTGTCCTTTGCATCGATGCTCTCAATAAGCACTTGTTCAATATTACCCTTCGATTGAACCGCTGCCAATGCTTCAGCCTTCGTGTATTCGAACTCTACGATTCTCGATGCACGCCTTCAAGGACTCGATCGTAGTGTCTTGTTGATTGTTGCTCGTCGACTAGTAGAGTTAACACTACGATCCTCAAGAGTGTTGATTGATCTTCAATGTAGAACACCTCTTCCTCAGACAGCAAAGGCTTCAATACTTCGCTTTGCTTCGATCGTTTCTCGACATCGATGGCCTAATTCTTGCTCCGTCCCCTCTCAATATCAAGACACTTCAGATTTGTGGCGCTGGCCCAAATTTTGCTTTTCTCCCGTGATCTTCCGCTCACTTATCATCAATGAACCGACCGCACTTAATCACTTTAGCCTTGCTTCTTCGTAAGTCGACCAAGATCTCTGCTCACCTTCCATCGGTTCTTTCTTTGTTCGACAAACACTACGATCTTGGTTGCTTCCAAGATCGCTTGTCTTCAGACACTTGATAGTTACGCATTAGTCGATTTTTTCCTTAGTCACTTTCAAGTCTTCTTCGATCTCCTTGGAAGACTTCATCACTTAATGGCCTTACACCTCAATCTTAATGCCGATTGGTTCAGTGCCGAGATCTTCGTTAGCCTCGCATGCCATTCGCTGAAAGTGCTCTCGTTCTTTATCGTGGAATGCATCTTTGCAAAGGCCAACCAGAGGCTTCATATCTTCGATATTTTGGGAGTGCTCATTCATTGAGAACCGTGATTCCGCTTCTACGATTCTCGACTTAGCATTGTGAGCACTTTCTATTGAGTCATAGTTCAAGACTCTACGATTCAAATTTTCTACGTGCAGAGACACTACGATCCCGAGATCGAGATATCGACACTCTACGATTTCTCGCCAGGCTTGTTGTTTCATCCGATCTTGCTCGATCACGATCTCGTGATATAATCAATAGATTTCTATTTAACTCAGAGTGTGATCTACGATCCTCGACTTGGCTTCGCAGATCAAGAGATTTCTACGACTCGAGTGTAGTCTACGCTTTCTCTTGCTTTTGGCAGATGACCCGATTCTGGCCTACCAGAAAGGTGTTATCTCACGATTCTCGAACACGACTTCCTCAAAGACACTACGATCCCGAGGAAGCTCTTCTCGATACACTACGATCCTTCTTCATTTCCCCTCGCAAGCCTACATTTAACTCCGAGATCTACTATCTCAGATACTCCTATTCCTACTCGATAGCTCCCGAAAGTTAACCTCGACTCACCGCGATCATTTACTTTCGTGCAAAGGTGCTCGATTTATCGACTAAGCCTATCTATTACATCATAAGATCAACCTAACAAGCTTGATCTTTCTATATTTATAGTCCTTGTACATCATTTCTTTTTAAGGACTTTACAAAGTCTATTTTGCTTTTACGTAGGATCAACCTAACATATTTGATCAATTCATTCTAAGTCCTTGTACATATATTTCTATTATCTATCACAGGACTTTATAACTTTTCTTAATGCAAGCATACTTGATATATTATTCATTCATTATATATATATATATATATATATCATAATCAAATCATATATAAATAGGAATAGCATTCACATGCTTATTCCCCATAATCTCCCCTATTTGATTATAACAAAAATAATAAGTGCATATGCATGTTATGAATGAATCTTATATATAAAGTGAGCAAATGATTTCTAAAATAGCTTAATCATGAATGTCATTTATATTGATATGGCAATTTATACATTAAGACATTCTACATCCCGGATCCGTAACATTCCTAACAGATTAGAGATGTACCTCCTGGCTCCACGTGTTTTTCTGGATGCTTGTTGATCGCCTACTCATCTTTTTTCTTCTTGCTCTTGCTTCCCCTCGATGATGACCTTCTATCTTTGCTTGGCTCCCCTTCATCACCTTTTCCGATCCGCTCCCCTTCACTTCTTCATGATTTTTTGGTATCATCATCTTCAGTCCCCCCTCGATGATGATTCTTTATCCGCCGCTACTTTCTTCTTCTTCGACTTCTTCTCCCTTAACCCTCCGCTTCTTCTTCGAGTGCCTTTTGCTCCTCTTCTTTCTTCGCCTCTTTTCTCCCCTTTTTGTCATCAATCATTCGAGAGAGTCGCCCATGTTGGACATAAGTCGCCCATCGTAGAGGAGTTTGCAACTTCAAACTTTAGTTCTTGGTCGGCCGAGCTCAAGTCAGCATGTAGAAGGACTATTTTCAGATCATCAATCTTGTCGAGAGGGCTTTGATCCGCTTTCAGATTGGCCTCTCCGAACTTGTAGAGCTACCGCTTTCGATCTTGGATGGGCTTCTCGATAGATGTTATCTCTCTCGAGTTCGAGAGATACATCACCAAGATAGCTTCAAGTTTCAGGCCGGAAAGAATCATCTCCTCGTCATTGCCTCGCTTCGTGATTCTTCAATGAGCATAGATATCTTCTTGCTTAGATCATCGAGCTCTTCAAGAGTTCCTCGCCCAAAGCAGTTTGATCCTCTTGATTGGCGCCTTCAGTCGAAAGTAATGGATCGACTCACGATCATCATCTTTGGACAGATTTTCAAAGGTTCGATAAATCAACAATCGTGGAGTACCAATTGCTTCAGAGAGGATGATGGAGTGTCCGATAAGTAGTGCTTGATCATAAGAAGGCTTTTGGTTTTGGACTTGCATCATCGCTAGTAGAGAGAGAGTGAATGACTTCACGATTAGCTCCTTGGTCATGTTCCTTCTTCCTTCGTAATCCACTCTACGATCGTAGGGGATATAGAGATTCTCACCGTCGATAGACCTCAAGTGAGGTCGGTCTTTGATTAGTTTGGTAGCAAACTTCTTTACTCTTGGAAAGTTCGAGCCACCATTTATATGCTTGAAACCGCTTGTAACACCAATCAAGGAGCTTCCATCTTTTTCAAGAAGGGCCTCGAGCCATGGCATCCATCGAAGAACCATCTTTCGTGGAGATCATCCGTTAGATCATTTGATACTTCCTCTACTATACTTACACAAATTTTTCAGAGAGGGAATCGGATAATCTTTTTGTTCTACTCGCTTTTCGAGGTGCGTAACTGTAATCTCCTTTAATCTCTCTCTCTCTCTTCCTTCTCGAACTTTTTGATTATTTTCAAAGCAGGAATTCTTCTAGTCGCATTTCATTATCGTAACCTTCTTCGATCATCTTCAATGTAAAAATCCTTCTAGCCGAAGTTTCATTATCGTAACCTTCTTCTTCAAGCAAGTATTTCTCGATTTTTCTTCTTCACCGCCGGCTCCATCTTCAAAGACTTTCTCCCGGGATACAGACTCATCATCACTTAATTCGATGATGGCATTTGATCGCCATCGCTCCTTTTGAGGCAAACGGGCTTGCAAACTGTAGCTTCTCTCTTCTTCGTGGAGGTTCAATTATTGGAGACATCGATTCTTCTTCTTCTTCGTTCTCACTCTCTCTTGCTCAATGTACATACTTCTTTGGAATTTCAAGACCGATAGGGCAGATTCTTCTTTCTTCGACTCATTACTTCTCGAGTCATCATGAGGGCTTTCGGATCGAGGGACATTTTCATCTTCTTTCGAAAGTGGTATTTTTCTCACCCATTCTCTCGGGCTCGTTGGGGCAAGTGGCATTTGGGGATGCGCTTTGATCACTTTACAATTTCTTTTTTCATCATCGAGTGGCTTCTCCGAGAATCGCCATGGGACTTGAGCATTTTTCTTCATCGCTAGCTTCAGACTTTCTTTCATCACATCGCCTTCATTCTCATTGGATGTCGATCGTGGGATCGGACCACATTTTAGTTTCTTTCTCTTCACGACTTCACGTCCCTTTCTTCAAATAGATGTATTGATTTGAGAAGCTAAGGTCGGTTTGTCATCCACCTTAGCTTTGTCGATCGTCCTCAAGCAACCCGCCGCTTCTTCTTTTTTGTGGTTTTTCAGTAGTTGGGCCTTTTCTTCTTTATCCTTGTTCACGGAGGAAACTCTCCTCGTGGGGCTCGAGCTTTCTTAAGCATTACCAAATTTTCTTTCACCACTTTTGATTTCTTCCTAGTCATGTGATTTCACCGCCGCAGAGTCACCGGACTCAGAGAGCTCTCTCTTCTTTACTATCTTCTCTTCTTTGCAGAGGCTCTCATCACGCTTCCCAATGCCGCCACCCTTTTGTTTCTCCTTGGGGTTCTTCTTCCAGCTTCTCAAATAACTCGTGGAGACATCACCTTGTGCACATTCAAGGCTTCTCCTCATCTTCCTTGATTTTCCCTCCTAGTTTCTTCTTCGTAATGATACTCAAGAACCTTCCATGAAATACCTCGTCAAATGGGCTTCTTCTCAATTTCTTCTCTACCCACTTAGAGATACGATCAAACAAAATGGCTCCAAAGTCAATTTGTTTCTTCGTAACTATAATCGACATTATCTTCTTCGCTTGTTGATCAATCACCGATCATGTGCAAAGTGTTTTTACACAAGATGCACTTTCCTACAATTTCAAAGCAAAGAACTCATACTCTTCGTGGAATTCCTTCTTCTTCATGTCTTTGAAGCTAGGGTTTTTTTGGTATCCCATCAACTCCTTCGCTCATTTCGATGTCGACATCTTCAAGGTTCTTCACTTTCGGCTAGGGAAACCGGCATTGATTAAGGTCAAGATTTCAGCTTCGTAATCCGACCTTTAACCTTGGTAGAAAGAGTTCCAGAGTTTATGGAGACGTTTGAGTAGAACTCCTTAACTGTGTCAATGTATACACGAGTACTCGCGCCGAGACATTCTCAAAACCAGCCTTCCTTTTTTATTTAGTCTAAGTATGTCCCTCGAACTTCTTTCTCCGATTTCTCAAACGATTTGGTTCCAAGTCAATGCCGGTGATAACTTGCCGCTTCTCCATTTGAATCGCTCAAGACCGTGGGTGTTTGATTTAGAGAGATTTATGCGAGACGGTCGATCGAGATTTGGTAATGCTCGAGAGTTAATCGATTTTGCTCTTGAAAAGCTTTCTAGTGGTTTTGAAAATGGGAGGGAGAAAGGTTCGATATCTTTTGGTAATCGCTCGCAGATTTGAAATCGCCTTTATGGCGCCTTCTAACTCAGATACTCAAAGTGATGTGTCAACTATCCATTGGTTCACGACGCTGCCCAAGAATGAGTCAGAACTCCTCACAACTTTTCGCTTATTTCAAGAGTGGACATTTAATTGACGTGGCTTTGACCGTTGACCTTTTGATTCGTAGAGTGGCATGATGAGGCGCCTATAGACTCTACGATTTCCTTTGTCGACTCAACGATCAACTTCTAAGAGATGCCGCAGTTGGATGGCTTCATTTTCCTCCTTTCTTCGATGCAAAGATAGCTCAATCACCGATGTATTCGAACTTATCTCCTCAACTTGAACGGGCTTAGCAGATGTCTCATTCTTTCATGCCTCCTGTGAACCGGAATACCCTTTGGTAGGACTACGATCGCTGAGTTGTCTTCTTCGATCGCCGAGGTTGCACTCACGATCGCTTAGATAGCAGATTACGATCGCTGAGCTCAGTACCACAATCGCTTAGTCCCTCTTCAAGTTCAACTCTACGATCGCTGATCGACTTTGGTTCTTTTGAGATGAACTAGATCAAGCATTCCTTCTGGGATAAGGTAGCTCAGGAAGGGCCAACCTCTTAGAGTTAGCTAAGGGTCAGGTTTGTCCCTGAGGCGCTTTCCAGATGAAATACTAAGGCAATGATTTTCAATGACATCTCATTAGACCTTTTCTGATGGGGAGGTCTTTCTACCACTCCGATATCTCGTGATTGTCGAAATCGTGGTGTCCTTTCGCTTTTTACACTACGATCATGTGTTCGATCGTAGAACTTCACGATTATGGATCGGGTGGTCAAGGGTTATCAAGAGTACGCTTTGAGACGCTCCTACCGACTATGGATCTTCATTTCGTTCATCACCACAAAGTTTTGGGACTCAGAATCGGGTACATCTCTTCCGTGTTTAATAGTGTGTTATTCCTTCAATGTATCACCGCTTCCCCATTGTTGATGTCGTTTTCTCAGATAGATGTGATTCCTTCTTCATGTTCATTTGAAGGTCGCCAAAACATTCCTCCTCCTTTCGAATCGAATCATCATCGCTGCTTAGTTTTCCTCAGATCGTAGAGATGAGTATTTTCGTGGATCGATCACTCTACGATCATTCGACAAAGACTACTTAACGTAGTCTTCTTTCGACATATCCTTTGTTTTGAGAAGTTCGCTCAGAAAGAACTCCTTTTGTCTTAAGCTCAATGATCTTCGCAGAGCTTCCTCGAGGATCCTTTTCATAAAGCATGTCCTTTCGATATGGGCACATAGTAATCCTCTTTATCTTCTCGCTGCACGGCATGCTCCCATATACAATTTGCAGCCCATGTGAGCTCCATTTCTGCTTAGCTCAGAGGGTCTTCAAGGATGTGCTTGGACATATAGAACCTTATCGACTCATCTCTCAATGCCCTTAGCCTTCTTCTCACGGGTCGAGTCCTATTGAATGAAGTCTTCGCTTCAAGATTCCTTAGTGTGGTCGACCGACCAAGTACCGCAGTTTAAGTATATTTCTACTTTTGGTCCCCATTGTTGAATGGGTCCCGCTAGGTTAGTTTTCTAAACCCCTATTCCTCTTAATCGGATAATCATCATGTTTATCACCAATGTATATATATTCATGCATGCAACTATCTGAGAGATAATACATTTTGAGATGCATGATGATGAAGTGAGTGTGTGTAGGATTTGACAATTAATGACACACTCTTTATCTATGATGGTTTCATCATTTATCGGGTTATGTTCACAATGTTTAAGTGTTCACAGAGTGTGAATCAACTCTACGATTTATGAGTATCTAGTTGATTGATGGATGTGATCAGCTTTACAAATCAACAAGATCCTCTAGAATCGATCATTCTCTCTCAGTGTTGTCAAACACTTAGAAATATAAAGCTCAGACATACATACATAAAGCACATCAAAGAATGATTACTTAACATAAAATTCATTTGGTTCAGGATACTTTTACGATCTATTCAGATTTTCTTCAAGATGTCATCTTCAAATTTAAAACTTGTTAAAGAGAAAGTTTGTAGACATTTGAATTTTCCATCTTCGCACTACTATTTCTCTCTTCACCTTTTTAGGTAGATTATACACTTTCGATGTAATACCGCCATAGTTCATAAGATGGTGCAAATATGATGTATACATTAATAATGGTGAGGAACCGTGCACCTTTTTACCGCCGCTTTTTAATACCATTTACCTTAGATATACCGAGTTCGTGTATCGATGTGCATAGCTTTTACTTTTGCTCCTTTTTATTTTAATGCTCTTGTTGGCCTTTCATCAATCACCGTGGTCTTGAAGATGTAGATCAAGAGAATCGTAAGATTAAGATCTTCGACATCTTTGAGTTTACAAAGATAGCACCCATTGTTGGTTGGTCACTCATAAGTTTGAGAAGATCTTCTTTCTCCTCTCGATCAAGATTTCTTAGTACGCGTGGACCTCTTCATCTTTCAGATCGATGAATGCTTTACTCTTTGTCACCGATGTCTTTTGCTTTCTTTCTCGTCTCGTCTTCGACAACAAGATCGATCGCAGCTAGGATTGGTCTTGTTGATATAGCAATCGAGGATATGGACCAACTGAGCAGCCTTCTGTGTGTATACACATTTTTACTATATACAATATTTCCAACGTGTGAGCTCTTTCAAGATATAACAAGTTACTTACTACTAAACTAAGTTTAGAACAATGTTAGTGTTTGGGATCGCACTCAAAGCGATTAGCTTTTGAATATAGCATGAGAACTCGCTTCTCGATACCAATTGTTAGTTCCTGAGGGCACAATAGATCTAGAAGGGGGGGTTGAATAGATCTTTTTATTTCAAATACTTTTTTAGTTTATGTCAGATTGTTCATATTTAAGTATATGACAAACATAAGAATCTTTTCAAGCACAAATGAATAAGTAAAAGATTCCCTTCATTGATATATTCATAATCATACATACATTGTTCGTCAGGTTAGTTTAGTTGTAAAGCTAGCTAGAACATACATACATAGCTATATAGCAGCTTATGTATATAATGTAAATGACATAATGTAAAAGACACAAGGGGTTTTAAGTGGTTCAGAGACTCAAGCTCCTAATCCACTCTTCTGCTTTCAACTAGCAGGATTTCTACTAAGGAAGGGCAGCACCCGAATCTCTACGATTCCTTCAAGGCCAGCAGCCTTGGGACTTCAGTTCACTAAGAACTCTTCAAGGCCAGCAGCCTTGGGACTCCTCTAGTTCCCTAGGAACTCTTCAAGCCCAAAGCAGGCTTGGAACTTCATTTAGTCCCTTCGACAAGGACCCTTTGGCCCTGCTTTGTTTAGTCCTCCGGACAAGGACCCTCTCGCCCTCGCTTCATTTAGTCCCTCCGACAAGGACCCTCAGCCCCGGCTTCGCTTGAGTTGTTTGTTTGTTGTTGTTGAGTTTGCTGGCCGAGTCGCTAAGATGTCTTCATGCTCTGAACATCTTCTATCCTTAGCAGCTTGGCTTGATCATCCTTGAAGAGCAGCTTGAGTGTTGCATGATGCTCAGCTTCTTAGGTTGCTCAACTACTCCGGATGACCCTCGATGAACCGCTTCAAGATCATTCTCTCTTGGTACTTGATGGTCGCACATGAGAGGCTTCTAAGATGATCGTAAGCTCTTCATAGTACTTAGAAGTTTTCTCACGCTTGACACCAAGATGGCTTTTGTGATCTCCCTTCGCTACTCGATGCCTTCTCATGATGGACTTGCTAAGATGACCAGAAGCTCTTCTCTATTGTACTTAGAGTCTTCCCATGATGGACATCCAGATGGCATGATGCTCTTCTTCTCTCTCAGCAGCTCGTAACACTCTTCATGTAGTAGAACTCTCACTTCTACATAGTAGAACTCACACTTCTACTTCTTTTTCGATCCGACTTCGAGTGTTCTGGTGGATCGTAGAGTGAGCCTTCTGACTCACTATCACATGGTTTGGATCACCCACCTTTTCTCCAAAATACACAACTCCAAAGAACCTTTGATCTTTGAAGCTCTTTCTCATTTATACTTCTTCCCAATCCTTCCGCTGGAAAGTAACCGCTGAAGGCTATTCAAATATCTTCACAGATCTCAAGTCGCTTTGATGTAGATCGCTTGATGTGACTTGTCATACTTTTTCTCGACGTCATAGTTCATCGCTTCACCTACCCCGCCGATGTATCACTTTAATGTCTTCAAGGTGTCAAGACTTTTATTTCTTTCCCGATTTCTAGATCGAGGTTGTCCTTTTGCATCGATGCTCTCAATAAGCACTTGTTCAAATATTACCCTTCGATTGAACCGCTGCCAATGCTTCAGCCTTCGTGTATTCGAACTCTACGATTCTCGATGCATATCTTCAAGGACCTCGATCGTAGTGTCTTGTTGATTGTTGCTCGCCGACTAGTAGAGTTAACACTACGATCCTCAAGAGTGTTGATTGGATCTTCAAAGAACACCTCTTCCTCAGATTGTGCAAAGGCTTCAATACTTCGCTTCATTTCGATCGTTTCTCGACATCGATGGCCTAATTCTCGCTTTCGTCCCGTCCCTTCAATATCAAGACACTTCAGATTTGGGCGCTGGCCCAAATTGCTTTCTCTCCCGTGATCTTCCGCTCACTTATCATCAATGAACCGACCTCGACTTAATCACTTTAGCCTTGCTTCTTCGTAGGTCGACCAAGATCTCTGCTCACCTTCCATCGCTTCTCTTTCTTTGTTCGACAAACACTACGATCCTGGTTGTTTCCAAGATCGTTGTCTTTCAGACACTTGATAGTTAATCGATTAGTCGATTTTCCTTAGTCGTCACTCAAGTCTTCTTTCGATCTCCTTGTGGAAGACTTCATCACGAATGGCCTTACACCTCAATCTTAATGTCGATTGGGTTTGTGCCGAGATCTTTCGTTAGCCTCGCATGCCATTCGCTGAAAGTGCTCTCTCGTTCCCTTTATCGTGGAATGCATCTTTGCAAAGTACAACCAGAGGCTTCAGATCTTTGGATATTTGGGAGTGCTCATTCGCTGAGAACCGTGATTCCGCTTCTACGATTCGACTTAGCATTGTGAGCACTTCTTTTGAGTCATAGTTTTGCACTCTACGATTCAATTTCTACTGCAGTGACACTACGATCCCGAGATCGATATCGACACTCTACGATTTCGCCGCCAGGCTTGTTGTCTTCATCCGATCTTGCTCGACCACGATCTCTCAGATATAATCAATAGACTCTATTTAACTCAGAGTGTGATCTACGATCCTCGACTTGGCTTCAAGATCATAGACTCACGACTCGAGTGTAGTCTACGCTTTCGCTTCTTCGCTTTCTCAGCAGATGACCTGGCCGGCTTCAGAAAGCAGTCAGTCTCTCACGATTTCAACACGACTTCCTCAAAGACACTACGATCCCGAGGAAGCTCTTCTCGATACACTACGATCCTTCTTCGCTTCCTCAGCGCTCCATTAACTCCGAGATCTACTATCTTCAGATACTCTTATTCCGCCTCGATAGCTCTCCCGAGTTAACCTCGACTCACCCGGCAGATCACGACTTCGGTGCAAAGGTTTCGACGATCGACTAGCCTATCTATTACATCATAAGATCAACCTAACAAGCTTGATCTTTCTATATTTATAGTCCTTGTACATCATTCATTTTTTTAAGGACTTTACAAAGTCTATTTTTTTTTTACGTAGGATCAACCTAACATATTTGATCAATTCATTCTAAGTCCTTGTACATATATTTCTATTATCTATCACAGGACTTTATAGACTTTTCTTAATGCAAGCATACTTGATATTATTCATTCATATATATATATATATATATATATATCATATATATATATATATATCATAATCAAATCATATATAAATAGGAATAGCATTCACATGCTTATTGGTGTATGTGAAGATCACGATACATTTTGGTACTCCCAGGATGGATTGCAAACGGTGTGTTGTGCGCCTTCATCATGATTTTATACTTTAAGTCAGAATCGTTAGGAACACAAAGTCTAGAGTTGACTCGAAGTATTCCTTCTTCATCGATTCTTCCTTCTGAAATAGCAACTTCTTTCACTTTCTTCCTCATACGCGTCAGCTCCAGGTCTGTAGCTTGAGCATCTTTAACTTTATCGATTAAAGTCGGCTCTACTCGTATATTCGCCATCATCACATGGGTCCTTGGAGTCTTTAACTCTATCTCCATCCATTATAAGTCATATAAAATGGGCCTTTGCGTTGACAATAATGCACTCGTACCCGCATATGATCTTCTACTCAATGCATCAGCTACTACGTTCGCTTTTCTAGGATGGTATTGAATGGTATGATCGTAATCTTTCAATAGCTCAAGCCATCGTCGTTGCCGCATGTTGATTTCTTTTTGAGTGAAGAAATATTTGAGGCTTTTATGATCCGTATAGATCTCCACCTTCTCTCCATATAGGTAATGCCTCCAAATCTTAAGCGCAAAAATGACAGCTGCCAACTCTAGATCATGCGTAGGATAATTCCTTTCATATTCTTTGAGTTGTCGTGAGGCATAGGCTATGACTTTCCCATATTGCATAAGAACACATCCTAACCCTTTGCATGAAGCATCACTGTAGATGACAAATCCTTCCGAGCCAGATGGTATTGTCAGAACATGTGCTGAAATAAGCCTCCTCTTGAGTTCTTGAAAACTCTTCTCACATTCCTCGCTCCAACCGAATTTTGTATCCTTCCGAGTCAGCTGAGTTAATGGAGTAGTGATTCGAGAAAACCCTTCTACGAATCTCCGATAATAACCAGCTACGCCGAGAAAGCTACATACTTCAGTCACTGAATTAGGTTGCTCCCAGCTTTGAATTGCTTCAATCTTTGCCGGGTCAACAGATATTCCATGATTTGATATCACGTGCCCAAGGAATGCTACTTCCTCAAGCCAGAACTCGGATTTCTTCAACTTGGCATATAACATGTTTTCACGAAGCTTTTGGAGTATCAGCCTCAAGTGTTGCTCATGATCTTCACGGCTTTTGGAGTAAATGAGGATGTCATCAATGAAGACGACCACAAAGTGATCCAAATATTCCTTGAATACTCGGTTCATCATATCCATGAAGGCAGCAGGAGCATTAGTCAATCCAAAAGACATGACTAGTAATTCGTAATGCCCGTACCGAGTTCTGAAAGCAGTCTTTGGAATGTCATCAGTTTTAATCTTCAACTGATGATATCCAAAACGAAGATCAATCTTTGAAAAGAATTTGGCTCCTTCCAACTGGTCAAACAAGTCATCAATGCGAGGCAACGGGTACCTATTTTTGATGGTAACATGATTCAACTCCCGATAATCAATACAAAGTCGCATACTTCCATCTTTCTTCTTCACGAATAGAACAGGAGCACCCCAAGGAGACATACTAGGACGAATGAAACCAATGTCTAACAATTCCTGTAGTTGGGTTTTTAACTCCTGAAGTTTAATAGGAGTCATTCTATATGGGGCTTTGGAAATGAGTTTTGTACCGGGTTCAAGTTCGATACCAAACTCAATTTCACGCTCCGGGGGTAGGCCAGGAAGTTCTTCGGGGAATACGTCAGGGAATTTATTAACAATAGAAATATCATTCAAATCTGACGTATTTTTGTTTAAATCTGTGACATGAGCTAAGAAAGCTTGACATCCGTTTTTCAATAAATGAATAGCTTTATGGCTTAAGATGACCGTGATTGATTTTAATGGTTTGGTCGCTTGAATTCGCATAATAGGTTGATTAGGAATATGAAAGCTAACAACCTTACGAAAACAATCAATTTTAACATGATGAGTAGTTAACCAATCAATCCCTAGAATAACGTTAAATGCAAGTATTTTTAAGGAGATAAGATCGACAGGTAACGTGCAGTTACCGATTTGAATCAAACAAGACATATAAACAGTGGATGTAATGAAGGTTTCTCCCAACGGAGTTTCAACAGATAAGTTAAAGTCTAATTTCTCCGGAGTTAAATTTAAACGTTGAGCGCAAGTAGGAGAAATAAAAGAATGGGTAGAACCGGTATCAAATAAGGTATAGACTTCGCTAGACTTTATGATTAGCTTACCCGTGATCACCTCGTTCAGATTCCTCGCTTTTTGGGAGGTTACGACAAACGCTCTCCCTTGAACCACCGGTTTTGTCTTGTCTGGGACGGCCTTTGATGCCTCCATCCCAGTTGGACTTGACTTTGGTGCACGACAAAATCGGGCAAGGTGACCTTCTCTTCCACAATTATAACACGTTTTGGACTGATGCACATAGTTTGGACTAATGTGTCCCTCCCCTCCGCATTTGAAGCATATGATAGGTGATCGTTCTGCTTTCTTAACAACGGGTGTTGGTGCTGACGAAATCCATCATTGTTGAATCTCCTCTTCTTGAAATGTCCATTCTTATTGTCTTGGCCACGATTACCACCAAAGTGGTTACCATTTCTGGTATGTTGATTCCCTCCACGTTTGTTATCACCGCTTCTATGATTGCCACCACTGGTATTATCATTTTGTCGGATGCTTTCTCTTGGTTGGGTTGACTCGTTATCGCGCTCCAATAACTGAGCCCTATTTACAACATCTGAATACAAACACAGTTTATGAGAAATTAGATATTGACATATCTCGGGTTTCAAACCTCTTAGAAACATCCGCGTCATTCTCTCATCATTATCAACCAAGTGAGACGCAAACCGGGACAACTCGGCAAACTTAGCTTCGTACTATGAGATGGTCATATTGTTCTGCTCCAACTTGATGAACTCTACCTCTTTCATGTGACGAATACTTTCGGGAAAGTACTTGTCGTTGAATAGTTCTTGGAACTTCTCTCAAGACATCTTCAGTTCGGCAAGTTGAGTACGCTTTACCGATTCCCACCAGTAATCTATCTTTCCTTGCAACATAAAGGTGGCAAAGGGAACCTTTTGCTCCTCGGAGCATCCCAAGATATCAAATATCTTGGGGATCTGCTTTATCCATGCTTCCGCCTTAAGTGGTTTTGGCTCTCCAATAAACTCCGGTGGTCCCAGCTCCTTGAACTGTTTAGCGGTGACCGTCCGAGAGTTTCCAATGTTTCCACCTATATTTTGGACAGGAGCCACTCTCGCCTGATGTTGCATGAATTGCATAAAGCCTCTGAACATTCCATCGTTCATCATTTGGTCAGTGTTGTTGTTTACATGAGGATTGTCACCTTCCTGATGCACATTATCCTGATTATTGATTTGTGGAGACTCAACGGTCTCCTATGCTCCATTGTTATTCTCAACATTCTCGGATGTCATTTTCAAATACTGCCACAAAATAAGGGTTAATTGACATGCAACATATTATCCCTATACTCTGACCGACCAATTAAATACCAAATAAACTTAGGTAGGTCATACTAGCGAAGGAATTCCCCGTCTCTCCCCTCCTAGTTCTAGTCTCACATCTTAGCCAGGGATCATATTCCTAAGCTTTGATACCAACTGTGACACCCCCAAAATATGTATACATCACTCATCTTGAGTCGCCAAATACATGGTACAAAATTCAAATACAACTTAATTATACAGCAGTCGTGTAAAATACGACAAAACATAATTTAAGAGTTTTAATAAGAATATTGTCATCTAGACAATATTCACACTCAATGGAGTCCTTATTATATTTATTGTCACACTATTTTATAGAATAGTGAGGACTACTAAAACAACCATCCGGACCATCAATCCATTCCCCGACTCGTCCCGCCTATATTCTCATTTTCTCAAGAGAACACGGTGAAAGAAAAGGTGAACTCAACTAGCCCAAGAAGAAATATTATGACTAAGATAATGAAGAATAATTTATCGTTAGCCTTCAACGGTTGTTAAACCGATAAAATATAACAAACATCAAGTTTAATCGCAAATAAACAAGCAATCCATTAGAAGAGTCAGTAGAGAATAAAATCTACTATCTTCTATGATTTAAAAAGTTTTTCATCACTTTTATCACGAGACTCAAACTTAATAAATAAACCACATCATCCCCGCACTCTACTACCAAGGATATTCATTAGTATCACGACCACAAATTATCCATGCACTACGGGCCAAGGATATTCGTGTATTCATCAATGGTCATGATCATGCCAACAACTGTCCATCAATGCACTACGGCCAATAAGGACTTTTACCACATCATTTGTAACATTATGGTCATGATTATACCGAATAATCCCTGGTCATAATCATACCAAGTCCATCTATGCACTAGAGGCCACAGATGACTTTCAACATATTATAAACATGAGGATGATGACAATGATATAAGAATTCAATAAAACAAGTTCAAGGATAAATTTTTAAAGATTTATAATTTAATTTATCCAGAAATCAATAACGTCTAAATTGTCAACATGATACTGTTTTGTGGAGTAAAATTCAAGAATGCTCAGAAGAATATTTTCATGAAAAGATACTGGATGAAGCGCAAATATCCAGGATATTCTACTAATTTCATGGAGTATAAAAGACAAAAATTTAACCAACTGAGTATAATAGAATATATAAAACTGCAAATGGATTTTTGCCCACCATGCGGTAATCCACGTAGACAGATCATTTCCATAATTTAATAAGGAATGAATACGAAGGATCATTCACCATGCATGTTGATTCCCTCCACGTTTGTTGTCACCGCTTCTATGACTGTCACCACTGGTATTATCATTTCGTCGGATGCTTTCTCTTGGTTGGGTTGACTTGTTATCGCGCTCCAATAACTGAGCCCTATTTACAACATCTGAATACAAACACAGTTTATGAGAAATTAGATATTGACGTATCTCGGGTTTCAAACCTCTTAGAAGCATCTACGTCATTCTCCCATCATTATCAACCAAGTGAGACGCAAACCGAGATAACTCGACAAACTTAGCTTCGTACTATGAGACGGTCATATTGTTCTGCTCCAACTTGATGAACTCTACCTCTTTCATGTGACGAATACTTTCGGGAAAGTACTTGTTGTTGAATAGTTCTTGGAACTTCTCTCAAGACATCTTCAGTGCGGCAAGTTGAGTACGCTTTACCGATTCCCACCAGTAATCTGCCTTTCCTTACAACATAAAGGTGGCAAAGGGAGCCTTCTGCTCCTCGGAGCATCCCAAGATATCAAATATCTTGGTGATCTGCTTTATCCACGCTTCCGACTTAAGTGGTTTTGGCTCTCCAATAAACTCCGGTGGTTCCAGCTCCTTGAACTGTTTAGCGGTGACCGTCCGAGAGTTTCCAATGTTTCCACCTACATTTTGGACAGGAGCCGCTCTCGCTTGATGTTGCATGAATTGCATAAAGCCTCTGAACATTCCATCATTCATCATTTGGTCAGTGTTGTTGTTTGCATGAGGATTGTCGCCTTCCTGATGCACATTATCCTGATTATCGATTTGTGGAGACTCAACGGTCTCCTGTGCTCCATTACTATTCTCAACATTCTCGGATGTCATTTTCAAATACTGCCACAAAACAAGGGTTAATTGACATGAAACATATTATCCCTATACTCTGACCGACCAATTAAATACCAAATAAACTTAGGTAGGTCATACTAGCGAAGGAATTCCCCGTCTCTTCCCTCCTAGTTCTAGTCTCACATCTTAGCCAGGGATCATATTCCTAAGCTTTGATACCAACTGTGACGCCCCCAAAATAGGTATACATCACCCATCTTGAGACGCCAAATACATGGTACAAAATTCAATTACAACTTAATTATACAACAGTCGTGTAAAATACGACAAAACATAATTTAAGAGTTTTAATAAGAATATTGTCATCTAGACAATATCCACACTCAATGGAGTCCTCATTACATTTATTGTCACACTATTTTATAGAATAGTGAGGACTACTAAAACAACCATCTGGACCGTCAATCCGTTCCCCGACTCGTCCCAGCTATATTCTCATTTCCTGAAGAGAATAGTGAAAGAAAGGGTGAGCTCAACTAGCCCAGTAAGAAATATTATGAAGAATAATTTATCGTTAGCCTTCAACAGTGTTAAACTGATAAAATATAACAAACATCAAGTTTAACTACAACGGAACAAGCAATCCATTAAAAGAGTCAAGTAGAGAATAAAATCTACTATCTTCTATGATTTAAAAAGTTTTTCATCACTTTTATCATGAGAGACTCGACTTAATAAATAAACCACATCATCCCACACTACTACGGCCGAGGATATTCATTAGTATCACGACCATAAATTATCCATGCACTACGGGCCAAAGATATTCGTGTATTCATCAATGGTCATGATCATGCCAACAACTGTCCATCAATGCACTACGGCCAATGAGGACATTTACCACATCATTTGTAACATTACTAATACCATGATTATCCGAATAATCCTCGGTCATAATCATACCAAGTCCATCTATGCACTAGAGGCCACGAGATGACTTTCAACATATTATAAACATGAGGATGATGACAATGATATAAGAATTCAATAAAACAAGTTCAAGGATAAATTTTAAAGATTTATAATTTAATTTATCCGAGAAATCAATAACGCCCAAATTGTCAACATGATCTTTGTTTTGTGGAGTAAAATTCAAGAATGCTCGGAAGAATATTTCCATGAAAAGATCTTTGGATGAAGCTTGAAATATCCAGGATATTCTACTAATTTCATGGAGTATAGAAGCCAAAAGTTTTACCAACTGAGTATAATAGAATATATGAAACTGCAAATGGATTTTTGCCCACCATGTGGTAATCCACGTAGACAGATTATTTTCATAATTTAATAAGGAATGAATACGAAGGATCATTCACCATGCATGCGGTAGTTCACATAGACAGGTTATTCTAACAGAATAATAAAGAATGGAATAACAGAAGAATTCACCATGCATGCGATAGACCGCACAGACAGGTTATTCCAACAGAATAATAAAGAATGGAATAACAAAAGAATTCACCAGGCATGCGATGATAGACCATTACGCATAAAAGTTATTCCAATGTAATAATAAAGAATGGAATAACAAAAGAATTCACCGAGGCATGCATGCATCAAGATGCAGAAAAGTTATTCTAATGAATAATAAAGAATGGAATAACAACCCTTACGAGTATTGAAATAAAATAAGCATCTTCATGAATACTGAAAGAAATAATACCCCTTACCTTAGAAGAAACTGGATACTGGAATAGTGAGGTAGCAGACTTCTCTTCTTCTTTCTCTCTATAATTTCTCTCTATAATAATTGCTTTAAAGCTTTTGTGAATTGGTGAGAAATGAAGGAAGAATGAGCTTCTATTTATAAGAAAATATAGTTTTGATAATTGCACGTTTTGGGGCTCAAAATATTACAGTATAATACCTTCATCTTTTTCTTCATTTTTAATTTAGTCCTGCAAGTATTATCAAACTTGCACCACCTCCCCTAATAGTAAATAATGTGAATTAATAGTTCATTCTTGTGACTTAATAGTATAATCATGTAAAAAAACTAATTACAGTTTAGTACTTTCATCTATACCTCCATTTTTAATTTAGTCATGCAAGTATTATCAATCTTGCACCACCTCCCCTAATATTACATGAATGTGAATCACTAGTACACACATGTGAACAAATAGTTATAAGCATGTGAAATAATAGTACGTAATTAATTGCTCATTTATCCGATTAATTACCCGATTGGTTAATATAACCTCCAGGCATCAATTATTATCAAAATAAATGTCGATTTCCACTAACACTAATAATCCCAACACAATGGAACTATCAATTTCATCTTTAATCAACACGAACTTATTCATCATTAATATTATAACTCACAATATTTAACAACCGTGTCGTTCTGTGGAAGAGGGGGCTTTCCGATAAGGATTTCTCTATATTAGGCCGCAATTAGGTGACCAAACCCTCTCGTTGTGAACTTCTAAACATTGTCAATATTGCAAATAATAATATGAATAACTTTGTCGTCTTAATTATTGATTTAATAATAATAAATATTATGCGAGATGATTGTGTGATAATTGAATCAATAATATGAGAGAGATATGATGCAAGAATTACTATAGCAATAATTGAGTATAATCGAGTGACTTCTCACGTAAACATCAATAATCAATACCGCAGTGTACTACTAACTAACGCCAGACGTATTACTTTATTTTACTATCGGGTAGTTCAACGGTTTAACGGTAAAACTTTCGCCGTTATTTTTATAAAAGATAATTACATGCTTTTCTAACTACGACAATACTTACATTTCTAGGGGTCCACTAATGATTGTGTCATCGCATGCGAATATTCCCTATTAAAACGAATATTCCCCGACCAATCGAATATTATATAACCACTTGCTTACTTTGAAAAATTTGTAAATAGCACAACTATAACATTATATCAAATCCACACCATAATATTCAAAAATATATTTTGAGAAAATTAGTCTTTATTCATAAAAGTTGGGGTCTTACAGTTACGAAGTACTATTGATAATTCAAAATAGCACTTCTTTTCCTTCAAAATATTTCACAATGAACCCCATTCATTAAACATATATTTCGGTTCAAAACCTTGAGTATTTCATTCTTTCTTTGAAAAAGACAACCCGACACCAAGTTCGTAAGTCCGACATATCTTACGAACACGTCTAGGTGATCAACCTATAGTACTCTATGTTGTACAACACTACTTTCTTTAAACGTATGTACGTTTAAGGTTTGGCAATCTCACGTGTTTGTCGTTTGACGACAAAACATTTATTCATTCATACTCGGTCTTCCTTTTGAAAACCACACCAAATAGTTTGGCAAAACTTATCCACTTTGATAACATTTCAATAGATTATAAGAAATCCATAAAACATCTTAAGTCTAGCCGAAGGAATTGGCTTCGACTTCATCATACATCAATTCATGCGTAAGGTACATGAATCACAAAGCTTGTCCAAAGAATTCAGACAAGGGTCAGAATAATTGCCTTTAGCGTCTGCTACTGATTTAATACTTTTCCTTTGAATCTTTAAGGTCTCTACAATACATAATCATGTAACATACCACATTAGGTTATGAACAAACATGCATAGTTCCTAATTTATCTTACCCTTCTTCTCAATCTTATTGGTCCTTAGATTGTTTAACATTGGTTCAAGTTTATCACATTACCTTATTCTTATATTCACATTTGAGTGACTTATCTTCAACCTTTAGCGTATTACTTAAGGTTTACAACATCCTAATTAATGTTACTTTAGGTTTAGTAATGTATTATTTCATTACCAATCAACCAATTTCCTTTCTATCTTTATAAGCTTTCATTACTATGCTTGGTTTAGTGTTGGCGCTGCGATACCAACTTCTCTTCTCTATGTCACGCTGCGGTGCCACTCTTCAGTGGCTGAGGTCCGAACTCAGCGCTGCGGCGCCACTTATTGTGCCTTGACTAGCGTTGCGGCGCCAGTCCTCAGCACCAAAAAAATTTTGACAGACAATTTCTGATGTGAGATTCCCAGGATCATAACTTCTTTGTTATAAGTCCGAATTGACTCGTTCAAAAGTCGTTAGTTCACAAATTACATCCTCTAAATGTTCATGCAAGAATTTTACATTTTCAAATCCGTTAACCCGGAATTCACCTTTTAGCTCATTTTTAACGAAAACGATAAACGTTCGTGAACATTTAACGCTCGTTTCTCCGTTCTAAGTCAGAATTTGGTCATTTTCGAGTCCGCAACTCTAGAATGCCAATTGAGATTATTCTCCATCAAAAACCAACATTTCCGAGTTCAATGTCAAAATTTGACTTCTATTTCGAGAATTTCACGATTTTGACGATTATAGTCTAATCTCGTAAATTCCGTCATAACTTCGTTACTTAAGATTTGTTCATCATTTCAAATGGGTTCATTCCATCATACTAACATCTTAACCAGCATACATCATATACATGATAAGTTCTTACTTGTTCATCTTGTGTTCATAACTTAATTAAGTACAAATTACTTGTTCATAGCTTATTAAGATTTAAGTCCTTTGATTAGCCATTCTTATCACTTCTTAGCATACATGTCTACCAATCAACACTTCTCTTATCAACCTACAATTGAAGAGATGGAAGATTAATAGTCTATGATCATTACCTTTCAAGTTCACTTGATTCTTTCTTGTTCTTACTTCTTGCTTCTTGAACTAACAAAGTCTAACTTTTCTAGCTTTTTCTCTCAAACCAATAAGCACTTATGTTGTTGGATGAAATTTAGCAATTAACAAATGATCTAGCAAGTCTCTTATTTATAGGAAAACCAAATTTAGGGTAGTTTAATCAATAAGCCACTCCACCTCCTTAATTAACATCCTTACTATTCCTAGCTTAGCCACCAAGTAAAAACCACTTTACTTGGCCTCCACAACTCTTATCTTTTGCTTGGCCACCAAGCTCACCCATGTGATCATGGGGCACACATGGGTTGCCCCATGGGTCATTCTTACCCATTGGATTCTTAGTTTGGGCTTTAAGTTAACTAACTTAACTTATGATTTGGGCTTGCATTTAACAAACACTTGGGCTTTACCATTAATAAGCATTGGGCTTTATCATAATTTCTATTGGACTTAACCATTCCTACACTTGGGCTTGCATAATTTCTACAAGTCCAATACATTTGCTTAATACCTTATAACGTATAATCTACATATTATTCTCGTATACTAACTCGTATACTTATTCAACATATACGACATACCATTATTCATACATACTCGTATAATACCTCGTATCATACTCGTATTCAATACTTCGTACAATACTTACGTACTATACGATCATCGTTTGCTCATTAACGCTTTACTTTCTCTAACGTTCTCGAATTAAGTTCGCAGGCAAAAAATTGTGTTTGTCATACGTGAATTATTATTACATAATCCATCTTTCCTTGATATTCTATCATTACATATTTCTCGGAAGTTCAAAAATAATTCCCAAGCAGAAAACCGTGAATAATGTTTTTCGAAAAATTTCTCGAAAAACTTTTATTTTCGTCTTGGAAATTCAAACACTTTAATTCCTTCATGTAGCCAAAATACTACGACGTTCCGACATATCTAGGTTATAGAATGACATTAACCTTGCTAACACATAATAATAACATATAATATAATTTTATTCATTATTTAATTAAATAAAATTATTTTACAATAAATTCGAATTTCTCGGTCGTTACAGTTACAATTGAATTAAACTCAATGAAAATGAGATTTGATTTGAGTACATTCTGACTTATGCAAGGTGTAAAGACGTTGTTTAAGTCTCAATCTATTAGTGAGGGACTTCGTCAAATAGAAAGACTCTAATTTCTTCCACAAATCAACAGTTGTAGCCGCTAACACCTCCTGCAACACAAGATGCAACTGAATTGCCGAAAGTGCTTTATCATCCATAGTTTCCCATTTTAACTCAGACATCTTGCTAGCTTTCTTCGTCTCCCAATCCGTATCAGACATATCTACATGCTTCACTGGTTTCACTACAATGACTTTCTTCAAGCCTTGCTGAGTAAGAACATCCTTCATCCGAACATGCCAAAGACTGAAACTAATATTCTCATCGAATTTGTTAATATCAAATTTCGTTGATGTGGTCGAACTCAACGCCATAGTATGGATCGATAATAACCAGGCTCTAATACCAGTTTGTTATGATAAACTATGACAAACACAATAGATAAATGCAGAAAGATAAAGACAATAACATAAGGTTTTACGAGGAAACCTAAACTGGGAAAAAAACATGGAGAAAACAGAAGAAATTCACTAAATAAATATCTGAAGAATACAAGATAAAGAGATAAATATGAGAATTCTTAAAATACTCTTGAATGTCTCCATTCCAAAAACTCAGCAGCTATATTTATAGGCCATAGGAAATTCCATAACTAAATAGGATTAGAAATACTAAATTGAGTATAGTTAAAAAAGATAACTTTCCTAAACTAAAACGAATTCTAGGTAATACCTAAATTCAAATCCAATAAGAATTCATGTCATACCCATCAAAAACTTTGTGAATCCACTAAAGTAAAAGAAACAATTGGATTAAAACAAAATTCTCTTAAATAAAATATGATTAAATACTTAAAGACTCGTGCTAATTTTTTTTCAAAAGTATAAATGTATCTATCTCTAATTTTATTGAAAGATAGAGCAGATAGGAGGAGGATATTGTGACTTTTCTTTCTTAGGCCTATTATTTTATGGTATTAGGGATTTTTGTTAGTCTCTAAATGATAATTTATTTTAATTTTTAATTTTTAAAGTAAATATTTTGCAAATTTGATCCTAAAACTATACATATATTTCGCGTTAGTCCCTAAAATATAGTTGTTTTATTTTTTTTTATTTTATGTTATTTTTACGTTTAGTCCTCAACTTATACATTTAAAAATGTTTGTTATGTGACATAATTGTTTTGTTTATGTGAAATTGCGATTGCAAAAGTATACAATTTAAAGAATAAATAAGAGGATTATTATTTTTTATGTGTTTTTGATATTTTCAATCATATAAATATAAAAAAAAATACATACGGAAACATAACTTACCGTCAAATATATATGGAACAAACAGGGAAATCTAATTATAATTCAAGGGATTAAGGATCGTAAGTTTTAAAAAGTCACGGAGAATAGTGTAAACAAGCACAGAAACTTTGCTTTTGAGAGAGAAAAAAATGCATCACTGGGTTCGAGCTTCTCCCTCCGATTTCGGTGGAACTCTCCCCCAACCTCGAAGGTTAAGGCAACTCTCCTCTCTCTCTCTCTCTCTCTCCTTTGAATTAACTTAAAACTTTCAATTTTCAGCGGGCACACTGCTGTCAATATCGGAAAATCGAAGATTGTAGTCTTTGGTGGGCTCGTCGACAAGAAATTCCTAGCTGACATCACTGTCTATGATATTGGTACTCCTTTGGCTTTATATTCCAGTTTAATTACTTAAGTTCTTAGCTCAAATCATCACGAAATTTGATTTATTTTTGAATTGATCAATTTATCCATTTAATCCCAATTACTCAATCTCCTTTTTTTGTTTTTCGTGTTTTTGTTAATGCCCTTGTATTTAATTTCCATTTCAAATATGACCCATAGCTGATTTTGGTTATGCCAACCACAAGTATTGCAATAAGGAGTTGTACAATATGCATCAAAAGTCGTAGTTTGACTTGGATCTTTCCTTATTTATATGCATAGTGATGGTGTTGAATGCTGTGGTATAATATCTTGGTTTTGTAATATCCCAGCCCCGCATGGGGATATGTGGGACAATTTTATATGTATTTAATGTCTCAAGCTACTATGATAATAGTATTTTCACTCACGACCCTTTATGTGAAGCCTGTTGTGATAACCCTATTCTTCAACTGTGGAAATGATGAATTTATTTTACCAAACAACATTGTTTATTAGTCCGTAAGTTCTATCTCCTGATTTCTAAATAAAAATGATTATTTTGCCTAAGCAAGATTACTTAGAACTAATCATGATTAATTATTGTAATTGTAATTAAAGTTTCCTTAATCAAATTAAAGGGATTAGGGTGAGATTAGTGTGAGATTAGTTAAGCTAATTAAAATGATTGAACCCAAGACCATGCACACATAAGACTGTGCCGCTGTAAAATGAGCAAATAGTTCGGGCTCGATTCGTAATCGCTCGAGTAAAAGTTCGGTTCGAACTCGACTCGAAAATATAAATGAGTCAAATATGAGTAAATTTTAAAATTCGATAAATTACTCGAATCTTCTCAAATTGTAATTTTATATTGATACTCGGATCATATTTGTTCGAAAAGTTCAAACTACTCGGGCTCGATTCAGGATCGTGCTCGACTCGGTAGCTAAATGAGCGTTAATCAAACCTTATTTTATACCCGATGTATTTTGTGAACCAAATATGAGCAACTTAATACTCGGCTCGGCTCGGTTCATTTACACCCTTATGCACACCTAAAGTTTTGATACCGTGTTAAGTAACCAACCAATTTAAAAGTTTAAACTATTAGAAAGATGCCCCAACAATGTATATCAAGTCAACAACTTGTTAATTCCTCAAGTCGTAGGTTTTTTGTACAAGTATTGTTAATTCCTCAAGTTTATTCGGACAAGGTTTGATATAAATATTGATTAATTGACGTTCGTTTTATGCCATTGTGGCATTGGGCATTATTTTCTTATTCTTTCTTCTCCTTTATTCCTTCATTCAACCTTGTCTTGCATCAACATCTTAAATTTATTTTCCTAATGAAGAGATTAGGCCTAAAAAACCTTGCTGTATAAATTGTGGCCTTGAACTCTACTGGATGTGTTACTGGATTATTTTGGTGTGAAGGTTACTTTTAGGTGTTCTCCAATAGGACTAGATGAGTTTTAATTTTTAGGTAATTCAATAATATTTAACTAGTTCTTATTTTAAAGTCTAAAGTAGCTTAGAATCAGTTGTCTAGAACCAAAAAACTTCTCTTTACTTGTTTTAATAGACAAATATATTTATAATGAAGTATATATTATTATATTCCCCAGTATTTTAACCTGCTTTCACCGAACAAGAGTAACACATTACTTTAGGGCATCTCAATTTTGGATTCTTTGAACCCTCGACACTGCCCAGCAGGTCATTAAGGCAAGAGTAGTGACTGCACCAGCAATCAGAAGTTATTGCATTATCTATATTTGCTAATGCTTTTGTTTTTTTGTTGACAAGTCCCTTTTCTTGTTCTTGTTCTTTACTGTTTTTTTTGGGTGGTGTAGGCTGTAGAATAGTTGAATTTGCAATCGAATAATTCTATGTGCACTAACAGTTGTGCAATAGCAGGGAGAAATGAGTATGTGGGTCCTACTTTCTGATTAGGACCGATGTACTGTTTCTCAATTTTAGTGCACAACTGCTAGTTACATGGAAGTACTCTTGGCAATTTCCTGCAATTTTTTGAGGAATGCGTAACACTTCATTTAGATAAGATAATAAATGGTTCTTTACCCTACAGTGCCTAAATGGCACATTTGCTAAGAGCATTAACAACAGTTTTCCTAATTAACTCTTTATCCTCAATTTTGAAGAATGCATCAACAAATCATTATCCAACAACTTCCTTATCCTTATTTGACTCTCTATTTTAATCCCTATATAGGATTTTATTCCCCAAAGTGAGGGAGTCAAAAGATCATTCTCTATATATACAAAATGACATTTCACACCCTCATTTAAGTAGACAACTCATCGATCATACACATCTTGATATTTTTTTACTACTTTATTTTCAAATTATAAACTTAATATTGACTTATATTTTAAAAATTAATTTCAAACGTATTCAAATTTAAAAGCGATATAAATTTATTTAATTTATGTCAATATAATTATAAATATTATAAAATAATAATTATAAAATTTATTATTTTCAAAATTTAAATGGATCATATTAAATTCAAATTTAAAAATATCACAAATTAACTTTTTAAAAGTTAATATTAATCTTATGTACATTTGCAACTTACAATTCATTTAATACTCACTTCATAAATTACTTAAAATTTAAAATAAAATAAAAATGATTTTCTGGTGAAATATAATTGATAAATTATACTCTCTCTTTTATAAATTATAAGATTATTATTAATTTGATATTTTGACTATTGGAAATTTTAACTTTTAACTTTTAAATTTTAAAATTCATTATTTAAGGAATCAATATAAGGAACCTGTTGGGTACATAGTGAAAAATTTGAATCTCTATTTTGCAAATGATCCAATAATACTGCAGAGTAGGGATAAAGATAAGGAAACTGTTGTGAATGCTCTAATGATGGCAAACTGCCTCTGCATACATTCCCTGACATTTCTGGTTGTTTGTTGCTAGTTAGAAGTTTACTTGCCAAGTAAAAGTTGCATGTTAGGGTGAGAGTTTATAACTGGTAAGATAATGTATTACGCTTTTATAATATAACTTATGGATGTTGAGTGTCTTTTACCATATGGATGATATCTAATAAACAAATAGACGTAAGGCTAAAGGCCATATAGTTAGGATAGTTCATCACTCTCATTGATATTAGGTATCAAAAACCATTATCAAGAAAGTTAGATTATTATGGCAAATTCTATTTAGTCTCCTGGCTGCATTAATGCTAAATGTTAATTGTGAAATTAGCATTTGACAAGGTGCATATTAATGTTGATAATTCAATATAAAGATTTTTGGGAGAGATAGGTGGGATTCTCGAATTGTTTTATGTTCTGATGGAGCATGTGCTGGACATGGTTTGAAGATTGTTAAGTACTTGGTGTGCAATTACAGTGTATATCAAGAAAATAAAACTTCTGCTATTTATAATTTAAGGAATATTCCAATTTGTTCATAGTAAGCAGTTAAGAGAAACGGGGATGTCAGTTTTTTCTTGTATATCGGTTCTATTTGGTCAAGTAGAAAGTTTGGTGTATCTAGCCTAGGTGATTAGAGCAGCTGTCCTTGCATACTCAACAACTGAACCTTCTTTACTAGGGAATGGAGCTTATAACGCTCCATGCTGCAATGTGTAGTAAGAGAATTAAGCTCAGATATCAGGATTGGTTTAGAAGTTGTGTACAAGTTTTCACATTAGCTTTGACTATAATTTTAAATTTCTTTTCAGATTCTAAAGTTGTCTGGTCTTAATTCTCAGATAATGGATTATGGTATCGGCCAGAATGCACCAGTAGTGGTTCTGATGGGCAAGTGGGGCCAAGTCCACGAGCATTTCACATTGCTATCGCAATTGATTGCCATATGTTCATTTTTGGTGGGCGATCTAGTGGTAAGAGGTAATTGCACATCCAATGCATGTCAATGTGTATTTTGCCAGTTTTTGTTACCTCCTTGCACTCGTGTTACTGATGATAGATCTGCAGGTTGGGAGACTTTTGGGTCCTTGATACTGGTAAGGATCTATTAATTTACAGCTTTGATGATTTTATAGTGATGACCTAGTGCTTTGGTGACTAACATTTTTGACTTAGTGTATGCTTGATGTCAGTTACATTGGTTCCAGAACCAAGATAATTTATCCTTAAAAAATCTTCCCTTTATATGAACAAAATACTTGTTCCAGATATTTGGCAATGGTCAGAGCTTAATAGTTTTGGTGAATTGCCTACACCGCGGGATTTCACGGCTGCTTCAGCTATTGGAAACCGGAAAATTGTAATGTGAGTATTGATACATCGCATCCTTGGTTGACTAGTTATTCTGTAATTTTTCCAATTTGTAGTCTGAAACAGACTTCAATCTGATGCAGGTATGGTGGTTGGGATGGTAAGAAGTGGTTGTCTGATGTCTTCGTCTTGGACACAAGTAATGTCTTTGCTTGTTACTTCTAGAAGTTCTCTTTGTTTTGGTTTCTTCTAGTAAGACCATATTAATTTTACATGTTAGAATTCGTTTCTTTATTGACGTCCTTTTCTAACAGTTTCACTTGAGTGGACAGCGCTATCGGTTTCTGGAGCACCTCCACCCCCTAGATGTGGCCATACAGCTACTATGGTTGAGAAACGTTTGCTTGTCTATGGTGGAAGAGGTAATTTCCCACAGTGACTTTCATGATTAGGAGTCACAGTAAAAAAAATTACGTCCAGTGTTGGGATAGTTGTGAAGTTATTTTTAGGTTAGGTTTGCATCAGGATGGTACTTGAGTCAAATAATGCAAGTATTTTTGCAATAGTTTAGTCAAATGCTACTACTAGAGACAGAATGTCAGTTAGGATAATGAAAGAGATTCCCACGCATGTGATTATATAATTGTAGTCGTCTTCTTATTAATTTGTTACACTGAATATGATTGTGTGAACTGTGTGACACACTACATACAAGAGAAAAAGGATTTGATGCTTAGTTATGGTCCTTATGGATCTTCAGCGGGGAGGAAGTAGTGCAGTTCAAAGATTTGCTTAATCTTTTTAGGAGTACACAGGCTTAGTTATACGTCATATTTAGGGACAATTAGCATTTTTCTTTCTTATTACTAGCATAATAATATGCCTAACTGAATGTTGGACCTCGTTCATTTTATTCTGACTGGTCATATCTGATCATTCTAGCTGTTCAAGTGAGAGATTTTTATTTAGAGTAGTTCTATGTGCACAAACAGGGTGCGCAAATAAAGAGAAAAACTAGTACATGGGTCCTACCATTTAAATTATTGATAAGATTTATGTTAAGCTAAGGTTATTTTAGAGAATATAACTAGCAATGAAATGCATTTGAGCACATGTCACAATTAGTTATTTTGTGGTGAAGGATCATAAGTATGGTGTAGGATTAGCTTTATTTCTTTGCAAGTAATCTCTTCCTATAAATAGTTGTAAGTATTGAAATATATGAAAATGAGTAGCATTTGTTCTCAACCCTTCCTCCCTCCTTCTACCTTCCTCTTACTGAATTCTATTAGTCTCTTTCTCTCTCCTCCCAATTCTCTCTATCTTATCTTTGTGATTCAAGGTCAGGATCTGATGAGGACATGAATAGCTTGAATTCAAATGGAGGTCGTGAATCGGACCCGGTGCAAGTACCAGTTGGACCCGTGACGAGAGGACGAGCTAAAAGGTTCAAGGAAAGACTTGTGACTTTGGTACAAACAATGTGGATTGAAAATAACATGTCAACTTGGTCCAAAGAGGATGAGAATATGCCAAGTACATTAATATGTCTAAGGTTGCGTTTCAGAACAATCCAATGCAAGTCCGGAAAAGAGGCTGCAAGTTTGGGAAATCAGCACACCCGCCCCGGCAGGCTTTACAAGCCAAAAAGGCCGCCTCGACGACAAACTCTCTGTCCAAAGCCGCCCCGACGCCAAGCTCTCTGTCAACACCCGCCCTGGCGGGCTTTGTAGGCCAAATTATCCGTCCCGGCAGGCATGTCCAGATTTAGTTGGCGTGTTCTTCGAGGCAAACATGTTTTGATGGTTTTTGAGCGTGGATTTGTTTCCAAAACTCTATATTTATAGTTTATTATTAGTATTCTATTATAATTAGGATATTATGGTAGATTTTGATTCCATATTTGATTGTTGATTCTTTTTAGGATTCCTAGGGTTTCAATTTCTATTATTTAAGACTCATGGATGAAATTCATTATAAAACAATTCAATAATACTCGGATTTAATTATTTGTGTGATTATTATCTACTTTTGGTTCTTTGAAGAATTCCTAAGTAGTTTTCTTAGTTAATTCTTTGAGATTCAATTTGACTTATCATACAACAATTCATAGTTGTGTGTGGCGTCTTCTACCGTATCAATCATCGATTGTGCCGAGGTTCCTGTTTCAATATAAACACGGGGTTTAGGCGTCGTTGGTGTTCCATTCAATGCAATTTCATTACTTGATTGATTGTACCAAGGTTCTCGTCTCAATATAGACGTTCGGTTGAGGTGTCGAGAGAGTTCCACTATCAACTGTGCTAGAAACGATCCGGGCGACGACCACCTCATGCAAGCGTGCCATGGAGTCCATCATTTGGCATAAAAGCTAAGTTCTAGCGAATTACTTATCCTTTAAATTTCTGTTGAAATTGTTTAGTTTAAAAAAAAGTATAGATTTTTTTTTTCGAATTTTAATTGCATGCTATAGTGAAATTTCATACCTTCTCCATTTTGTTTCGTGTTAAGTTATTTTTGGATTGATTAGTAAAACTGAGAATTTTGCTAGGTGAGTTCAAGAAGAACCTATTAGAGAGAATATTTAGCGGTAAGAGGCTCAGTAGTGACATTCATCGAGGGTAAAAGCCAAATTGTTAGTGCATACACGAGCGAAATCATTGATTCGAGCGAAACACGTAAGGGAGTGGTGTGGAAATTGTTTTCTGCTAACCCTTGTTTTGCAGAAAATATGTCTTAACTCCAAGGATAAAGGGACTTTTGAAGAGCAATCTTCCACAACTTTTGACATGAAGTTTATGTTAGAAGCCATGAATAAGGAGTGGAATCGAAGGTGTGAGATGATGAATGAACGACTTGATCAGATCAGTGAGACCCGGAGGAGGATCATCCCAAAAACCTCATGGAACCCAGCAAAAGGGGAGAACACATTAGCGGGAAACTAAAACGGAGGAAAATTACTTCGAGAGGGAATGCAGTGAGGAGGAATATCGTGAATTTGGTTTCCTACATCAAAGGCCAAGAGGTCCTAGAGAGAGGGAAGGTCGGAATAGAGCAGATGATAACGTGAATAACATTAAGATGAAAATCTCAGCTTTCCAAGGGAGGAGTGATCCGGAGGCATACTTAGAATGGAAAAAGAAGATAAAATGGGTATTTAACTAACAATTATTCAGATCTCAAGAAAGTCAGATTAGCCGTTACCGAATTTTCACATTATGCAGTTACTTGGTGGGATCAATTGATTACTAGCAGAAGGAGATGTGGGGAACGTCCCATTGAAACTTGGGCGGAGATGAAAACAGTGATGAAAAAGAGATTCATACCGAGTCATTACCATCGGGATTTGTTTCGAAGTTTGCAAAATCTGAAACAGGGAAGCAAGAGTGTGGATGAATACTTCAAGGAGATGGAGACACTGATGGCTAGAGCTAATATGGATGAGGATAGTGAGGCAACAATGACACGATTTTCAACTGGGCTAAATTGGGATATAGCAGACTTAGAACGACAACATTATGTGGAATTGGGGGATATGGTACACATGGCTATCAAGATTGAGAAACAACTTAAGAGGAGAGGTGGCCAACGTTCCAATGCTACCACAGGGTCGTCATGGAAATCTAATGCTGCAAAACGAGAGGAGAAGCCAGTTGTGAATAAGCCAAAAGTGGAGTTTAAACCGGATTTGACTAATCGTGGAAAACAAGGTAAAACTGAACCTCCTTCTTTTAGTCGCAATCGAGATATTGTTTGCTTTAAATGTCAAGGCAGGGGACATATTTCTAGCCAATGTCCGAATCAGAGAACTATGTTGTTACTTGACAATGGAGAGTTGGAAACTGAGGGAGAAGATAGTGACACCGATGTTATGCCACCGTTAGAGGAGATTGATGATCGGGAGGTTGCTATGGATGGCGAGATGTTGGTTACGAGGAGAGCGCTTAGTGCGCAAGTGAAGGAGGAAAGTTTGGAGCAACGTGAGAATTTGTTTCACACTAGGTGTCTCGTGCAAGGAAAAATTTGCTGCATGGTAATTGATTGTGGGAGTTGCACTAATGTGGCAAGTACAACTATAGTGGAGAAACTAGGATTGTCAACAACCAAACATCCTCAACCGTATATATTGTTTACGGCTTAATAATAAAGTGGAGATGAGAGTAATGAAAGCAAAGGTTGGTATTGATTCACCATTGGAAGATATGTAGATGAGGTGTTATGTGATGTGGTTCCAATACAAGCTGGCCATTTACTACTTGGGAGACCATGGCAATTTGATAGGCGTGTGAAGCATGATGGCTTCACCAATGAATACTCTTTTGTACACAATAAAAGGAAAGTCACATTGTGTCCTTTATCACCACAACAGGTGCATGAGGATCAAATTTATTTACAAAAAGACTTTGATAAAAAAAAGAAAGTGAGGAAAAGAAAAATCAAGAAAAAAAAATAAAGAGAGAAAAAGAAAGGAGAAGAGAAAAACAAATATATTTGAAAAAAAAAGTGATGTGAGGCGAGATATGGTTTTTAAACAGCCTATGATTTTACTTCGGTATAAAGAGACGCTTTTGAATACTAACACTAATGATTTGTTGCCTAGTGTTGTTTCTTCTCTTCTATAGAATTTCAAAGATGTATTATCGAGGAGCTTCCTTAAGGACTACCCCCTATTCGGGGAATTGAACATCAAATTGATTTTGTTCCCGATGCGATCATTCCAAACCGTTCGGCTTATCGGAGTAATCCCGAGGAGACGAAGGAGTTACAAAGACAAGTTGACGAGCTGATGGGAAAAGGGTTCGTTAGAGAGTATGAGTCTGTGTGTAGTTCCGGTAATCTTAGTGCCAAAGAAAGATGAAAAATGGAGGATGTGCATCGATTGTCGAGTGGTAAATAATATTAGGGTAAAATATCGACACCCCATTCCTCGTTTAGATGACATGTTGGATGAATTGCATAGGTCTTGCATATTTTCAAAAATTGATTTAAAAAGTGGTTATCATCAAATTAGAATGCAAGAGGGTGATGAATGGAAAATTGTGTTTAAAACGAAATGTGGTTTGTATGAGTGGTTAGTGTTACCTTTTGGTTTAACTAATACACCTAGTACATTCATGCGATTAATGAATCATGTGTTGCGTTCATTCATTGACAAATTTGTGGTTGTTGTTGCCTCTTTTCTAGTTCTAACAAAAGAGCTCTAACTCATGCAAGCATACATGGGTCAACAAGTAATACAGAGTAAGTAAAGTATCGATCCACGGAGAAAGGTCTCTAAATTAAACTATTATGCATCACTATATTACTATTTTTATATGCCTAAACGAAACGCTTATGATTTTGAATTACTCTAAAATCAAATAACAAATAAAAGAAGAATATTAATGTAATAAATCAAATCTGAAAATAATGGGATCCTAACTTCATTTAATAGTTCATCTAAATATCATCATCATGCAAGATTATCCACGTATCACAGAAAATTAGTCAAGAGCACAAATGTAGACATAACCATTTTTCAATGAATTATAACCTACTTATATAATATCCACATACAATAGAAATCATGTAATCATCAATAAAACCAAAATCACTATATTTCTATGTGAAATTGCAGCCATATTGAATTTAAGCACAAGCCCTTATATAACTCACACGGTGAAACAAAGATATGTCTATATCGATTCACGAAGTATAAAGCTAAGCAATTCAAATTTCATACACGCATCTTATCATGATTACAACCATACTACATGCGTTATTTTTTCAATTCCATACAAGTACAAAAAATGAATGGTGATCAAGCATTCATGCAATCAAATCAACCATAATAGAAATTCCCGATGATACGCTAACAATCCAGTAATCAAGCCATCAATTAGACTACATATAAAAATCCGTTAGAATCCCATAATGGAGATTAGCTCATGTTTGAACTAAAAGCCATTATGGGATTAGAGTAACACATGGAAAATAAATAACAATTGAAAGAGAAGATAAAATTGATCAAACCCAATTGCTGATTATAATCCAAACGTGATGTTCAAATCCTCAATAATCTCCAGCAACATAACAGTAGTACGTAGTCAATGATTGAAATCTAATGCAGAGATATAAAATATTAAGTCTATGCTTGGCTCCACGTTGGAATTTCTTCAAAGCGTAAAACCCTAGTTCTATATTATGGAAAACTCGTAAAAACCAAAGATGATCGCGTCTGGTACCAACTAGAATAGTTTATATCTACCTAACCACTTAAAATTTCAAAAATAAAATAAAAAATCAATCGAATCTTAATCAATGACATGCCTTGTGCGTCTTTGCGCGATCCTTTATAAACATGGCGCGAACGCGCGTGTTCCGGCTTATATACAACATATGCGGCTCCTGCAATTTGCATTCTTGAGTCTGCTGTTGCTACTGCTACTGCTAGTGCTTCTGTGTTCAATCGCTAATCCTTCTTCCTTCATCAACGCTCAGTTGCTTATCTCCACTTGTTCCTTGCGTCATGCTTCCATTAGTCTCATGCCATCTACCAACGCTGAACTATGCCATTTCCTGCACTTTTATACCAAAGGAGTTCTCAGTACATGCAATGCAAAATAACACGAAATGCAACTAAAAACACACTGAAATGTACTCGAGATGGGCATAGTTCTCGTGAATTGATATCCAATAAGTAGGTTTAAAACCCACTTATCAAATACCCCCAAACTTGAACTATTGCTTGCCCTCAAGCAATGCATATTACATAAACACTGAAAATGCAACTACAATGCTATGCAACTAGATCATGATGCAAACAAGTCTCACATTCTTCCAGTTATAACATAATTTCAGTCCAACATGCCTCACTGAATTATCCGGATTCAAGAATGAAACTTCAACTAAGCCATAGACATAATATCATACACAAGTAATCCATACATGCTATAAAGATGCTGTGTGTGTGTTGTGTTCACCAAAACTTGATTAAAGCAAGAATAAACATGTTAAGTTGCTCAAAACAGAAAATTACAGTCTAAATCAAGATTCATGTATACTTATGCAACAAAGACTGTTCCAACATATCAAAACAAACTAAGGTTCAACAATGAGTTTAACTGCTTCATTTCTACTCACGAGAGCGATTTTCGCTCTTTCCCGCGGTGTTTATTGCTATTTTTCTTTTTTCTTTTATACAGCGAGTGCGTTTTACGCTCCATCTCGCCCCTTTCAAAGAGTCAATAATTCAGCTCAAGAAGGTTTCAAGATAGCTTTTTCTTTTTCTTTTACTCTTTTTTTTTATACATAGCATACCCATGTGTCCCCAAAGTTTGATTATCAATGTTTTTCATAGTTCAAATCCATTTTCCACATAATTCTCTTTTTAAAACCACATTTCCTATTAAGCAATGCAACACATAATTCTTATGCCTACAAGTAATTGTGAACACTGCAGTGCAAACCGAAAGCATCTAAACAACAACCATGGATTACATCGTGTAAAACTTTATATCTAAGCTAAAGATATCCAATAAATTCAACAATCCTTCAAGATTCAAAGTCATCATTGGCAAGACATAACTTCCACAAAGCTAGAATTTGTGAGACATGCACTAGACATCAAATGCAACTAAACATACACTAACGCACATAATAATGACTAAAATTTGAAAAATTTTCTGCAATTTTTATCTAACACAAACATGCAAAATTTAAACTAAACATGCACATACTATATGCAACTACCCTACTACCCAATACCCCCAAACTTAAAATGTTCATTGTCTCAATGAATGAAGGTAAAGGGTTCGAGAAACCTCGTCCTGTGGTGAATCCAGTGGTGGATATGGCACGGCCGTCCCGAACTGTGGCCACTCAAGCATGGTCCCTTGCTGTGCAAACGCCTCCGCCAACGACCTCGTCAGACCCATAACAAACGCTGCAAAGTTGTCGTACATAGCGTCGACTTTCCGCTCCAACCTTCAGAGCTGTCGATCCCCAGTAGTAGCAGTTGCTTGAGCTTTTGTTCTCGCTTCCGTGTCCTGTGTGGGCTGTGGTGGAGGCACTGAGAATGTGGGTTGAATGATAAAGCCTTTTCCTCTCGGGTGTGGTATACCTCCAGCCCAATCCTCGAATTTGGCGATGGTGGCATGAGTGATATCTTGGCTCGGGTTCTGCATTTGTTCATTATCCCAATGGCATCTTTGATGGGCACACAGGCTAGCGACAACAGACGCGTGTGGAATACTCCCCGTAGTGCTCCCCCGCATATAACGTAACATATTTTGATGGATGAGGTGGCCCACATCAATATACTTGTCGGTGACTATTCCCCACAGAATTATAGCCCTTTCCGTTGTGATTTCGTGCTGATGCGACGAAGGCACGAGCTTTGCACATATAAACAAATTCCACGCTTTAGCATACCGATTCAAGGCTGAGGCAGGGAAAGTTCTAGGTTGATTTGTGCCTGCCCTACAATTCCACATTGTGCCTGGAACGCACAAATCAGAAATGACTACGTCCAAATCAGTTTCAAAAAGGAAGCCTCAACCCAATTATGCATTACCCAAATCGGTGGTGTGTCAACTATCCTGAAGATTACTCTGATTGCTGGTGGTCTGTAATCTATTTGAAACCCTCGAACCACAGATAGACCACTCATTGTGTCTTTAGCATTAGCATAGAATTCTCGGACTATACTCATTGGAACAAGCATAGGTGTTGCAGTCAGTCCAACCCATCCTCTCTCGCGAATCATATCCCCTAACTGGCCATCCTGCTTTTTAGGCTTGAACCCGCGTTCCTTCACAAATGTCTTTGCCACGATTCTGTAATACTCGATTTGTGCCTCCAGACTGAGGAATTTCGTGTGGTCCACAACATCCTCGCCTTGGTTGCTTGAGGAAGATGATGATGACAAAGTGATAGAACGCGCTCTCTTAGGACCCATCTGAGATTGAATAAAGAAGACGAAGATTACTTGCCTGATAGTGAGTGATAGCCGATGACTGATTACCCCCAACCTGATTTTTCACAACCTAGTCTGAAACCCTAGTTTTATAATGCAGCTATTGATCGTGGGTAGAATCGTGGGTATGAGAACCTATGCGACAATCACGTAATGGAGAAGAGAGTTATAGCTGCAGTTCGTAACTGATTAGAGATGCGGATACGCGCGTGTTGAGGAGAACAAAAGAATACGACTTTTGTTATTTCAATTGATAGAACAAATGAGGCACAACACGTTTTAACACCCAAATTTTATTTTCAACTTCCGGTGTCAGGCACGGCCACGCGGCTTGTCAATGGGAATTTTATAGGGTAGCGCCATGAGTGGATTTTTTTCTCTCGGCGGGCATGCGGTCTTGGGTAGCGGTTTTATCTTTGCTAACATAGCATGCCAGACGTGACCACGAATCCTCGCAATTTCAATTGCATCTTCCAATATAGCACACAATGATTACTTTGTTTCAATGCACCTGTATAAACACCAATTAACGATGTCAATGCTTGAACTGCTGAATACGCAACAATGACCATCTAATTATCATACTCACTATACTAATCTCAAACACAGTTTAATGCAAATTCAGCTACACACTCATTTATGCAAAACTCAATAATCTATCACAATTAAAAATGAAGATGAACTAACAAAAACAACCTAAATTGAATAAATAAAAAGTAGAGATAGAAACAATGGGTTGCCTCCCATAAAGCGCTAAGTTATAGTCAATTAGCTTGACTGTCTCTGAATCAATCACGTCGAAGAAAGAGTTGAGGTGACTTTCTGTCTGTCCACCTCACCACCAAAGTACTGCTTTAATCGCTGTCCATTTACTTTAAAAGGCTTGTCCGGAAACTTATCAAGACTTTCTATCGCACCATGTGGGAAAAAAGCTTTTTTCACGTGATGGCAATACGACCACCTTGACTTGAGCTTCCCAGGAAAAAGTTTTAAGTCTGGAATTAAAAAGCAAAACTCTTTGTCCCGGCTCAAATGTTCTCTCTATGATCTTGCGATCATGCCATTTTTTCACCTTTTCCTTGTACAGCTTTGAATTTTCATACGCTTGTAATTGGAATTCATCCAACTCGTTGAGTTGGAGTAGGCGTTTCTCTCCAGCAGCTTTCAAATCAAAATTGAGCTTTCGAATCGCCCAATATGCCTTATGCTCTAGCTCCATAGGAAGGTGACATGCTTTGCCATAAACGAGCTGAAAAGGTGACATGCCCAACGGAGTCTTGTATGCAGTCCTATAGGCCCACACAACATCATCAAGCTTTAAAGACCAATCCTTCTTAGTGGGATTCACAACTTTTTCCAGAATTCTTTTAACTTCTCGATTAAACACTTCTGCTTGGCCATTCGTTTGTGGGTGATAAGTCATGTAAGCAATCGATGGTTCACCCATACTTAGCCAACAAAGTCAGAATTGCTATTGCTAGAAATGACTGTCTTCATCACTAATGATGGCCCTAGGAGTCCCAAACCTCGTGAAGATACTTCGTTGTAAAAATCTGAGGACTACTTTGGCATCATTTGTTGGAAGAGCTGCCACTTCTATCCACTTCGACACATAATCCACTACGAGTAAGATGTAAAGATTTCCGCACGAAGAAACGAAAGGACCCATGAAATCTATCCCCCACACATCAAAAATTTTCACTTCGAGGATAGTATTCAATGGCATTTCATTTCTTTTTGAAATGTTCCCAACTCGCTGACACCTATCACATCTTTGGACGAAACTGTACGCGTCCTTGAAAATTGTCGGCCAGTAGAATCCTGCTTGTAGCACTCTAGTCGCTGTTCGCTCTCCACCATAGTGACCCCCATACAAAGAAGCGTGACAATCCTGCAAAATCCCCTCGGTCTCGCTATATGGGATACACCTTCTTATCATTTGATCAGCATACTGTTTAAACAAATATGGCTCATCCCATATATACCATTTGACATCATGCATAAATTTTTTCTTTTAATAACCCACCAAGTCTGAAGGTACCATCTTACTCACCAAGTAGTTCGCGTAGTCTGCAAATAATGACACTTCTCCTTTCACCACAAACAACTGCTCATCTGGAAAGGATTCATTAATTACAACTTTGTCGTCTGCCGCCCTTTCCGGATTTTCTAGTCGAGATAAGTGGTCCGCCACTTGGTTTTCAGTGCCCTTTCTGTCCTTGATCTCCAAATAAAATCTTGCAACAATAATATCCACCTGATCAAACGGGGATTTGCATCCTTCTTTGCCACTAAGTGTCGAATTGTCGCGTGATCCGTGTACACTATCACCTTTGTACCAATCAGATATGTTCGGAATTTATCAAAGGCATACACCACTGCCAATAATTCTTTGTGGTGGTGTAGTTGGTTTAGTCGTAAATCGCACATGCATAATAGATCACATGAGTCTTTCCTGACATAACCCAAAACAGCCCCCACAGCGTAATCCCTGGCATCACACATCAACTCAAATGACAAATCCCAATCTGGAGCAGTAATAACGGGTGCCGAAGTTAATTTCCCCTTCAAGTGCTCAAATGCCGACACGCAGGCCTCATCAAATTTAAAGTGTGCATCCTTCTCCAATAAACTGCATAATGGTTTAGTTATCTTGGAGAAGTCCTTGATGAATCTACGGTAGAAGCCTGCATGTCCAAGAAAACTGCGAACACCTTTTACTGAAGTAGGTGGTGGCAAGTTCTCAATAGTTTCTAGCTTAGCCCTGTCCACCTCGAGTCCCTTCTTCGAAACCTTGTGTCCCAGAATAATTCCTTCTTGTACCATAAAATGGCACTTTTCCCAATTCAGTACTAAATTTGTTTCAACACACCTTCTCAAGACCATCACCAAATTCTCAAGACATAAATCAAAAGAATCCCCAAATACCGAGAAATCGTCCATGAATACCTCCACATTCTGTTCCACCATATATCAAAAAAAATAGCCATCACGATGATCTCGAAGGTGGTCGGAGCATCAGACAATCCGAAAGACATCCTTCTGAAAGCAAACGTGCCGTATGGACATGTGAAGGTTGTCTTTTCCTAGTCTTCTGCAGCTATAACAATTTGATTGTAGCCTGAATATCCATCCAGAAGGCAATAATACTCATGACCTGCTAGTCTGTCCAACATCTGATCGATAAATGGCAGTGGGAAGTGATCTTTCCTCGTAGCTTTGTTCAGCCCGCGGTAGTACATGCAGACTCTCCACCCCGTTACTGTTCGTGTTGGAATCAACTCATTATTTTCATTTGTAACCAGAGTCATACCACCCTTCTTTGGTACACATTGCACTGGGCTCACCCATGAACTGTCTGAAATTGAATAGATTATCCAGCCATTTGAATACTTCTTTCTTGATCACTTCTTTCATTATCGGATTAAGTCTTCTTTGTTGCTCCACCGACGACTTACTATCATCTTCCAATAGGATCTTATGCATGCAAAAAGAAGGGCTAATCCCTTTTATGTCTGCTATAGTCCATCCAATAGCGGACTTGAACTCTCTAAGGACTCGTAGCAATTTTTCTTCCTGAAAAGATGTTAGTGCAGAAGAAATAATCACATGTAGCTTTGAATCTTTATTTAAAAACGCATACCTCAAATGATCTGGAAGTGGTTTTAATTCAAGGTCTGGAGGTGTCTCAAGAGATGGCTTCAATTTTACTGACGTTTCTCCAGCTTTCTTCAATGGCTCGACAGGAATTTTTAATTTTCTGAATTGTGGAGTAGTATCAAGAAATTGCACAAGTTCTTCAAATTCCTCCTTTAGTTTTGAATTTTCAGCAATAACACTTCTCAACGGTTCATGACCCATCAAACTCTCTACTTCATCATTTAAGACCTGATCCACCAAATCAACCCGGAAGCATTCTTCTTCATCTGTCGGAAACTTCATCGCCTTGAATACGTTAAAGGTAACCTCCTGATCATGAACACGCATAGTGAGTTCCCCTTTCTGCACGTCTATCAAAGTCCTTCCCGTGGCTAAGAATGGTCTCCCCAGTATGATTGGTATACTCTTATCTTCTTCATAGTCCAAGATGATGAAGTCAGCCGGAAATATGAATTTATCCACTTTTACCAATACATCTTCAACTATTCCCCGTGGATACGTGATGGATCTGTCAGCTAGCTGTAAAGAAATATTTGTCGGCCTTGGAACCGGCAATTCCAACTGATTAAACACTGACAAGGGCATCAAATTGATACTTGCCCCAAGATCACACAAACACTTGCTGAAGCTCATCTTTCCGATTGTGCATGGAATTGTGAAACTGCCCGGATCCTTCAGCTTTGGAGGTAATTTGCGCTGAAGCACTGCACTACATTCCTCTGTCAAGGCCACTGTCTCAAACTCTTCTAATTTCTTATTCCTTGACAATATACCCTTCATGAACTTTGCATAACTCGGCATCTGTTCCAATGCCTCAGCGAAAGGTATGTTAATCTGCACCTTTTTAAAAACCTCCAAAAACTTGTTGAACTGCTTTTCTTCCCTTTGCTTATTCAATCTCTGTGGATACAGAACCTGAGGGTGAACTAGTGATGTTTTACTCACGGGCTTCTCGACTGAACCTGCTTTGTTATCCTCTTCTTGCTGTAACTCAGAACCTTTCTTATTGTCTTTCTGCTCAGACTCGGTTTACGCCTCGCAGCTGCATGCGTCCTCCTTTGTAAATACATGGCGGCCGTACGCTATGCCATTTTCTCGCCACCTTTTTCCCAGACCTTAATGTGATCGCTTGACATTGTTCCTTCCCTTCTTTTCGTGGATTTGCCTCCGTAGTACTTGGTAATGAACCTTGGGGCCTGTTGTTCAGCATGCTCGCCATTTGCCCCATTTGAGTTTCCAGATTTTTAATAGCCACTGCTTGGCTTTTAATCATCACCTCTGTGTTTGCCATATACTTCATCATCATCTCCTCCATTTTTGATTTCTTTTCTTGCTGAGGTGCAGACGGAGGGTGATGTTGTTGCTGTTGCGAAAATCCCGGTGAAAAAGGTGGTCTTGGTGTAAACTGTTGCTGAGCTGGCTGTGACTGAAATTGATTATTCGGTTGAAACTGATTCTGCTGATTTCCTTGATTATTTGACCAACTGAAGTTTGGATGGTTGCGGTTGTTGGAGTTGTATGTGTTTTGAAATTGGCTTTGGTCCTTCATGTAATTGCTCACATACTGTACCGACTCCGAGCTAATAGCACATTGATCCGTTGAGTGTGACCCTGCACAAATTTCGCACACAAAGGCAACTGTCTTCGCCTTATTCTCTGTCAATGAATCAATTTTCTTCGCCATGGATGCCATATGTACTGACAACTGAGTGATAACATCCACTTCCAACAAACCTGCAACTTTGGGCTGTGGCATCCGAGATGTAGGGTTTTGAAAATCATCCGCTGCCATTGTCTCAATAAGATTATAAGCTTCCTCATAGCTTTTTGCCCATAACGCTCCTCCTGCAGCTGCATCTACAATCGGTCTGGATTGCCATCCCAATCCATTATAGAATGTGTTGATCACCATCCAATATGGCATACCATGGTGTGGACACTTCCTTAGCATCTCTTTATATCTCTCCCAAGCTTCATATAGAGATTCACCCTGTTGCTGCTCAAATTGGGAGATTGCTGTCCTCATCTTCGCACTCTTAGCCATTGGGAAAAACTTAGCTAAGAATTTATGTGCTAGGTCCTCCCATGTAGTTATAGAACCTAAAGGCAGAGAATGAAGCTAACTTCTCGCTTTATCCCTCACTAAAAACGGAAACAGTCTAAGTCTGATAGCATCCTCCGTCACCCCGTTATATCTGAATGTATCACATATTTCGATGAAACTCAACAGGTGTTCATTAGGATCATCTGTAGCAGCACCCCCAAACTGTACCGAATTCTGCACCATCTGAATAGTGCCCGGTTTTATCTCAAAGGTGTTGGCTGCTATCGCTGGCCTGACTATGCTTGACTGTAGTCCATTAATGTTCGACATCGAATAGTCCCTTAAAGCTCTATACTCCTCTCTTTGCTCCTCTTTGTCCCTCGGCTGCCATATTAGATGTAGTTACCTCTAACCCTGCTTGTAAATTTCTACGCACTCTCGCTTTCCAACCTCTCCCGTTGATATTGTCATGCATTGGTATCAACTCTGAATTGGACGATCGTGTGTGCATTAAATTATACAAGTACCTGAAACAAAAACAAAAACAAAGATAGAAATGAGATAAGATTAGATTTGTTTAAGTCATACAATATAGCTTAAAACTGATGATAATAATAAAAATTTATACGCCTTTCCCCGGCAACAGCGCCAAAAACTTGTTGCCTCTTTTCTAGTTCTAACAAAAGAGCTCTAACTCATGCAAGTATACATAGGCCAACAGGTAATACAAAGTAAGTAAAGTATCGATCCACGGAGAAAGGTCTCTAAATTAAACTATTATGCATCACTATATTACTATTTTTATATGCCTAAACGAAACGCTTATGATTTTGAATTACTCTAAAATCAAATAACAAATAAAAGAAGAATATTAATGTAATAAATCAAATCTGGAAATAATGGGATCCTAACTTCATTTAATAGTTCATCTAAATATCACCATCATGCAAGATTATCCACGTATCACAGAAAATTAGCCAAGAGCACGAATGTAGACATAACCATTTTTCAATGAATTATAACCTACTTACATAATATCCGCATACAATAGAAATCATGTAATCATCAATAAAACCAAAATCACTATATTTCTATGTGAAATTGTAGCCATATTGAATTTAAGCACAAGCCCTTATATAACTCACACGGTGAAACAGTATGTCTATCTGATTCACGAAGTATAAAGCTAAGCAATTCAAATTTCATACACGCATGCTATCATGATTACAACCATACTACATACGTTATTTTTTCAATTCCATACAAGTACATAAAGCGAATGGTGATCAAGCATTCATGCAATCAAATCAACTATAATAGAAATTCCTGATGATACGCTAACAATCCAGCAATCAAGCCATCAATTAGACTACATATAAAAATCCGTTAGAATCCCATAATGGAGTTTAGCTCATGTCTGAACTAAAAGCCATTATGGGATTAGAGTAACACATGGAAAATAAATAACAATTGAAAGAGAAGATAGAATTGATCAAACCCAATTGCTGATTATAATCCAAACGTGATGTTCAAATCCTCAACAATCTCCAGCAACATAACAGTAGTACGTAGTCGATGATTGAAATCTAATGCAAAGATATAAAATATTAAGTCTATGCTTGGCTCCACGTTGGAATTTCTTCATAGCGTAAAACCCTAGTTCTATATTATGGAAAACTAGTAAAAACCAAATATGACCGCGTCTGGTACCAACCAGAATAGTTTATATCTACCCAAACACTTATAATTTCAAAAATAAAATAAAATTAAAAGAATCGCATCGATAACCTTGCAGCTGTCACATGCGATCCCTTTGTAAACATGGCGTAGGCGCGCGTGTGGAAAATGAGCTCTGTCCGGTTGATGGCGCGGGCGTGTGTGTTCTAGCTTATACAGCCGCGCGGCTCCTGCAATTTGCATTCTTGAGTCTGCTGCTGCTACTGCTTCTGTGTTCAACTGCTAATCCTTCTTCCTTCATCAACGCTCAGTTGCTTATCTCCACTTGTTCCTTGCGTCATGCTTCCATTAGTCTCATGCCATCTACCAACGCTGAACTATGCCATTCCCTGCACTTTTATACCAAAGGAGTTCTCAGTACATGCAATGCAAAATAACACGAAATGCAACTAAAAACACACTGAAATGTACTCGAGATGGGCATAGTTCTCGTGAATTGATATCCAATAAGTAGGTATAAAATCCACTTATCAGTTGTTTACTTTGATGATATTCTCATTTATAGCAAAAATTTGGAAGAGCATGCTTTGCATTTAAAATCTGTTTTAGATGTACTTAGGAAAGAAAAGTTATTTGCTAACATGGAAAAGTGCACGTTTTGTTCAGATATAATTGTTTTTCTTGGCTTTGTTGTGAGTTCATAGGGAGTCCAAGTTGATGAGGAGAAAATACGAGCAATCCGGGATTGGCCGAGTCCTACAAATGTGAGTCAAGTGCGAAGCTTCCATGGACTCGCAAGTTTCTACCGACGCTTTGTTCAAAATTTTAGTGAGATTACAACACCATTGACTGAGGTCATCAAGGAAAATGGGTTTTAAGTGGGGTGATGAACAAGAAAAAACATTTAATTTGATTAAGGATAAATTAACAAATGCTCATTTACTTATTTTACCTAACTTTACTAAAACTTTTGAGATTGAGTGTGATACTTCAGGTTTAGGGATTGGAGATGTTTTGATGCAAGAAGGAAAACCAGTAGCGTATTTCAGCAAGAAATTGAGTGGGGGCAGCTTTGAACTATCTTACTTACGACAAGGAGTTGTACGCATTGGTTAGAGCATTAGAGACATGGCAACGCTGCTTGTGGTCTATGGAGTTCGTGATCCATACCGATCATGAGTCATTGAAATACTTGAAGGGACAATACAAGTTGAACAAAAGACATGCGCAATGGATGGAGTTTATTGAGACATTTTCTTATGTCATTCGATACAAGCAGGGTAAGGAAAATGTCGTTGCGGATGTTTTGTCTCGAAGGTATGTTTTGATAAATACTCTTGATTCGAAATTACTTGGTTTTGAGAGAATTAAAGAATTGTATTCTAATGACCTTGATTTCGGTGAAGAGTTTAAAACTTGTGAAAAGAATGCTGTAGGTAAATACTTTAAAGTGGATGGATTTCTGTTTCGTGAGAATAAACTCTGTTTACCTGCATGTTCTTTGCGTGGTTCAGGAATCGCATGGGGGTGGTTTGATGGGACACTTTGCTGTCGATAAAACTGACTATTTTAAAAGAACATTTTTATTCCTCATAGGAAACGAGATGCTGAAAGACTTTGTGATATATGCATTCCTTGTCGACAGTCTAAATCTCGTGTTCGACCCCATGGATTGTATTCACCATTGCCTATACCTAATGAACCTTGGATTGACAAATCAATGAACTTTGTGTTAGGTTTACCTAGGTTTAAGCATGATAATGATTCTATATTTGTGATTGTGGATAGATTTTCAAAAATTGCACATTTTATTTCATGTCACAAAACTGATGATGCATCCCATATAGCTGATTTGTTTTTTAGGGAAATTATTCGATTGCATGGTATGCCTAGAACCATTGTTTCTGATAGAGATGCTAAGTTTTAAAGCTATTTTTGGAAGATCTTGTGGTGTAAATTGGGTACTAAACTGTTATTTTCTACTATTTCTCACCCACAAACCGATGGTCAAACTGTAGTAAATAGAACTTTGTCTAGGTTGTTAAGGGCTATCATTAAAAAGAATATCAGACATTGAGAAAAATATTTACCACATGTTGAGTTTGCTTATAATCGTTCAATTCACTCTGCTACTAAATTTTCACCATTTGAGATTGTTTATGGGTTTAATCCTTTAACTCCATTGGATTTATCACCTTTACCTGTGTCTGAATTTACTAACATGGATGGAAAGAAATAGTCTGAATTTTTTAAGCATCTACATAAGAAAGCGAGGCTTAACATTGAGAGGAGGACGGAACAATATGCAAAACAGGCTAACAAGGGTTGACATCAAGTTATCTTTGATCCGGAAGATTGGGTATGACTACATATGTGGAAGAACGATTCTCGGCTCAAAGACGTTCTAAATTGCTTCCACGAGGAGATGGTCCATTTCAAGTGCTAGAACGCATTAATGACAATGCTTATAAACTGGATTTACCGGGTGAATATAATGTTAGTGCAACCTTCAATGTTTCTAATCTAAGTCTGTTTGATGTAGGTGACGATTTGAGGACAAATACTTTTCAAGAGGAGAGGCATGATGAGGACATGACTAGCTTGGATTCAAATGGAGGTTATGAATCGGCCCCGACGCAAGTACCAGTTGGACCCGTGACGAGAGGACGAGCTAAAAGGTTCAAGGAAGGACTTATGGCTTTGTTACAAGCAATGTGGAAGATTGAAAATAACATGTCAACTTGGTCCAAAGAGGATGAGAATATACCCAAGTACATCAATATGGTCCAAGGTTGCGTTCCAGAACAATCCAATGCAAGTCTGAAAAAGAGGCTGCAAGTTTGGGAAATCAAGACACCAACGGCCCAATGGCTTTATAAGCAAAAAAGGCCGCATACAGGCAAACTCTCTCATTCAAAGCCGCCCCAGCGCTAAGATCTCTTTCAACACCATACTCTGGCCCGAACAGAAAGCTAACTTACCCGCCTCAATTTGGTATGCCCAGATTTTAGTTGGCGCGTTTTTTGAGGCAGACACATTTTGATGGTTTTTGAGCGTGGATTTATTTCTAGAACTCTACATTTCCATTTTATTATTAGTATTCTATTATAATTAGGATATTAGCGTTGATTGTGATTCCATATTTGATTGTTGATTCCTTTTTGGATTTGGTTTCAATTTCTATTATTTAAGACTCATGGATGAAATTCATTATAAAACAATTCAATAATATTCAGATTTAATTACTTGTGAGATTATTATCTACTTTTGGTTCTTTGAAAAATTCCTAAGTATTTTTCTTAGTTAATTCTTTGAGATTCAATTTGACTTGTCATACAAAAATTCATAGTTGTGTGTGACGGCTTCTACCGCATCAATCGTTGATTGTTCAGAGGTTCCTGTTTCAATATAAATACGGGGTTTAGGCGTCGTTGGTGTTCCATTCAACGCGGATTTCATTGCTTGATCGATTGTACCACGGTTCTCGTCTCAATATAGACGTTGGGTTGAGGTGTCGAGAGAGTTCCACTCTATCAACTGTGTTAGAAACGATCCGGACGACGACCACCTCACGCAAGCGTTCCGTGGAGTCCATCAGGATCAAGTGTGGCTTGACAATTTATTTACTTTTTATACTCCTCCGTTTCAAATTACAAGATCATTTTTTTAGTTTTGATAGTTAGTTTGAGGCATTTTCAAACTCAAGATTGAGATGATTCGGAACAATAAATCTTATAATTAGTAGTACTTCTTAGATAGTTTACAATATTCATCACTAAAATTAAAGAAATTCTTGTTTTGAGTTTAAAAATGTCTTATGTTCAAGAAGTTAATAATAATCTTATATTTTGTAAATTATTATACTGTTTGGTGGCATGCGCAGTCCATTTCAATAAGTCATTGCAGAGATTGTGTATCAACATTTATCTTTACCATAATTCTTGATGAGTTAAATTCCAACTGGTAAAAGGTGTTAGCTCCTTCCCCTTGTGTATTGCATATGAAATCAAACGTTCATATTTTATAGTTTCCTTGTAAAGATTAGGGTAATGCATATTTGCACTTTTTACATCAAAATATTGAAATTGTTGTTCGGCCAGATACTTTGCATGAATATAATGTTTGTACTGCTCATATTTTTAATCCGTATGGATCTGTATCATGGTACATTGATTAATGAGAGCTATATATATCCAGCATTTTCACTCATTTGCTAGCTTTGGATATCAATATATGGGAGGTGTGGTTGTGTCTATTTATATAGGCCATGGTTGATATGAGTTGTCTTTTAACAATTTTGATAGGAGGTGGAGGGCCAATTATGGGTGATTTATGGGCTTTGAAGGGTCTTATTGAAGAAGGTACATTATTGTGCTTGCATTCAATCTATTGAAACTTCACTTTATACCATGGTATCTGATGCATCAAGGCAGAAACATTCTGCAGCAAGTTACTTTTCTTTTTTCATGTAAAGCAAGTAGCAACTTGTTAAGGAGAATAAAATTCAAACATTGTTATTTGGCAAAAAAATAAAAATAAAATCTAAGTAAAGCCTCGGGTAGTACATCCATTATGTTATTTTTTTTTACCTTCAATGCATTATATGCAATATCAGAAGTTACAGGTCAATTTAAGTATATAATCAGGCCATTTCAATATCCGTGTAAATGGCCCTTTCTTACACACACACACACACACACACGGTTCAGTTATATTGTTATGAAGGTGAGAATGCCTCTTCACTATTAGAGAAAGGCTACATTAATGAATATGATTGTTAGATATTGATTTGTTCTATGCAATTTCAAATCTATTCTAATAGCTATACTGGAGACTGAAATCTTTATTTTTTTCATTACATTGATAATGAATTTGGACCTTTCCCTGCTACATGCTTGGTGGTTTGCTATTGTACTTTCACTAAATGTCCAATATGACTGTACTTGAATGGAGTGTTTTCCGTTCAAATCTAATTTAAGCAGTAGCGGACAAGGGTCTAGTAGGTTAACTTTTCCAAAAACATTTTAATATAAGCAGTGCACTTTCCGGAAATGACGGGAACATACATGTTAAGAGGGGAAAAAATCTGCGCCTACCACAGTCCCAGCAAGTTTAAGTTTAAGCTAAGCCAAATCAGGCCAGAATTGCATCGAAAAAGAAATGTTTTTACTTGTCTAGCACGTTGGCTTTTGTCTTATTTTGTCCAAAACTTGTCAAGTAAATTTTCTACCTTACCTCATATACGGTGTTTCAGATCTGTCTATACTCACGTTCTTTCCTACCTTCCTTTCCATCTGTCTTATTTTCGAATTTATCTTACAAAATTCTCTTTGTTGGTGCATGCATGTTTGGCTGGCTGCCGATTGTGGCTTAGGCTAGAAATGTTTGATTTTATTGTTCAGTTTGCCATTGGTGGAATTTCGGTTTTAAGAATATTGTTTCCTGTCATAGTTTTGACGAAGGTTATTTATGTTTTGTCCTTGTGTGGAAGAAAGAGAATGAAACTCCTGGATGGACACAACTGAAACTTCCAGGTCAAGCTCCTTCACCCCGTTGCGGTCATACTGTTACATCCGGAGGGCACTATGTAATTTCCCCACTTTGAAGCTCTTTTCTAATTTATGTGCTGATTTAGTGTTCTTGCATTGGCTATATTTTGAAGAACTTCTTGGTGTTACTATTCCATTCTGTTGCAGCTTTTATTATTTGGAGGTCATGGAACTGGTGGTTGGTTGAGTCGTTATAACATTTATCACAATGACTGCGTTGTTCTAGACAGGGGTGAGTGCTTTTCCCGACTCTTGATGTAATTAGTTATGAGGTGCTACTTGACCAACTTCACTAAAGCTCTAGGCCTATAGTTGCCATGGTTTACCCTGCATTAAGAAATCTATTTTTTTTTAATTATTAATGCAAAGTCTCTTTCACGTTGTCATATTCATCCATTGTGCGAGTACCTTTTCTTTTTCAGTGATAGATTGAGGGCGGTTGTTTTGATGTGGGAGGGAGGGAGGGGGGATAAAACTTTCTTTCAAAGACAACATTGCTTTTGTTGGTGGCATATATTAGACACTATTAAAGCCAGAATAAGGAGATAACAAATTTATCAAGGGAGCTAAGGCTGAATAATTAAAGAGATTAGTTAGATTTTAGATTAAGCTTTTGCTTTCAATTGATTTGATTTATGGCCTATCAATATTATAGCCTGAGTAGTAAGAATGTTCACACGTACTGCTAGTCAGCAATCATGTAACTTATGCAGATCATGAATAATCTTAATAGTTTTGCACTTTTGCACTTTTGCACTTTTGCTTTTACTCTTTTCAATCGAAGTACTTTTTTAAGTTTGTTACCAACTTTAAAAAGTATCTGGCACTGTATCATTTTACAAGATGTGTATTATATGATAACTGAATCGTATGATGCAGTGTCATTTTCGATTCACCATGTAATATGTATCGAATTGTCTCTGTATCGCATCTTATCATATCGTACGATATGTATCGCGTATCATACGATTATGACAACGCTTATGCTATTAGCTGCCATTCCACTTCGCCGCCCCCACATATTAGTGTGCTTCACGTTGTTGTGTTGACAGTAGGGGTTGTGATACAATCCTGATCAACAAGTTATTCACATGTAGCTAGTATTATGTGGGTCTTTATAACTTTACATAATCAGATTACATGCAAAGGAAAGAAGCAAGTTTCACGCGGCAAAAGATCCTAACGTGGCAAGGATTTTGGGATTTTAGGAAAAGATTTTGTTTCCTAAAATATTAGGCATATTCTATTATTAGCCTTTAATTTTTAGGGATTTATTTTCCAGATACTTATCAAATTCTATTATAATTAAGATTTCTTTCCGGTTTAGATTTACATTCTAAATAAGGTTTTATTGTTTTATAGAAATAGAATTTCTTTTCCAAATTGATTTCTACTTAGAAATTAGGGTTATGGTTTGTAATTCTATTAGGATTAGAATAATTTGTTCTATTGTTATTAGGATTTGGATTATTTTGAGTAGTATAAATAGAGGTCTAAGTTAATGTAATCAAATACATTATACATTATTCATTATTCAATATATTTGTGAGGTTATTCTCTACTTTTGGTTCTTTGAAGAATTCTAAGTATTTTCTTAGTTATTTTTTTGAGATTGATTTGACTTATCATACAACAATTCATAGTTGTGTGTGGCGTCTTTCTACGCATCGATCAATCGTCGATTGTCCGAGATTACCGCTTGATATAAGCGAGGGGTCAAAGTGTCGTTGGTGTCCATTCAACGCAGTAATTCGAAACGAGCAATTGTACCAAGATGCTGAAATCACATATAGGCGAGGGGTTAAGGTGTTAAGCAATTCACCCAATAACTGTGTCTAGAAAGCGATCGGTATGTACGACCACCTCACATTAAGCGTCGTAGTGGAGCTTATCATTTGGTATCGAGCTAAGCCTTTCTAGCAAGTTACTTATCTTTAATTTTTTGTCGAAATATATATTGCAAAAAAAAAAAAAAAAAGGAAAAAAAAAAAAAAAAAAATTCATATTCTATTGTGCTAACCCAATTTGTAGGACACCATTAAATCATCAAATTCCAACTAAAAGTTCATACTGATTCAATCATCATCAATTCAAAGCAGAGCTACAATTTACAACTGACGACATACAAGAGGAGTACAAGGCAATCGATTGGTGATTTTGTGATATTCTAATAGTTACACCATCTATAATTTTGTTTCGTGATAAGTAATTTTTGAATTGATTAGTAAAACCAAGAATTTTGCTGGGGAATTCAAGAAGAACCTATTAGAGAGAATATTAGAGGTAAAAGGCAAGAGTGTAAGATTATTAGAGGCTAAAGCCAAATTTGAGCGATACACGAGTGATTCATCATTATTCGAAGCGAAACACGTAAGTGGAGTGTGTAAGGAAAATTTTATCTACTAACCTTTGTTTTACAAAGAAACATGTATGGCTACAATTATGAAAGTTCTTATGGGTCTCGAAGGAATACTTTCAAGGCAATATTGACACTGAGGCATATCCGAGATGGGAGAGAAAATGGAGCGAGAATTTGACTATCATGATTACTCGAGAGGAGGAAGATCGACGAGGCAATTCAAGAGTTCTCCGATCATACAATTATATGGTGGCGACTTATCAAACAAAAAACATGGGAACGTCCAGATTCGAGACATGGGTAGAATTAAAAACAACAATGAGAAAGCGATTTGCTCAAGTCTGACGTGTGGGAGGGAGGAATATACATCTAAAAATTTGTAGAGAGCAACCTTCAAGGCGATCTACATTAGAAGATGATATGAGGGTTCATGACATGTAAACAAAGAGGATTCACATTGGAGACAACCCCAAGACACTCTTAAGGCATCCAAGAACTTAAGAGAAGACATCGATGAGAGCTTTAAGGAGGTGGAAGAAATTATAGAATATATGCGGTCAAGGAGAGTTATTGGGTTCAAGTGTTCAAGATGAAATCCGTGATCAAAAGCAAGATGGTGAACATCTGAAAGAAAGTAATCAAGAAGATGAGTTAAGTAAAAGGAAATACATATGGAAAAGATCGACAAAAAGAAATTGTTCAAAGATTGATAATGTAAAAGAAAAAATTAAAAAGACCGAGAGAATGAAAAGAAAGAGAGATTGAGAAAAAGAGAATGAAAAGAGTGACCTTGAAAATAAGCGAGAGAAAAACAAACGAGAGGGTGAGCATAAAGAAGAGAGAGAAGAAATGTGACTATGAAAAAGAGAGTGAGTTGAAAAGTGAGTTATATTTTGAAAAGCCAATGATCGTACATTCTGCATAAGACGGCACTTTTGAATACTAACACTAATGATTCTTCTTTGTCTAGTTTTTTTTTTTTGTCTCTTATGCGGAGTTGTTGATGAAATACCTGTACTATCATTCCGCATCTGATCACGTCGGTGATAGTATTCCGAGAGACGACGAAGTTACCAAGGCGGGTTGGAGAGTTGGTGAAAGTGGGTATCGTGAGAGAAGACATGAGTTCATGTGTTGATTATGAGATCATAGTATTTAAGGAGGATGGGACAACGAGTTTGTTAAATCGATTTTGAATTGGTAAACAAGTATCGTTATTCTTTTTCTTGTTTGGATAATATGCTTGATAAATTGCATAGTACTTGTGTTTTATCTACATGTGATAATGATCTGATGCCTAATCAATTTAGCACGAGAGATTGTGATAAATGGAAAATTGTTTTAGCATGTGAGTTATATAGGTGGGTAGTTATTTACATTAGATTAACTAATGCATCTAAAGTGTTTTCATGAGTTATTTAAAACATGTTTTGCATGCTTCATTGGAAAATTTGTTGTTAGCTATTTTGATGGTAGAATCATTTTTATCATAAACTATGGAGGATATTTGATTTATGTTGAGTTAGTTTATGATCGTGATATATATTCTCGTTCTCGATGTGTTTACTTGCATGAAATTAATTCTAGGTTTTGTTGTCAGATATTGACTTAGGGTTTCATGCTAGTCAATCTTTACATGAATTGTCGTTAGTTGACAATGGTAGTAATCATGTTGTTTCGTTGGAGCAGTCTTCATTGCATGATTTGCTATCATATGGTTTTGATTCAAGAAGTGTTTATCATCAAGATGGTTTGAGAGATGAGTTATTTGCATGTTTAGTTAGTTCACTTAGATTAGCTAAGGCATTGCATACTTCCATGGAATTGTTGAATTATATTTTGAATTCTTTCATGGGAAAATTTGTTATTCTCTATTTTGATGATATTTCGATTTTTGTCAACACTTTGGAAAATTCTTTAGCATGTGTTGAGTTTGTTTGTGATCATCGTCGATATGCTATTGAAATTTCAACTTATGATTGTGACCTTTTTATTCCGTTGGTGCTATTATGTGATTTTGATTGTGTTAATGTCGATGGAAGGAGAAAGGTTGGTTTGTGTTTTGCTTGATTCGTGATAGGATCATATTCATCGAGGGAAACATGGATCGTGCAATTCAATTCGATCAATGTATTGAGAGTTCTGAGGAAGTGTTTTGAATATTATTTTATTAGACTATGCATGTGATTTTGATTTATTTGATTCCTTTGTGATTAGACAAAAGGAACTTGTTGATTTGTTTTATTCTGTGTTTAATCCAGGGATTCATGTGTATGGGCTTATGCGACCTGATGAATTTCAAAAGTTGATATTTGACCCGGGATCATTGGCGTGGTTATGTTTGAAAATGATCGAGATTATAAGATTTTCATTTGATCCGGAATTCATCATTGGAAGAATCTATCACATGAAGAGTTTTTCATTTTCATATTTGATCCAAGAGGAGTTGGAACTTTTTAAATTCTTGTTTGTGTTCTTTGATATTGCTTATTCATTTAAATTACCGTGTGAGACTTGTGGTTATGTTTTGTTTGGTGATTCTAACTTTGTTTGTTTTGATGTAGGATCAGTTGTGGACAAATCCTTTTCAAGGAGTGGATGCGATTTGAGGACAAATCCTTTTGAAGAGGAGGGAATGATACAATCTCGATCGCAAGTTATTCACATGTAGCTAGTATTATGTGGGTCTTTATAACTTTACATAATCAGATTACATGCAAAGGAAAGAAGCAAGTTTCGCAGCAAAAGATCCTAACGTGGCAAGGATTTTGGGATTTTAGGAAAAAGATTTTGTTTCCTAAAATATTGGGCATATTCTATTAGCCTAATTTTTAGGATTTATTTTCAGATACTTATCAAATTCTATTATAATTAAGATTTCTTTCCGGTTTAGATTTACATTCTAAATAAGGTTTCTATTGTTTTATAGAAATAGGAATTTCTTTTTCCAAATTGATTTCTACTTAGAAATTAGGGTTATGGTTTGTAATTCCTATTAGGATTAGAATAATTTGTTCCTATTGTTATTAGGATTTGGATTATTTTGAGTAGTATAAATAGAGGTCTAAGTTAATGTAATCAAATACATTATACATTATTCATTATTCAATATATTTGTGAGGTTATTTCTACTTTTGGTTCTTTGAAGAATTCCTAAGTATTTTTCTTAGTTATTTCTTTGAGATTCAATTTGACTTATCATACAACAATTCATAGTTGTGTGTGGCGTCTTCACCGCATCAATCGTCGATTGTACCGAGATTACCGCTCAATATAAGCGAGGGGTCAAAGTGTCGTTGGTGTCCATTCAACGCAGAATTCGAACGCGAGCAATTGTACCAAGATTACCGCTCACATATAGGCGAGGGGTTAAGGTGTTGCAAGCAATTCACCCAACAACTGTGCTAGAAACGATCGGGGCGGCGACCACCTCACGCAAGCGTGCCGTGGAGCTTATCAGGTTGGATACATAGTGAGACCTATGCTCCAAATGTATTACATAGATTTTGTGGATGGCCATGATGGCATTATAATCTTAACAGGAAAATACAAACACCTTGGTCAGTTAAAGAAGGTTGAGTACAACTGTACAAGGATATTGATGGGTTTTAAAAACTACTGGTGATGAAATCTATAAAAAATGCGACTTTACTCTACTCATTGACCCTGTGCTAAAAGATTAACTTTGAAGGAGATTATAGGTTTTCAAGACTTTGTCCCAATTCCATACCAGTTGCATGAATGTAATTTAAGCTCCAAAAGAGATGAAAGATGTGATTCTAACTTTAAATGCGATTCTAGGTTTTTGAGACTGTCGTAGAAATGTATCAGTGATGTGAACCTAATATGTAGAAGATCTAGATGACATTTCCCTGCAGACTATATTCAGCCAGAACATAACAAATATACTAAGTTTTGTTATGATGCAGGACAGGTTTAAGAGGGTTTGGGAAAGTAATAAAGAAGGGTGGAATAATATATTTACTAGTTACAACTACCTTATCCATAAATAATTTATTACCTAATATCTTGCAATTTCCATTAACTTTCCTGGCCTGTTCTGCATCATTCTCCACTCTTTTGAGAAAAACTCTTCTGCAAGTATAGTGAGGTAGTATGACGGGACATTAGTAGTGCAGTCATCTTGCATTTCATGTCCATGAGCACAACCTTCAGCCTTATTAAGGATAACATGATGGACTTCAAGCAAATAGGCTATGCAAACAAACTATTTGAAAAGATAAAATCGACATATTCAACATCTAGTAATTCGTTGACCACTCGACATCACTGGTGCTTGGCTTGTGTTTTTATTTGTTGATTGCCTTTCCTTGACCTCTCCATAAATAATTTATGCTTCAATTTTGCTCGTTATCTTTGTCTTTATTGCGGTAAGTTTCGGAAGATTCACCTCAATGTTTTCAAGCATGACAAGCACTAGCTTGGGGTTTTCATGTTCTGTCTTGTCAATTTATTACCCTGGACTCGCTTGTCCAACTGGAAAGTAATACTTGTACTTGTTTGATTTTGAACAAATAGGAGCATTATGTTTGGATGCTTCCTCATATTGTGTCTTCAAGTTTCATTCATCCCAATCTTAGGTCCTTGCACCAATAAGAACCAGATTGAAGACAAAAACCTTTAATTTGATCGCACTGAATTATTTATGGTCAAGTTACATCATTTGATACGAAAAGGAATATGGAGTTCCAAAGCTGAAAAAAAAGACTGGGTGGTTTCACTCATTTTTTTTAATTTAATTTTTTGACTACTAAATAATAAGAAAACATGTGATAATTGTTTGTTAGAGCATGTGGCTGTTAACCACATGGAAGCTTGAAGGTTGAAACCCTTGCATATATTGAGACTGAAAATGTGATAATAAGTGGAAAGGTGTAATGTAAAATCAAATAATACCATGTTTAGCTCTTATACCAATTTAATGTAGGACATGGTTGAGAGAGTTTGGGAAAGTAATAAAGATGGGTCGAAGGCCACAAAGTCACATTCCAAGTTGACAGGCCTTGCATGGTCTCTCTTTGATAAAATTCAGCTTTGGCAGGCGACTAGATGTTTCGAAACAAGCTTAGACATGCTCTTGAAATTCAAGTGGGATCTATGATGCCACAACCAGCTCACATCTTCTAAGGCTTTAGCGAAGAAGCAAGCTGTTGTTGATGAACTAAGCTCAGCGAGATTGACCACATATACATTACCTTCTCTTGATCCAGTCAGCTACAAGGAGTTGGTGTTCAGGTCTCGAACTTGACACTGGTTGTTGAGGAAGATGACCTTTATCGCACAATTGATTTATGCTCAACAGGTTGTGTTTCAGTCCATCAACGTAGGCAACTTTGCTGAAAGATACTGCTCCATTTCCAATTGAACCATAGCCTCTGGTCTTCCCAGAGTTGTTGTCTCCAAAGATAACTGCTGGACCATCTTTAGCTTTAAAATCAGATAGGAGAGCTTTGTTGTATGTCTAGAGCATCCACTATCAAGAACCAGATTGATTTAATGGAGCTTGGTACCCAAATTTGCTTGGGTCTTGCTTTGTTAGTACCCTTGGGACCCAAATCTGCCTAACTTTGTTTTGATAATATGAAGAATAATAATCATTATAATTACATAATGCAACTGCATGCCCATAATTATGACAATTATAACATTTGATATGTTGCATGTGTGAGTGTGTGTGTGTGTATATATCTTCTCATTTGGGACATATGTAGAGGATACGCATAACAAGTCTTTTTTCTTGGTTGAAACTCCTGCTTCCATACTACTATACAATATTGTGGTTTCGTAGATTAGAATTAGTAATATAAAGTGTTGGAGATAAAATATATTCCTTTTAAGTTTGGTTTGAATCTTATTAGTTTTGGAATTATGTTTTGTAACAAGCTGTAAGTCATTAGACTTTCAGCTTGAGGGGGAGTGTTGGTAAATATGCTAGGGAATTCTAGGATATTATTCTCATAACCTGATTTGGGGGATTATTTGATTAAAGGGAGATTGCATAATTAATGGATGATTGATTTACTTTCTAAATGTAATGTAGTTCTAAGCCTATATAAAAGCTCTCTATTGTACATTGCAAGATATATAATAGAAAACATCTTCCCTTCTTTATTTCTCCACATGGTATCTAAGTCTTGACAATCAAATCAAAAGGTCTTGCTTCCACTGCCCGCGGCGGGTATCGTTTCTTTTTATTGTTTAACTTTATTTTAAAGAAAAAATTGGGTGGTTAGAGTTCTGTTCTGGTTCTTTTGTTGGAGTTGTAGATTATTTTTGTGACGCCCCCAAATCCGGGTACTTTCGACCCACATATATGGTGCTACACGGTACTACTAACTATACATTCATTTCAATGATAACAACATTAAGATGAATATATTTACTAAATTCTTATAATAATAATAATAATAATAATAATAATAATAAATCCTTCTCAGGTTCTGTTAACCATTACATTCTTTATTGTCATAGTATAAGTTTATACAAATATACTAGTCTATTACAACATAATCTATTTATCCATCTTGACTTTGCCCTTATCCTTACTGGAACCTTTGGTCCGTTCGTTTTTAGCTGCAATTATATAATTCAAGCAAGAAGTGAGCATAACTAGCTCAACAAGTCTAACAATATATAATAGACCACAAAATCAAGAATCATATGATTTATCTTCAATAACTGAACAAATAATTATGAAGTACTATAAACAATCGAAATAACACTTTTCATTCTCTTAAAACAATTCCAAAGTACATACAGGAACTTAAGAATTCTGAGTAGGTCAAAAGACCATGAACATTCTCATCCTTTGTTTTTATTCATGAAAAGGACATCTCGATACTAAGACCGTACATCCGATATAACTTACGAGCACTTCTAGGTGATCAGCCTATACTACTCTATGTTGATCAACAGTCATTCGTTAAACGTATTTACGTTTAAGTTTTGGCAACCTCGTGTGCCCGTCGAGTAAACGACGTAAAATACTTTTGTTTATTCATACTCATGTTTACCTTTGAATCCGTACCAAACAATTGGCATAGGATAACGTTATCAATACTACTTTGAAAGACTTGTAAATAAATCAATCAACTTTTAAGATTTGTCTAGCCGAGTTAAGAATGGCATCGACTCTTTCATAAATAACTCATGTACAATACATGAATCACAGAAATTTGGCTAACACGAAGGTCAGATAAGCGTTAGAAGAACTTGCCTTCAAGCGTCTTCTACGTTAAATTCAACCGTTCTCGGTCTTTACAGTATCTACATGATACATTCACATAGCACACTGAAATTAGCTACCAAACAATCTAAACACATTGTTTATACCAACTTCTTTCTCTTCTATGTCTTAAATCGAATTTATTTTACTAATAATATTCGTTAAGCTTATTTAACGTTCATTACTGCTTATTAACATTCATGACGACTTATTAACATTACAGGTCATAAACCAACACTCATCGATCGTCGTTTTAGTATCACGATAGTTGTAACCCTAATGGGTTAGCTAGTTCGGACATATTTCCCCCATATTACCAATATTGGATTCCGTATAGAAATTACATAAGTTTTATATTCATTTCTTATCATTCTCGTACCACGCGTGTCTATTACGTACTATATAACCTTAAGACATGCGTTAAACTCGAATACGATTCACGGTTTACGTTTTTGCATTTTACGTTCTTCGTTTAATTATTTTTAATCAACATTTAATTCCTAAATCAATAGTTACACATGTTGTTTAAGAATTCTTTCTTCATATATATTAAGTATATACATGCCCCATAATTACCGCGCGAAAAGTTGGATTAATAAAAGCTCGCGTCGGATTTTCTTTTCTTAAGGGCACTACGGCGCCACTCTCAGTTATAATAGCTGCGTTGCGATGCGAGTTAGCAGAAAGTGTCGAATACCGGGTAGCGCTTACGGTGCCAATTTTAGGCTCAGTGGCGGCTACCGCCGAGCTCTTGATTTTTTTTTAAGTTTTTCAATACGATTCTTTTCCGAGCTCGTAACTCGATCGTTATAACTTGGAATAGGCTCGTTTAAAAGCCATTTTCTCACATATCTTACGTACTTCGATTTCATCCGGACATAATAATTTTCTGAATCCGTTAACGACAAATTCACTGTTAAAATTTTTATTACGCGTTCGTTAAACGTTCATGTTCTTCGCTCGTTTCTTCGTTTTAAGTTCGAATTCGTTCATTCTTGTGTCCACGACTCTTAAATACATAGTTCTTCGATACGCCACCGAAAACCTAGGTTTCTAAGCTAAACGACGACTTTTCACTATCGTTCCGGAAATCCTAGTTAACTACGATTTCGACAATTAACGTCTTTTCCCGTAAATTTTGCCATAACTTAGTTACTCGAGATTTTTACGCCAAACCAAATGGAATCAATCCATTGGTTAGTCATCTATATCCTAAACAAGCAATTTGCACCTAACTTATACGCGATGGTTTTAAATTTGTTCATCAACAACATATTCTAAGTTTTGATGATTTTTCTTCATTAAATGCTTAATCATTTTTTTATGATTTCACTTATTCATGGCTTATTAACGTTTTAATCCATTAATAGTCATCCTTATTTCTCCGGAAGAGACATGCTCCACTAATTCATACTTCTCTATAAAAAGTAAATAGAAAAGAATCGAAGGCTAGGGTTTACGTATTTTTACCTTAGCGTTCTTCGCGTTCTTGACTTAAACTTGTTTGATTAGCTTCTTTCCTTCTTTGATCACTTGTTAATGCTTCTCTCTCTCTCTCTCAATATAGTGCTCAATGTTTGTAAAACATCAAATGAGCAAAGTGGCTAGCTTTGTATAAAATTTACAAGGTAAGGGCATTTTGGTCATTAAGCCTCACCTCCTTACTATTCACACCTCCACACCAAAGCTTCCAAAGGAAGCTATCAACTTCCCTTGGCCACCAAGTAGCCGGCCATGTGGGGTTGTGGGGCCCTCATGGGTTGCTCTAACCCCTTTACCCACCCGGTGAACCATCGGTTCGACCCACGGGTTTGGTTCGAGCTTAGAATTAATTCATATCGGGCCTAACTTTGGGCTTGATTTAACTTATCATTGGGCCTTGATATAATTCATCATTGGGCTTCACTCATTTTGTCGATTGGGCTTCGATAATTGTCCAAGTCCAATAACTAAAGTCCATTAAGACTTATTCAGTATTCTACCATATAATTCTCGTATTCTCTTCGTAAATACTTCGTATGATATTCAGTATATATCGTCAGTATTAGTCTTTTATACTATAGACAATACAAAACATAGTATCATACTCATATAATAATAATTCTTATTACACTTGACCATTTCTTTTTTTAGAATTCACTTTCCCTAACCCTTAGTTTTTTAAGTTCTCAGGCGTAAACTTCGTTTGCCATAACGGGATTTTTTATTTTAAGCCAATTTTAATATTTTATCTTACATTTATCCAAACAAAACAATAATATAAAACAAAACAATCTATAATAAAGATAATAAAGGCCTTTGCTTAAAGTTCAAACACATCCATTTTGCTAATGTCAAAGTTCAAACACAAACATGCAATTGTTCAAAGTTCAAACATATTTTTAACGTATTAGTTTTATTCATAAACAAGTTTGCTATTAAATAATAAAATTTAAAATTTCAATAATTTAATTTAATATTAAAACTTAAGAAACTAAACATAAATTTTAAGAATTATATTGAATTGAACTAAATATTACAAATGTATCATCATCATCATTTATATAATTTGAAGTTGGTACAAGTTCAAAAAATTACAACTATAATAAAATTATCTATTTTGACTTGATATTGTTCACTTTTTGTTGTGATTTGATATGCTACAACCTGTATTATGAATATGTTAAATCATTAGGAAAATAATTCTATCAAGATCTGGTTTGGGTAGTTATTTAAATAAAAAAAAACATTTCCGCCTAGACCCCGCTTAATTTCCTGGAGGGATTTTTTTACCGTCTTGGGCCTAGGTGAGGCACTAGGGAGGCCTAGCGCCTAGGTAAGGCGCCAAGGGGGACCAAACCTAGGCGGGGAGCCAAGTGGGGCCGGGGATTTTTAGAACATTGATTCAAATCATTTAATTCTAACACACAGCCAGAATTCTAACCACATTCGCACATTGTAGGTCATAGAACGACCTTTAAATAGCTTACTTACTTAAATAAACATATAATTTCATTTAATTCAAATAATCAAATAAAATTTAATTCACATAATAATCCGATTTTTCTCGGGCGTTACAATTTTGCTCTTTCTTTTTTCTCATTTTCAAAAAAGGTGACATCTCCAGGGTAGTTAATTTCTTGGCTTGAAATATGCAAATGGATTGTTGATTGGAGTAAGATTTTTCATGGGGCAGAGGTTTGAGGAAGGTGTGTGTCCTTCGATTTGTTGGGAGGCTGAGTCCTCAGTTGTTGAGGAAGGCAAGGAGTCCATTTTTTTGGAGACGAGTGTTCTCCATTATTGCATGCACATAATATGCTTGGAAAGTGCCAAGTGGATATCAAGTTATGTAGGGTGAGAATCAACTTTGGACATACATATTAGTTTTTCTTGTTCTTTCTTTTTGTTTTATTCATGCAAATTGAAGAGGGCCTCAACTTGAGGGGGAGTGTTGGAGATAAATATTTTTCTTTTAAGTTTGGTTTGAATCTTTTTAGTTTTCGGATTATGTCTTGCATGATTAAGGGACGATTGATTTACTTTCCAAATGTACTGTAGTTGTAAGCGGGCTCTGTATTGTTCGTTGTAAGATATATAATAGAAAACATCTTCCCTCCTTTATTTCTCCACATAAAGTTTATATATATATTGATCAAATTTTTTTCCTTCATACTTTAGTTCTACGGGAAAAAAAGATACATATCTTGTACCTATATTTTTGTTCTTGGTATACTCTTTATACGTACGTATATATTAGTGTTCCACTGCTCCTTGTAATTTTCTCAAAGAAACAGGGAAACCGTAATTTGTGGAACTATCATATTTCAAGATATAGTTGTTGCTAGGGCTAGCAAATCCTTTGTTGTATGAATGTTTGTCGTTATCATTTTTTTGTCATATTCACTTTCAACTTCATCTGGCTATTTGATGAATGATTTCCTCATTTTATAGGTGAACTAGCATTCCTATGCTAATGGAGTCCTTTATACAAAACAAATTTTTTTTTTGGATTGTCGATGTCTTGTTTATTATATATGCTCAAGTATAGATAATTTATTTTAAGAATCACAATTTTTGCTTGTGTGTGAATAAAATCATTGTAGAACTTGTAATCTTTTAGCCTTTTTAGGTATTAGAATTTTGTATATCTAATATATATGTGCGTTTGTGTGCAAACACTTGTGTTTATTTATATCTCAATTCTCATGATTTATACTCAGAGAATTACATTGTGAAGCATTAGAATTTATTGATTATAACATGTGAAACGAAGTTGGCTTTTGAAAATATCACTCCTTCATTCCACAAAAACAGTCCCATTTGTCACAAGTTTACTATTACAATTCCATTACCATGTTGACAGTCACTACTCACTACTGAACTAAACACTCAATAAATTTAGGCCTAAACACGGAACAAAAAATGTATCCTTAAAATGTATAAATATTACAACTGGAGCTCTTATCGTGGAATGGAGGGAGTGTTAATTTTAAGAAGTTATTAAAGATACGAATATTAATTATTAAAGAGTAGACTGTAATATGGTTTTTCTGTTCAACTTTCTAAAGCTCTTATTGCAATATTTTTGACACCATGTGGGAAGCTCAACAAATTATAAACTTATAATATGTATGTGTATATATATTTCATGCTTATGTTTTTAGCCTGAAATTCTTTTTGTTGGTTTTTTGAACTTAGTGTCTGTGCAGTGGAAACGCCTAACTACGAGCAATGAACCTCCTGCTGCTCGAGCATACCATTCTATGACTTGTATTGGTTCACGATATCTATTATTTGGTGGCTTTGATGGAAAATCAACATATGGCGATCTATGGTGGTTAGTTCCAGAAGGTATTGAATTTTCTTTGGATTACTACTTGGTAGCCTGTTTGGACCTTTTTCGGTCAGTGAGCATGCCAATGCTCTACTCAAGACCTCTAGGCTCAACAAGGACTCCCCATTCAATCTATGTTTTCTTCCCAGGGACTACAGTTCAGGATGATAGTTTTCTCATTATGATTATACTGGTACCTATCATCTTGAAAAAGTTATCTAACTGATGTTTTCTCCTGGATTTCTACGAGTCTTGGACGAATACATGGACTAGAAGAGTCAATCTTGCTAGAGCAAGAGTTGCAATTGGTTCCTTATTCTGTTTCAAAGAAAGCTGATTAATCATGTCTGCTTTGGTAGTTAAACACACAAGAGACATGCATTAAAATCATGCAAAAGTAACTGATTCTCTTCATTCAGGGCTGTAAAACAAGCCAATAGAATCACCTTATAAATAGGAGTCTGTCTTTGAGCCAAGGACTTTTTTTTCAGGTAAACTTGGTGTTCATCCTTGTTACCAAAGTAGACGAATGATTTGGATTTTATGTGGATGTGGCATGCCCTTCAGAGCTACCATAATTACAAAGTCTATACCTTTGACTTTATTCTGTTATTTTACATTTTATGTATCTATATACTTCAACGACAAATTTTAGTCTTGAAGTTTGGTATAAAAAAATCCATAGAAAAGAATATGTCTGTCTTTGATAAAGCTAGAAGGGACTCTTCTCTTTGGAGGGAGAGTACTTTAGGATCTTTATGTCCAACTACATTGGCAATTAGATTCCAGGTTTCTCTGTTCTTGGAAGTTCCAGTTTTTCAGCTTGAGATTTGTGTCATGAAAAGGTCTTGTGAGTGATGCTCAGGAAATATGTGAATATTGAATAGCATTCTGAAAATACAAAATTAGTTAAACTGAAAAGGAAAAATATGAACAGGACAAGGAACATTTAAAAAGAAAGTTCAGTTGATGCTAGAAAAGTTTGTTTTTTTTTTGTTTTTTTATCTACGCTCGAAAAAGTTGTTTATTTAAGAATTCCAAGGGAGTCATCATGTATCCTTTTCAACTTTTCTTATTGAATGCGTCATAGAGGACCCTATTGCAAAGAGATTGTCTACATCTTCTCCAACGGTGAATGTGAAGGAGAATAAGGATGTATTCATGGCTAATGATCAATCTCCAATTAAGGTAACGAGTAAAAGAAGGGTCTTATGATACTTTTTATTTTCCATACTTCCATTTGATGGTTTTCTTAACTCTGTTTGCTCAAAGATTTATTACCCTTCTCCCTCCCATCATGCTGCAACAGTATGAGAATTTGTCTGAACGTGGAATTAGATTGCTTACCAGTTACCACTAAAGGCATGCACATGTTGTTAAGGTCTCTGCTGATTCCTCTTTGAAGAAATATATACTTAACTTATTCACCCCTCATCCCACTATGAGAGTCCTATTTCTTTTTTGTGCATCCCAAAACGAGTCTCCTTTCTAAAAATGGACTATAAAGTGATTTTGTGAATCGAGTTTACCTTTAATGAAATGTGGTTAAACCTACCTTTTATATCAATGTTATTTTAATTGTGTTTAGAAGGTTCAATGGAAAATTAACTTTTCTTAAAATCCATGGCTTTAAAAAATTGGAATCTTATTTGATTTTGCACTGATCCTAACCTCTTGACAATGTCCGTAGGGATATCCTATGTATGCGCTATACCCTGATTTAATCGAAACAGTCATTAACATCCAGTGGACTCTGGGGATTGATGCTGCTTCATGAAAATTGAAAAAAAAAGAAGAAGTTAACTAGAGCTGAAGTCTTGAACTTGTTGCCTGAGAAGCTTTAGGTTTTTAGACTTCACAGACACCAACCAACTTTCACAAAACAGCATGAGATTAATAATTGGTCAATATTTACCATTACATCAACGCAGACCTTAATTACTAATTAGTTCATAATATTGATTGCACTGCCAGCTACAACTTTGCTAGTGATTCTTCATTTCTGTTCGCAGGAAAGTCAAATGGAAGCATCTGTAATCTCAGAACTGCAGAAAAGATTTCAGATTGATGTTTCACTTGCTTCCCCTGAAATTCGAATCAAAGAAGAATCAGAAGACACAGAATTTGTCGAACTAGCATCACGGTTGATTGGTGAAAATGCTTCCAGTAATGAACAGGTATTGATTAATTAGGTAGTCTTGATTCTTTCTAATAATGTTTTTGTGTGCATTTGAGTTTGTTGCTCGGTTGCTCGCCTATACATCCATTTTATAGTATAAATATGTCTCTCATAAAGGCGGCTCAAGCACTTCGAGGACATTGGAGGAAATCTACACCAAGGTCAATCCCACTGAAGGAGCTCAGTCCATTACTCCGTGACTACCAACGCCTTATATTTCGCCATCATATGTAAGAATGACCTTACATATTAGCTTTTCTCTTTCATCACTTGGACTACAATAGCCTGCAGCCAATTCTAGCATTATTGATTATGCTCTTCACTCCTAAATAATTTTCTATGAGCCTATGTTATACAAACTCGGATGGAGTGTCCGGTTGAACATGGTATTTTGAATAGTCCGACATGTGTACTCCTCAATTTTGCCAATTTTTTACACTAAAATGAAGTGTCCAGTATCCATACTCTTGTCCGAAAGTCGAGTGTTGGACAAGGGTACATTAGGGCAAAGTGAAAGTCCGCATAACATAGGACAAAGCCAGGAGCTTTGAGTATGTCTGACAGATTGAGAGTTCTGTCTGGGTTTATGGTGTAACTTGTCAAAAAACTAAATTTAATATCACAATACATTTTAGCAGCTGTATTTTAATTTGCAACAAAAGTTATTTGAGGTATCTGACTATTAATTAAAGAATCAAAATAACAAGGAAACAAGATATACTTGAGGAGGAAAAGGATACTCGAGAAACTTAATGATCTGGATTCCCTAGTCCGCTTCTCCGGCGAATTGGAAGAAGCGGACCAAAAACGAACTGGTTATAGCGACAATTTTTTCCGTCGTTATAGCATAGAAAACCGTCGCTATAGCCGGTTATATATAAGGCGACGGTTTGAACCGTTGCTATATCTCAGAAAACCGTTGCTATAGCCCGATTCGTCTTTGATTCGTTGGAGAAAATTTTCCCAGGATTCCCTCCATTACACCTTCCATCCAATTTCTCCCAATACACATTTAGTAACAAAAATATACACAATAATTTTCATGCAAATAATCGTGTCTCGGGTCCCTACACCAATATTTGTGTCTCTAACTATGCGTTGAAGTAAATTGGGTGAAAAGTGTACGGGAGGGTATCCTAGTCCGAACATAGTATTTGAAAGTATGAGGGTCAATATTTGGAGACTTCAAACCCAAGGGGTGGGAGAAATGGCAGATGCTTGAGCAATAACCTCAAGGAACTGGATCCAATCCCCATACTAGGTCAAAATTAGCAATGAAAAAATATTTGGAGACTTCCAGATGAAGTTTGGGAGCAAAATAATTTTCTGTATGCAAACCCTTGAAGGGTGGTTCAGTGGTTATATACTCAGAAAACTGTTTCCGGCAACGGTCAGGGAAGCCCCCTCTCATGCTAGGCTTCTGCCAACTGTCCTTGCAGGAGTTTTTGTATTAATTAATGATTGATGTTGCATCTAGCTGGTCTTTAAATATTACTGTATCCATTTCAATACTAGTGTCATGGTCAACATGGCACATAGATTGGGGGTTCATAGTTCATCCTAAAAGGTTGAGTAAAGTAATTGTAATCAAGAGTTTGCTACACAATACGTACATCAGGCTATTAAAACGGAAGCTTTCAAGGAATATAATGTATAGCCTAGACATTGGGAAGCATCTCTATCTCACCATCTTCTCCTAATTCTTCTACAAATCTAATCTAGTGGCTATAAAACTTCCAGCATATAGAAAGGCACTAAAAAGACCAAACAACCCTTAAATGGTTACATGACTCACATTCAAGTCTCGTAACTTTTAAAACAAAAGAAATGTACTATAAACCCCCAATTAGTATTTGATGTATGATTGATAATAAAAGAAATAAACTAATAAAAACTGACACTTGATTTAATCACACTAAGAAAGCCTTTGCAATTAGATTGTAATGAGTTGCATTTGATTAATTTATTAGTCCTTGTGATGGATTACAATTGTAATGTAGCTCATAACATGCATTAAAGTATTACTCAGTTTTCTCGGACCACCTCCATAATATATGATCCTCTCATTTTATTGTTACAAAGTTTCCTTTTCTTCCTCATAAACCTATGAACAACCTGGTTCTGGTTCTGGTTCTGGTTCAGGTTCTGGTTCTTCATTCATTAACTTGGTCAGTCTTTTTTATTTCTGACCGTGTTTGTATTTATGACTTGACTATGACAGAGCAAATGCTGGATCTAATTTACAGTCCTCAGAATCTGGATTTGCTGGGAATGAGACATATCGATTCTATCATATTAAAAATGTCTCTCAGGTACGAATCTTGGATTGATAGTAATTACTTATTTTAATGGACTCCTTTCAAAAATATGTCAAATCACATTTTATGTGCTTATGGAAATCTCATTACCCGCTACCCATATTATTGGATTTAAGTGACCTTTGAACTAAAAGAGGGTGTGGTGGATGCTTTGCTGAATTTTTTTATATCAATTGATTCCAGGTTCCCATACACCCCAATTTAAGAGGACCATTTTCTATATTGGCATGTCCCCAATTATTCGACTGTGCCCTCTTTTATGTGCCATATGAAAATCTCATTAGCTTAGCCCATATTATTGGATTGAACTTTTTTAGTGACCTTTGCACTAAAAGAGTGTGCAGTGGATTCTTTGGTGATATTTTTTTATATTAATTGATTCCCATCCACCCCAGTTTAAGAGGAACATTTTCTATATTGGCATGTCCCCAATTATGCCGACGCTATTCCACATATCATTGCATTGATATTCAGTTTGACAATATTACCCCTGTGTTTGAAAAATTATAAAAATAGTAGTTTTACACTTCGTAAATGATCACACAACTTTATAACCTGACTCAGAAGGTTTTCAAAGTTAACTTGGTAACTTGGACGTTTTTATAGAATATGTATATTTCTTTTTATATATCTCAGAGTAGAGTATAAATTAACTTTATTAAATGTACTTTGTATACTGATCCTAGAGTAAACTATACATTAACTGTATAGAATGTATTTTGTATCTAATAAATTATAAATCAAAGGTAAAGTCTTTGGGGGTCTGTAACATGGTCTTCCAAACAGTCTGCTATTCTTGATTCTTGAAAGCTTAACCTGCAACTTGTTAGATTTATAAATGGGCCAAGTCCAACATATAAAGATAAGTTGTTTAACTCAAAATCAATTGGTTATGAGAAGAGTTGAACCAATTCATTATATACCATACATACTTTGTTAAGGTATTCAATGTGGGGCACCTCATATATATATATATAGGGAATTCATCCATGACAAACGTTTGCTTTAAGATTAATGACAAATTGATTCTGATTGATCACGGATAATGGAAGGCTAGGATTGGGCAATTTTTTTCACTGCTACTGACATGGCGGCATAGTCCTTCCCTTTTGTCCATTAGCTTATTACATTACTGCCCCAAACAATTTAATACATGCCTACCGCTACAGGCTGTAGCGGCAGTGTGGGTCTCACCCATATGGCTATAATGTAAAGATGAGTTTATTTTTATGTATACATAATGTAAAAATAAAAGATAATGATAAGATACATAATGTAAAAATAAAATATAATAATAAGATAAGTCTGAATAAAAGATAAATTTATTTTTATAAATACATAATGTAAAATTTATTTTTATCTTTTATAAAAGATAAATTTATTTTATTATAAAAGATAAATTTATCTTTTATTCAAACTTATCTTATTTTTACATTATGTATTTATAAAAATAAATTTATCTTTTATTCAGACTTATCTTATCATTATCTTTTATTTTTATATTATGTATACATAAAAATAAACTCATCTTTACATTATAGCCATATGGGTGAGACCCACATCGCCGCCACAAACTGTAGAGCTGGCAGTATAAATTAAAATTAGAGGCGAGAATGTAATAAGCTAACGACAAAGGAAAAAGGGACCTGCCGCCATGTCAGAGCTGCATAGGAAAAAATCGATCAATCCCAACCTTCCATTATCCCGGATCAATTCAGAATTAACTCGTCAGGCTGTGAGCGATTGTCCATAGCAAATGTTTGTCATGGTTGAATTTCCATATATATATATATATATATATATATATATATATTCTAACACTCCCTCACGTGTAACCTGGTGTATTGAGGGTTGCATGTGTACCTAATGAATATTTGACACACATGATAAGCTTAGCGAAGAAATGGCACTATGGCCTTAAAGAGTTAGTAAACTACGAGCAATTTTTTGGCTCAATTGAGAATTGATTACTAGTTAATAAATGGGTAACTTTGACCCGTAGGAAGTGGACTGCAAGTGGGTAGGAATGAAGACCATGAAGAAGTGTTTAATTAAGCCCAAGGATAGCCCACTCTGATATCATATTGAACCATCAAACTCAAAACCATTGGCTATGAGTGGAGTAGCCTCTCAAGTCAAGTTATATATTGAGTCTTCAGGTTTTAGTTGACTGATGTGGGATTTTATATCTTAACATGTCCCCTCATGTGTGACATAATTTTGAGTCAAACACGTGGACAATTTTAATTAGGTGACAATTTTAATTAGGTGACGTGGAACATGTGGTTCGCTAGGCCTGCACATGAATGGTGCCTAATTTGATACCATATTAGATTTATAAAATGGGTCCAAGTCTAGCATATAAAGCTATCAAGCTCTTTAACTAAAAATCAAATGGTTATGAGAAGAGTTGACTCAATTCATTATATACTATACATACTTTGTTAAGGTATTCAATGTGGGACAAACTATATATATATATATATATATATATATATGGGTAATGATCCATAACATGTATTTGCTATGGATCCTTAAAAGACATACACCATCTATATCATCTGTTACTATTGGTAGCGGATGATTAAAAAAACTGATACCATCCGTTACTAATAGTAGCAAACGCTAATTAGAATAATGATTTGACTTTATTCTATGGTTTGACTTTATTCTAGGATTTAGAGTTTATTAATCAGGGTTTAAGGTTTATTAACTAGGGTTTAAAGTTTATTAACTAGAGATTAATATGGTTAATAAACCCTAAACCCAGTTAAAAAAGGAGTTAAAAAATCCTAAACGCTGGTTAATAAACCTTAAACCTTGAAATAGAGTCAAACCCTTTTGTTGATTAGCGTCTCTTACTATGAGTAGTAGATGTGTTTTTTTTCATCGTCCACTACTCAACGAACATCGATTTTCAGTTTATAATCCTAACCGTTTCATCGTTTTTTAAATGGTATAGATGGTGTGTTCCCTATTAGGATCCATAGCAAATACATGCTATGAATCATTCCCTATATATATATATATATAGAGGCCAGGTCCGGACTCCCGGACCGGATCAAAATTCGGGCTTTTTTTTTTTTTTTTTTAAAACAACTAAAAATAACTAAATAAAAAATTATAGAACTTGAATAGACTGTACATATATTTTTTGGTATAGGTATTCAAATCACGCCCAAAACATTGTATTATGGAAAAATTTCAGTTCCATAAAATATTAAACTTTTTTTTTAGTTGTTTTTTTTAAAAAAAAAGCAACAAAAAAAAAATAAAATTGAGTCCGTATTTTAAGCCTGTCCGGGAGTCCGGACAGGATCCTATATATAAACATATTTTTCTGCAAAAGCAACACCATTCTGTAGTTTCATGCATAATTCTCTTGATCTCTACTTTTTCTATTTTATTTTATTTATTTATTTATTTATATCAAATATTAGGTAATTGCTAATCTTAAATCCATGTGCTGCTGATTTCTCAAATTAAATCCAATATTTATAATGATTTCAGCTGCGTATGGACGATATTAACAATCTGTTGGCAGAGTATAGACAGATCCCATCTGATTGAACAATGGTCTTGCGGATTCCTAATGTAAGAAAACTAAACAAAACTCTCTAGAGGATGTTCTCGTCTTTCTACGGAGTTGTATTTTATGTCTCTCTGTGACTGCACCAAAAATGTGTTCTGCTCAACTTGAATCAGAAAACTACTACAAAATGTATACATGCGAATTTACAAACATGCATTTGTCCTCATCTATCTACTTGAGTATTTTTTTGATTTTATAGTTTGATCATGCTTTTTAGGTTTGGAAAAGTTGGTCAATATTTTCTTGACGATATACATATATGTTTGATGGTGTTTGGGATTTGCTTATATTCAATCAAACATTCTTTTATAACAATTTTAAAAAACGATATTAATGTGTTGGTAAGTTTTTATTTGAGGAGAGGGGAAGGGAGGAAAAATAATTAAAATTCTTTAGTTTTTTTAGGGAGGAGAGGAAGGGAAGAGATTTGGAGGTAAAATTGATTTTATTTTTGGCTCAAAACTTTCCTCCCCAGAACTAGGAAGATTTGGAGGGATGGGAAAGGATAGGAAAGTTAAATATTTTACATTACTAAAAATAACCTTTTAAACTAAATAATGGGACAATGTTATCTCTAATTATTATAACTCCCAATTTTTTAAAATATAATTTTTCACTCTCCCACCCCACGCCACCCTACCCTGAAAATACTGCTTGGACAGAGCGAATAGTATCAGTAAACTATGCCTTATATTGCTTGGTCTTAGTTTTGCAGGGTTGTGTTAATATATATATATATATATATATATATATATATATATATATATATATATAGACTGAACAAAATAATTCAATAACTAGACATTGTTACATACATTTATTATATTTATATATAAGGATAATATAGTAATAGTATAGTTTAAAAATAAAATTATTTTCCCTTCCCTTCTCTCCTCCTAAACTCACAAATAAGGAAAATATAACAAACATCTCATCCATTCCTTTCCTTTCTAAAGCTCACAAACATGACAAGGAAAAATTATAATCCAATCCCCTCCCTTCCCTTTGTATACTTTCCCTTCCTATCCTTTCCATTCCCTCCAAACTCACAAACACAGTGTGAGTGTGATTGAACTGCGTAGTATATATCTTTTTATCTTTCGTATTTTGATGTTTAAAAACTCTCATTTTGCTACTCAAGATATCGTTAAACAACCATTATTGATCTTTTTGTTATTTCTGGCCAAAAAAGTAGGCGTTGTCACGTGTTCCGGTAGTAACAGTATAAATACGATTTGACCTAATTTCTATACATTTGTTCGTATATAACCTTTTAAAACTTGATTAATTAGATTAAGTAATACATTTATATTTCTTAATACAATAAATAACAAATTTACCAGTCAAAAGAGTTGACTCCCTCCAAGACCAGTTCCCTCCAACCCTTGTCCTCATTTCGAATCATATATATATATATATATATATATATATATATATATATATATATATATATATATATATACGGTGAGATCGAAACATTTCTCTTAAATAGCATTCGCCTTAAATAGCATTTTTTATTAAAACTATGTCGTTTTGGAGGACGCGGTGACATTTTAATAAAACGCTGGCGGTGGCATTGTATTTACAAAATGCCACCGGCCCTCCAAAACGCAATTAGTTTTAATAAAAGAATGCTATTTAAACATGAATGCTATTTAAGGAGAATGCTTTTGATCTCCGATATATATATATATATATATATATATATATATCAAGGATCAAGAGCATTCTTCTTATCTAGCATTCCTCTTTAAATAGCACTCCTTTATTAAAATTACGTCGTTTTAAGGGGCCGCAGGTGGTATTTTTGTAAATAAAAGGAAAGCAAGTGGGACCACTCTCTTTTAAAAACCTTCAAAACGACGTAATTTTAATAAAGGAGTGCTATTTAAGGAGGAATGCTAGATAAGAGGAATGCTCTTGATCCTTCTATATGTATGTATGTATGTATGTGTGTGTGTGTGTGTGTGTGTGTGTATATATATATATATATATATATATATATATATATATATATATATATATGTCTTTTTTGAGTAGGAGAAAACTCAGATCAGGGTAGAGAAAGAGACGAGGAAAGAGCAAAGTTTCAAACCTTCAATGGTTGTCGTGCTTTGCCATTGTCATATTTCGGTAATGTTAAGAACATCAAATACCGAAAAAAATTCGAGGGTCCTATCTTGTCACTCCGTAGGGGTAAGTTTTCACAAATGTTATTTTTCTTTTTCTTCATCCTGTTAAGCTACCCTTAACTAACAAAATTTTCAATTCTTTAGAATGGATGTAGTTTCTTTCGGTGATATGAACCTCCAGCATATGGTGGATTAATGGTGGACTAGTGGGGATGATTGCCGTAATTGAAGATGAATTAAAAAGCTACTAAGAAGAAAGAAAATTTACATACCTATCATACTTGTAACATGGATTATCATGCTATGTAATTGTAGTAGTGACTGAATTTATGTGATGACAATCAAATGAAGTTGAATGAATTAAAAGTTTTATTATTCCTTATCTCTGCAAATGTTATAACAAACATAACCAAAATAGAGCATGACTATTAAAACACAAAGCTCTATGAAAAACCAATAAACCATAAAGTTGTTTAAAAAATTCACAAACAAGCAGAAATTCCATCAAACTAATAAATCAAAAAAGTTCTAAAATAAATTCACACATACACACACCCATAATAAAAATTAGTACCATTCTATTGCACAAAAACGTAAATTCCAGTTGGACTAATTACATATTTTAGACATGTGAAGTCTTAGAAACAATTAATACATAACAAGTCTTAATTGTAGTTAATAAGACCAAAAGCAGTAAGTTTTCATTCCATAAACATTAATATAAGAGTAGAAAAATAGTTTTAACCTTCACTTTTTCTTCTTCTTGCCATTACAACCCTCAGTACTAGTTGAGTTACTTCCATGGAGGGTTGACTTCACATTCTTCAGTGTAACAAATTTTTTTCCACCCTTCAGTAGAATTGGTGTCCCTTTGAAAGTGTTCGGAGTTTGTGGTACACCAGCCAACAATCAGTTCTTGTTTGGTATGGTAACACCTGGTGGAGGCCCTCTAATATTGGCAGCATCACCTGGTCGAGGTCCTCTAAATTGGCATCATTAACTGTCACAAAAGCCCTCTCATTGCTTTAAATCCTTTTTAATTGTAATTCACATAGAGATATAGTGAATTAGTTTATTAGGGTGTCTTGCTTAATTCTATCATCTGTTGATTTAAGTGAGTATGGGTATTATGCATCGAGAGGTGGTTTTATCTACTTTAGTGTTCTTGATTAATAATTCAGGATAGAAAATAATTGATGAGAAGTGTGTTAACTTAAATGAAGCAATACGTGAAGTTGTGATATTAAATCTTCATAATCTGATTTTTAATTAGTGGTAATTAGAATTAGTTTATTTATAAATTGAAATTCATTCGTTTAAATAAGATTGAATTGGTTATGGGATAGTACTTGGGTTTTTTATTAAACAATTCCTTGTGGGAACGATACTCTACTTTCACTTTATTACTTGTTGACCACGTATACTTGCGTGTTGTGCGTAATTAGATTTTACCCAACAAGTTTTTGGCGCCGTTGTCGGGGAATTAGTTTAATATTTTATTTTTTTTGCCAATATTAGCTTCAATCAAATTAGTCTTAATTTAAACATTTTGTTTTCTTTTTATTTAATTTTCTCCCTATTTTTCTCTTTTCAGGTACCATGGATGGATGCAATTATCAATGGCCATACACAAATAGGACTCCACCAAGGGACTCAAGAATTGTTGGACTCAATGCATTTTTTACATTGTCAACACAGATTGAGACACTTTTGAGAAAGTTGGACGCTTTTGCAGCACAACGTCGTCAAAGTGTGGCGGTTACTTGTGATTATTGTGTTGGAAATCATCTGAGTCATCAATGCACCGTCAATTTTGAGCCGGTACCATATAGTGGTGATTACCTCAACAACTATGTTGAGCCTAACTATCACCAAGATTTGGGGTATCACCCGGATTCTTCAGGGAGCTACATTTATGATGACCAATATTACGCTCCAAATCCATCATACACACCAGAATTTTCATGTCCACCTCCATTGCCACAAGAAGAAAAGCCAAATCTGAGGGATGTAATATTGAAGGGCATAGCAAACCTAGAGGAGATGAGGATTAACCAAGAGCTGTCAACCCAAAATTTTAATAATAGAATGAAACAACTCGTCACTACCTCAACCAATTGTCCTCAATACATGACTTCCGAGACTGAAATAGAAAATTCAAGGCTGGGGGAATTATTGTCCAAGTTCATTGCAGATGTGGAGAAGATGAGTAATCAAGTGAGATCAAATCAAAATCGTACGAATCAGATAGAGCAAATGACCAAAGCCGTAAGCAAACCTTCCTCCAAACACTTGGCTTTATGACATGGATGGGGAAATTGACGGAGAACCCGAACCAAATCTGCAACTTGATGAGCCACAAGATATCAGAAGTGTGGAGATAATTGGGGATAATGAAATAGAGGTCGACGAAGATCTAAATGGGTCTCCACCAAAGATCAAAGAGTCAGTCAGATTTGCAAAATCATGCCCACTTGGTAGAAACCCTAATTATTAGAAACCTTAATTTCCTATTGGAAACCCTAATTGCTAAATTAAGAATCCTTAATCCTAATATTCAAGTCTAAGTAATTAGGAAACCCTAATCTAATTAGGAAACCCTAATTATAAATTAGAAAAACTTAATTTTCTATTTTGAAAACATAAATTGAAAATCCTAGAAAATTAATTTTTTAAAGAACCTTAGGTTTTAACCCTAAGGGTCAAACCCTAAGTGTTCAAACCTTAAGGGTTGGATCAAAAGACAAATATGCCATTAAAATGGATAGCAAAATGACTTAATTGCCCTTTGTTGCATTATTGGAGATAACTTGTAGATCTTGCCTAAAGTGAGTTAGTGAACCACCCTAGACTAGGCATGTGACTGAAATCAATACTTATCAGCCATATACATTAGCCAATTCATTGCATTCATGTATTATATATAGAATTAGAGAGAGAAAAGTTCACAAAAATAGCCATTTGGTCACCAAACACTCAACCAACATTTTCTCTCTCTAGACCCACGAATATAATTAGTGATTCAGTCCTTAGTATGATCAATAGCATCCCAAGATCATATCAATAAGATCAGATTCAAAGATCTAAGCCTAGAAGGTATAAACCCTAAATTATGTGATCTTATGTTATTTGTTATGATTTGTTGTTTTGAGTTGTGTATAAGGATGTCATTTAGTGATATGGGTTGTTATAACTTGGATCCAAAACTAGATGCACGAATTTAAAGATTTCACAAATCTGGAAAAGTTGGAAAATAAGGCTTGACAGCCTAATGTCAGGGCCTCTAGATTCTTCTGTGTTAGATGTTTAGTGTGTTTTATGTTATAGATCTGTTATATGTTGTAAGGTCTTTGATCTGGAACTTGAATGAAGCCCAGATCATGAGTACATTGTAAGTTATTAAGGGTCAAAGGTCGTTGATCAACCATGACCAACTGAGTTTATGGGCAACCCAGAAACCCAGAAAGTCTGACAAACATTTGAATAGCTTCGGATTTTGCTTCTGGTAATGCGTTTGGCCAAGTTGTTGTTGTAGATTGACATGAGGACTACACATCCATGCTTTTAGATTACTCAGATCATGACCAGAATGGAAATTAATCATGGTCAAACCTAGGTTAACCAATTGCCTGGGTTCCATTTCTGGAAAACCCAGATTCGTGAAGAACATGATTCTGACAGTGCTTTGACTGGCCTTGATCTTGCACACGTGATGTTCTTAGACTGTTATAATGCATGATATTTGTAGCTTAACATATGGACTACATGATTGAACCTTTACATCACATAAACAAGACATGAAAAATCAAAGATTCAAGGCTGCAAAGTAGCACCCTTGTTACTGCTTGAGTTTCTGGAAACCCAGAAACTCAAGAACACGTCTGACAACAATTTCTGTAGCTTAGATCTGGCAGTTTTGATATAGTTTAGTCATGAAATCGATTTGTAGTTGTAGTATTACATGTATACTACAACCCTAAACTCAATTACAAGCCCAGAATCCTTATGATCCAAGATTTATGATTAGTCAAACTACCTACCTTATAAATTGTCATGAAGATCTGGGTTTTTGCTCAAGAACACGAAGAACACCTTTAGCCACGGTTTTGTCGCCTAAAGCTTCTTTAGCGACAGTTAATTTCTGAAAATTAATTATTTTATTTAATAAATAGAAAAAAATAGTTTTTAATTATTAAAAATTCAAAATAAATTCCTAAAAATTATTTTAAAGTCCAAAAATGGGGTTTTAATTATTTTGAATATATTTCATTAATATTTAATATTTTTAGAATATTAATGGTATTTAATTTATTTAATTATAATATTAAATAAATTATTTAAAAATAATTTTAATACTTGAAATATCATTTAAAATTATATTATGGTATTAGAAAATATTTTAAGTTATTTTTAATGACTTTTGATATTTTGTGATGAATTTTATTAATTAATTAATATTAATTGTAATTAATTTATTTAATAAATATATTAAATAAATTATGGAAAAATAGAATTAATGATTTTAAAATCATATAAAAATTATTTAAGTGTTATAAAATATTTTAAGTTATAAAATATAACTTTTGATATTTTGTCATGAAAAATATTAATATTTAATATTAAAAAGTTATTATTTTAATTACTTTAAAATCATTTAAAGCAATAATAAAGTATTAAAAATACTTTGAGATATTATAAATATATTATAATATTAAATAAATATTAATGATAATGGAATTAAGTGGTATTTAATTCATATAAATATGATATTAATGATTGAAAAATCATGATAAATGATAAAAATATATAAAAATTATTATGAGACTTGGAAAATTATTTTGATTGATAATATAATTATCTAAGATAATTGTTAAGTGTTTAGGCAGAGTTTAATTGAACTTAAACTCGATATTTGTCCAATTAGGCAATCGGGATGTCAGAATTGTACCGGACTCGACTCAAACTGTAAAAGTTTGACTTGAAGTTAGGTTTTATGTGCTGTATAGACTGATAGGGTTATGTATTATGTGTTTAGGTTATTTTAAATATTGTGATGATATTATTCTAATTTGTAGATCGATATTATTTATATTAGGTTTTCAGATAAAGCAAAATAGAATGTGTAACGATAAACATCGGAACAGACAAATTTTTTCTTAACTCGACCTCGAGTTGTTTCATTCAAATATACTTGTGGTTAATCATTGCTGATTGCCATGTCTATGAATTGTTGAATCGTACTCAGTGCATATTACATGTATTGATCAGGTATGAAAGTCTGATCACCTTCATTACCATTCGGTTCATATATAATTGATATGTTCACGTTCAATGTTCGTTCAGCTATGATAGTTTGTTCATGCTAGTTCACAATTATATTATTGAATGTTAGCCAGATATTATTCAAATTCTTTCCATCATGATATTTCGTTAATTTATTGAAATTAAACTTGCTGGGCAAACTTGTTGCTCACACTTGCTATATCATGATTAACATTGCAGATTAAGACGAATACGTTCAGTTTCAGGAAAGGATAAAGCCATGTTTAGCTTGGGATAGTATGTGTAGCTAAATTATAATAGTATAAGTATGATAATAACATTGTATGTTAGATAGAATATTGGTTCAGATATTATGTGAAGGTTCTCGACCTTGGGGATAGTGTGTAAAGTTTTAATGTATAAACAATTTATGTTTATATCTTCCGCAATAGTTATAGAAATAGTATACCAGATCTTTGGTGATTTGGGACCGAGATCTGGGGATGCTACAACCACCAATAACTAACCTCTGCTTTCAACATAAACATTGCAAAAGCAGTCTTCTGATTCTCACCTACTCTAGCAACATCGAAAACTTTCTCTATCTCCATGATCTAGGTCTGTGCCTCAACAGGATTCATGGATCCAAAGAATTCTGGTGGTCCAACCGCCTTGAAGTCCTTAAATGTCACATCTTGATTCTGTGGCTAATTCTGCAACGCTCCCGTTAGTAACGTCACTAACTGCTAAACTGGGTTAGCCTCAGAATTGTTGTTATTGGTAGATCCCTCAGAGGTTCTTTGTCGTTGTTGGCGTCTTGGAGGCATTTTCTGTTAAATACACTCATTAGATTATTATTCAATCTTCTAGGTATTATGTACTTAATTTGCACATCACAAAATTACCACATAACACACAATATCTTGAATAAATACTAACTTTTATTCATTTATAATATTTTAAAACATAATAATGATAGTATTCTTGCTTTCTACATCACTTTCCTGAACTACAAAAGTTTCAGGATAACTTCATCATCATCATATCCCATTGGTTATATAATACCCGGGATTTATATCTTATTTACTCACTAATCACATAGTAATTACATTTATGACGACCTACTAAAATACTGCATAGCCTTACGACGCTCCTCTTCCATAATACGGAACATTGTTCGACGATCTAACATGTACGATGGCAGCGTCTCAAACTGAATCGGATAACACACGACCCGATCTTGAGCTCGATTGATCACGGTGTTGAAAACACTATTCATCTCTTCCATCTTGATCTTCTTCACTTGTACATCTCTTTTTGCTACCCTAGCTCGTTGAGAAGCTTCTTCGTACGCGTCTTCGGCTCTTGCCCTCTTAGTAGACTCTTCTTTCAATTTGTTCTTCAGCTCTGCGATCTCCTCTGTCATTTGCTCGTTCTCTCCTTCAGTGTGGATCAGTTTCCCTTCGACATTACTCAGACGTTCATCTTGATCCTGGATCTCGCTGTCCTTCTGCGCCATCGAGGTCTGTTGTTTAGCTACTATCTCTTCCAACTCATTGACTCTATCATGCAATTCCATATTGCGATCATATACTTTGTCGTACATATGGGCAGCGATCGAGTTTAGTGAAACTCTTCTTCCACGTCCTCCTCATCCTCATCCGACTGTGGCAGCTTAATGGGGTCCTCCTCGTCCGTCTTTACATCATCATCCTCATCAGGTAACCTCCCCTGCTCAACCACTGTAACCAACGAAGATGACTCCCGTGGAAGTAGTTGTTCCCAAACCACCTGAATATCTCGAGGCTCCTCCTCTCTAGGCATCTGGGATCCTTCATCTCTAGCCTGACTGGATTCTCCTACATTAGCCATCCTGACAACAAATTTTTAAGTTTTAATTACTAATCATTACTACTCAACACTCACGAGCACATAGGTTGCAGCCACATAAGCATATAAAGTGTTTTATTACTTCTTTCTTAAAACTCAATAAGAGTTCATCACCACTATCTTATCCATCTTCTATAAGGTTACCTCCTAAGGCTTTTCCCCACCTAAGGTTCATAACCTAAAGCTTTGATACCAACATGTGACACCCCCAAATTTGGGTACTTAATTCCCATAAGACTTGGTGTTCACTTTCTATACATTCATACTAACTATCCAAATATAATAGATTTTAAACCATAAATCCTCCCTTTAAAAGGGTTACATCATTAAATAAAAAAGTCTCCCAGGTTATCTAACCTTTAACATAAATCAAGTGCAGAAATAAAAATAGTTACATCACATCATTTAAATAAAGTCTATTAACATAAAAGCTAATAAATTACAAGTCTTCATCACTTGTACATTTTTCCTTTTCCTTTATTTGTAATAGGTTCATCGACCTTCTCAACCTTAGCTGCAATAATTATATTCATGCAAGAGTGAGCAAAACAAATGCTCACTAGATATAACAATGAACAACAAGAGAATAATAACTGCCAATGAATAGGCTCATCAGAACTGAATAATACTCTATCAATGATAACCAAAAACTGAAATCAAAATATGAAATATATCTGAGGGTCATAAGACCACGAACTATGTTCACGGTTACAAGTAATCTTTCAACTTTAACCTAAACAGTTATATTGTAGGGACTTCGCGTACTTAAGGGGGATCAGCCCTTTGTACCATGTATCGTGCACAAACATCTAAACGCATCGCGTACCCTTAAAATAGGGTTGTTCTTCTCAGTTTTAGAGTACAAGTCCGCACCAAAGAAAGTTTGGTTTGGATAAGCTTCAAGGGTAATTTAGAGTTTCACGATCATCAACTAAAGGATTTAGTTGAATCAATAAAGTTTGATAACACTACGGTTGATCAATAACAACATAATATAGAACAATTGAGAATCATAGGTGAACCAACTATATATTAGACTCATGCTTGGAAATAACTAGAAAGCATAAGCATTGAATAAAATGATAAACCTTTGCTTGAACAATAATAAGCTAGGCTATGATCTTGTCAAATTAGAAAATAAATTACTGAACATGCATTTAACTGATAACAAGCTGGAAACAAAGCTTGCTCATCATAATAATAACTTGTGCAAATTAAATGAAATATGAAAGCTCAATATTGGAGATTAGAGTTAAAGGAATTACATTCAATATAAGAGATCAAAACTAAAGAAACTTGCTTAACTATAAACAAGTTAGAATAACTCCACAATGATTAGAGTTCAAAACTTGCTCGAATAAAATTAAGGTTAGAAAGCTTTCTTGACAACAAAAGGTAAACATAGTTATGAAACTTGCATTTATTATAAAGAGAATGATGTTAGGAAACTTGCCTTGAGTGTAAACTACACAATTATTACAAATGTTCGCCAAATACCCTACATATACCATTAAAATCATAATACCAATTAGTTATACTAAAAGTAACTTCATGGGTTTACTTCTCATTCTAGTCAAGTCTATAATCTCTAGCTTAAGACTTGATTATCCTAATCATTCACATACCATGGATCTGAACTCCTAATTATATAACAGTACTCGACATGGTGATTGTATAACAACACTAATTCTCATGACATCACATACGAACTTTCACAACATACTTAATTCATAATCTTTTAGTTCCAACATTATGATTATTATATGTTATTATGTCTTATAGAATGCATTAAGCCCTTTTATAATCACTAAAATATGTTAAGTTAACATTCTTTAGACTATGATGTTAACAGTTCTTCACTGGGTCTGACTATGACACCCCCAAATCCGAGTACTTAAATTCCCACATGATTTGGTGTTCACTATACAAACATCATATTTCTATCTACCTATACTAAATGAAAGCAATAATAGATAGAAATAAATCCTCTCCTTAAGGAGTTACATCATAACAATACATAAATCCCAGGTCATACTAACCTTAAATCTTAACTGCAGAAACATAAACAATTAATCATCTTACACATCATTAACATAAGTCTAAAAAAAAAAATACATCATCACATAAAACAACAAGTCTTCATCACTTGTTAATCTTGCCCTTGACTTTGCTAGTAGAAGGCTCGTCGTACCTTTCGTTCTTAACTGTAATGTTATTATTATGCAATAATGAGCATGATTGCCCACAAGTATAAAAATGAAATAATAATATATAATAACATGCGAGTGAATCAAAGACTTCTGAAATAAAATTCAACTTTTGAATCAAGAATGAATAACAAGAATTTAAAAGATTTCTGAGGGTCATAAGACCTTGAACTATGTTCTAGGTTATCAAGGGTTATACTTGAAACCTTTAACAGTCATAAGACTATGGACTCTTCTACTCGTACTTAGGGGGATCATCCCTTAGTACCATACTGTGCACAATAGCTTAACGCTAACGCATAAGTAATCCCTATACAGGGTTGTTCATCTCAGTTTGACATTAGAGTCTGCACCAAAGGAAGTTTGGTTTGGATAAATCAATAAGGGTTCTGAAATTTAGAACGTTCATCAACTATGGACTAGTCGAATCAATAAGGGTTCACTAGTCTACAAGGTTCAACAATAAATGATATTTAAATTGAATAACAATCTCAAGAGGTATACAATAGAACAAGTATTGTATAACAGAATCATACTTTGAAAAGATAAATAATCTTTAATATAACAAATTGAACTTGGTTAACAATAATGAGAATTTACTCGACGTAAATTATAAACTTGAATAATGATAACAAGTAGGGTTAGGAAACTTGCCTCGTGCGTAGATTACACGTTAATTATACTTGTCCCTCGATTTAAATCCTATATACCATTCATGTTCACAATACTAGTCAATTAAAACGTAACTAGTCATTACAAGTTTATTCTTTTCGTCGAACTCGGATTATGACTATACTTAGTCAAATTACCACACTTAGTGTCACATAATTTTACACTTAACAAACAATAAGTTAACTATGTGTTTAATCATTCAATGCACACGTAACTGTGTTATTGACATGTTAATAACTTATTTTAATGTCTCGTTATACTTCTAACATATTTTTATGTTCATTTTTATTTTGGTTATTATCGGTGGTATGGACTTGAACACTTTAACTTTTTATTTTTGGATTTCTGTATTTGTGGTATTATTGGTTACTTATTATTTCGACCTTTGGCGCTTCTGGCTTGCATGGTGGCATGCGACTTGACTCTTGCCATAAGCGTGGGGCCTCTTAAGGTGTGGGAATCATGGCCTTGTGCATGAACTAAACGATAGCGCTTTTTACAATTCGTGAAAAATTGCAGAACATGGCCAACACCTCCAATTAATTTACTCTTACACGAAATTAGCCATACCCAAACACTGTAATACACATATACTTACTACTCCACCCTTTTAGCATGATTTTAACATGTTATAACACATAATTTGCAGAATCAAAACATATAATTTACCGTTCTTGATATTTTTGAAAGTTTTGAATACAAAACATGAAAATCAACACTACGGGTTTATTATAACACTGAATCTGTTCATTTAAAGTTTGATTCCTTCGTTTTAACATGCATAATTATATACAAGTATAAATTTATGATATAACATATGATTGATGTATCAAATTTGGTACGTAAGGCCTTATGGCCATATTTTCTTACTCTGTAATTTTGAATAAACAATCTACTACATATATTTTATGAAACTGATGTTATGGTTCATATAACATAGTAAAAACATACTACGTTAACATATTAACACATACATGTGTAAATTTATAATACAACTTATGATTATCGTGTTAAATTTGGAATGTAAGGCCATATGGCCATATTTTCACTCTGTAATTTAGAAACAATCTACAACATATATTTTTATGAAACAGATGATATGGAATTATACGATATATATTAAAACATGTTATACTTAACATAATAACACAAAATCTTTACTCCTTTTTCCAATTACAGAGATTATACAGAACTTGAAAGCCATTTTCTTGAAAAACTTAAACAACGTAAATAAAATTGGGTTGGAGAAATTACCCAAAGCGTAGAGTGTAGGTTAGTAGGGATGATCCTTTCTCCTTTCTTAGACACTTCTTAAATTAAACAACTCTCAATTTTCTCTCTGTGATTGCTTTGTTCCAGACTTAGAAAATACAGAAGAAGACATATTTAATAATAAAACTGACGCGTTGTGGAGGTCAGTTAACCCATCATGGGTTAACTGCTACTAACTTCTCTTAGGGCCTCGTTTGGTTGGCAATAATAGGTTCCAAAACCATTTAATTTAATGATTCTCTTATACTATAGTTTAATAGTGTCACACCACTTTATAAAATAATCAAATATCTTATTTACTTTAATTAAAATAAATATAATAATTTCTCATTAATTCACATAGTTACAAAATTAAATTTCTCATTTATTAATTTTGTCAAATCATTAATTTCTAATTATTTGGTAAATTAATTAAAAAATAACATTATGCTTATTAAATATTTCATTTAATTCAATAAGCTCACATAATTACATAATTTGAATAATAAAAATTCTCTACATTTATTTAATAAATATAACACATCTAATTAAATTAATCTACTATAATTTCATCAATTAATTATTTAATCCAATAATTAAATCATTGAACAATATTTATTTAATTCAATAAATATTAAAATTAAATTGCAAAAATCTCGTTCGTCACATCTTTCCCCCCTTAAAAGGATTTTGTCCCCAGAATCACGACTCAATCAATTTGACCCGTTACACTCCCCCCTTACAAAGATTCTGTCCCCAGAATCGCTTACACATGATTTAAGTAAATAAATGAGGGTAATTCTTCATCATATTCTCTTCGAGTTTCCACGTAGCTTCTTCAGTGTTGTGGTTCCTCCAAATTACCTTAACAGAAGGTATTACTTTATTTATGAGAACTTGTTCTTTTCTGTTAACAATTTGAACAAGAATTTCTTCGTAAGATAAGTCTTTTTCAAAATGTAGGGGTTCGTATTCAATTACATGCTTGTAATCGGGTTTGTAGGGTCGTAATACGGATACATGGAAGACGTTGTGGACATTCTCGAGTGCTGGAGGTAAGGCTACCTCATACGCAACTTCTCCGATTCTTCGCAATACCTCAAAAGGACCAATAAATCTTGGGCTTAATTTCCCTTTCTTTCCGAACCTAATATTCCCCTTCCAGGGAGAGACCTTCAAGAACACATAACTACCCGATTCAAACTCAACATTTTTATGATGTGGACCGGCGTATTTCTTCTATCTATCTTGAGCTGCTACAAGTCTTGTTCGGATCACTTTGACTATTTCTGCTGTTTGCTGTACTAATTCTTGGCCTAGTAATTGTCTCTCGCCAATTTCATCCTACTATAGCGGAGTTATGTACTTTCTACCGTATAACGCTTCATAAGGCGGCATACCAATACTAGCGTGGTAACTGTTGTTGTAGCCGAACTCTACGAGCGGTAGGTGATCATCCCAATTTCCTTTAAAGTCCATCACACAGGCTCTTAACATATCTTCTAATGTCTGAATCGTTCTTTCACTCTGCGCATCTGTCTGAGGGTGATATGTCGTACTCATTCGTAATTGCGTACCCATGCATTCCTGTAGACGTTTCCAGAAGTTCGATGTAATGCGTGGATCTCTATCGGAAACAATTGACACCAGAACTCCGTGCCTCGAAACAATCTCTTTCATATATAATCTTGCCAACTGATCTAAGTTGAATCTGATTTTGATCGACAGGAAGTGTACGGATTTCGTCAGTCGGTTAACGATAACCCATACTGCGTCATAGCCTTTCTGAGTTGTCGGAAGGCCAATCACGAAGTCCATCATAATATGTTCCCATTTCCATTCTGGAATCTCCAACGGTTGTATCAACCCACTCGGCCTCTGATGTTCTGATTTCACTTTCTGACATGTCAGACACTTGGCAACACACTCTGCAACATCTCGTTTCAAATTTGGCCACCAGAAATGTTGTCGAAGATCTTGGTACATCTTGGTTCTACCAGGGTGAATCGAATATCGAGAACTATGAGCCTCGCTCAAAATGTCTTCCTTAATCTATGTTACTGGCGGTACCCAAACTCTACTCTCAAATCTCAGTATTCCTTCCTTATCCATTTTGAATCTCGGTTCAGTTCCTTCAGATATCTTCTTTTTCACCTTTTTACATTCTTCGTCCTGCAATTGAGCCTCCTTAACCTTATCCAGTAAGGTTGTACCAGATTGCATCTAAAACAGCTTCTCATCAATTTTCGTAGGATACTTCACTTCTAATTCCAACTTCTCCATGGCCAAAATTAACTCCTTCTGAGCAGTTAACATCATCAATTTCTCCCGACCCTTTCTACTTAAGGCGTCGACAGCCACATTCGCCTTACCCGGATGGTATAAAATCTCATAATCATAGTCCTTAATTAACTCCAACCACTTTCTTTGGCACATATTCAAGTCTTTTTGTGTAAAAATATATTTCAGACTCTTGTGGTCTATATATATCTCACACTTCTCCCCATAGAGATAGTGGCTCCAGATTTTCAACGCAAAAACCATTGTAGCTAACTCCAAGTCGTGGGTCGGATACCCCTTCTCATAATCTTTCAATTGTCGTGACGCCTACGCAATGACTCTGCCATTTTGCATAAGCACACAACCAAGTTCTTTATGCGATGCATCACTAAAAACAACAAAATTTCCTGCATCATCCGGAAGAGATAATACAGGTGCTGTACTCAACCTCTTCTTCAATTCTTGAAAGCTTTCCTCACACTTCTCCGTCCAAACAAATTTCACAGCTTTTCGAGTTAAATTCGTTAACGGAGCTGCGATCTTGGAAAAGTCTTGAATGAATCTTCTGTAATATCCTGCCAATCCAAGAAATCTTCGTACTTCCGACGGCGTTCTCGGCTAATCCCAGTTGATCACGGCTTCGACTTTGGATGGATCTACCAAAATTTCGTCTTTATCAATCACATGACCTAGAAATTATACCCGCTCGATCCAAAATTCTAATTTCAAAAACTTGGCATACAACTTCTCCCTTCTCAACGCCTCTAACGTTAATTTCAAATGCTTTTCATGTTCTTCCTTGGTTTTTGAATATACCAAAATATCGTCTATAAATACCACTATAAACTTGTCCAAAAACGGCTTGAACACACCATTCATTAAGCCCATAAATGATGCAGGAGCATTTGTTAGACCAAACGACATTACCAAAAATTCGTAGTGACCATATCGTGTTCTGAACGCTTTCTTCAGTACATCCTCTGGCCTCACCTTCAGTTGATGATAACCACTCCTCAAATCTATCTTGGAAAAGTATTTCACTCCCTTCAATTGATCAAACAGATCATCGATCCTCGATAATAGATATCTATTCTTAATTGTGACCTTATTCAGTTCTTTGTAATCGATGCAGAGTCGCATCGTCCCATCCTTCTTCTTCACAAATAACACCGGCGCTCCCCATGATGATACGCTTGGTTGAATGTACTTCTTGTGTAGTAATTCTTGTAGTTGTACCATCAATTCTTTCATCTCCACCGGTGCCATTCGGTACGGTGCCTTCGATATTGGAGCCGTTCCTGGTGCCAAATCGATCACGAATTCAACCTCTCTATCTGGCGGAAGTCCTGGCAAATCGTCTGGAAATACGTCGGCAAAATCCCTCACTACTGGTATCTCTTCTACTTTCAGATTCTCTTTACGACTGTCGACTATGTAAGCTAAATATCCTACACAGCCTTGTCTTAACAACTTCCTGGCCTGCATCATCGTCAGACAACTCGCTTGTCTAGGCGACTTGCTACCATAAAACACAACCTTTGATGGAGTCATAAGGTTAATACACTTTTTCTGACAATCAATTACAGCCCCGTAATTGAATAACCAGTCCATTCCCAAGATAACATCAAATTCCTCAGGTCGAATAGGGATAAGATCTACGTTCATGATATTACCCTTAATATCCACTCTACAGCTCTTATGTACGTACTTAACAAGGATTATTTCTCTATTCGCAATTTCTATGTTCATGGGGTATTCTAACTCATCCTTAGGCAATTCTAAGTTCTTAGCAAAGTCATCGGATATAAAGGAACAAGTAGCACCCGAATCAAATAATACATAAGCATTAACTTTATTGATCGGAATGATACCTGACACCACATCACAAGACTGAACTGCATCTTGCACCGCCATGTTGAATGTCCTTGCGGTCGGTCGGTCGGTTGGTTGCGGTTGATCCTGTGATAGTTAGGGCACTTCCACCGCTATTTCCTCTATTTCCTCCTGATCCTGCCTCTCCAGATCCCTTCTTAGGACAGTCCCTTGCAAGATGATCCTTTGAGCCACAAGTAAAACATGCACCCTTCTTTGGCTTAGGACAGTTAGGTGCTATGTGGCCTTCCTGACCACAATTGTAGCACACTCATTTACCCTTCATACACACTCCCAAATGAGCTTTCCCGCAGGTTGGGCACTCTTCGATCCTCTTCTTTTGACCTCCTTGCTAATTTCCAGTTGATGAGTTGTCAGACCACCTTCTCTTCTGATTAATATTACCACCTCCTGTGTTACTTCCACTAGCCTTGTTATTTCCTTCACTTTCACTCTTCTACCTCTTCTGATCCTGATTATATTTGGTTACCGCATCGGTTCAACCTTCAGCGAGTATGTCTTTCTCCAGTACTCCGACGAATGTCTTCAATTGAAACAACGACACCTTACTATACAACCAGGGCTTTAATCCTTGTTCAAACCTTCTTGCTTTCCTCTCATTCGTGTGCACTTGGTATGTGGCGAACCTAGCCAACTCATTGAATCTTGCTGCATAGTCTGGTACGTACACATTCCCCTGCTTCAACTCCAGAAACTGGACCTCCATTTGGTTCTGCGAGTTGGTTGGGAAATACATCTCTAAAAACATCTCCTTGAACCTCTCCCAGGTAATCATATCTTCTCCTCCACGGACCTTGTTTGCTTGCCACCAATAAGCGGCTTGATTTCGGCATAAGCGCATGAAAGCGGTCTTCTGGTCCTCTCTGACTCTAGCAACATCAAAAACCTTCTCCATCTCCATAACCCAAGTCTGAGCTTCAATCGGGTTCATGGAGCCTTTAAACTCTGGCGGTCCCACCGCCTTGAAATCTTTGAACGTTGTATTCGGTGGAGCTTAAGGTTGATTATTCATCGCTCCAGCTAGTAAGTTCACTAATTATTGAACGGGATTAGCATTGGCATTATTGTTGTTATTCGTCGATTTTTCTTGAGCTGGTTGACGGTGTTGTCTTCTTCTTAGCGGCATATTTCTGTTATAATATATGCTTATTAGATCTCTTTTAAATTCTCTAAATAGTTAAGGCTTAACTCAACAATTTAACATAATCACTTATCACATTATTTTAAACAATTTGATATATTTATTCAAATCAAAAGTTTTAACATCAAACGATAGCATCACTGCTATTTTCATCAACTATCCCGAGATAAAGAATCTACAGGATTTCAAACATTAAAATATTCATTTGTTCATAAACACATCAGAATTTACATCTAAATACCAGATAAGTTTTTCACATAATTAAACAAATCATATCACTGCCTATTAAGGCGCTGAATAACCTTGCTACGTTCCTCTTCCATGATGCGGGACATCATCTGGCGATCTAGCATATACGATGGTAGTCCTTCTGTAATGCCTGAGAATTTTGAATTTTCAATGAATTAAATTTTTTATTTGATTATGTGGATTAAATGAATTTAATTGAGTTATTAGGTGAGTAAGATGTTCGAAGGTCGTTCTATGACCTAGAATGTGCGGATGTGGTTAGTATTCTGGCTTTGTGCTAGAATTAATTGTTGTGAATTATCAAGACGAGAACGAAGGTTTTTCGAGAATGTTTGCGTAAAAACACTATTCATCCGATTTCGTTCAGAGCTAGGGTTTGAGATTCTGAGAAACGCGTAATGATAGAATACGAAGATAGTATGGAATATTCAATAATAATTCCGTTATGGCAAACGAAGTTTTCGCCTGCGGACTTAAAACCTAAGGGTTGAGTATATTGATTTCCGAGAATGAAATGAAACACGTATAAGGAATTGCGTTATGGTTAAGGCATGTGTTATACAATTATGAGACTATTTAGTATCTATGTATAATATGCTGAGTTAATACAGAGTACAATACGATTATCGTACTAGTATTATACGGAAAGAATACGTGAAATATACGTAGGGAATACGATTTGTATTCTAGAATTAAGTTAAGACTTAATGTTAATTCATTTGGTTGGATTATGTTTAGTCCAATCAATTGAATGAGCAAGCCCAAGGGATTAAGTGTTAAGCCCAAGTCAAGGCTCAATATTAGATTGGTTAAGCCCAATGCAAGAAAACCGAACCGTGGATCGAACCGGTGGGTCACCGAATGGGTAAAACCCATGGGGAAACCCATGGGAATGACCCATGGGCATGGTGGGCCAGCCACTTGGTGTGCAAGGCAAGCATAATACTTGGTCACCAAGTATTTTACTTGGTGACAAAGTGTTGAATAGTAAGGAGGTGGGGGTTTAATGCCTATTTTTCCCTCCATTTCAATTGCTTATAAATAGAAAGCTAGAGTTGGCCATTTGATGTTTTTTCAAGACTCAACCAACATATTTGAGAGAGAAAGAGAGCTAGACTTAAACCATTCTTCTACCTTGAATCTTTTTCATTAGAAGTTCAACAAGAACACTAAGAGTTCTTAAGGTAATACTCTTCAATTCTAATTCCATCTCTTTTGGTTTTCTTTTATCATGGAGAATCATAAATGGGTGGGGTATGGCTTGTATGGCGGAATGAGAGTGACTTACCATAGATTCAATCTCTATAAGTCATGAGATCATAGAAATCATATGGTTTGATATAGCTTAAAATCATGAAATTGTTGATTGTTGAGATTGATTATTGATAAACAATTGAACTCCATCAATACGTTAATATGTGCATCTTGCTTGGTGAGGATGTAGATATGAAGTCCATGGAGTATTCCATGTGATTTAACTTAGAGAACATTAGTAACGAAGTTATGCCGAATTTTACGGAAATAGACGTTAAATGTCGAAAACGTAAAAAGCCCGGATTAAAGGTCAAAAGTTGCCGTGTGACTTGAAAATGTTGGTTTCCAATGTCAACACGTGAGATAAGGTAATTAAGAGTCGTTGGCGAAAGAATCGTCGCATTCCAACTTATAACGAAGAAAACGAGTATTGAACGGACGAAAACGTTAAACGAACGCTTAAAAATGAACTTAAAGGTGAATTCCGAGTTAACGAATTTGAAAATATGAAATTCTTATATAAACACGTAAAGGATGTGATTTTTGACTTGTAGGCTTTCAAATGGGTCAATTCGGATGTAAAATGAACAAATTAGGAAGTCGAGAGTTTCGTTTAGAAACCAAACTGTTTTGGCCAATCGGTGTGCAAAACTTCGTATGTGCATGACATACCAAAACCGATACAAAGTGGTGGTAGCATGACTGACGGACTTCGGTGAGTACCTGCTAACTCATGCATGGCGCCACTAAAATACAAAGGATATGTGGCAAGTTGCTTGGCCGTGAGAAAAAAATGTTTACCAAGTTAGGTTTTGTTCCATTTTGAATGTTGACCTAAAGTAAGACATTGAAGGTACTTTATGTACATGATAAGAATTACCTTAAATCACTTATAAGGTGTTAATGTAAGAAGATCTAGTAAGGTTTAATAGAAATTAAACGAAGAACACGAAGACGTAATAAGTGAACCGTGAATGATGTTCAACGTTGGTATTTAACCAATAATGATTGAATGTCGGTTAAGGACGTAAGAACGTTAATGAAACGTAACGAAGTATAGAAAGTCGAATCTACTTTAATAACAAAGTTAATTCAAATAAGACATAGAAGAGAAAGAAGTTGGTTAGAACCGTAAAGTTAGTTTGTTTGATAACTAATTACAGTGTGCTATGTGAATATCTCATGTAGATCCTGTAAAGGCGAGAATAGTTGAATTGTATATCAAGAAGGCGCTTGAAGGCAAGTCTTTCTTAAGCGCTTGTCTAACCTTCGAGTTAGCCAAGTTTTTACGTGATGCATGTTATCTGATGCATGAATGATTTTAAAGAAAGAGTCGATGCTGTTTTAACTCGGCTAGACTAATCTTGAAGAGTTGATTGATTTGTTTACAAGTCTTTCGATATAGAACTATTAACGTTATCCTATGCCAAGTATTTGATACGGATGTAAAGGTAAGTTTGTACATGTACAAACAAAAGTATTTTTCATCGATTATTCGATGGGCACGCGAGGTTGCCAAATGTTGAGCGTAAATCGTTTAACGTAAGAGTGTTGATCAACATAGAGTACAATAAAGGTGATCACCTAGAAGTGCTCGTAAGTAAAGGCGGGTGGATGGCCTTAGTCTTGGGATATCCTTTTCAAGTATGAAAGCGAAAAGAGTATGTTCATGGTCTATCATTGCCGGTTCATCATTCTAAGCTATTATATATACTTTGGAATTGTTGTTATGACATGAGAAGTACTAGTCAAATGTTTCAGTAGTGCTTCAGTAGATAATTGTTCAAATATGGAATTAAAGCATGTAAATGTTATTGTGATATTCATATGATTCTTTGTTAAGACTTCTTGAGCTAGTTATGCTCATTCTTGCTTGAACCATATGTTTATTACTGAGCTAAAAATAAAAACCGAGAGTTCTAAGAGAGATAAAGGCAAGGCTAAGATGGACAATTAATCATCTGTAATAGACTAGTGTATTTATATGTAATATACTCATGAAGAACAACGAATGTATTTGGTTAATGAACACAGGAAAGGATTTATTACAAATGTAATATAAAGATAGTAATTACACTCATTTTGTTGTTATCTCAATGGAATGATTGTATGGATTGTAGTATCGTGGAGCACCATCATCGGGTTGGAAGATACCGGATTTGGGGGCGTCCACGAGGTTGGTATCAAAGCATTAGGTTATAAAACTTAGGGGGGAAGAACCTTAGGCTAATAACCTCGTTAGGAAAGGAAGAGTCAGAAGAAAGTTAACTCAAGTCAAATGAGTTAATAAGGTATTGAGGAAACTTCGATCTAGGAAGATTTAAAAGATGGAAGGTAACCCTAAATGGATTAAATGTGATTTGTGCTTATATTATTGTGTATTATGTACTAATCAATTTGTTTATGTGTTATTGTAGATGTCGGTTGATAGCTTGATGTATAGGGATATACATGTGATCGTGAGAGTCAAGTGAACAGAGTTGAGATAGTACTGCGTACCTATAGCGAGACATACCGGTAGTGATTCTAGAAGAGTCGAGGCGAGGAATATTATTACGGAGGAGGACTATTACGAGGAGACCATGGGAATAACATCATATTTGAATATGATGATTGATGTGGAGGATGATATGGAGGTGACATCGATTAATACGGTGATGCCTGCCCTAGAGTCGACACCTACAGAGACTATGAGGGCAATGTACCTCTCAGTGCTTGACCGTAACGTGCAACTGCACAATATGGTGCATCACCAGAAGGAAGAGATCAGTGATCTCTATGGGGCGAAAAGAGTCTGCAGAGTGGGACTATGAGATAGAGCATGATGAGAAAGTGCTCATGACTGACAAGGCTAGGGACTATAAGAACGAGGTCGTAGAACTTCGTAAGAAACTGGTTAAAAAAGACCAGAAGATAGCACGAATGTCATATATAAATGACAGTGCGCACGAGGATTTCAAGCTTAAGATAACTTATTATTCTATTGAGTCGGGACAGACTCGACATACTATAAGTCGAGATATTGTGTCGATCTCGGCGACCGAAGCATGAGAATGCTGTTAGGCAGTATTAGGAGTAGAATGGTAAATACTTTTGTGTAGTGACGTAAAACCCTCTTTTGTATAATTAAAGGGTAGTCTTTTTGTAAATCCCAATTTTTGTAAAAGTCAATCGCGAGATAAATATGTAATAGCTTTTGGGCTATGGAAAGCAACTTGTAAATAATTTTGAACTATAAAGAAGCATTTTAATATATGGAAGTTTTTATTTTAAATTACTTTCTTTGTATATGAGTTATTATTCGGTTGTTTGTGACTAATAAAAAGTAAGTAAATAAGTAATAACGGAACTTTATTTATTTAATCGAAATGCCGCCAAGAAGAAGGCAACGTAACCAAGAGGGAATCGCATAATGATAACGAGGGGGTCCTAATAACCCAATGCAAGAGTTCGTTAATTTATTAATATTTGCATTTAACCAAATTTGGGGTAGAGCACCCATGAGGACCTAAGGTAGCCCGAACGACTACCTTTAAGGAATTTAAGAGTGTAGGTCCACCCGAATTTAAAGGGAACAACGGACCCAATGGAGGCCCGAGACATGGGTCGAAGAAATAGAGAAGGCGTTTGTTATTACAAGCGTGGTGAGGCGCAAAAAGACTTCTTTTTGCGACCTATATGATGAAGGGGAAGCCAACTCTTTGGTGGGAGGCTCACGAGGTGAAATTTGGAGTGGAAGCATTACATGGGAATAGTATAAGAAGGTATTCTTTGAGAACTATTTCCCTACTAGCATGCAAGGGAGAATGGAGATTAAGTTCTTAGAAATTAAGTAGGGGGACATGACTGTTCCCCAATACGCAGCCAAATTCAATGAATTGGCAAGGTTTGCTCCACACCAAGTGGACACGGAGGAGAGGAAGGCTCGTAGGTTTGAGAAGGGCCTAAAGCCCTGGCTCTATAGTAGGATATCGATTTTTCAGAGTGCTTCCTACAGGACCATTCTGGAGAAGGCGATAATAGCGGAGGGTGGTAGTGAGGCGTTGACCCAATACCACAAAGATAGAAAGAATAAGAGTAAGAGAGAGGGAGGAAATAAGGCAGAGGTTGCTAGTGGTAGTGGCAATATGCCTAAACGGAAGAATTTTAACCTTAAGAATACTGGGGCAAAACAAGGGGATCCTAAACGGAGGATGGAGGCATGTAAGACATGCGGGTAAGACTCATCTGGGAGTCTGTCTGAAGGGGAAGACCAGTTCTTATAATTGTGGGCAGGAGGGTCATATATCTCCCAACTATCCTAATCCTAAGAAAAGTCGGGGATGTTTTGTATGTGGGACAATGGACCACATGGCAAGAAATTACCCGAAGAAAGGGGTGGAGGGTAGTAAAGGTTCTGGTAGTGGTAATTTGGCCATTACTGGACCAACACCATCATTGGGTAGACCCTCAGCCCGCACGTTTAATATGATAGTCCAAGATGCGGTTGCATCAACGGACGTAGTAGCAGGTATCATTCTAGTCAATGAAATAAATGCTTATGTGTTATTTGACTCGGGTGCTACTTGTTCTTTTATAAATGTGGATTTGCTCAGCAATTGGGATTAAATCCTGAAAAGTTAGAAATACCTTTAGACGTTAAGGTAGCAAACGAGGAGATAATTCCCATTGAACATATTCATAGGAATTATTTCGTAGATATCAGGGGTAATAGATTATCGGTAGATCTTTTACCGATAAGGTTAAGGGAATTCGATGTGATTCTCGGTATGGATTGGTTAATTAACCATAGAGCAATAATAGACTGTTATAGAAAGAGTGTAAACCTAAGGCTTCTAAGAAACACGAGGTGGGTGCTTATGGAAATAAATCCATGGGGACGTTCTTGTTGTCTAACCATGACACAAGCTAGGAAGATGTTGAAGAAGGGGTGTAAGGGTTATCTGTGTCATGTGGTGGATACCCAAAGAGTGGGAACATCATTGGAACAGATAGCGGTGGTTCAAGAATTCGCGGATGTGTTTCCGGAGGAGTTACCGATATTCCGACGGATAGGGATGTAGAATTTGTGATTGATTTGTTCCCAGATGCGACACCGGTTTCAAAGGCACCATATAGGATGGCGCGGTTGAGATGAAGGAGTTAATGGTTCGATTCTGAGAGGCTGTTAGATAGGAAGTACATTCAATCGAGTGTGTCTCTATGGGGAGCACCGGTATTGTTTGTAAAGAAAAAGGACGGATCGTTACGACTTTGTATCAACTATCGAGAGTTGAACAAGTTAACGATTAAGAATAAATACCCATTGCCCAGGATCGACGATCTATTTGATCAGTTGAAAGGGGCAAAGTATTTTTCTAAAATTGATTTGCGCACGGGGTATCATCAGCTGAAAGTGAGGAAGGAAGATATACCTAAGATGGCGTTCAGAACTCGTTATGGGCATTACGAATTTTTTGGTTATGTCGTTTGGGTTAGCGAATAATGTAGCGCATTCATGGATATGATGAGCAGTGTTCAAAGCGAGTATTTGGACAAGTTCTTCGTAGTGTTCATTGATGATATTCTAGTCTATTCTAAGGCGAGGAAGATCATCTTGAACATCTAAGAATAGTGTTGGAAACACTACGGGGGAGAAGTTGTATGCAAAATTCACTAAGTGTGAATTTTGGCTCGAGCAGTCGATTTCTAGGACATGTTATAGACAAAGATGGCATATCCAGTAGATCCGGTGAAAGTGGAAGCGGTGAATGAGTGGGGAGCAAGCGAAAATGCCAATCGAGGTTAGGAGTTTTACGGGGTTAGCGGGATACTATAGAAGGTTCATTCGGGACTTTTCTAAATTAGCTACTCAGTTGACAAATCGACAAGGAAGTCGGTGAAGTATGTATGGACAGAAAAGTGTGAACATAGTTTTCAAGAACTAAAAAGGAGGTTGAGTGAGGCACCTGTATTATCTTTACCGGATGATACGGGGAATTTTGTAGTTTATAGCGATGCTTCGCATAGAGGACTAGGTTGCGTGCTTATGCAGCATGGCAAGGTCATCGCGTATGCGTCACGTCAGTTAAAGGATTATGAGAAGGTCTATCCTACTCATGACCTAGAACTGGCAGCTATAGTGTTTGCTTTAAAAATATGGAGACATTATTTATACGGGGAAAAATGTGAGATATACACGGACCATAAAAGTCTGAAATATATCTTCACACAGAAGGAGTTGAATATGAGGCAAAGAAGGTGGTTAGAGTTGATAAAAGATTATGATTGTGACATCTTATATCATCCGGGGAAGGCGAATGTAGTAGCCAACGCGTTAAGTCGGAAGGGTAGAGAAAAACTGTCAATGTTAACGACTCAGAATGAGTTAATAACAGAGATGGCAGGATGGAATTAGAAGTTTAGTTGGCCAGTGAAACAAGCAGAGATGTTATTCTCAATAGAGACTCGACCAGCGATAGTGGAGCAGGTTAAGGAAGTACAACTAAATCTTGAAGAATGTGGCGTGTGAAAAAAAGATAGTGAAGGATGACGTGAAGACTAAGTATAACCTTGATAAAGAAGGTTTACTTCGTTTTGAAGGAAGAATTTGGGTTCCAAATAATTCTGAGTTGAAAGAAGAGATTATGTGTGAGGCCCATAGTTCAAAGTACTCGATACATCCTGGTAGTACTAAGATGTATCAAGACCTTCGTCGAGAACTTTTGGTGGTAGAACATGAAGAGGAGATTGCGAGAATCGTTAGTAAGTGCTTAACTTGTCGAGAAAGTTAAGAAATTTGAACACCAAAGCACCGAGTGGATTGATACAACCACTTTGGAGATTAGGAGTGGAAATGGGAGCATATCACCATGGACTTTGTGGTGGGACTTCAACGACGAGAAAAGGATACGATGCTATTTGGGTAATAGTGGATCGGTTAACTAAATCGGCTCATTTTCTACCAATAGGAGTTAGGTATAACCTAGAAGCGATTAGCTAAGCTTTATGTTAAGGAAATCATTTTCGGACATGGAGTACTATTTCGATTGTGTCCGATCGTGATCCACGATTCACGTCGAACTTTTGGAGGAGTTTAGAAAAGAGCAAATGGGAACACAGTTGAGGTTGAGTCTGGCGTATCATCCACAGACGGATGGACAAAGTGAATGGACGATTCAAACGCTAGAAGATATGTTAAGATCTTGCGTTATGGATTTCAAGGGGAGTTGGGACGAGAATCTACCTTTGGTAGAATTCGCTTACAACAATAGTTTTCACGCTAGTATAGGCATGTCGCCTTACGAAGCATTGTATGGGAAGAAGTGCAGAACACCACTTTGTTGGGATGAAGTAGGTGAACGTCGAATGTTAGGAACTGAAATGGTACAACAAACGGCAGACTTGGTAAAGCTGATAAGAGCTCGATTAGTAGCGGCTCAAGATAGACAGTGGAAGTATGTAGATCCTCATCGAGAGAAGAGGGAGTTTGAAGTAGGTTCATATGTTTTTCTAAAAGTATCGCCTTGGAAAGGGAAGATACGTTTTGGAAAGAAAGGAAAGTTAAGTCCAAGGTTTGTAGGACCTTTTGAGATTTTAAGAAGGATAGGGGAGCTAGCTTATGAAGTAACCTTACCTCCAGAAATGGAAAGAATACACAATGTGTTTCACGTGTCTGTGTTGCATCCTTATAAACTGGACTACAAACACGTAATAGAATATGAATCTATTCATGTAGAAAAAGACTTAACGTATGAAGAAATTCCGATTCAGATTATTGATAGGAAGGAACAAGTCTTGAGAAATAAAGTAATACCTTGAGTAAAGGTAATTTGGAGTAACCACGATCTTTGAAGAAGCAGCGTGGGAGCTCGAAAAGTAAAATGAAGGAAAAGTTTCCTCATTTGTTTATGTGTAAATATAGCGAGATTTTGGGGACGAGAATCCTTATAAGGAGGAAGAAGAATGCGCTTGAGAATTTTGAATTTTCAATGAATTAAATTTTTATTTGATTATGTGGATTAAATGAATTTAATTGAGTTATTATGTGAGTAAGATGTTGAAAGGTCGATTTCATGACCTAGAATATGCGGATGTGGTTAGTATTACGACTTTATGCTAGAATTAATTGTTGTGAATTATCAAGATGAGAGCGAAGGTTTTTCGAGAATGTTTGCGTAAAAAACACTATTCATCCAATTTCGATTCGGAGCTAGGGTTTGAGATTACGAGAAATGCGTAATGATAGAATACGAAGATAGTATGGAATATTCAATAATAATTACGTTATGGCAAGCGAAGTTTTTCGCTGCGGACTTAAAACCTAAGGGTTGAGTATATTGATTTTTAGAGAAGGAAATGAAAGCGCGTAGAAGGAATTGCGTTATGGTTAAGGCGTGTGTTATACAATTATGAGACTATTTAGTATCTATGTATAATATGTTGAGTTAATCTGAGTACAACACGATTATCGTACTAGTATTATACTGAAAAGAATACGTGAATTATACGTAGGGAATACGATTTGTATTCTAGAATTAAGTTAAGACTTAATATTAATTCATTTTGGTTGGATTATGTTTAGTCAATCAATTGAATGAGCAAGCCCAAAGGATTAAGTGTTAAGCCCAAGTCAAGGCCCAATATTAGATTGGTTAAGCCCAATGCAAGAAAAAGCGATTAAGTGGATCGAACCGGTGGGTCACCGAATGGGTAAAACCCATGGGGCAACCCATGGGAATGACCCATGGGCATGGTGGACCAGCCACTTGGTGTGCAAGGCAAGCATAATACTTGGTCACCAAGTATTTTACTTGGTGACAAAGTGTTGAATAGTAAGGAGGTGGGGGGTTTAATGCCTATTTTTCCCTCCATTTCAATTGCTTATAAATAGAAAGCTAGAGTTGGCCATTTAATGTTTTTTCAAGACTCAACAAACATATTTGAGAGAGAAAGAGAGCTAGACTTAAACCATTCTTCTACCTTGAAGCTTTTTCATTAGAAGTTCAACAAGAACACTAAGAGTTCTTAAGGTAATACTCTTCAATTCTAATTCCATCTCTTTTAGTTTTCTTTTATCATGGAGAATCATAAATGGGTGGGGTATTGCTTGTATGGCAGAATGAGAGTGACTTACCATAGATTCAATCTCTATAAGTCATGAGATCATAGAAATCATAAGGTTTGATATAGCTTAAAATCATGAAATTGTTGATTGTTGAGATTGATTGTGGATAAACAATTGAACTCCATCAATACGTTAATATGTGCATCTTGCTTGGTTAGGATGTAGATATGAAGTCCATGGAGTATTCCATGTGATTTGTCTTAGAGAACATTAGTAACGAAGTTATGGCGAATTTTACTGAAATAGGCGTTAAACGTCGAAAACGTAAAAAGCCCGGATTAAAGGTCAAAAGTTGCCGTGTGACTTGAAAACGTTGGTTTCCAATGTCAACACGTGAGATAAGGTAATTAAAAGTCGTTGGCGAAAGAATCGCATTCAGGCTTATAACGAAGAAAGCGAGTATTGAATGGACGAAAACGTTAAATGAGCGCTTTAAAATGAACTTAAAAGGTGAATTCCAAGTTAACAATTTGGAAATATGAAATTCTTATATGAACACGTAAAGGATGTGATTTGTGACTTGTAGGCTTTTGAATGGGTCAATTCGGATGTAAAGCGAACAAATTAGGAAGTCGGGAGTTTCGTTTAGAAACCAAACTATTTTTTATTTGGTGTGCAGATTTCATGCGTTGCGAGTGCCAAAACCAAGTACAAAAAGTGGTGGTGGTACTTGACTGAGACTCGGTCGAGTACCCTGCTAACTCACGCCGCAGCGCCACTAAAATACAAAGGATGCCGCGTGCATGCCTTGCGTCGATGAAAAATGTTGACCAAGTTAGGTTTTGTTCCATTTTGAATGTTGACCTAAAGTAAGACATTGAAGGTACTTTATGTACATGATAATACTTACCTTAAATCACTTATAAAATGTTAATGTAAGAAGATCTAGTAAGGTTTAATAGAAATTAAACGAAGAACACGAAGGCGTAATAAGTGAACCGTGAATGACGTTCAACGTTGGTATTTAACCAATAATGATCGAATGTCGGTTAAGGGCGTAAAACGTTAATGAAAGCGTAACGAAGTATAGAAAATCGAATCGACTTTAATATAATGAAGTTAATTCAAATAAGACATAGAAGAGAAAGAAGTTGGTTAGAGCTAGTAAAGTTAGTTTGTTTGATAACTAATTACGATTGTGTTATGTGAATATCTCATGTAGATCCTGTAAAGGCGAGAATAGTTGAATTGTATATTTGAAGGCGGCTTGAAGGCAAGTCTTTCTTAAGCGCTTGTCTAACCTTGAGTTAGCCAAGTTTTTACGTGATGCATGTTATCTGATGCATGAATGATTTTAAAGAAAGAGTCGATGCCTATTTTAACTCGGCTAGACTAATCTTGAAGAGTTGATTGATTTGTTTACAAGTCTTTCGATATAGAAATTAGTTAACGATATCCTATGCCAAGTATTTGATACGGATGTAAAGGTAAGTTTGTACATGTACAAACAAAAGTATTTTTCATCGATTATTCGATGGGGCGCGAGGTTGCCAAATGTTGAGCGTAAATACGTTTAACGTAAGAGTGTTGATCAACATAGAGTACAATAGGTTGATCACTAGAAGTGCTCGTAAGTAAAAGGCGGTGGATGGCCTTAGTCTTGGGATATCCTTTTCAAGTATGAAAAAGAAAAGAGTATGTTCATGGTCTATTAACCGGTTCATCATTCCTAAGCTATTATATATACTTTGGAATTATTTTTATGACATGAGAAGTACTAGTCAAAATTTTTCAGTAGTGCTTTCATAGATAATTGTTCAAATATGGAATTAAAGCATGTAAATGTTATTGTGATATTCATATGATTCTTTGTTAAGACTTCTTTGAGCTAGTTATGCTCATTCTTGCTTGAACCATATGTTTTGCAACTAAAAAAAAAAAGAAATTGAGAGTTCTAAGAGAGATAAAGGCAAAGATACGATGGACAATTAATCGTCCTGTAATAGACTAGTATATTTGTATGTAATATACTCATGAAGAACAACGAATGTATTCGGTTAATGAACCTGGGAAAGGATTTATTACAAATGTAATATAAAGATTGTAATTACACTCATGTTGTTGTTATCTCAATGGATTGATTGTATGGATTGTAGTATCGTGAAGCACCATCTTTCGGGTTGGAAGATACCCGGATTTGGGGCGTCACTCACAACTTCCCTATCCTTACGCTTTCGATGGTAATCTGCTGAATAATAGCCCACTCAGTCAGATCCTGGACAGTGTCACTTAACTCTACATTATGGTCATATAACTCATCGTACATGTCAACATCAATGGAGTTCGGTGGGAACTCCTCTTCTTCCTCTTCCTCCTCAGGATCCTCCTTTGGATCAGTCTCAGGCTCATGCTCATGACCAACAACAGTGATCAATGAAGATGACTCTCTCTGTACCAAATGCTCCCTGACGACATGAATGTCTCGGGGCTCATCCTCCGTAATACGGTACTCGGGGTTCCTCCTCCCCAGCTCAACTAGCTCCTCCAACATCCGACATCCTGACAACCCAGTTTCAAGTTTTAGTTACTAAGTCATACTAGTGAGCACATAATTTAACACATAAACACATAAAGTCTTTTATTATCTTCAATGAATTAAGAAATTCATTTCTTAGAACTCGATAAGAGTTTTCCATCACTATGTTCTTACTATAAGGCTACTACCTAAGGTTGTTCCCCCACCTAAGGTTCATATCCTACAACTTTGATACCAACCTGTGACACCCCCAAATCAGGGTACTTTAATTCCCACATGATTTGGTGTTCACTATACAAAAATCATATGTCTATCTACCCATACTAAATGAAAGCATTAATAGATAGAAATAAATCCTCTCCTTACCTTAAGGAGTTACATCATAACAATACATAAATCCCAGGTCATACTAACCTTAAATCTTAACTGCGGAAACATAAACAATTAATCATCTTACACATCATTAACATAAGTCTAAAATAGAAATACATCATCACATAAGACAAGTCTTCATCACTTGTTAATCTTGCCCTTGAATTTTCTAGTAGAAGGCTTGTTGTACCGTTCGTTCTTAACTGCAATGTTATTATTACGCAAGAGTGAGCATGATTGCCCACAAGTATAAAAATGAAATAACAATATATAATAACATGCGAGTGAATCAAAGATTTCTGAAATAAAATTCAACTTTTTAATCAAGAATGAATAACAAGAATTCAAAAGATTTCTTAGGGTCATAAGACCTTGAACTATGTCTTAGGTTGTCAAGGGTTATACTTGAAACCTTTAATAGTCATAAGACTATGGACTCTTCTACTCGTACTTAGGGGGATCAACCCTTAGTACCATACTGTGCACAATATCTTAACGCTAACACATAAGTAATCCCTATACAGGGTTGTTCATCTCAGTTTGACATTAAAGTCCGCATCGAAGGAAGTTTGGTTTGGATAAATCAATAAGGGTTCTGAAATTTATAACATTCATCAACTATGGACTAGTCGAATCAATAAGGGTTCACTAGTCTAACAAGGTTCAACAATAAATGATATTTAAATTGAATAACAATCTCAAGAGGTATACAATAGAACAAGTATTGTATAACAGAATCATACTTTGAAAAGATAAATAATCTTTAATATAACAAATTGAACTTGGTTAACAATAATGAGAATTTACTCGACGTAATTATAAACTTGAATAATGATAACAAGTAGGGTTAGGAAACTTGCCTCGTGCGTAGATTACACGTTAATTATACTTGTTCCTCGATTTAAATCCTATATACCATTCATGTTCACAATACTAGTCAATTAAAATGTAACTAGTCATTACAAGTTCATTCTTTTCGTCTAACTCAGATTATGACTATACTTAGTCAAATTACCACACTTATTGTCACATAATTTTACACTTTACAAACAATAAGTTAACTATGTGTTTAATCATTCAATGCACACGTAGCTGTGTTATTGACATGTTAATAACTTATTTTAACGTCTCGTTATACTTCTAACATATTTCTATGTTCATTAAATTAGGTTACTATCACAGTCATGGACTTGAACACTTTAAAATTTTTATTTTTGGACATTCTGCAGAGTGGAGCTGCGGCACCACTTTTATGCTTGTTCTCGGCGCTGCGGTGTGGTGGCGCTTGGCTCGGCCTTTAGTACTGCGCTGCAGCCTTAAGGTGTGGGGCTGGTGCATGCATGGCCATGGCGAACCAAAGAATGATGATTCTGCAATTCGTGAAAAATTATAGAACATGGCCAACACCTCCAATTAATTTACTCTTACACGAAATTAGCCATACCCAAACACTGTAATACACATATACTTACTACTCCACCCTTCTAGCATGATTTTAACAAGTTATAACAAATAATTTGCAGAATCAAAACATATAATTTACTATTCTTGATATTTTTGAAAGTTTTGAATACAAAACATGAAAATCAACACTACATGTTTATTATAACACCGAATCTATTCATTTAAAGTTTGATTCCTTCATTTTAACATGCATAATTATATAAAAGTATAAATTTATGATATAACATATGATTAACGTATCAAATTTGGTACGTAAGGCCATATGACCATATTTTCATACTCTGTAATTTTGAATAAACAACCTACTACATATATTTTGTGAAACTGATGTTATGGTTCATACAACATAGTAAAAATATACTACGTTAACATATTAACACATACATGTGTAAATTTATAATACAACTTATGATTATCGTGTTAAATTTGGTATGTAAGGCCATATGACCATATTTTCATATTCTATAATTTAGAAACAATCTACGACATATATTTTTATGAAACTGATGATATGGAATTATACGATATATATTAAAACATGTTATACTTAACATAATAACACAAAATCTTTACTCCTTTTTCCAATTACAGAGATTATACAGAACTTGAAAGCCATTTTCTTGAAAAACTTAAACAACGTAAATAAAATTAGGTTGGAGAAATTACCCAAAGCGTAGAGTGTAGGTTAGTAGGGATGATCCTTTCTCCTTTCTTAGACACTTCTTAAATCAAACAACTCTGAATTTCTCTCTGTGACTGCTTTGTTCCAGACTTAGAAAATACAGTAGAAGACGTATTTAATAATAAAGCTGACGCGTTGTGGAGGTCAGTTAACCCATCATGGGTTAACTGCTACTAACTTCTCTTAGAGCCTCGTTTGGCTGGCAATAATAGGTTCTAAAACCATGTAATTTAATGATTCTCTTATACTATAGTTTAATAGTGTCACACCCCTTTATAAAATAATCAAATATCTTATTTACTTTAATTAAAATAAATATAATAATTTTTCATTAATTCACATAGTTACAAAACTAAATTTCTCATTTATTAATTTTGTCAAATTATTAATTCTCTAATTAATTATTAAATTAACTAAAATAACATTATGCTTATTAAATATTTCATTTAATTCAATAAGGTCACATAATTACATAATTTGAATAATAAAATTCTCCATATTAATTTAATAAATATAACACATATAATTAAATTAATCTACCACAATTTCATCAATTAATTATTTAATCCAATAATTAAATCATTGAATAATATTTATTTAATTCAATAAATATTAAAATTAAATTACAAAATGCCGTTCATTACATCTTTCCACCTTTAAAAGGATTTCGTCCCCGAATCACGACTCAATCAATTCGAATTCGTTACATTCTCCCCCTACAAAGATTCATCCCGTAATCGCTACATACATGATTTATGTAAGACCCCAACTTATTATAAATAAAATTGAATTTTCTCTATTTATTATCTTGAAATAATATGGAGTTAATTTGATTTAATACTTTGGTTATGGGTGAAATGTGCAAATTTTGCAAAATAAGCAAGTGGTTATAAAATATTCATTGTGTCGGGGAATATTCGTACGACGGCGTAGCCATTTGTGGGCCCCATAACGGATAACTGTCGGATGAAGAAAATGACAAAGTTTGAATTTTATAAATAACGACGTAATTGTTACCGTTAACACTGTTGGAATACCTGGTGGTTAAAATACAGTAATACGCGTGGTTGCACAGTAGCACATGATATTGCACAGTATTGATGAATTATTGATCCTTACGTAAGAAGACACTACTCAATAATTGTTACAGTAGTTACTATTCAGTATTTTATTTTATTGATTCAATAATTACTGCGTTGATATTTTATATTATTGTTGTTTCAAATAATTATCACTGCACAGTATTTCTCATTATCAGATCAATAATTTATATTATTTGAATAATATTATTAGATAGCATTATTGGCAATGTCTAGAAAGTTACATCAAGGAGAGGTTTGGTCACCTAATTGCATATTTAGTAAGGAGAAATCCTTATTGAAAAGCCCCTCTTTCTCAGGAACTACTGGTTGTCACAAATGTGATTACGTAATATTATTTGTGAATAATTAATTATTGATTCATATGATAAGGAAATATTTATTTTATGTGGATATAAATGTTGGATATATTTATTGTGGTTAAAAATGAAGGAGTTAATGTTGAGGTGTTTTATCAAGATTTTTAGCCGGAATGGAGGTATTAAAAATTAAACCCGGTGTTTTTGAGATATATTGCGTGAGTTATAATTTTTAATCCGAATTGGATCGTTGTGATTTTGGATATGTTATACATATATAAGTTGAGTATATGTCCACAAATATTGAACCGTTAAAATGAACATATGATTTGTTATGAATTTTAAGAGTGGACCTGGTTGAGTAAATTGTTGAAGTTTGAATTTATCATTTTGGTGGAAAATTCTAGAATTGGTGGGCCCCATTTTGGTTGGTTAGAAATGTCTTTGGAATTTTTATTTAAATGTGGTGGGTGGGAATAGTAGCGAGTAAAGCCATCAAAGGTCTTGGTGTCAAGTCGCTTTTGCGTGTTAACATTTTCCTATAAATAGAGGCTAAGTTAGAATTGAAAATCACACCAGAAACAAGTTTTCTCTCTTTCTCTCTCTATATTATTGAGCGTATTTTGTGAGTATTTTGATACTTTGAGAGTTGTTATTCAGTACAAAATTCATTCAGCCTCATTTCCGATATTCCGATCAGAAGTACTGTTCGTTTGAGGTAAGGGATGTTATTTCTTCTTAAATGATTTTATTTTCTTCAATATCATTATGCCGAAATATTGGTTTGAACTTTTTATCAAATTTTAAACTTTTTGTGTTGGGGTTACTATTCACGTATACGGCACTATTCACGATATCTGACACTATTCATTTATCATTTATTACACTATTCACCAAAAATGAAATTTTCTCCTTTTTGTCCAAGATGTCTATTATGGTTACTATCTTTGATTGTATCCTTGTTTTGATCTTTATTCTTGAATTTTGCTTCAAAATTGGTTATTATGGAGTATTATTGATCTTGGATAAACTGTAATACGAATATCTAATATTTATTATTTTGTTTCACTGGATTCGTTCCTTTAAAATATTTTTCATCATCCTCAGTCCTAAATGATGATATTACTGAATATCTTTGGCCTGTAGTGCAAAGATGAATGATTACCTAATGAATATCTTTGGCCCATAGTGCAAAGATGAGCAGTGTTGAGATGAACATGATTAACCTGGTGATACAAATGAATATCTTTGGCCTGTAGTGCAAAGATGAATATTTGATTAAAGATGTATATTGATTGTTGTTATAGGGATAAAATATTGATGATGGACTTTTAAATCTTAGAAGATAGTGGAATTCTTTCTCTACTTGACTCTTCTAATGGATTGCTATTTTCGTTGCAGTTGTTGATCTAAAACTTGTTGTCTATTATATTTTATCTGATTTTTTCCTGTTGAAGACTAATGATAAATTGTTGTATATTATCTTAGTCATAATATTCTTTATCGGGCTAGTTGAGCTCACCCTTTTCCTTTTTGTTCCATTTTTCTTCTCAGGAGATGAGAACATAGCAAGATCCAGTCGGGGTATGGAGTGATGGTTCTAGAAAGATGTTTTAGCAGTCCTCACTATTTCTGAAAAATAGTGTTTGACTAATTGTTATGAGGACTTATTTGAGTGTGGATATTGTCTAGAAGACAATATTTGTATTTAAACTCACAATATGTGTTGTCGTATTTTGCACGATAATTGTATTATTGAAGTTATAGTTTGCTTTCTGTACCATGTATTTGGCGACTCAGAATGGGTGTTGTATACCTATTTTGGGGGCATCACAATTTAAGTAAATAAATGAGGGTAATTCTTCATCATATTCTCTTTGAGTTCCCACGTAGCTTCTTCAGTGTTGTGGTTCCTCCAAATTACCTTAACAGAAGGTATTACTTTATTTTTGAGAACTTGTTCTTTTCTGTCGACAATTTGAACAGGAATTTCTTCGTAAGATAAGTTTTTTTCAAAATGTAGGGGTTCATATTCAATTACATGCTTGTAATTGGGTTTGTAGGGTCGTAATACGGATACATGGAATACATTGTGGACATTCTCGAGCGTTACACTGACTGACCACTGGCGCGGCCGCGCCATGGTTACCTTAGAGTCTGGCGCGCCCGCGCTCGACACTTGTACCAGTTTTACAGAAAACGAGTTTAGACTCTGTTCTAAGCCAACTATCACGAATTTCATCCACAAAACAGTAAATTAAACATACCCAAATACTATAGAAGTCATATCTACATGATTCCTCACATATACTAACTTAGAACAATTAAACAACAACTTCAACTAATTTAAATCCTTTAAATTCCATGTTTTATACAAAAACACCATTTTTGACATCCTTCACAAAAATTAACATTGTGATCACAATTCTACACCAAATTAACTCATTCAAACTACGCTCTCTTCGTTACTTACTGAATTAACACATTCAAGGCTCAATTTACAAATTAGTTTATAAATTAACCACTAATTTTGGTACTTTCACAAGCCATATGTATAAACATACATTGAAAATAGTTTTTCTTTCTTTTAAACGTAATTAGCATAACAATTCTTGTCTAAACACTAGTTTTAATCATCACAAACACATACAAATCACAAGTAATCAGTTGTATAACAACAATTCAAAAATAATGGAATTCACAGAACTTAGGAATTATGCCGTAAAACATATATATGTATATATATATATATATATATATATATATATATATAATATTAAGGTTATTGAAAAATACCTTCAATTACTCGGACAACCTTGCTAAAACACAGAAATTGTTTGAAAATTTCAGGAATCCTCTCTCAATTCTCTCTCAAACTCTCTCAATTTCTCTGAAAACTCTTAAGCCAAACCTTTTTACGTAACATAGGATAAATCCAACTCTCATTTAAGCGTAAAAATAATAAATTGATAGGGTCATAATACGCATATTAAACATAACGGTTACAACCTTAAACGTATATCGGTTATAATATATATTATTTATTATTTGATTTATTATAATTAAAATTAAAATTCAAAATTCAAAAGCCATAAAGCTATGTTTGGCAAAACACTTTAAAAATTAAAGACTTAATATCTTTAAGCTTTGTTTGGGCAAATCCATTTAAACTATTTTAATAAATCATTTATACTATAGTTTATAGTCCCATATTATTTATTTAGATGTCCATATCCCATAAACACACTAAATAAATTTTCCACTTAATTCAATTATCACAAAATTATAATCTTATTATAATTTTATTTAAATTAACATATCACTTTCATTATTAATTAAAACAATAATATAACTATTCATGTAATTTTTTCACAACTCTCTAACTATTATATTAAATTAGAGTATTATCTAGTAAATTTAATTCACCAATATTCACAAACAATCAACTACATCAATATAATATTTATTTAATTTAATAAATATTTTAAATTACAAATAAATTCTTGGATTGTTACACTCGATACACTAAGGGAGCACGAAGATGTATCAAGATTTGCGTCAACACTTTTGGTGGCTGAATATGAAAAGAGAGGTTGCAGAATGCGTCAACAAGTGTTTAACTTGTCAAAGAGTCAAGGCAGAGCATCAACGACCGAGCGGTTTATTACAATCATTAGAGATTCCAGAATGGAAATAGGAGCACGTCAGGATGGATTTTGTGGTGGGACTTCCAATAATGCAAAAAAGGCATGACGCCATATGGGTGATTGTAGATCGTCTTACAAAGTCAGCACACTTTCTGCCGATCAAGATCATATATAGTTTGGATCAGTTATCCAAATTATATATCAAGTTAATTATTATGAGACATGGAGTGCCGATATCAATTGTGTCTGATAGGGATCCGCGCTTCACGTCAAACTTTTGGAGGAGTCTTCATGAAAGAATGGGGACATAACTAAGGTTGAGTATCGCGTATCATCCGCAGACTGATGGGCAAAGCGAGAGAACAATTCAAACATTAGAAGACATGCTCAGAGCCTGTGCGATGGACTTCAAGGGAAGCTGGGAGGATTATCTTCCATTAGTAGAGTTTGTATTTGACAATAGTTATCATGCAAGCATTGGTATGCCACTGTACGAAACACTGTATGGGAGAAAATGCAGAACGCCCTTATGTTGGGATGAAGTAAGTGAACGCAGATTGTTGGGGCCAGAATTGGTGCAACAGACCATGGAGATCATTAAGGTGATAAAAGCTCGACTGGTAGCAGCTCAAAACCCTCAAAAGAAGTATGTCAATTTGCTTCGCAAGAAAAAAGACTTCGAAGTGGGGAGTTATGCATTTTTAAAAGTATCTCCCTAGAAAGGGAAGATAAGATTTGGAAAGAAAGGTTAATTGAGTCCGAGATTTATTGGACCATTCGAAATACTGAAGAAGATAGGTGAAGTGGTGTACAAGGTAGCTTTACCTCTTAAACTGGAACATATTCATAATGTGTTTCATGTGTTAGTGTTGGGACCATATAAGCCTTACTACAAGCACGTGATATCGTATGAACCAATTCAAGTCGAGAAAGACCTATCATACAAAGAAATTCATGTAGAAGTTTTAGATAGGAAAGAACAGAAGTAAGGAATAAGGTTATACATTTTGTAAAAGTTCTTTGGAGGAACCACAATGCTAAAGAAGTTACGTGGGAACTCGAGGAAAAGACAAGGATGAATTATCCAAATCTTTTTTAGTCTCCTTACGTGTAATTTCGGGGACGAAATTCTTATAAGGAGGGGATGATGTAATAACCAAGAATTTTAAGTCACTTTGTAACTAAATATATTATTAATATTGAAAACTTTGTGGAATATAGTGATTAAATGTGTGTGATGACTATGTGATAGAAGACTATGGCTAAATACATATATATTGTGTGTATAGATATGTGTAATTACTAGTTATGTAATTATAATTAAAAAAGAAAGCTACATTATGACGCCCCCAAAATAGGTATACACAACCCATTCTGAGTCGCCAAATACATGGTAGATAATTTAAATACAAACTTTATTTATGCAATACGACAAACATAATCTGAGAGTTTTAACACGAATATTATCTCATAGACAATATCCAAACTCAAATGAAGTACTCATTACATTTATTATCACACTATTTCATAGAATAGTGAGGACTACTATAGCCACCAGCTTGGACCATCACTCCATTCCCTGACTAGTCCCAACTATATTCTCATTTCCTGAATAGAACAATTAAAGAAAATGGTGAGCTCAACTAGTCCAGTAAAGAATATTATGACTAAGATAATGCAAAATAAATTAGCCTTAGCCTTCACAAGTGTAAAACTGATAGAATATAATAGACAACAAAATTAACTGCATCTAAATAAGCAATCTATTAGAAGAGTTAATTAGAGCATGATATCTACTATCTTCTATGATTTAAAAGTTCATCATCAATATTTTATCGCTGTAAGACAGTGTTGGGTAAAATCTAATTACGCACAGCATGCAAGTATACGTGGTCAACAAGTAATAGTAAATAGAGTATCGTTCCCTCAAAGACTGTAATAAGAAATTAACACTCACAATTACCAATTTCCTATTAATCCTAACTTTATAAAACTAATTAATTTCCAGTTTGTAACTAAAAGTATTAAAAAGATTAAAATCACCAAACAATCAACAAACCCTAAAAACTGAATTTTTAAACAAATAATGAAGAATTAGGCTTCCGACTTCACTCTAAGCATCACTCTGATTATTACACCTTTATTCTAGTTTAATTAACTATCCCAGTTTATTAATCAAGAACACGTATGTAGAACTAGCCACCTCTCGATGTACTAATATTGTATTAACTCAAATCCACAAATTAGATAGAATCAAGTCAAACACCTTAATCAACTAACTCACTATATCTCTATGTGAATTACAATTAAAGAAGGTTTAAGTTCAAGTTCTTTATCTGATTACATGCGATGTCAAGCATATCTCTACCCTAACATTCATCAAGATTCTGTTCATTTACAAAATTTAAGAACACGTGCTATATTAACTAAGTCTAGACTCATATTTCATCTCTCGAGTTCATACAAGTCCACAAAGAATCGTTGATCAGGCAATTCATAAATTCAAGCTCAAATTAATATAGATACACCGGATAATAGCTTATTAAACTGAAAATCAAAGTTACATAATCATCGTTCCACTTAAAGATCCATCTTAGGCCTAAAAAGTATTTAGTTCATCATAAATGAAATAATAACTGAATAAATTAAAGATAACATCCTTTAAATTACAAATATAAAACTAAAGAAGAAGAATAATGCAGAACACCCTTCACTTTAGCCTTAATCCGCAATCGATATGAACGTTCTTCAAAATCTTCACTCCGATGCTCGCTATGAAAATATGTCCTTAATCTCTATTAATTGCTTTTCATGATGATGATCTTGTTGTTCGTTGCTCAATATATATCCAACACATGAATTCTGGTCGAAATCCCATGTTATTTAGAGTCCAAACGCTATCCAAGCACTAAAGTCCATGTTTTAGTAGTGTTTCCAACAAGTCAGGATAGTCAGGTTTCGAGACCCCCCGCCCCGGCGGGGGTATATGCTTGTAAATGGCCCACCCCGGCGGGCTAGGCTCATGTCATGCAGACCTGAAGACCCCCCGCCCCGATGGGGGTATAAGGCTTAATAATGCCCGCCTCGGCAGGGGTAGGCTATTACTCCTGACTTTGTTTTTGCCCTTCTTTCTCTATTCCTTGCCACATTTTCACCCTTATTTTGATCATATGCCACGCCACCAAACCTACACATAAAGTAACAAATAACAAGTAAAAACAAACATGAAAACAAGGAATTAACACTGATTAAGCTTGGATTAGGAACCGATTCGAGGGTATAAAACCCACTTATCAAAATCCCCCAAACTTAAAACGTGCTTGTCCTCGAGCACAAAATAGATTAACATGTGATGCTATGCAATGCAGTGAGATGTCATGTATTTAACTATATGTCTACGAATCCAACAGTATCACAGAATCAAATTTATTCCTTCGGCCTCAGAAAAATTGAGCAAACACTATAACACTTCATATCAAAACCACTCAATAACTTCTTATCAATCCTCAAATCTTAGATCGTCATCACTGATATAGTGTGTGTGTGTGTGTGTGTGTGTGTGTATGATCAACATCTATGTTAACTGATACTAATTTAAATTTAAATTCAAATTCAAATTCATATTCAATACATAACAAATCTCTTATTAGGAATCATACAGAATAAACTCAAAAATTTCAAAAACAGACGCGTTTCAACTAAAATCAAACGTTTACCAAGATTAGGGGTCCGAATAGGGTATTCATGCTTTTTTTTTCATTAACGGGGGCTCTTTGCCCTTATTTCCTGTCTAATCTTTATTATTATTATTTTTTATATATGGTTGGTGAGTGCATTTTACGCTCCATCTCACGTCTGTGTTTATGGGGAGTATTTCTTCTCAGCCCACCACAAGACTCAACTAGATATTATTTTCTTTTTCTTTTTTGAAGCTTATATACCCCACTTTTCCCCCAAACTTAGGTTCTTGCCTAATTTGTCGTCTTCACTGCCTATTCTTGTCATTCTCTTATTTATACTAGCATTATCCTTTAGAAACTATTTATGTATCAATTTAAACTAATTAGTCGACATAGATGTTATTATGTGCTACCCTTTTTATACCAGTTTCAAACAAGCACAAGATCCGAGTCATAATTCAAAACTACATCATAGTTCTAATACTGGGTACTGTATTTGTTTACTTAATCCCAATCTCATCATTGGCCAAAATAAAAATGAACTACAATGACTGTTGGACATATGCAAAACAACACAATTCTAACTAAAAAAATTTATATATATTTTTTTATATGTCAAACATAACATAACAAAATGCAGAAATAAAAAAAATAACTATGCACCTAAGCTACTATGCAACTATATGATTACATGAATGCAACATTACAAATCCTAAAATAACATGCAAAACTAAAGTGCAATAACAAATGCAAACCTAACTAATGACATTATGCATGCAACATGAAATGAAAAATAAAAACTAAATCCCCCAAACTTGATAACAACAATGTCCTCATTGTATGGATAGCGCAATAAAATGTGTGAGGACTTCCCTATAATCGCCTAAGTTTGGGGTGGTGGTGGTTCATCTTCTTCCTCAGTGTCACTTGGTGGAAACCTTGTCATTGACATGGGTTGCTGGTATGGGAATTGGGCAGTTGGGTTGAAGCTCTGGAGCGTTGCATTAAATGAAGCGAAGGACATATTCATAGCCTTAAACATGTGGTCCTGCCTCGCTGGGACTCACCGCATCTCCCTTCATGCTTCCTTGTTGTGATCATCCATTTGGTGTTAAAATGCAAGAAACTGAGGGCTAGATATGGCGTCGGATGGTGGTTTCGACTCTGCTCTTTGCTCTCCCATCACCGCGTCCTCATCATCCGAGGTGTCTTCAGCGTCAACTTCGTCCTCCGAAGCTGATGGAAAAATAAAGCCTGATCCTCTAGGATGGGAATCACCGCCGGCCCACACTGAATACCGCACAATCATTACGGAATCTAGTAGCTAAAGTGGCATCTAAGTGGGTTCATCATTGGACCATCTAACACCCGCTTGAGGACACAACCCACAAATGAGTGATGGGTGTGGTAAGCCACCCGAGAAATTTCCTCGTAAGCATCGGCGAATTGAAAAATTGATTATGGCCCCGACGTCGATGATGAAATCTTGCACAATCGCATATAAAAGTAGTGCCTTCTCTTTGGTCACATCTGAGGAGTGCGTGGATGGAAACAGTTTCACACATAAGAAGGCGTACCATATCTTACCATACCTGCTGAGATCCTTGCTGTGAAAAACCGTGCCTCCTTTCTGACCCTTGATCCATATTGTTCCCGACTTAGTCATTTCTTTGAGAACAGCCTCAAAGTCAGGATCAAAATCACACAAGTGAGCATATTGGCACTGTCTAGGCACTCGTAAATGGTAATATGTGTTGATGGCATCGGCACTGAACATGACCAATCTACCCCGCACAAAAGCGTTGAAAGGGGCTTTGTCTTCGACATTAGCATAAACTCTTTGACCACGCTGACAACAGCGGCCTCGGGTTCCTCAGTGAACTTGTTCCACCCTTTTTGATAAATCTGTTGCATCATTTCACCGTTGACATGATTCGGTGCCAACCCCTGCTCTGGTGTAAGAGCTTTTGTTACCATGTAGTCGTAACGGTCGGCGGCGGTGACACTTTTGAATTTGCGTCGGTTGAAGGTTCGTGATGGTGTTGTTGTTATGGAACTCTCTCCTCATTGCCTCTTTGATGTGGGCTTAGATGCCATTGAATTTCGGAAGCCTTAACACACTATTCCCTCCCCAAACTTTACTCACATAATCTATCGAACACTTGGTGTGCACAATGGTTTATCCCCCAAACTTAATGATTTTTGTTTACCAAATAGTTATAGGAGAGGATGAATTGGTAGACAAAATGCTCACGCTCAATTGCTGTATAATTACCTCAATAAGTTGCTTAATTAATTCGTAGCTTTTGGAGATGGATTTGAAAGTATGTGGTGAATTTGGGTTAAGATGGACTGAATTTATAGAAATGGTATGATGGGTAGGAATAGGAGTAATGGATGGGAGTAGTGGGTGTGTGTGTGTTAATTAAGTGGGAAGATGGAGTGTAAGGAATTGTATGTGAAGAATATGTAGTAGTGGAATGAAGTAGTGGGGAAGTGGTGTAAGGAATGCAACTGTCGAATCTGTTTGTTGGAATTTAGAACCCCTGCCCCGGCGGGGGGTAGTAAGCCTTATAGGCCCGCCCCTACGGGCATGCTCCTGATGTTAATCGAACTAGAGACCCCACTTCCCGGGGTTTTATATGATGAAGGGGTCAGCCATGGTGTGAATGCATCATTTGAGTTGGGCTCTGATTGTTACTTTCTTGCTGTAACTCTTAGCTCTTTAAGGCATCTATTAGCACCTTCATTACCTGCACATTATTCACATAAGTATCATTAGATCTAAGACAAATTAAGCTAATTATCTAGAACAGTAAAACCAAATAGCTACATAATGAAATTATTATTTCCTAATTTTTATTCTAAACTAAAATCTAACTAGCATGGATAAAAATATGGAAAATAAAATGACGATTGGGTTGCATCCCAATTAGCGCTTGATTTTAAGTCGTTCAGCCTGACTACTCCCTCTTTCATGGTGCGTCGGTCAGTGTGATTGCGACGACGTCCCAATTGGACTCGCCACCCCAATAATGCTTCAATCGTTGACCGTTGACCTTGATCGTCTCCAATGGGTTTCTACTGTAGAGTTCAACGGCGCCATGTGAGAACACTCTTTTGATGGTGAATGGTCCCGACCATCTTGATTTAAGCTTTCATGGGAACAACCTCAACCGTGAGTTGAACAATAGGACTGATTGCCCCGGCTCGAACGTTCTTTGAAATATTTTCTTTTCGTGCCATTTCTTGACTTTTTCTTTATATAACTTAGAGTTCTCGTATGTTTGAAGTAGGAATTCATCGAGTTCATTTAACTGAAGTAGGCTCTTTTCACCCGCAGCTGCTTGATCAAAATTAAGTTTTTGAATTGCCCAATAGGCCTTATGTTGTAATTCAACAGGTAGGTGACAAGCTTTCCTGTATAGTAATTGATATGGTGACATACCAATCGGTGTTTTATACGCAGTTCGGTAGGCCCATAGTGCATCGTCTAACCTGAGAGACCAATCCTTTCTATTCGGGTTTACCACCTTCTCCAAAATTCTCTTCACCTTCCTATTCGAAACCTCAGCTTGCCCACTTGTTTGGGGATGATACGTTGTAGCTACCTTATGGTTGACCCCATACTTTGCCAAGAGAGCTGTAAACGATCTATTGTAGAAGTGATTACCTTCATCACTTATAATAGCTCTTGGCGTGCCAAATCTCATAAAAATATTATTTTGCAAGAATTTGAGAAACACTTTGGCGTCATTAGTTGGGAGTGCTACGGCTTTAACCCATTTTGATACATAGTTCACTGCAAGCAATATATACTGATTACTGAACGATGATGGAAATGGCCCCATAAAATCGATGCCCCAAACGTCAAAAATTTCAACTTTCAAGATTGTTTGTAGTGGCATCTCATTCCTTTTCGAAATGTTGCCCACCCTTAGGCATCTATCACAAATTTTGACAAACTGGTGGGCGTCCTTAAATAGTGTAGGCCAATAAAACCCGACTTGAAGAACTTTTCCCGTTGTTCTCTCACTACCATAGTGTCCCCCATATGTAGAGGAGTGACATTCATGCAGTATGTTCTTCACTTCACTGTAGGGCACACACTTTTTAATCATCTTGTCGGTGCACTGTTTGAATAAGTAAGGCTCATCCCACATATATCACTTGATGTCATAAAGAAACTTCTTTTTCTATTGTCGTTTAAGAGCAGGGGGAAGAATGTTGCTCACTAGATAATTTGCGAAGTCCGCGTACCATGGAAATTCTGTATTTATCACAAACAGTTGCTCATACGGGAATGATTCATTGATTACACACTTGTCCTCTTCATTTTTACCCTAATTTTCCAGCCTTGACAAATGATGGACAACTTGATTCTCCGTCCCCTTTCTATCCTTTATTTTTAAATCAAATTCTTGTAAAAGAAGGATTCATCTGATAAGGCGGGGCTTAGCATCTTTTTTCGAAATGAAGTACCGAATAGCCGAGTGATCTGTATAAACTACTACCTTTGTCCCGATCAAGTATGCTCGGAATTTATCGAACGCATATACCACTGTAAGTAATTCTTTTTTCGTAGTTATGTAGTTCATTTGAGTCTCCGTGAGTGTCTTACTTGCATAATATATGGCATGAAATACCTTCTCTCGGCGTTGACCCAACATATCCCCAACCGCATAGTCGCTCGCATCACACATTAACTCTAAGGGAATATTCCAATCTGGCGCAACGATTACGGGAGCTGTGGTCAATTTCTTCTTCAATAACTCAAATTCCACTTTACATTCCTCATCAAACTTAAAAACCGAATCCTTCTCTAAAAGACTGCACAAAGGTTTTGCAATTTTAGAGAAGTCCTTTATGAATCTCTTGTAGAACCTAGCATGTCCCAGAAAACTTCGAATTCCCTTAACTAAACTCGGTGGAGGAATCTTTTCAATTGTTTCCAGCTTCGCTTTATCAACCTCTAATCCTTGGGCCGAGACCTTGTGCCCCAAAATTATGCCTTCTTTAACCATGAAGTGACACTTTTCCTAGTTAAGGATCAAATTCGTGTTTGTGCATCTTTGTAAGATTATTACCAAATTCTCCAGACACGCATCAAAATCATCCCCATAGACAGAGAAGTTGCCCATGAAGACTTCCACATTTTTCTCCACCATGTCCGAGAAGATGGCCATCATACACCTTTGGAAGGTAGCGGGTGCATTACACAAGCCGAAGGACATTCTCCTGAATGAAAATGTGTCGTATGGGCACGTGAACGTAGTCTTATCTTGATCTTCAGGAGCGATGACAATCTGATTATAACCTGAATATCCATCCAATAAGCAGTAGTACTTATGTCGCGCTAATCTGTCCAACATCTGATCGATAAAGGGCAGAGGAAAGTGATCTTTGCGGGTTGCCTTATTCAACTTCCTGTAGTCCATGTAAACCCTCCAACCAGTCACTGTCCTTGTCGGAATTAGCTCATTATCATCATTCTGTACCACGATCATTCCTCCCTTTTTTGGCACACATTGCACCAGACTGGCCCACTTACTGTCTAAATCAGGTATATAATACCCACATCCAACCATTTCAAGATTTCTTTCTTGACTACTTCTTTCATGATTGGGTTGAGCTGTCTCTGTTGCTCCACTGTCGGTCTTGCATCTTCTTCCATCAGAATTTGTGCATGCAAAAGGATGGGTTGATTCCCTTGATATCTACAGTTGTCCACCCTATGGCCGATTTATGTTATCTAAGAACTCTCAGCATCTTTTCTTCCTGCAATCCGTTAAGTGCAGCAGTAATAATAACATGTAAAGAATTAGAAATGCCTAAATATACATACCTGAGGTGTTTAGGGAGTGGCTTAAGTTCAAGAGTCGGTGGCTCCTCCAAAGACGGTTTCATCCTTGTTGTGGCTTTTTCATCCGTGTGCAATTGTTCAAAAGGTGTTTTAAATCTACTAACTCGTGGCAGGGAGTCTAGCATCTGCAAGTAGTCCACAAATTCTGGATCATCTGATACTTCATCACCCAATAATGTCGTTTCCAATGGATCATTAAGCAAACTCTTGCACATGTCTTCGCTGATTATCTGATCAATGATATCCATCCGAAAACAATCTTCTTCATCTGTAGGGAATTTCATGGCTTTGAAAACATTAAACTTTACTTCTTGATCTTGGACCCTCATCGTTAGTTCTCCTTTTTGTATGTTGATAAGCGTCTTACCCATAGCCAAGAAAGGTCTCCCTAGGATAATTGGGATGTTCTTATCTTCTTCAAAATCAAGAATTATGAAATCCGCGAGGAATATAAACTTGTCTACCTTTACCAATATGTCCTCCACAATGCCCTTCGGGTACGTGACTGACCTATCTGCCAACTGCAATGAGATGTTTGTAGGCTTTGTAGCGGGCAAACCCAATTCTATATAAACTGATAACGGCATAAGTTTCACACTTGCCCCCAAATCACATAAACACTTGTTGAATGACATGTTCCCAATCGTGCATGGAATGGTGAAACTCCCCGGATCTTTCAACTTTGGTGGTAACTTTCGCTGTAAAATCGCACTACACTCCTCTGTTAATGCCACTATTTCGAAATCTTCCAATTTCTTTTTCATGGACAAAATCCCTTTCATAAATTTTGCATAACTTGGCATCTGCTCTAAGGCTTCTGCGAAAGGGATGTTAATCTGAAGTTTCTTAAAAACTTCAAAAAATTTTGCAAACTGCTTATCTAATTTCTGATTTTGAACTCTTTGCTGAAAAGGTGGGGGAGGATAGACAACTGGTTTGTTAACTGGTTTGCTCTTTTCCACTTGTTTTTCTTCCCCCTGTCTGTCCTCAACCACTTTATTTTCACTGTCTGTCTGAACCTCCTTTGTAGCCAAATTTTTTGTTTTTTGACCCTCAAGCTATTTCTACTTCGCAACATTATTGCCTGACATTGCTCGTGATTACCTTTCAGATTTTTCTCTTTATCACTTGGTAATGTTCCTTGAGGCCTGTTATTCAATGCAAACGATATCTAACCCATATGATTTTCTAAATTCTTGATAGCAACTCCTCTAAATCTGATTTCCTCTCTTGACGTTGAACTGGTTGTTGTTGACTCTGAAATCCTGGGGGATACAATGGTCGTGGAGCTTGCTGATTCTGATTATTATTCCACAATAAATTCGGATGATTCCTATTCCCCTAATTATATGCATTCTGGTACGTATTCTGTGGAATTCTGTTGTAGCTACTCAAAAATTATACTGACTCTGGGTTGATTGCACATTGATCTATAGGATGTTCACCCGCGCACAATTCACAAATAACTGCAACTTGTTGTGTCTGTACCCCTGACCAAACGTCAAACTTCTTAGAGAGTGCTAAAATTTGCGATGTTATTACCGTCACTCCATCTACCTCCAACACTCCAGCTACCGTAGGTTGTGTCATTCTTGTCGTGGGCCACTGATAGTTGTTAGCCGCCATTGTCTCTATCAACTGATATTCCTCCTCATAATTCGTTGCCAGAAAAGCTCCCCCTGATGCTACATCAATACTAGTCTTGAGATTCCCATGTAGTCCGTTGTAAAATTTGTTCATCTGCAACCACTTAGGCAATCTACGATGTGGGCATTTTCTGAGAAATTCTTTGTATCTCTCCCATGCCTCGTACAATGATTCCCCATGTTGCTGATCAAACATAGTAATCTCATTTCTCATCATTGCAGTCTTCGCTGGTGGGAAAAATTTAGCTAGAAACTTCTGAGCCAGGTCATCCCATGTCGTTATTGAACCCGATGGTAGAGAGTGTAACCAACTCTTCACCTTGTCCCGCAGAGTGAATGGGAACAAGAAAAGTTTGACTGCTTCATCCGATACCCCATTGTACTTGAAAATGTCGCATATTTCCAGAAAGCTGATCAAATACTCGTTAGGATCATCATTTGTAGGTCCCCCAAACTGAACCAAGTTTTTGATCATCTGAATAGTCCCAGGCTTAATCTCGAATGTATTCGCAGCTATAGCAGGCCTGGTGATACTCGACTGCAGCTCAGTCACCTTGGGTGTAGCAAAGTCCTTCAACGCTTTCTGGTCTTCGGCAGCCATTGCTTCTTCTTTTTTAGAATTTTCGAAGTCGTCCCATGTTTCCTTAATCCACTTACTGAGCCTTTCAAAGCGTCTTTCAATGTCGTCCTCAAAAGGAAGCAAGTCTGGATTTTTGGATCAAGTTTGCATAAACCAACTTCAAAAACCTGAAATAAGACAAACAAAACAAAATTAAAATGTTTAAGTAAAATTGGACTAATTAAACTAATATCACAAAATATTAAAATCTATACTAAAGTCCCCGACAACGGCGCCAAAAACCTGTTGGGTAAAATCTAATTACCCACATCACGTAAGTATACGTGGTCAACAAGTAATATAATAGTAAATAGAGTATTGTTCCCTCAAAGACCGTAATAAGAAATTAACACTCACAATTACCAATTTCCTATTAATCCTACTTTTATTAAACTAATTAATTTCCAGTTTGTAACTAAAAGTATTAAAAAGATTAAAATCACCAAACAATCAACAAACCCTGAAAACTGAATTTTTAAACAAATAATGGAGTGGCTTCCGACTTCACTCTAAGTGTGATGCCCCCAAAATAGGTATACATCACCCATTCTAAGTTGTCAATACATGGCACAGAAAAAACTACAACTTTATTATTACAACAGTAAAACTGTGAGTTTGAATACAAATATTATCTTCTAGACAATATATATACTCAAATAAATCCTCATCACATTTATTGATACATTATTTTACAAAAATAGTGAGGACTACTAAACAACTCTCTCTAGAACTTTCATTCCATACCCCGACTGTACTCGCTATATTCTTCGCCTCCTGAGAAGAAAATGGAACAAAAAAGGAAAAGGGTGAGCTCAACTAGCCTAGTAAAGAATATTATGACTAAGATAATATACAACAAATTATCGTTAGTCTTCAACAGGAAAAATCTAATAGAATACAATAGACAACAAATTTTAAATCAATATTCGCAATGAAATAATAATTCATTAGAAGAGTAAAGTAGAGAATGCAAACTACTATCTTCTATGTATGAATTTAAAAGTTCATCGTCTATCTTTTATCCCTGTAACATCAATCAATATATATCCGAATCAAATATTCATCTTTTCACTCACAGCCAAAGATATTCATCATTGGTCATGTTCATCTAAACACTGCTCATCTTTGCACTCACGGGCCAAAGATATTCTTCAGAATCATTCATCTTTGCACTACAAAGCCAAAGATATTCAATAATATCATCATTTAAGACGAGAGGATGATGAAAAATATTTTTAAAAAAGCGAATCCAATTGAAACAAAATGACAAGGATTAAGGATTAAGGATTCGTACTTTGTTTTATCCACATCCAAAATACCTCAAAATAATCACAGTGGTGTAAAATTCAAGAATGATCAAAACATGGATACAATCAAAGCTAGTATCCGAATAGATATTTTGAATTAAAAGAAAAATTTTCATTTTTGATGAATAGTCTTAGTATTCATGAATAGTATCATATACGTGAATAGTCTCAGAGTATCACGTGAATAGTAACTCAGACACCAAAAGTTCCAAATTTGATAAAAACTTCAGATCAATATTTCAACATAATGATATTGAAGAAATAATATCATTACGAAAAAATAATAACCCTTACCTCGAAAGATTAGTACTTTATTTGGAATAAGGGTATAGTCTTTCAAGGGAATTTGCAAATCTAACAATACTCAAAGTATACTCAAAATACTCACAAGAATACGCTCGATAATATAGAGAGAGAAAACTTCAGTTTCTGGTGTGATTTTCAATTCTAACCTAAGCACCCTATTTATAGGAAAATGTTTAGAACACCAAAACAGAAAATTTAATAAAATATTAATATATATTATAAATTTCCTTAGCCCACCTTTGAAGATCTAATTTCAGCAATTAATATCACATGTTGGCCCACTTAAATGCAAAAAAAACTTTTTCTTTAAAATAATAATTAAAACTTCCAATATTCAATTATTTCGGAGCTTCGGAACTTCAATAATTCACAATAAATAGCCCTTTTATCAGAAAATTCGAATCTTGCAACTCTTTATAGGAAATTCAATTCTCTACAACTTTGCAGAAGAAAGTTTTTCCAAATTCCAAACAGAAATTGACCGAAATCCACAAACGGGCAATTTTACAGGCTATAATCAAATTTCAGTCAATAAATGGGGTCCACCGACATGTTTAACATGTTTTCAATATTTATTGCAACAAAAATACTCTTCCTCCTCGTATACTCATATATCCCACATTCGTTGTAAAAATATCACCATTATTATATTATTAAAATATAATAATATATTTAAATGAATTATTTTATCAGAAAAAGATAAAATTTCAATTTTCAACAATTGTCACATTAAAATTTTTCTCCATCTATATCCACATAAAATCAATATTTTTTCTCATCATATGAATCAATAATTAATTATTCATAAATAATATTACGAGAATCACAATATCGACAACCGAGCAGTTCCTCAGAAAGCAGGGGCTTTCAATAAGAATTTCTCCTTCATCGGGCGCCGCAATTAGGTGACCAAACCTCTCCTTAGATGTAACTTTTAGACATTGCCAATAATGTTATCTAATAATATTATTCAGATAATATGAATTATTGCTTCGATAATGAAAAATATTGTGTAATGACAATTATGAAACAACAAAGAATATAAAATATCAACGCAGATAATTATTAAATCAATAAAAATATCGAATCAAAGTAATTATCGTAACCATTATTGAGTAGTGCCCTTCACGTAAGAATCAATAATTGGTGCAATACTGAGTATCTTCTTGTATTTTAACCACCGAGTATTTTAACAAGATTAATCTGTGAATAACTACTTACTGTTATTTTTAAACAACTTATATTTGTCGTTTTCTTCATCCAATCGCTTTCAGTTATGGGGCCCACAAAAGATCGCTGGGCTTGGCCGCATGCGAATATTCCCCAACAAAGAAGAATATTCCACGACCAAACGAATATTCCCCGACAACAATGAATATTTTATATCCACTTGCTTATTTTGAAATATTTGCGTATTTTACCCATAACTATCCACATTAATCAAATCAACCCTTACTATTTCAAAATAATAAATAAAGAAAATTAAATTTCATTAATAATAAGTTCGGGTCTTACAACCTCCCCTCCTTATGAAATTTCGTCCTCGAAATTGACGTACGTACCTGGTATTTCGAAAAGGTGAGGATACCTCGCTTTCATTTCCGTTTCCAATTCCCAGGTCATTTCCTCAATAGCATGATTCCTCCACAAAACTTTAACTTGTGGTATGACCTTTCTTGGCGTAGGGACATGCTCCTTCCTATCCAAGATCTTGACAGTACCTCCTCATACGTTAAGTCTTCTGGCTATCTCGTCCGGGTTCTAACTCTATAACGTGGTTCGGGTCTTTCACATATTTACTTAAGTATGAGATATGTGAAACACATTATGAACACGAGACATACTCGGAGGTAACGCGAGTCTATAGGCTACATTTCCTACTCGGTCAAGAATTTGAAATGGACCAATAAATTGTGGATTGAGCTTTCCTCTCTTCCCAAATCTTGTAACTCCCTTCCATGGAGCAACTCACAACAATACATGATCCCCTATACTAAATTCCACGTCCTTTCGATGAAGATCCGTGATAACTCTTTTTGTCGATCTTGTGCCGCTTTTGTATATCGTTGTCGAATCATTTGGATCTTTTCGGTAGTCATACGTACTAACTCGGGTCCCAACAATGTTGCTTCACCCACCTCATCCCAACATATTGGAGAGCGACACTTTCGTCCATATAATGCTTCAAATGGAGCCACACCTATACTTGCCTGATAACTGTTGTTGTAGGAGAATTCCACCAATGGTAAATACTTATCCCAACTGCCCTTGAAGTCTAGGACACAGAGTCTTAATAGATCTTCAAAAGTTTGAATAGTCCTCTCTGATTGTCCGTCCGTTTGGGGATGATATGTCGAACTAAATCGCAAATCCGTGCCCATAGCTTTTTGCAAGCTAACCCAAAATCTTGAAGTGAATCTGGGGTCACGATCCGAAACTATGGATACTGGCATGCCATGCAACCTCACAATCTCATTCATGTACATACTAGCAAGACGTTCAAGGGAATAAGTCTCCCGTATCGGTAAGAAATGAGCAGACTTGGTTAATCTATCAACTATAACCCAAATAGCATTGATGCCTTGAGAAACCGTAGGAAGACCCGTAACGAAATCCATGGTAATGTGTTCCCACTTCCATTTCGGAATCTCAAGTGGTTGCAATGGACCCTTAGGTACTAGATGCTCCGCCTTTACACGTTGACAAGTTAAACACATTGAGATAAACTTTGCAATCTCTCTCTTCATATTGTTCCACCAAAATGTATGTCAAGATCACGATACATTTTAGTACTTCCGAGGATGGATTGCAAATGGTGTATTGTGTGCCTCCATCATAATCTTGTACTTCAAATCGTAGTCGTTAGGGACACAAAGTCCGAGTGGACTCAAGTATTCCTTCTTCATCAATTCTCGCCCTAATAACTCCTTCTTGTACTTTCTTCTTCATACGCATCGACTCCGAATTGGGTGGCTTGAGCAACCTTAACTTTTTCTATTAAAGTTGGCTCTGTCGTATACTTGACATCATCGCACTCATTCCCGCATATGATCTTCTACTCAATGCGCCACCTACCACGTTAAGCTTTTCCGGGATGGTATTGAATAGTGTGGTCGTAGTCTTTCAATAGCTCGAGCCAACGTCACTACCGCATGTTGAGTTCTTTTTGAGTGAAGAAATATTTAAGGCTTTTATGGTCTGAATATATCTCTACTTTCTCCCCATATAGATAGTGCCTCCATATCTTTAGCGCAAAAACGACTTCTGCCAACTCTAGATCATGAGTAGGATAATTCCTCTCATACTCTTTAAGTTGTCGTGAGGCATAGGCTATGACTTTCCCACGTTGTATGAGAACACATCCTAACCCTTTACGAAGCATCGTCAGAGATAACAAATCCATCCGAACCAGATGGTATTGTTAGAACAGGTGCCGAAATAAGTCTCCTCTTAAGCTCTTGGAAACTCTTCTCGCATTCTTCGCTCCAAACGAATTTTGTATCCTTCCGAGTTAGCTGAGTTAATGGAGTAGCGATTCGAGAAAACCCTTCCACGAATCTCCGATAATAACCAGCTAGACCCAGAAAGCTACGTACTTCGGTCACCGACTTCGGTTGCTCCCAACTTTGTATTGCTTCAATCTTCGCCGGGTCCACGGATACTCCATGTTTTGACACTACGTGCCCAAGAAATGCTACTTCCTTAAGCCAGAACTCGCATTTCTTCAATTTGGCATATAATTTGTTTTCACGAAGCCTTTGGAGTACCAGCTTCAAATGGTGCTCATGATCTTCACGACTTTTGGAATATATGAGGATGTCATCAATAAAGATAACAACAAACTGATCCAAATATTCCTTGAATACTCGGTTCATCATATCCATGAAAGCCGCAGGAGCATTAGTTAGTCCGAAAGACATGACTAAGAATTCATAATGCCCATACCGAAGTTTCAAGGCGTCTTTGGAATATCTCGATTCTAATCTTCAATTTGATGATATCCGTAAGCGAAGATCGATTTTGAAAAGAATTGTGCCCCTGAATTGGTCAAACAAGTCATCAATACGAGGTAGAGGATACCTATTCTTGATGGTGACATGGTTCAATTCCCGATAGTCAATATAAAGTCGCATACTCCCCGTCTTTCTTCTTTTACGAATAAAACAGAGCACCCCAAGGAGATGTACTAGATCGAATGAAACCGATGTCCAACAATTCTCGTAGTTGGACCTTTAACTCTCGAAGTTCAATAGGAGCCATTCGATATGGGGTTTTAGAAATGGGCTTTGTACCGGGTTCAAGATCAATAAAGAATTCAACTTCACGTTCGGGGTAGACCGAGGAAGTTCTTGAAATACGTCGGGAAAGTCAATAACAACAGGAATATTATTCAAATTTGACGTGTCTTTATTCAAATCCATAACATGGGCTAAGAAAGCTTGACATCCGCTTTTTCAATAAACGAATAGCTTTATGATTAGATATGACGTTGATTGATTTTAATGGTTTAGTTACTTGAATTGTATAACAAAGTTGGTTAGGAATATGAAAACTAACAACCTTACGAAAAAAAATCAATTTTGGCATGATGAGTAGTTAACCAATCAATCCCTAAAATCACATCAAAAGCAAATATCTTTAAAGAGATAAGGTCAATGGGTAAGGTGATGGTGCCAACTTGAATCAAACAAGATTTATAAACAATGGATGTGATGAAAGTTTCTCTAACGGAGTTTCCACAGATAGGTCAAAGTCTAATTTCTCCGAGTCAAGTTTAAACGTTGAGCACATGCAGAGAGATAAATGAATGGGTAGCCGGTATCAGATCAAGTAAGGTATAAACTTCGCAAGAATTTATAAATAGCTTACCCGTGATCACATCGTTTGGGTTCCTCGCATTTTGACCGATCACAACAAACGCTTCTTCCGGAATTGTTGACTTTGACTTTTCTGGGACGATCTTTTTGAGTCACCAATCCCTCATTGAACTAGGTTTCGCTTTACCATACAATCTCGAAAGCGATATGTCCTTCCTTTCCACAATTATAGCATACCTTGAACTTTGTTGTGGGACGGTTTGATCGATATGTCCCTCTTTCCGCATTTATAATATATGATGGGTGGTCGTTCTCTCCCTAGAACCGATTCTTCTTAAGCAGACTGCGTCTTCACATGGTCGTTGTTAAATCTCCTCTTTTAAAATCTTATCCCGACTCGCTTCTTCTATTTTCATGGGCTATGATTACCACCGGAGTGGTTACCATTTTTGTCCGTCTGCTTTCTTTCTCCATTTGGTTATCATTATTCATTGATCGCTATCTCGTACGATCCTGGTTATGGTCCCTTGGTTGAACATACTCGTTATCTCGCTCTAACAATCGAGCCTCGTTAACAACATCCGAATAGAGAAAATTTATGAGAAATGAGATATTGTCGTATCGGGTTTCAAACCTCTCGAAACATCCGCCATCATCGTTCCTCATTCTCCACCAAATGAGGTGCAAACTGGATAACTCGCAAACTTTGCCTCGTCTTCGAGACACCGCCATGTTATTTTGTTCTAATCGATGAACTCCACTTCCTTCATACGACGAACACTTTCGGAAAGTATTTGTCATTAAATAGTTCTCAAACGTCTCCCAAGACATCTTGAAAGTGCGGTGGATGGGTACGCTTCACAGACTCCCACCAAGAGAGTCCGCCTCACCACGGAACATAAAGGTGGCGAATGGAACCTTCGTTCCTCCATGCATCCCAAGACATCAAATATCTTGGTAATTTGCTTGACCCATGTTTCCGCCATGATCGGATCCGGCTTCCCTTAAATTTCGTGGTCCCAACTCTTTGAATCGCTTGGTGTGACAACCCGTGAATTCTTTGTCATTTCCTCCTATATTTTGAACACGAGTCTCCCTCAAATCGATTTTGCATGAACCGCAAAAAGCTTCTAAACATCCCTCGCTCATCATCTCGCTTTCGGTGGTGTTGTTCATAGGAGGAACATTGCCGAAACTGCTGTAGACGTTCTCCTCGTTGGTGAGTACAAAGCGTCTCCACTGGGTCTCATTTCCATTGTTAATATTCTCATTCGACATTCTCAAACATCGTCATAAAACAAGGGTTAATTAAGGAAATCAATATATCACATAATATCCCTATATCTTGACCAACTAACAAATAAGCTTAGGTAGGACAAACTAGCGAAGGATTTAGTCGCGTCTCTCCTCCTAGTTCTATTCCCGATCTCCTCCGGAGATCATATCCTAAGCTCGATACCAACCGTGACGCCCCAAAATAGGTATACATCACCCATTCTAAGTTGTCAATACATGGTACGTAAAACAACTACAACTTTATTATTACAACAAGAAACGCGTGAGTTTGAATACAAATATTATCTTCTAGACAATATATATACTCAAATAAATCCTCATCACATTTATTGATACATTATTTTACAAAAATGGTGAGGACTACTAAACAACTCTCTCTAGAACTTTCATTCCATACCCAGACTGCAGACTCGCTTATATTCTCGCCTCCCGAGAAGAAAAAATAGAACAAAAAGGAAAAGGGTGAGCTCAACTAGCCTAGTAAAGAATATTATGACTAAGATAATATACAACAAATTATCGTTAGTCTTCAATGACAGGAAAAATCTAATAGAATACAATAGACAACAAATTTTAAATCAATATTCGCAATGAAATAATAATTCATTAGAAGAGTTAAGTAGAGAATGCAAACTACTATATTCTATGTATGAATTTAAAAGTTCATCGCTCATCTTTTATCCCTCGTAACATCAATCAATATATATCTGGAATCAAATATTCATCTTTGAACTACAGGCCAAAGATATTCATCAGTTGGTCATGTTCATCTAAACACTGCTCATCTTTTGCACTACGGGCCAAAGATATTCTTGAAATCATTCATCTTTGCACTCTGTGCCAAAGATATTCAATAATATCATCATTTAAGACTGAGGAAGATGAAAAATATTTTTAAAGAAACGAATCCAATGAAACAAAATGACAAGGATTATGGATTCGTACTTTGTTTTATCCACGTCCAAAAATACCTCAAAAATAATCACGGTGGTGTAAAATTCAAGAATGATCAAAACATGGATACAATCAAAGCTAGTATCCGTAATAGATATTTTAGACGAAAAGAAAATTTTTCATTTTTTGATGAATAGTGTTAGTATTCATGAATAGTGTCGATATCGTTAATAGTCAGATACGTGAATAGTAACTCAAACACCAAAAGTTCCAAATTTGATAAAACTTCAGATCAATATTTCAACATAATGATATTGAAGAAATAATATCATTACGAAAAAAAAATAATATCCCTTACCTCGAAAGATTACTACTTCTAAATGGAATCTAGGGTATAGTGTTGAAGGAACTCAGACCTGCCTAACAATACTCAAAGTATACTCAAAATACTCACAAGAATACTTCAATAATATAGAGAGAAAACTTGAGGTTTACGGTGTGATTTTCAATTCTAACCTAAGCACCCTATTTATAGGAAAATGTTTAGAACACCAAAACAGAAAATTTAATAAAATATTAATATATATTATAATTTTCCTTAGCCCACCTATGAAGATCTGATTTCAGCAATTAATATCACATGTTGGCCCACTTAAATGCAAAAAAAACTTTTTTTTTTAAAATAATAATTAAAACTTCCAAAAATCAATTATTTCGGAGCTTCGGAACTTCAATAATTCACAATAAATAGCCCTTTTATCAGAAAATTCGAATCTTGCAACTCGTTATAGGAAATTCAATTTCTACAACTTTGCGTAAGAAAGTTTTTCCAAATTCCAAATGTAAATTGGAAGAAATCCACAAACGGGCAATTTTTTGTGTTATAATCAAATTTCAATCAATAAATGGGGTCCATGACATGTTTAACATGTTTTAAATATTTATTGCACAAAAATACTCTTCCTCCCTCAGATACTCATATATCCCACATTCGTTGTAAAAATATCACCATTATTATATTATTAAAATATAATAACATATTTAAATGAATTATTTTATCGAAAAAAGATAAAATTTCAATTTTCAACAATTGTCACATTAAAAATTTTCTCCATCTATATCCACATAAAATCAATATTTTTCATCATATGAATCAATAATTAATTAATCACAAATAATATTATAGAATCACAATATCGATAAACAGTAGGTTCAGGAAAGGGGCTTTCAATAAGAATTTCTCTCTCATCGGCACGCAATTAGGTGACCAAAACTCTCCTTAGACGTAACTTTCTAGACATTGCCAATAATGTTATCTAATAATATTATTCAGGATAATATGAATTATTGCTTCGATAATGAAAATATTGTGTAATGACAATTATTGAAACAACAAAGAATATAAAATATCAACGCAGTAATTATTAAATCAATAAAATATCGAATAAAGAATTACTGTGTAACCATTATTGAGTAGTGCCCTTTACATAAGAATCAATAATTTGTGCAATCACCGTAATGCTAACGTGTTTTTAACCATTTAGTATTTTAACAAGATTATCTGAGTGAATAACTATTTGTTATTTTTAAACAACTTATATTTGTCGTTTTCTTCATCCAATCGCTTTTCAGTTATGGGCCCACAAAAGATCGCTTGGCAGTGCATTTAATATTCCCCAACAACAAGAATATTCCACGACCAAACGAATATTCCCCGACAATAATGAATATTTTATATCCACTTGCTTATTTTGAAATATTTGTGTATTTTACCCATAACTATCCACATTAATCAAATCAACCCTTACTATTTCAAAATAATAAATAAAGAAAATTAAATTTCATTAATAATAAGTTGGGGTCTTACACTAAGCATCACTCTGATTATTACACCTTTATTCTAGTATAATTCACTATCCCAGTTTATTAATCAAGAACACGTATGTAGAATTAGCCACCTCTCGATGTACTAATACCGTATTAACTCAAATTCACAAATTAGATAGAATCAAGTTAAACACCTTAATCAACTAACTCACTATATCTCTATGTGAATTACAATTAAAGAAGGTTTAAGTTCAAGTTCTTTATCCGATTACATGCGATGTCAAGCATATCTCTACCCTAACATTCATCAAGATTCTGTTCATTCACAAAATTCAAGAACACATGCTATATTAACTAAGTCTAGACTCGTATTTCATCTCTCAAGTTCATACAAGTCCATAAAGAATCGTTGATCAGGCAATTCATAAATTCAAGCTCAAATTAATATAGATAAACCGTATAATAGCTTATTAAACTGAAAATCAAAGTTACATAATCATCGTTCCACTTAAAGATCTGTCTAAAGCCTAAAAAGTATTTAGTTCATCATAAATTAAATAATAACTGAATAAATTAAAGATAACATCCTTTCAATTACAAATATAAAACTAAAGAAGAAGAATAGTGCAGAACACCCTTCACTTTAGCCTTAATCTGCAATCGATATGAACGTTCTTCAAAATCTTCACTCTGATGCTCGCTATGAAAATATGTCCTTAATCTCTGTTAATTGCTTTTCATGATGATGATCTTGTTGTTCGTTGCTCAATATATATCCAACACATGAATTCTGGTCGAAATCCCATGTTATTTAGAGTCCAAACGCTATCCAAGCACTAAAGTCCATGTTTTAGTAGTGTTTCCAACAAGCCAGGACTGTCAGGTTTTGGGACCCCCCGCACCGACAGGGGTATATGCTTGTAAATGGCTCGCCCCGGCGGGCTAGGCTCCTGTCATGCAGACCTGAAGACCCCCCGCCTCGGAGGGGGTATAAGGATTAATAATGCCCGCCCCGGCGGGGGTAGGCTATTATTCCTGACTTTGTTTTTGCTCTTCTTTCTCCATTCCTTGCCACATTTTCACCCTTGTTTTGATCATATGCTATGCCACCAATCCTACACACAAAGTAACAAGTAAAAACAAACATGAAAGCAAGGAATTAACACCGATTAAGCTTGGATTAGGCACCGATTCGTGGGTATAAAACCCACTTATCATATAGCTCAATAAATAATCCACATCACCAAATTATCTATGCACTACGGGCCAATGATATTCGTTAGTATCATAGCCACGAATTATCCATGCAATACAGGCCAAGGATAATCGTTATTATCACCAATGGTCATGATCATGCCAACAACTGTCCATCAATGCACTACGGGCCAATGAGGACTTTTACCACATCATTTGAAACATTTTAGGTCATGATTATACCGATACATAATTCCTGGTCATAATCATACCAATCAACAGTCCATCTATGCACTACAGGCCAAAGATGACTTTCAGCACAATATAAGCATGAGTATGATGACAATGATATAAGCATCAATCAAACGAAATTTAGGATAAATATTAAAGATTTTTAATTTATCAAGAGTTTAAAAATGTCCAAATTGTCAACATGATAACTGCTTTGTGGAGTAAAATTCAAGAATAATTTTCATTTATCAAAAATAATTTGGACAAAAAAGAAATCAATTTTTGTCGTGAATAGTAACTTGGGTGAATAATGCTCGAGTGAGCAGTACCCTGTGAATAGTACTTCGGGAATAGTACCCTATGTATGAAAAGTGTCGTATGTATAAATAGTACCAGTACCCATGAATAGTACTCCGTGTAGGGATTTCGATACATAAAAGCAGCGGAATATAAAAAATTTCAAAGTAATTTCCGAAACCCTAAAACAGGATCCCAGCGAAAACATATTAATTCAGTGGTTTATATTTTATACGAATTATAGAATATTCTGAAACGACTTCGAATCTCCAACGCAATCCAACATAATTGCTCCTCTATGGTATCTATACGAATGTCCCGCAAATCGTCACACGATCTGCAGTAAAGAGAGTCGCAGTACTAGCCACCAATGATATGGATTTTCTGTTTTCTCTCTAGTCTCTCTCTAAGAGCGGCTAGGGTTTTTAGGTTAATGATGTAATGCCTAAATTGGTTGATATATCATATATATAGCAGTCAAAAGGAATTAATCAAAACCTAATCCAATTAGAAAAGTAAAATCCGAATTTATATATATTATATCTTAATTAAGTCTTACTTACTTAATATATACATATATACAAATTATCCTATTAATTTAAATTTGTAATTTAAATACTATCAATCATATTGACATATTTAAATCCTTACAATTTAAATTAATTCCCTTCTTTAATTACGTTCTATAGTGGCATCTAGTAATGCATCACTACTATCAACCTTTTTGTGACCAATGTTTCAATATAAATTAATCCTTTTAACCTTGACATCCTAGATTAAACTCAAGTAATGGAATGTGTCGTACTTTTCATAATTTAATCTGAGTTTTCTTGATCAATGAGCAGACTATATGAAACAAATCACTATTTGAGCATAGCCATACATTTCATAGTCCTACTCAATCAAGAGGTCTATGGATATCACCCCTAATATATAGGAAGGTTAAATTCCATCTAGATCACTCATATTCCTCACACGATTCATGATATACCCAATAATCACCTTTATAGTCCACCCTATTAAAGGAGACCTTTGATGATATCAAAGTACATAAATTTTCAAGTAGTAATATAGTGATTTTAGGTCGGAGGATCATTATATCATTGTTACTATGAGAATTGCTAATGACACTTTGCATAATGCTCCATGTAGAATTCTCATGGTGGGTTTGTCCAATACATTATTCTCTAACATGTACCTATGTATTGACTCAATATCTCATATATTTATGACCAATAAAATTTGGTCATTAGTTAATCCACATACTACTCTCAATGTATCATTGTTGTCCCAATAACAATGATACTTGACTAGGAACATTTAAGAGTAATGATACTAATTGTAATTATATAATCTCATGTTCAAGTCACATATTTGAAGCTATATAATTTGTATCATTATTCTAAGGACTTTTATTATGCTAACATTTATATAACGCAGTAAATAAAACCATAATAAAATAATTCATTTATTCAATCAAATATAATATCAAAAATATTAAGCAATTGTATCAAATAATTGGCCTCTAGGACATAAACTCTAACACTCCGGCATGAAAAGATTAAAATTTAACAAGAATATCCAGAAAAATATTCCAGTGGAACAATACTAGATGAAGGGAAAATTTCAAGGATATTCTGTTAATTTCAAGGAGAATAGAAGCAATACTTATCAAAATAAGTGTAGAATTAGGAATATGAAACGAAATAATATTACTTACATACTACAGAGTATGAAAGAAAATATTATTTCTTACGAATACTAAACAAAATAATATCCCTTACCTTAGTAGGAGAGTAATTCCGAATGGTTTAGCGGAGATATTCTTGAAGAAAATGTGTACTATTTTCTACACTCAAAGCTTCCTTAATTCAAAAGAAATACGCTCAACATTATAGAAGAAGAATTCTTTGATTCTGGTGTGATTTTTATTTCTAAACTAAGCATCCTATTTATAGGAAAATGGCAGGGCACTATTTAAAAAAATCACGGACGCATAGTAAAATTTTCGAAAGAAGTTCACGGGTATCAATTTATCAGCGTTTGTATTTTTTTTTTTCAAGGTGTTGGCCAATGAGGAAGGACTAGCACAAGTTAACTGTCCAATGAGGGAGCACCCTCATTTGCATGTTATTGAATAGGAATAGCATTTTGGCCAATAAGCTCTCATCCTGCCAAATAGATTACCCTCTTTCAGGGTCACCCCCTTCACAATTCAATTTGCACATTTCCAAAATCAAATAGAGCAAATACCAATTAAAAAAGATAATTTAACAAACATCTTCCACTCATCAATTATTATTCTTATCTTTAATCAACACGAACTTATTTATCGTTAATATTATAACTCACAACATTAACAAACAGATCATTCCCAGGAAAGAGGGGGCTTTCTGATAAAGATTTCTCCTTATTGGCGCGCAATTAGGTGACCAAACTCCTTTCCTCGATAGAACTTTCTAGACATTGTCAATAATACAAATAATAATCTGAATAACTTTGTCGTCTCAATTATTGATTTAATAATATAAAATATTGTGTAGATGATATTCTGACAATAATTGAATCAATAATATGAGATATTATGCAGCAGCCACTGTTGCAATAATTGAGTATAACTAAGTGACTTCTTACGTAAGCATCAATAATCAAAGATCTTGTATAACATCGTGCTACTACTATGCAACCACTTAGTATTATTGTACTTTTTTTATCACCTGGTATTTCAACAGTTAACGGTAAAACTTTTGTCGTTATTTTTATAAAAAGTTATTTCTGTCATTTTCTAACTCCGACAGTAATTCCGTTATGGGGTCCACCAATGATTGTGTCGTCATACGAATACTCCTTGATAAAATGAATATTCATCGACCAAACGAATATTTTATGACAACTTGCTTACTTTGGAAAATTTATAAATATTACCCAAAACTATAACATTATATCAAATCCACACCATAATATTCAAAATGATATTTAGAGAAAATTAATCTTTATTCATAAAAGTTGGGGTCTTACATACATAACCTAATTATAACCTAGGTATGGTAAGTAAGTAACCTAAGGGTTATAACATTGAGAAATGTTAGTATTTAAGATTTATACTAACCTAATAGCTTAACCTAATTGTCTCAATTGATTATTTATTTTAAACCTAATTAAAGCAAGCCTAATTGGGTTATAAAGGTAAATGGACATGAATAAGTATTTAAATCCCAAAAGATTAGGGATAGAAACCCTAAATAAATAATTAGGGTAAGAGATATCAAAAGTAATGGACTATGTTACTCACATGGCCCAAATAATTAATTAGGAAGCCCAAAGGAATTAAATTAGAAGTCCAAACTTTAGCCAATTTGGTAAGGGACATTTTGGACATTTAATTAATCAAAATTCGCATTAAAAATAAAAGCCAAAATGGGGAAAAAAGGGGAGAGAGGGCTGACCCCTTATGGCCATTTGTGGCCTTGTGATTTGATGCTTAAGTTACCATTTATGTTAATTAATCTCCTTATCTACATCAAGCCTTAGGTGTCAAGCTCCCATTGGTCCAAAATCTTAATTTAAATTACATGTAATCCTAAAAGATAAGATAAGGGTAATTGCCTAATGGTTAAAAGAATTATGGGGGATATTAGCACAGATATAGATTTTATATCTATACTAATACCCTAATATCTCATTTCTCTTCATTTCATTTCATCGTATTCTCTTCCAAGCTAAGCTAAAAGAAAGAAAAAAATAAAGAGAGAAAAGGAGAGAGGGGAGTTAAAGCTTTATCCATTCTAAGTTCTTACATTACTTTGGAAAGACAAAGATGGTAGCTAACAAATCAAGGTGAGCTTCTACTCTAGTTTCTTTCCTCTTATTTGATTTTATTTTCAAAGTTAATGAGGGGTATTTTTCTTAGACTCAAAAACCCTTACATCTATATACTTCATGTAAGGATCTACACATCTTGAGCGTGACGCCCCCAAAATAGATATACACAACCCATTTTGAGTCGCCAAATACATGGTACAGAATTTAAATACAAACTTCATTTATACAATACGACAAACGTAATCTGAGAGTTTTAGCACGAATATTGTCTCGTAGACAATATCCAAATTCAAATGAAGTCTTCCTTACATTTATTATCATACTATTTCATAGAATAGTGAGGACTACTATAGCCACCAGCTTGGACCAGCACTCCATTCCCCGACTAGTCCCAACTATATTCTCATTTTTTGAAGAGAATAATGAAATCAAATGGTGAGCTCAACTAGCCCAATAAAGAATATTATGACTAAGATAATGCAAAATAAATTATCCTTAGCCTTCGACAGTGTAAAACTGATAGAATACAATAGACAACAAAATTAACTGCAGCGGAACAAGCAATCCATTAGAAGAGTCAAGTAGAGCATGATATCTACTATCTTCTATGATTTAAAAGTACATCATCAATATTTTATCGATGTAACACAGCTCAATAAATAATCCACATCACCGAATTATTCATGCACTACAGGTCAAGGATATTCGTTAGTATCACATCCACAAATTATCCATGCACTACGGGCTAAGGATATTTGTTATTATCACCAATGGTCATGATCATGCCAACAACTGTCCATCAATGCACTACGGGCCAATGAGGACTTTTACCACATCATTTATAACATTTCAGGTCATGATTATACCGATACATAATTTCTGGTTATAATCATATCAATCAACAGTCCATCCATGCACTACGGGCCAAAGATGACTTTCATCACAATATAAGCATGAGTATGATGACAATGATATAAGCACCAATCAAACAAAATCAAGGATAAATATTAAATATTTTTAACTTATCCAGAGTTTCAATAATACGACTTACTGTGTCAGGGCAATTATTAAATCAATAATGCAAAATACTATTCAATTATCACTGTAGCAATTATAACATCAATAATATGAAAGACTGTGCAATTTTTAATGTATTAATTATTGAGTGACTTCTTACATAAGAATCAATAATCAAAGATACTGTGCAATACCATGTGCTACTGTGCAACAACGTGTATCACTACACTTTTATCATCGGGTATTTCAACAGTTAACGGTAAAAGTTTAGCCCTTATTTTTTTATAAAAAGATTATTTCTGTCGCTTTCTATATCCGACAGTTATTCCGTTATGTGGTCCACCAATGATTGCGCCGTCGCATTTAATATTCCCTAAATAATATTATAGTAGATGAATATTTAGCGAAAATAATTTTACTTTTTTAGAATTATTCATTATTATAAAGTATATTCATTATAATAAATAATATTATAGTAGAAATGTTTTATTAATTATTTTGTGCAACGACTTTATAAAAAGTGTATTATAAATTATTTACTTTTTATTAAAATAATATATGAAACAAAATTGTTTTTTTAAAATTATTATAATAATTATTTATTTTATTATATGAATTTACATGAATATTTACAAATAATTTTACATTAATTAAGTAATGTTTTATTAATTATTTTAACTTAATTACATATTATTAAGTTAATTATTTTCATAATGTTAAATATAAAAGATAAATCAGATATGGAATCCAAACCCTAATTTTGGATTTTTATCAATGGATGAGAATAATAATATAATAATATTATATTTTGATTTTCCAGTGCTGTAAATATGTACTTTATGTACGTATTGAAGAAGGTTGGTAAATTATGGTGTTTAATTTCAAAACCCTAATATTAATTGGTTAAACCCTAGTTTTACTGGGGGAAACCCTAATTTGAAAATCAATTGTGAGTTTAAGACCGTAATATAACTGTGTTATATGTTTTATGTTGTGTATTAAATGATTAATTAGGTAAACCCTAATTAAAAATTTAGAAACCCTAAATAATATTTAGAAAATCCTAAGTTATTAAAAACCATAATTTTAAATGCTAAACCCTAATTTGAAACTCAAATTAGAGTTTAAGATTGATTGGTGATTGTGTTAATGTGATTAATTAACAAGTATTAGAATTACAATTGTTAATTATGGAAACCCTAAATTGTTAAACCCTAATTACTAAACTAGAACCCTAATTTAGTAATTGGAAACCCTAATTATAATTTAGTAACCCTAATTATCAAAATTGTAAACCCTAATTACTAAATTAGCAAATTTAATTATAATTAGTGATTTTAAACCCTAATGTTCTCAGATAAAGTAATTAGAAAATTAATTTAATTAATTGAAACCCTAATTTCAAAATTTTAGAAACTAAAATTTATTTAATTTTTTTTGTGCAAACCCTAAATTGGAAATCCTATAATTGTTTTGGTGCTAAACCTTAGGGTTAAGGGTTAAACCCTAAGGGTTTTGTCGAATGACAAGAATATAAAATGGCCATTAAATTTTTAAGCCAAATGACCTTTTTACCCGTAGTTGCATTATTGAAGCTAGTATAGGTTTTGACAATAGGGGAAGTTGGTGACCAAATCCAACAACCCCATGTGATGAAAAATGACAGCAACAAGTCTCTATATCAGCCATTACATGTATCTAGCACTTCTATATATAGATTAAAAGAGAGAGAAAATCATTTTCTCACTTATTTTTGTCCAACTCTCATCCTTGAGCTTCTCTCTCTAAAACACACGAATTTCATAAGCATATCAGTCCCTAAGAACAGCCCCACGATCAACCATAACATATCATAAGCACAGAATCAAAGATTGATCAAATAAGGTATAAACCCTAGCCATGAAATCTGACCATAAATCTGTTGTTAGATGTTAGATTTTTTTTTGTTAAACATGTTATATAAGGTGTCTAATGATGATCTGGGTTGCTAGATGTTAGATCCATAACATCTAGAGGCTCAGATTTGAAGATTTGCCAAATCTGGAAAAAATTCAAACTGTGGTCTGACAACCAATGTCAGTGACCACATATCCTTGTTCATGTATGCTTTTTGTTGTTTAAAGGTTTAAATATGTAGTCTGACATGTAGTTTTTAATCTGGAACAAGAATCAGACTTAGTTCTGGTCTATATTGAAAGATATTGTTAGTCAAAAGTCGTGAATCATGACCGACAAAACTGGGTAACCAGATCTTGCTAGAAATGGTCTCGACACACCAGTCGCCTTCTCAGCCTCTGCAAGTTATTGTTTATTTGTGTTTCATATTGTATTCAGGTTATAGTATAGTAGTTATACTACATCTTGATGCTTTTATATAGCTTATATCACAAAATGTTGGAATTGGGGGATGGTCAAACCAGGCAAAAAGTCCACGAATGAACTTTCTGGGTAACCTAGAAAGTTCTTGAGTGTGGTTTCTGACAAGGTTTGACCGGACAATATCTTTCTATTTTGTTGTTATGATAATGTTTGGTGATAGATCTGTAGTACTACATGTGTTCTACAATGTGGACCTCTTAAATCACTAAAACATCACTTAGATCACAAGTTGTGGAAGCCCAAATATGAGCAGTCGAACTGTTCTTCATTTCTGGGTAACCCATAAAATGAAGAATAGCTCTGACAGCTTGTTCAATGCTTTAGATCTCGCTTATGTTATGCTTGTTGGCCATGTTTGTTGTTGGTTCTTGTAGTGTTGCAAGTGTACTACACAATCAGACCAAAATCGGTCACAGAAACACACTACACAGTTCATAATTTATGGTTAAAGTAGCACCCTAGAAACTGAGTATGAATATCTGGGTTTGCATGAAGAGCATGAAGAACACCTATAGCGACAGTTATGTCACTATTGTGAGACCCCAGATTTTATGAATAAAGATTTAATTTTTTTTCGAAATATTTGTGTTAATATTATGGTGTGGATTTGAGATAATGTTATAGTTATGGGTAGTATTTATAAATTTTGCAAAGTATGCAAGTTGTCATATTATATTCGATTGGTCGGGGAATATTTTATCGGGTAATGTAATTATTATTCGATCGAGAAAACGACAAAAATATTTTATGAGAAAATAACTCGGAAGTTTTACATGATTAATCTTTTTGAACTACTCATTGGTAGTAAAAGTACGATGTCTGGCGTAGTTGCATAAGTACCACGATATTAATTATTGATACTTACGTGATAAGTCACTTCCGGTTTTGTTGGTATTATTAATGTAATGTCATAAAATCTTTTATATAAAAGCAGAATACTTTTATAAAGTTGAACTCTTAATTATTTTATTACAAAGAACGATAATTAGAATATATTATATTTTATTACTTGCGTGATAGTGTTTGCATTTTGTTGGTATTTATAGTATTTTGCATAGTAAAATCTTTTTATATATAAAATGTAATACTTTTATAAAGTTATCTATTTTATTAGATAATAATTAGAATATATTATATTTTATTATACATAGTGTTCAGATAGTGTTCTGCATAGTATTTGCATAGTAAAATCTTTTATAAAGTTATTCATTTTATTAGATTATAAATAAAATATATTATATTTTATTTAAAAGATTTTATAGTTTTAAATATGCATAGAAATCTTTTTAAAGTAAATCAATCTAGATTATAAATAAAATATATTATATTTAGTTAAAAGATTTACTTATAAATATGGACCGTTTTTCTATAAATCAGAAGCTCATTAGTTTAATTATTTCTTAAATAAGCTCATTCATTTGAAACTCACCGAAGAAAGAAGAAAAAAAGTATTCGCTACTTCACTACTCATATATCCAAAGACTCTTCTTCTTAAGGTAGGGAATATTATTTGTTGTACTCGTAGGGGTATTATTTCTTTTGTATTCATGAAGAGAACTTCGTTATTCCATTCTTTATTATTCATTGGAATAACTCAGATACGCCAGCTACCCTATACTTGGTGAAATTCTTACATTATTCCATTCTTTATTATTTTGTTGGAATATCCCATTCATGCGTTTTCTACGCCGGACTCGATTAAAATCTTTTTATTATTCATTGGAATATATCCTCTCATGCGCTTTTTCTGGGATTCGGTTAAAATCTTTATTATTATTCTCGTTGGAATATCCACGTCTCAGACGCTTTCTGTAGGACTAATTGATTCCGTCCTTATTAGTATTCTCGTTGGAATAACACATACATCTATACTGGGCATGCGTATGGTGATTTTTGTTGTTATTCCATTCTATATTATTCTGTTGGAACATCCTGTCCGTGCGAATTTCGCCTGACCTGGTTCCGTTATTTAGTATTCTTTTGGAATAACCTGTCTATGTGAAGTACCAGATGCATGGTGATTTCTTTTGTTATTCCATTCTTTATTATACTCAGTTGGTTAAAGTTTTCACTTCTATACTCCATGAAATTAGTGGAATATCCTTGATAATCAAGGCTTCATCCAAAGATCTTTTCATAGAAATATTCTTCTGAGAATTCTTGAATTTTACTCTACGAAGCAGTATCATGTTGACAATTTGGAAGTTATTGGTTCTTGGACAAATTAATTCTTGAACTTGTTTTATTGAATTCTTATAGCATTGTCATCATCCTCATATTTATATTTTTTGAAAGTCATCTACGTATTCTGTAGTGTATAGATGGACTTGGTATGATTATGACCGAGGATTATTCAAATGTAATCGTGACCGTAATGTTACAAATGATGTGGTAAAAGTCCTCGTTGGCCCGTAGTGCATTGATGGACAATTGTTGGCATGATCATGACCATTAATGAATACACAAATATTCTTGGCCAGTAGTGCATGGATAATTGTGGTCGTGATACTAAGGAATACCTCGTCAGAAAAGTGCGGGGTGATTCGATGAGGTGGATTATTTATTAAGTTGAGTCCCAATGATAAAAGTGATGAAAACCTTTTAAATCATAGAAGATAGTAGATTTTATTCCCTACTTGACTCTTCTAATGGATTGCTTGTTCCACCGCAGATTAAACTTGATAGTTATTATATTTTATCGGTTTAAACTTTGTTTAAGTCTAATGATAATTTATTCGCATTATCTTAGTCATAATATTTCTTCATGGGCTAATTGAGCTCACCCTTTCTTTCACCGTTCTCTTCGTGAAATGAGAACGAAGCGGGACTAATGGGAACAGAGTGATGGTCCTAGATGGTGCATTAGTAGTCCTCACTATTCTGTGAAATAGTGTGATAATAATTGTAATGAGGACTCCTTTTGAGTTTGTATACTCTCTAGTAGACAATATTTGTATTCAAACTCACAGTTTATGTTTTGTCGTATTGTACACGACAGTTGTATTATCAAGTTGTATTTAAATTCTGTACCATGTATCTGGCGACTCAAGATGGGTGATGTATACCAAATTTTGGGGGCGTCACAGTTGGTATCAAAGCTTTGGGATATGATCCCTGGCTAGGATGTGAGAATAGAACTAGGAGGGGAGAGACGGAGAATTCCTTCGCTAGTATGACCTACCTAAGTTTATTTGGTATTTAATTGGTCGGTCAGAGTATATAGATAATATGTGATACGTTAATTAACCCTTGTTTTGTGGCAGTATTTAAAAATGGCATCTAAAAATGTTGAGATAAGCAATGGAGCATAGGAGACTGTTGAGTCTCCACAGATCAATAATCAGGACAATGTGCAACAGGATGGCGATAATCCTCCTATAAACAACAACACTGATCAATTGACGAACGACGGTACGTTTAAGAGCTTTTTAGAATTCATGCAACATCAGGCGAAGGCGGCTCCTGTTCATAATGCAGGAGGAAACAATGGCAACCCACGGTTAGTCACCGCTAAGCAATTCAAGGAGCTGGGACCACCGGAGTTTTTGGGAAAGCCAGAACCACTTAAGGCGGAGACGTGGTTAAAGCAGATCACCAAGATATTTGATGTCCTAGGATGCTCTGAGGAGCAAAAGGTTCCTTTTGCCACCTTTATGTTGCGTGAAGAGGCAGATCACTGGTGGGAATCTGTAAAACGTACCCAGCCTGACGCACTCAAGATGTCTTGGGAGAAATTCCAAGAGCTGTTCAATGACAAGTACTTTCCGGAAAGCATTCGTCACATGAAGGAGGTGGAATTTATCAAGTTGGAGCAAAACAACATGACCGTGTCGCAAAGACTGGCCAAGTTTGCCGAAGTTGTCCCGATTTGCGGCCCCACTTGGTTGATAATGAAGAGAGAATGACGCGGATGTTTTTAAGAGGTTTGAAGCCGGAGATACGTCAATATCTTATCTCTCATAAACTGTGTTTGTATTCAGATGTTGTTAATAGGGCTCAGTTAATTGAGCGCGATAATGAGTCAACAAAACCAAAAGAGAGCATCCGACAAAATGATAATACCGGTGATAACAGTCATCAAAGCGGTGACAATAAGTATGGAGGGAATCAACATGTCAGAAATGGTAACCACTTCGGTGGTTATCATGGCCAAAACAATAAGAATGGACATTTCAAGAAGAGGAGATTCAACAATGATGGAAAGACGTCAGCACCAACACCCGTTGTTAAGGAATGAGAATGACCACCTATCATATGCTTCAAATGCGGACAGGAGGGACACATCCATCCAAACTGTATGCAGTAATCCAAAACGTGTTTTAATTGCGAAAGAGAAGGTCACCTATCTCGATTTTGTCGTATGGTGAAGTCAATTCCAGTTGGGATAGTGATGCCAAAGGAAGTCCCAGACAAGCCAAAGCCGGTAGTTTAAGAGAGAGCATTTTTTTTTTGTGACGAGGAACCTGAATAAAATTATCACGGGTATGTTAGTCATAAACTCTTGCGAAGTCTATACTGTGTTAAATACCGGTTCAACCTACTCTTTTATTTCACCTAGTTGTGTTCAATGTTTGAAGTTAACTCCGGAGAAATTAGACTTTGATATATTTGTTGGGAGAAACCTTCGTTGCATCCACTATTTATAAATCTTGTTCAAATCAACACTTTCACGTTACCTGTCAATCTTAACTCTTTGAAAATACTTGCCTTTGATACGATTTTAGGAATCGATTGGTTAACTACTCATCATTCTTTTCGTAAGGTTGTTAGCTTTCATGTTCCTAACAAACATGTTATGCAAATTCAAGTAACCAAACCACTAAAGTCAATCATTGTCATATCAAGCCATAAATAAAGAGCCCCGATCCTTTCGTTGTTAACTTTTTTGTGTGGAATGCACCGAAGTTAGACTTTCTGTAGGCAATGTCCTGAATGACGATGGCAAGTTGATAGGTATCAATGTGACGTGTTATCCAAGTCTTGGATGAGAGTCACAGTTTTGAATGGTATTTCTATTGTTAATAAATTTCTTGACGTATTCTTGAAGACTTCTTAGCCTACCCCTAGAGTGTGAAATCGAATTTTGTATTGACCCCAGTACAAAACCCATTTCTAAAACCGTTAAATATTTCTTCAATTAAAGCGAACGTAACATGCGCCAAGGACGTTGGCTCGAGCTGTTGAAGATTACGATCGTACCATTCAATAACATCGTGGGAAAGCGAACGTGGTAGCTGACGCCTTGAGTAGAAGTTCGTATGAGTTTATGAGTGCGATGTTGTTAACACAAAGGCCCATTTCGTACGACTTACAAATGATGAAGATAGAGTTAAAGACTCTCGGAACCCGAGTGAAGATAACGAATATACGAGTAGACTCGACTTTAATTGATAAAGTTAAAGCCGCTCAAGCTACATACTCAGAGCTGATGAATGTGAAGAAGAAGGTTCAAGAGGGCGTTATTCTAGAAGCAAGAATCGACGAAGAGAGAAAATCTCAACCCTCGATTTAATTGGCCCATTTGAAATCCTCGATGAAGTAGGAACTGTGGCCTATAGACTCGTTTTACCGCCAAGTATGTTGCATGTTCATAATATTTTTTTTACGTATCTATGTTACGTAAATATGTGGACGACTGAACCACATTATTAATTTAGAACCGGACGAGATAACAGAAGATTTAACGTATGAGGAGATACGTGTTAACATCTTGGATAAGAAGGATCATATATATTCGACACACAAAGGTTATACCTCAAGAGTTAGAATTTGAAGTGAAGTCAAAGTATCCTCACCTCTTCGACATACCAGGTACGTACGCAAATTTCGAGGGTGAAATTTCATAAGGAGGGGAGATTGTGAGACCCCAAATTTTATGAATAAAGATTTAATTTTTTTTCGAAATATTTGTTTTTAATATCATGGTGTGGATTTAAGATAATGTTAGTTATGGGTAGTATTTATAAATTTTGCAAAGTATGCAAGTTGTCATATTATATTCGATTGGTCGGGGAATATTTTATCAGGGAATATTCGTGCAACGACACAATCATTGGTGGATCCCACAACAGAATTATTGTCTGATTGAGAAAACGACATAAATATTTTATGAAAATAACGGCGGAAGTTTTACCGTTAATACTGTTGAACTACTCGGTAGTAAAAGAACAGTAATACACATAGTTGCATAGTAGCGCACGGTATTAATTATTGATGCTTACGTGATAAGTCACTCAGTTTTGTTGGTATTATTAATGTAATAATACATAAAATATTTTTATATAAAACAGAATACTTTTATAAAGTTATTCTATAAATAGAATATATTATATTCTATTATGCATAGTGTTAATATAGTGTTCATGCATAGTATTTTACATAGTAAAATCTTTTTATATAAAATGTAATACTTTTATAAAGTTATCTGCATTTTATTGGACAATAATTAGAATAAATTATATTTTATTACGCATAGTGTTTTCAGATAGTAGTTCGCATAGTATTTTACATAGTAAAATCTTTTTATATAAAATGTAATACTTTTATAAAGTTATCATTTTTATTAGACAATAATTAGAATATATTATATTTTATTATGCATAGTGTTTTGCATAGTGCTCGATAGTATTTGCATAGTAAAATCTTTTATAAAGTTATTCGATTCTATTAGATTATAAATAGAATATATTATATTTTATTTAAAAGATTTTTCTTTAAATATGGACCGTCCGATTAAAGTAAATCAATCTGGAACGTTCATGAGTTAGTTACTATGCGATCTATTTTTCTATAAAATAAGCTCATTCATTCATTATTTCTTTTAATTCAATTGAAACTCTGTAGAGATAAACTATAGAGAGAAAGAAGAAAAGTATTTCGCTACTTCACTACTCATATATCCAAAGACTCTTCTTCTTAAGGTAGGGAATATTATTTTTGTTGATCAGACGGGTATTATTTCTTTTGTATTCATAAAGAGAACTTCATTATTCCATTCTTTATTATTCATTGAATAACTTTGATACTGTGCTACCCTATACTTGGTGAAATTCTTCGTTATTCCATTCTTTATTATTACATTGGAATATCACATCATGCATTTCATTTATGGGACCGATTAAAATTTTATTATTATTACATTGGAATATCCTATTCAGGCGTTTCTGCCGGACTCGGGTTCCGCTCTTTATTATTTATTCGTTGGAATATCTCGTCATGCATACGTTTCTGCCAGGGCCCGATTCCGTCTTTATTATTCATTGGAATATCTCGTCTGCATGCGTTTTTACGCGGACTGGTTATGTCTTTATTATTATTCGTTGGAATATCACATCGTGTGTTTTACGTGGGACCGATTACATCTTTATTAGTATTATGTTGGAATAACTCATCATGCCAAGTAATCGCATGCATGGTGATTTTCGTTGTTATTCCATTCTATATTATTCATTGGAACATCCCGTCTGCATGTAATTTCGCTTGATCGGGTTCCGTTATTTAGTATTCTCGTTGAATAACTCCTACATCATGCAAGCACCGCATGCATGGTGATTTCTTTTGTTATTCCATTCTTTATTATACTCAGTTGGTTAAAGTTTTGACTTCTATACTCCATGAAATTAGTGGAATATCCTTGATAATTGCGCTTCATCCATTATCTTTTCATAGAAATATTCTTCTGAGCATTCTTGAATTTTACTCTATGAAGCAGTATCATGTTGACAATTTGGAAGTTATTGGTTCTTGGACAAATTAATTCTTCAACTTGTTTTATTGAATTCTTATATCATTGTCATCATCCTCATATTTATATTTTTGAAAGTCATATATGGCTCAGAAGTGCATAGATGGACTTGGTATGATTATGACTGTGGATTATTGATTGTAATCGTGGACCGTAATGTTACAAATGATGTGGTAAAAGTCCTCATTGGCCCGTAGTGCATTGATGGACAATTGTTGGCATGATCATGACCATTAATGAATACACAAATATTCTTGGCCCGTAGTGCATGGATAATTGTGGTCGTGATACTAAGGAATACCCTTGGCCGTAGTGCAGGGGTGATTCGATGAGGTGGATTATTTATTAAGTTGAGTCCCAGCGATAAAAGTGATGAAAAACCTTTTAAATCATAGAAGATAGTAGATTTTATTCCCTACTTGACTCTTCTAATGGATTGCTTGTTCCGCTGCAGTTAAACTTGATAGTTATTACATTTTATCAGTTTAACACTGTTTAAGGCTAATGATAATTTATTCTGCATTATCTTAGTCATAATATTTCTTATTGGGCTAGTTGAGCTCACCCTTTCTTTCACTGTTCTCTTTAGGAAATGAGAACGTAGCGGGGACTAGTCGGGGAACAATGTGATGGTCCTCGATGGTGCATTAGTAGTCCTCACTATTCTGTGAAATAGTGTGATAATAATTGTAATGAGGACTCCTTTTGAGTTTGTATACTCTCTAGTAGACAATATTTGTATTCAAACTCATAGGTTTATATTTTTTGTCGTGATTGCATACAGCAGTTGTATTTAATTACATACCACGTATGTCTGGCGACTCAAGATGGGTGATGTATACCTAATTTTGGGGGCGTCACAACTATAGGTGGTCTTTAGCGACGGACAGTGTAAATTAATTATTTTAATTTCCAAAAAATAATTAATTTAATTAAATAAATAGAAAAAAAGTTTTTAATTATTAAAAATACCAAATAAATTATTAAAAATTATTTTAAATTCTAAAAATTAGTTTTTAATTATTTTAAGTATATTTCATAAATATTTAATATTTTTGGAATATTAAAGGTATTTAATTTATTTAATTATAATATTAAATAAATTTGTTAAAATGATTTTAATATTTGAAAAATCATTTAAAATTATATTATGATATAAGAAAATATTTGAAGTTATTTTTAATGACTTTTAATATTTTGTGATAAATTTCATTAATAAATTAATATTAATGATCATTAAGTTATTTACTAAATGAATTAAATAAATAAATTAAAAATTATTTTATTATATTAAAAATCATTTTAAATAATACTAAGGTATTGAAAAATATTTAAAGTTATAAAATATAACTTTTAATATTTAAAGATAAATATTATTAATTAATTATTATTAATGATATTAAAGTTATTTAATAATTATATTAAATAATTTAGTTTAAAAATGATTTTAATATTATAACAATCATTTTAAATGAAAATAAAGTGTTTAAAGATATTTTAAGTTATAAAATATAACTTTTAATATTTAAAGGATAATTTCATTAATAATTTAATATTAATGAGTATTAATTTATTATTATCGATATTAAATTTATTTAATAATTATATTAAATAAATAGTTTAAAATGGTTTTATTAACTTAAAAATCATTTTTAAAAACAAATGAATTAAAAATATTTTAAGTTATAATTAATGACTTTTAATATTATGATAAATAGAACATTAATACTTTAATATTAATGGTAATTATTTAAAATGATTTTAAATGTTTTAAAAATCATTTAAGGGTAATATTACTACTTTAAAAGTATTTCAAGTTATTATAAATAACTTTAACATTTTAAGAAATGATTTCATTAATAGTTTAATATTAATTAAATATTATCGATAATAAAATTATTTAATATTTAAATTATTTAATAATGATTTCGGTGTTTGAAAATTCATGATAAATTATAATAAATGTTTTAAAATTATATTATGTCATTTAGAAATAATATGACTGATATTTAAAGATATTAAGTTACAGAATAGAGTTTTAGACTCAATAATTACCTAATAAAAGTGTCGATTTTACAATCACATATTTTTAAATTGATCTGGACTTAGATAATTTAATTAGATATGTGATTATTTGTGATTCAATGGTTGTTAAACATGGGTATAATGTGATTAGGTTATGTGCTGACTGCGAAATGCAGTACTATGTGTTATAGTATATTGTTCTAATCGAACGAATGATCTGATTAATGATAGGTCGTGATATAAACGATAAAACTAAGTTGTGAATCGTAGCGGTAGCAAGATCAGATAAGATATCTTACCTTTGCATTTTCTTTTTATGCAATGGAAATGAGTAAGAATATTTATGAATTATATTATTATCGTATGTATTATTAACCTTATATTATATACGCTCATTGATTATCAACATGTTAGTATATGGTAATTCAGATATATATTACATTAGTTAATTTCTATAAATGGTTATACAAGTGTCCCCACTTGGATAATCATTAGTATTTAATCACATGTTGATATACCTTTATGGGAGTTACGTGAGTATATGTAAAACCCTAACTTTTATGAATAAAGATGAATTTTTTATAAATATCATTTTTAAATATTATGGAATGAATTTGATATAATGTTATAGTTGTGGGTAATATTTATAAATTTTGCAAAGTACGCAAGTTATTATATAATATTCGATTGGTCGGGGAATATTCGTACAACGACACAATCATTGGTGGACCCCACAATGGAATTATTGTTGGATTGAGAAAATGACAAAAAATACTTTATGAAAATAACGACGAAAGTCTTACCGTTAACTGTTGAAACACCCGGTGTTAAAAGTACAATAATACGCGTAGTTTCACAGTAGCACACTGTATTGATTACTGATGCTTACGTGAGAAGTCACTCAGTTTTGTTCAATTATTGTTACAGTAATTGCTGCATAATATCTCATGTTATTTGATTCAATTATTGTCAATATTTTATAATCAATAATTGAGATGACAAAGTTATTAATATTATTATTTGCAATATTAACGATGTCTAGAAGTTCATCAAGGAGAGGTTTGGTCACCTAATCATGCGCTGCCAATGGGGAGAAATCCTTATTGAAATCCCCTCTTTTCCGGGAACGACATTGGTCGATTAATATTGTGAATTATAATAATGATGATGAGTTTTGTTTTATTAGTATTATTAATGTAATAAAAAAGAAATTTTTTTTTATATAAAATGTAATACTTTTATAAAGTTATTTGTTTTATTAGACTAATAATAAAATCTTTTTATATAAAATGTAATACTTTTATAAAGTTATCTATTTTATTAGACAATAATTAGAATATATTATATTTTATTATGCATAGTGTTTGCATAAGGCTACGCGATAGTGTTTCAGATAGTAAAATCTTTTTATATAAAAAAATGTAATACTTTTATAAAGTTATTCATTTTATTAGATTATAAATAGAATATATTATATTTTATTGTAAACCAATCTGACCGTCAGTTTAAAGTAAATCAACTGGACCATTCATGAATTAGTTACTTATGCAAATTCCATTCTTCTATAAAAATAAGCTCATTCCTTCATTATTTCTTATGAATTCATTTGAAACTCTAGAGAGAGAAACTATAGAGAGAGTTCTTCTTCTATAATCTTGAGCGTATTTCTTTAGAGTTTAAGAAAGCTTTTGAAGCGTATGTGCAAGTTTTCTTTGAGTATATCCTCGCCTCTACCAAACCAAAAATACTCTTCTTTTTACAGAAGGGATATTATTTTGTTGTACTAGTTAGTTGGGTATTCCTTCTTCTTATTGGTGAAATTCTTTTGTTATTCCATTCTTTATTATTCTGTTGGAATAACCTATATACGCGGGATACCCTATACTTGATGAAATTCTTCTTTTATTCCATTATTTATTATTCTGTTGGAACATCCTGTCTGTGTGTTTACGCATGACCTAGTTCCGTTGTTTATTATTCTGTTGGAACATCGTATGCATGCTTACGCATTTGACGGGTTCCATTATTTATTATTCTATTGGAATATCATGCCCATGCGTTTACGCATGACACTGTTCCATTATTTATTATTCATTTGAATATCACGCTTGGCGTGCGCACGCGTGACATATGGTTCCATTATTTATTATTCGTTGGAATAACCTCGTCTGCGTGTGATTCTATCGCATGCCCGGTGATTTCTTTTGTTATTCCATTCTTTATTATACTAAGTTGGTTAAAGTTTTGACTTCTATACTCCATGAAATTAGTGGAATATCCTTGATATTTGCGCTTTATCCAGTATCTTTTCATGGAAATATTCTTCTGAGCATTCTTGAGTGTTACTCTACAAAGAAGTATCATGTTGACAATTTGGACATTATTAGTTCTGGATAAATTAATTCTTGAACTTGTTTTATTGAATTCTTATATCATTGTCATCATCCTCATGTTTATATTATGTTGAAAGTCATCATGGCTCAGTAGTGCAGAGATGGACTTGGTATGATTATGACCAGGGATTATTCGGTGTAATCATGACTGTAATGTTACAAATGATGTGGAAAAAGTCCCCATTGACCCGTAGTGCATTGATAGATAGTTGTTGGCATGATCATGACCATTGATGAATACACGAATATCCTTGGCTGTGGTGCCTGGATAATTTGTGGTTGTGATACTAATGAATATCCTTGGCCGTAGTGCAGGGATTATGTGGATTATTTATTAAGCCGAGTCTCAGCGATAAAAGTCATGAAAAACCTTTTAAATCATAGAAGATAGTAGATTATATTATGTACTTGACTCTTCTAATGGATTGCTTGTTCCGCTACAGTTAAACTTGATGTTTGTTATATTTTATCAGTTTAACACTGTTGAAGGCTAATGATAATTTATTCTGAATTATCTTAGTCATAATATTTCTTACTGGACTAGTTGAGCTCACCCTTTTGCTTTCATTGTTCTCTTCAGGAAATGAGAACGTAGCAGGGACTAGTCGGGGGACAGAGTGATGGTCCAGATAATAGCATTAGTAGTCCTCACTATTCTATGAAATAGTGTGATAATAAATTTAATGAGGACCCCATTGAGTTTGTATATTGTCTAGATGACAATATTTGTATTAAAACTCACAGCATATGTTTAGTCGTATTTTACACAACTGTTGTATAATTAAGTTGTATTTGAATTTTGTACCATGTATTTGGCAACTCAGAATAGGTGATGTATACTGATTTTGGGGGCATCACAGTTGGTATCAAAGCTTAGGGATATGATCCTTGGCTAAGATGTGAGAATAGAACTAGGAGGGTGGAGACGGGGAATTCCTTCGCTAGTATGACCTACCTAAGTTTATTTGGTATTTAATTGGTCGGTCAGAATATAGGGATAATATGTTACATGTCAATTCACCTTTGTTTTGTGGCAGTATCTGAAAATGACATCCGAGAATGTTGAGAATAACAATGGAGCACAGGCGACCGTTGATTCACCACATATCAATAATCAGGATAATGTGCATCAGGAAGGCGACAATCCTTATGCAAACAACAACACTGATCAAATGATGAATGATGGAATGTTTAGAGGCTTTATGAAATTCATGCAACAGCAGGCGAGAGCGACTCCTGTCCAAAATGTAGGTGGAAACACTAGAAACTCTTGGACGGTCATCGCTAAATAGTTCAAGGAGCTGGGACCACCGAAGTTTATTGGAGAGCCAAAACCACTTAAGGCAGAAGCATGGATAAAGTAGATCACCAAGATATTTGATGTCTTGGGATGCTCCGAGGAGCAAAAGGTTCCCTTTGCCACCTTTATGTTGCGAGGAGAGGCAGATTACTGGTGGGAATTGATAAAGCGTACTCAACCTACCACACTGAAGATGTCTTGGGACAAGTTCCAAGAACTATTCAACGACAAGTACTTTCCCAAAAGTATTTGTCACATAAAAGAGGTAGAGTTCATCAAGTTGGAGCAGAATAATATGACAGTGTCGCAGTACGAAGCTAAGTTTGTCGAGTTATCTCGGTTTGCGTCCCATTTGGTGGATAATGAAGAGAGAATGACATGGATGTTTTTAAGAGGTTTAAAGCCGGAGATACGTCAACATCTTATTTGTCATAAACTGTGTTTGTATTCAGATGTTATAAATTGGGCTCAGTTAGTAGAGCGCGATAACGAGTCAATTCAACCAAAAGAGAGCAGTCGAAAAAATGATAATACCAGTGAGAGCAGTCATCGAAGCGGTGACAACAAGCATGGAGGAAATCAACAGGCCAGAAGTGGTAACCACTTTGGTGGTAATCAATGCCAAAATAATAAGAATGGACATTTCAAGAAGAGGAGATTCAACAATGATGGAAAGACATCAGCACCAGCACCCGTTGTTAAGGAAGGAGAACGACCACCTATTATATGCTTCAAATGCGGAGGGGAGGGACACATCAGTCCAAACTACGCGATGCCGTCCAAAGCATGTTATAATTATGGAAGAGAAGATCACTTAGCCCGATTTTGTCGTTCACCGAAGACAAGTTCGGCTAGGATGGAGGCACCAAAGGCTGTCCTAGAAAAGTCAAAGCCGGTAGTGCAAGGGAGAGCGTTTGTTGTGACCACCCAAAAAGTAAGGAACCCGAATGAGGTCATCACGGGTAAGCTTATCATAAACTCTAGCGAAGTCTATACTTTATTTGATACCGGTTCTACCCATTCTTTTATTTCTCCTACTTGCGCTCAACGATGAAATTTGACTCCGGAGAAATTAGACTTTGACTTATCTGTGGAAACTCCGTTGGGAGAAACTTTCATTACATCCATTGTTTATAAGTCTTTTTTGGTTCAAATCGGTACCCTCACATTACCTGTCGATCTTATTTCATTGAAAATACTTGCATTTGATTTGATTCTAGGGATTGATTGGTTAACTACTCATCATGCTAAAATTGATTGTTTTCGTAAGGTTGTTAGCTTTCATATCCCTAATCAACCTATTATGCGAATTCAAGCGACCAAACCATTAAAATCAATCACGGCCATCTCAAGCCATAGAGCTATTCGTTTATTGAAAAACGGATGTCAAGCTTTCTTAGCTCATGTCATGGATCTAAATAAAAATACGTCAGTTTTGAATGATATTTCTATTGTTAATAACTTCCCTGTCGTATTCCCTGAAGAACTTCCTGGCCTACCCCCAGAGCGTGAAATTGAATTTTGTATCGACCTTGAACCCGGTACAAAACCCAAAGCCCCATATCGAATGGCTCCTATTGAACTTCAGGAGTTAAAGACCTAATTGCAAGAATTGTTAGACATTGGTTTCATTCGTCCTAGTACGTCTCCTTGGGGTGCTCCTGTTCTATTCGTGAAGAAGAAAGATGGGAGTATGCGACTTTATATTGATTATCGGGAGTTGAATCATGTCACCATCAAAAATAGGTACCCATTGCCACGTATTGATGACCTGTTTGACCAGTTGCAAGGAGCCAAATTCTTTTCAAAGATTGATCTTCGTTTCGGATATCACCAATTGAAGATCAAAACCGATGACATTCCAAAGACGGCTTTCAAAACTCGGTACGGGCATTATGAATTCCTAGTCATGTCCTTTGGATTGACTAATGCTCCTGCTGCCTTCATGGATATGATGAACCGAGTATTCAAGGAATATTTGGATCACTTTGTGGTCGTCTTTATTGATGACATCCTTATTTATTCCAAAAGCCGTGAAGATCATGAGCAGCACTTGAGGCTGACACTCCAAAAGCTTCGTGAATACAAGCCTTATGCGAAGTTGAAGAAATGTGAGATCTGGTTTAAGGAAGTAGCATTCCTTGGGCACGTATTATCAAGTCATGGAATATCTGTTGACCCGGCAAAGATTGAGGCAATTCAAAGCTGGGAGCAACCTAAATCAGTGACCGAAGTACGTAGCTTTCTCGGCGTAGCTGGTTATTATCGGAGATTCGTGGAAGGATTTTCTCGAATAACTACTCCATTAACTCAGCTGCCTCAGAAAGATATAAAGTTCGGTTGAGCGAAGAATATGAGAAGAGTTTTCAAGAACTCAAGAGGAGACTCATTTCAAAGACTGCTCGATAATACCATCCTGCTCGGAGGATTTGTCATCTCTGATGATGCTTGGCAAAGGGTTGGGATGTGTTCTCATGCAACATGGGAAAGTCATAGCCTATGCCTCAAGACAACTCAAAGAATATGAGAGGAATTATCCTACTCATGACCTAGAGTTAGCAATTGTTGTCTTCGCACTTAAAATTTGGAGGCATTACTTGTATGGGGAGAAGGTGGAGATCTTTACGGATTATAAAAACCTCAAATATTTCTTCACTCAAAAGGAACTCAACATGCGACAACGACGTTGGCTTGAACTTTTGAAAGATTATGATCATACCATCCAATACCATCCCCGAAAAGTTTAACGTGGTAGCCGATTTATTGAGTGAAGATCATATGCAAGCACGAAAAGCGATATTATCAACACAAAGGCCCATTTTGTGTGACTTGGAAAGGATGGAGATAGAGTTAAAGACTCCAGGGACCCATGTGATGATGATGAATATACGAGTAGAACCGACTTTAATTGATAAAGTTAAAGCTGCTCAAGCTACAGACCTGGAGCTGATGCGTATGAGAAAGAAAGTGCAAGAAGGTGCTATGCCAGAAGCAAGAATCGATGAAGAAGGAATACTTCGAGTCAACTCCAGACTTTGTGTTCCTAACGACCCTGATTTAAAGTATAAAATCATGATGGAGGTGCACAACACACCATTTTCAATCCATCCTAGGAGTACCAAAATGTATCATGATATTCGTCATACATTTTGGTGGAGCAATATGAAGAGAGAGATAGTGCTGTTTATCTCAAGGAGTCTAACTTGTCAACGAGTTAAAGCGGAGCATCAAGTACCAAAAGGTCCATTGCAACCACCTAAAATTCCAGAATAGAAGTGGGAGCACATTACCATGGATTTTGCACGGTCTTCCCTACGGTTTCTCAAGGAATAGATGCGATTTGGGTCATTGTTGATAGATTGACCAAGTCTGCTCATTTCTTACCGATACGAGAAACTTATACACTTGAACGTCTTGCTCGTATGTACATAAACGAGATTGTAAGACTGCATGGTATGCTTGTATCCATAGTTTCTGATTGAGACCCAAGATTCACTTCACGATTTTGGGTTAGTTTGCAGAAAGCTATTTGCACAGATTTATGATTTAGCTTCTAAGATAACATCCTCGCATTTAACAGGCGAAATGGAGAGGACTATTCAAACTCTTGAAGATTTATTAAGACTCTGTGTCCTTGACTTCAAGGGAAGTTGGGATAAGTTATTACCATTGGTGGAGTTTTCCTACAACAACAGTTATCAAACAAGTATTGGCATGGCTCCATTTGAGGTGTTGTATGGAAAAAAGTGTCATTCTCCAGTATGCTGGGATGAGGTGGGTGAAGCAACGTTGTTGGGACCGGAGTTGGTACGTATGACTACGGAAAAGATTCAAACGATCCGACAACGTATAAAAACCTCACAAGATCGACAAAAGAGTTATGCTAATCTTCATCGAAAGGATGTGGAATTCGATATAGGAGGTCATGTGTTGTTACGTGTTGCTCCATGGAAAGGAGTAACGAGATTTGGAAATAGAGGAAAGCTCAATCCTTGAACCACATTATTGAGTTAGAACCGGACGAAATAGTAGAAGATTTGACGTATGAAGAGGTTTCTGTTCAAATCTTGGATAAGAAGGAACATATTCTACGCTCCAAGGTTATACCTCAAGTCAAAGTTTTGTGGAGAAACCACGATGTTGAGGAAATGACTTGGGAGTTAGAATCTGAAATGAAATCAAGGTATCCTTACCTCTTGACATACCGTGCACGTATCCTAATTTCGAGGGCAAAATTTCATAAGAAGGGGAGGTTGTAAGACCCCAACTTTTATGAATAAAGATGAATTTTCTATAAATATCATTTTTGAATATTATGGAATGAATTTGATATAATGTTATAGTTGTGGGTAATATTTATAAATTTTGCAAAGTACGCAAGTTTTTATATAATATTCGATTGGTCGGGGAATATTCGTACAACGACACAATTATCATTGGTGGACCCCACAACAGAATTATTGTCGAATTGAGAAAATGACAAAAATACTTTATGAAAATAGCGGCGGAATCGACGCGCCAATGGGGAGATTTTTGGATGTCCTTTGTGAATTATAATATGATTGTTTGTTTTTATTAGTATTTTTCTCATTTTAGGTGAGATTTGTTTGAAAAAACAAGTGAAAAAGGTCCCATATGTATAATGTCGACGATGGATCGTTAAGAGTCGCCATTGGTTTTTTAAATGGTTGTACCAACACAAAACCGAGAAAAGGTTTGCACATTGACCCAAATGATGTGACATCGCTAAAACGGCCTATGAAACCGAGATTCATTAGGGTCCGGGGACTTGGTTATGCGGGGAAGGTGTTAGCACACTCGACATCCGTGTTACCACGGTGACCGACCTCTTTTCAAGAAACTATTATCCGAATGTGTGTGTGTGTGGGTCAATGTGTTGTTATTTGGAAGTAGTGCGAGGCCTCGTTCGAACTATATATACATGTGGTTTGAATTTATGTAAAAATTCAATTTTTAGCAAGATATAGCAATGATGTTTTATAAAAAGGTTTTTCAAACCTCGATGCTCAATAGTAATTGAGACCTTTTACACTCCCATTTTATTAAGTGTTCTATTGATTGATTTTATTTTACTTAATGCGAGGCATCCGTATTTAAAAATAATGTACAAAATAATGCCGACTTCCTCGTGGGTATGGAAACCATCCGAGGAAATTCGCATAATCGCAGAATAATTTACAAGTCGCTATAAATTGAAAATGTCCATCACGAGAATCGAATCTAGATCCAATAGGTCAATCTATGATCACATGATTCCTAAGCGCACAAGATACCACAATTTGTATGAAAGCAAAGAAGGTGTATATATATAAAAGTAAATATATATATATATATATATATATGATCACCAACCACTAAGCACCTCCATGGGGGATCGTAAATGTAAATAAAGTCGTTAAAAGTTATCAACCGCCACTTGAGGAAACTCCAAAGTGGACAAAAACGTAAATAAAGTCAGAATATGGCCAACCGCCAATAAGGAAACTCCAAAGTGACAAAATGTAAATAAAGTCAGTATAAAGCGATCAATCGCCAATAAGTAAACTCAAAGGTGATTTAAATGTAAAAAAGTCAGTAAAAATATATCAACCACCACGTAAGTAAACTCCAAAGTGGGATGAATATATATATATATATATATATATATATATATATATATATATATAAGCAATAAACGTAAAATATGGATGTAAAATTCAAGCTCATCGTAAATGTAGTGTTCGCCATATATATATATATATATATATATATATATATATATATATATATATATATATATATATATAAATATATATAATAAACGCATCTGATGTAAAATCTGTGTTCATCGTAAAAAGTCAGTACACACTCATATATATATATATATATATATATATATATATATATATATATATATATATATATATATATATATATATATATATATATATATATATATATATATATATAATATAATATAATTGGATATAAATCAGGGCAAATCGAACAAAGTATATACATATATATATATATATATATATATATATATATATATATATATATATATATAAAAAATAAACGCCTGCATCAAGTTCAGGCTCAATCGAGGCATAACTCGACGATGTTAGTCAAATATATATATATATATATATATATATATATATATATATATATATATATATATAGATAAAATGAAACCATGGAATCAAGTCCGCAAAAAGCAAGCAACACGACTCTCAACGTGTAGAAAGTGTGTGCAGAGATGAAGAGAAAGACTCTAAAGTGTGTGAGAAGGCTTACATACCGATCGCTAAAGAAGACTTCTATATCTTTAGAGTGGGTAAACACCGACTTTTGTAGGTACAAAAGGGCTATATATGAGCTCACAAGTGTTTGGAAAGGGAAAGTACATCGCATGGGGTGAGTGCAGAGCAAATCAAGGTGGCTTCCTCGCTTTTTTCTTTCAAAATGGGCAGCCCAAGCCCTCTATTTATAGGCATTTTAGTCATAGTGTACCGCTACCGAGCCGCAGTGTGTACCAGAGGCAACCTGTGTGGGCCCGAAGTTTTTTTGGGCTCGTCGTCGTCTCAAGCACGGCACTGTGCAATCGTAATGTCCACTCGAACTTTCGGAAGTGCAACCGCATCCGCTTGAGGTATACAGACCTATTTTGGACCGCCGTTGTCGAGAGTTGTACGACGATGGCATGGGATTAGAGTTTATACGAAGTCATTGAAGATGGGACGATGCCCTCCCGGCCTTCAAGCTTCAACTTTCATCCGCTATTCCCGCATAATAGTCACCGGGATTGGTTAGTCTTGTGGGACATCATCAAGGTAGAGAGACGTGACTTGGCATCGGCGGACAAGATGACGACGATGTTGCCCTCACCCGTGTTATCGCCGGATTGGGCCGATAAAGCAGACGTTGCTTCGACTTCACCGAGATTGGATCGCTATAATTGTTGAAGGTCCTCATTGTCACCTTTGAGGTGTGCCCGCCTTCCCGATGTTATTATTGTCGGGTTGGTGCAAAGGTATCTCGTTAGGAGCGCCGAGATTAAAGTCGGTCGCATTTGAAACAAGCATTTTCGGGTTATATCCAAATCGCATTCCTCGGGGTTATCACCAAGGTTGGTGGCTATTCCATGGTTGGGATCGAGACCGGATACCTTCGGGTTATCTCCGAGATTAATCGATCTTTCCCCTGTGTGTTCCAAAGATTGATCTCGCATGCCTCGGGGTTACATCCGAGGTTGAATTGTTACTCCCTGCAGTGTGATCCGGGTTGATGATGAACTTCCAGAGTATCCGGAGATGGATTTGGATTATCTTTCGTGGTTCCTCTTAAAAGACTTAATCTGTCCTCCCGCAATGTTAAGTGAAGAGTATGTAAAATTTTGAGTGTTCATAGATGCCCTCTTTATCATACTCATGCATGGCGATGCATGGGTAGGATAAAGAATCCTAGACACTTGAAACGCAACAAGACAAAAACGTGGTACTATGGGTAAGAAAATGATGCAAATGTATGATGCATGTGTACGGGGTCAGCTCAACACGCCGGGATGATCTTTGGATCCCTCGTTGTTTCAACCGGGATTGGCAATGCTGACCGATTTGATGTGTAATTTAATCTGTTAGATGTTGATGTTGGAGTTATCACCAAATTTCGTGTTCTTGATAACGACTTGATCCTCAAGAGGTACCTCTTATGTGTAAGAGATCCGGGGATAAAGCTTGGTCTATTTGAGGATGTGTATAACATATTCCATCATCTATCCTCTTTGATAACATTGACCTTTCCCGGTTGGTATCGCCAGACATGTCAAGATTCTCATTGATTTATCGCCAACAACAAATGCCGTCGTGGATGCTCGACCTTCGTTGACGGTACTTCACCGATATGTGAATCAACTACCGAAAATCTCGTGGATATACTATCAAGGTGCTTTGACCTTCGCCGACGACGGTGAATCAACAATTGAGACTCGTGAGTAGATCGTCAAGGTTGTTTGACCTTCGCCGATCGAAAATCAATGGAACATCATACATACATGACTTCGCCGGGATCCGTTGGGGAATATGGTAATCGAGCATGAAATCCTCGAATAGCTCTAGAGCTCGATAGGTTTAATCGCTATCTACCGAGATGATATCAAGGTCGCTTGACCTTCATTGATATGTGTGTCAACTTTGAATGACGTTGTAACCCCCTCGCCGAGAGATATACGCAGAATCCCGCCGGGACGTTATACCGGGACTCATGAGCACGCACGCAATTATCGTAACCGTTGCTTCGGGTTTACTGCCATCATCGAATTCAAGGTCGCTGACCTTCGCTGATAGATGTCGAACGCGACGACGTGTAACCCCCATCGGGGACTCACGTCAGTAACGATGGGGATCTACGTCAGAATCCCATCTGGGACTCACACGTTGTAACCCCCCGGGACGTCTGGGACTCACGTCAGAACCCCGCTTCTGGGACTCCATTTAGGTAACGACCGAGTCGGTGGCATCTGACCCAGTATAAGGTATCATCGTGATGTGATTGTGGTGATAAACCGAGATCATCAAGTGGTATACCTCGTGTTCAAAGTGACTACCAATGAGTGATGTACAGATTCAAAGTCTCATCCGAGAAGACCAGGATTATATGCTATTTTGCTCAATCGCGTGGCATTTTTATTCTCGATTTGACCTTTCTAGTCCGTAAGAACTCCTTTACAACTCGAACTGGACCGAGCCGGAGGGGTGGGACCCATATAGGGTGCCGCAGTGCACCGCCGCAGCCAGCAGTGAGCTCGCTACCAATCGTGGATGATAAATTCCAGCAAAGTGGTCTCACAAGTCATTTTCAACTTGTTCGACGAGAGAAAACCGCGTGAGCTCTCTTCAGATCGCCGAGTTCGCTATTTTTCGCAAATTTCGCCACCGCACAAGTGTTCTACACTATCCCGTAACGTATGCATGTATTTTTTCCGCTTTTATCCGATTGATTGTGAGTTATCGCACTAAATGCATCTAAACACATAGTAGTGATTATGTATGCATAAATGACTTGATAAAAAATATTCAACATAGTAAATGTTAGTATTAAACCATGTCGAATATAATGATGTGAAAAATTTAACTTTTTGAGACATATCAAATTGGCACCTTTTTTCTCGCTATTTTTTGTCCTATTTGAGGTCCAATGAGCACAAGGTAGAAAGGCAAAGTACTCCTAGTATCGAGGTTGGCCTTATGCATGATGATTTTGATTTTTAATGCATATATTATGTATATGACTTTTGGGTGTGTGTGCTATCGAATGGCCACCTAGACATGCTTATGTGCATGTGGATAGTCCTATTTTCAAAGGGGACTATGGCAAAAAATTTTTTCCAAATGTAGGCATTGGGTAGTCATGCATTTTAACTCTATTATATGTTAAAGTAAATGCATGCATGCATATAGTCATAAATGCATTTTAGAAAGCTCCGTGTAAGGAAATACCACACCCTTTTCGAGGTGATTTGGAGACTTGTTGTCCAGATATTATGGATCCGGATCACCGAAAGTAGCCCTATAGGACCACTTCGCGCGCATACGGCGGAGGGCTTCAAGTGCCTCGCCCCTCGCTTCGTCGTGATGTACCTCTCGGTTGGTGGAGGCCGTGATTGATTCGCCCCATCCGTGTAGATGTGCCAGACGTTGAGGACGAGGAGGTGGATATTCGATTGAGGATCCCGCCTCGCCGCACATGTCCCTCGTAGGGAGCTCCCGAGCATTCAGTGGCAAACCCAGAGTTCATTGGGTGATTTGAGCGTACATCCATCGATGTATTTGCATGCTAACGAGGTATGGCGTTAGACTTTGATCTTCCTTCTTTCCTATTGATGAGGATTAAAGGGTTTTGATGTTGATCCGCATTTCATGCGTGTGTTCCCGGTTTTACATGTACCGAGGGAACTGGTTTAAGATTCACCCATGTACCAAGCGCTTCATCCCGACTATAGAGCCAGTAGTGCATGAGTGGGGATTTGGGGCATTCTTTCCATCCTTCCCCGTCGTTGTCCCCTCGGGTTACCTCGTGGCATTGTCTCGAGCGATGGTTTCATCGACTCTACCACTCCATCTCGCCGGATCATGAGGTGATGATGACGCCTATGGATTGGCGATTTATCATGTGTATGGAGTTTCGAGAGGGGAGCCAAGGTTCGCAGATGCTAATATTAATATTACCCCTACCGCCATCGATCCTTATTAGAGTTTCGATGAGGGCGCCAAGGCGTGAGGATCGTCTGCTCAGTCCTTTTGAGCGTAGATGCTATGAGTGGGCTTTTGAGTGAGCCCATGCTCGATGATGTCGTAATCGTGGATCGCGCTCGCATCACGATTGTTTCCCGATGATCATTCGAGGTCGCTTCATAGCAGTATAACTCCTCTCTACGGTATCTTTTTTGATCGCCACACGTGATGTGGACCGTGATCGAGAGTATGATTGGGGCTCTATACCTTGCCTATTTCCTCGGGGCATGCGCAGATGCGCGCTTCGCTGTGGTTCGACCGAGGCTTGGCTAGATTTTACCCATTTCGCCGTGGTGAGTATTTCTTTGTCTTTTCCCATTCATAAGTTAAGAGTGTTTATCGATAGCAGATGTTTTGCCATCAGGTGGTAGTTTTGGGGCCCATGAGAGGCTCCCATGTTTCAAGGCCCTGTGAGTGTGTTAGGTTTAGATACCTATCCACGAGGACGACGATGGCACCATTCTATTTTGCCTGAGGTCCTCAGAATCGAGGGATTCACTCACCGCCAGATGCAAATGGAGTTGTCGACAATTGGTACCATTACATGGATTCCCTATTCGGGGAACATTTGACCATCGGCTTTGAGGATGGACATCCCGACCGAGTCGAGTATTTGATTTCCACCAGAGAGTTCTCTCTTCACAGATGGAGGCCGGGAGCTCTATTTAGAGAGAGCGTGCTATTAGGAGCACCACAGGGGAGATCCAGATACCGATCTTGCCTCCCGCCAGCGCATCATTGGGCCAGATCACACTCACCACCCATCACCGATATCCCATTGTTGGGGGGTCGACGATTTTGCATTATCGAGGGTCCATGTACTCTGTGGAGACGCTCCAGCCGGTGGTGGTCCCTCGCACTATTGGAGCCAAATTCCGCGCACGCCACACGCTTTATGGGGGATATGGTTCCAGGATCCTGATGATGATGACGGATCAGGTAGCTTCAGGTCCGAGCTCCCACTCATATGACCCAGATTGATAGTTTGACCGGCAATTGGATCGTGCACATATATTTATCCAAGATTTTGGGCAGAGATCCAGCAGAGGTGAGTCATTTGTTCCTTCCACTCAGCGCCGCCCCTCGATGACCCATTCGGGTTTTGCCGCGCAGATCCTCCTCTTTATAGGCCCCGACATCCCCGCTGATAGAGATCCAAATGACTCAGAGGAGTTACATCGTGGACAGATTGAGGACGTGGACATCGAGACCTCGGGTTTTCTTCGATGTATATTCTCGTTATATCTTTTGATAGCCTCTCGTTAGATATTGGGTGGTTGTTCCTCATTCTCGCTATATCTTTTGATAGGCCTCTCGTTAGTAGTAGGCTACCGTGCCCCATTTCCCATATTTGTAGTAGTCATACAGAGATGATGTATTAGATGATGATATACTTAGGAATGTATGCACCATTTTTTCATTCCCTATATCATATTGCCATCCATTATCTCGTTATGCATGTATCATGTTATGCATATGTATGTATGTCCAGAGATATTTGGCATCGAATTCGGATGGTCTTATGACACGGCCCGCATGATGTCTTCTTCGATAGTTAGTCAGATAGATCATACCCCACCATCATTGCTGGTGGTATGGGTATGCGATCGCGGTATATGATAGCATGTCACCACCAGATGTGGTGATCAGAGATCATTCATTGCAAAGATACCATGACTTTATTGATGTTTCGTGTTCCCGCAGGTTTGTAGACGGATGCTAGAGCATCGCTACCGGGAAAGGTGTATTCCGATTCGGCACCCATGAGTCGACTCTACTCGGAGGAGTATGCACGATCGACGATGCGCTTTTTAGATGCACTCTTCGCATGCGCATCTCGCTTTGGGAGACATGAGTAGACGATTCATGACTCTCACACTGATGATCATGGGCAGAGTAGTAGTAGCAGACGAGCCGACATCTAGCCACGTGATATCCCAAAGATTTTCTCGTACGATGAGATTTGGCTCTCGAGGATAGCTATTCACGACATTCATTCGGGATTTCACCGCACCGGAGGACCATCATGCATTCGCTGTGGTTGATGTATCGATGTCATGCAGATCGTCATATGTCTATATGCCACGATATATGGACGAGATAGACATTGGTGTCATCACGGCCGTGAGAGCTCTTAGAGAGGGTCGCACCATTGTACCTATGATCATAGTAGTAGAGACCCGCGGGTCAAGATCCTATTGTTGCACTTATCCCACAGGAGTGTTCACCGGGAGTTCTGGCCATGTCAGACGTGTGGTTTATGTCACACTTGAGACCCATTGGTACCCTTAGACGCACATGGGTATTGGTTCACCCATGATGTAGCCATGTCATACTCCTTTCAAATCGTCGAGTGTATAGATGCTCTGTCTTGGTCCACATTTTTGGCAGATATCGAGATCCATTCAAAGATATTGTCGCGTTTCGGGGCTTGCTCACCATATGCCTTCATTACTCACGCTCCCGCATGGACTTCCTCCTCCGGGTCGGGTTTGAGGGGTGACTACTTATCACCCATCGGCCGTGATGTCGCAGCTTTTGACCGGGCCCAGGATTTTCATCCTTTCGAGGGGGCGATAGTCGTGTTCAGCCTTCTCGATATCTCTCAAAGCAGAGGACCGATCCGTGTGTATGCTTGTTGGGATCAGCATGAGATAGCTTTTTTTTCACCATCCAGTTGTTCGCAGAGTATTCCGCATGGATGGAGACAGAGATTTTATTACCGCGCGAAAGAAGATCCGCAGCATCGGATAATGAGTCGATGATGTAGAGCCCATGGAGGACATCGATACCTACATCGAGGAGGAGCCCGTCGCCGGGTTGCCAACATTTCTTCCGGATTCTCCTAGTACCAAGATCTGTTGTGATTCAAAGACTTAAGACAAAGATTTAGAGAGTAGTCTTCATCCGATGACCTTTGAGAGAGATCATGCTCGATCTATGATGTCGATCGCCTCGAGGGGGAGGGACGCAGCCTATTAGAGAGAGACGAGGCATTAGATCGCAGAGATGCCGCCGTTGTTGAGAGCTGGATGAGGCTAGATCACCCGAGATGCAAAGTTGATAGTTGAGCGGATAGTGTATATATCCGCCCGGATGTAGCCATCACAGATAAGACGCAAGTGAGGACCCTTACCACCGGCATAATCGCAGAGATGAGCATATATATTGATGATCATATGGTCACCATACAAATGGCTGCAGATCTTTTGGGTCGTGTGAATATTCTCGCACAGAGACCACAACTTCACCTCCTTCTCTCCGAGAGGGACGCCATGTTCATTTGTTAGCTCGATATACCCCGACTTGTAGATGAGAGCTTGTATTTACCGCATGCACTAGCTTAGCCATTTTGTCATGTATAGCTTTATATTGTATATATATCAAACAACATTATATATATGACAGGAAATATATTTTGGATCACTTCCTTTTAGATATGCTTGCTATTTGCTTGATATTTTGCTCGCCGCTTGTGGCTTGTGGTCTTGATGTATTCTCAATTTCCTCCGGTGGATGGACATCGAGTTGTCTCTCGATAGTTCGTAATGGATCATCGATCTCTATGTATCCCTACCATCTTTTGGTGTCTTGGGACCGGTTTCGGATGGAAATGTGGAGAGGAGTGTGGCTTTCTCTCTCGAGATCGACCGCACTACGATGGTCGCCAAGATTTCTATTTAGAGAAGCCTAGTTAATTCCATCTCTTATGGATTGGTGTTGCTCTTCAAGGTATGACCGCAGCTTAGATGGTCGCCAATCTCCTATTTGGGAGGAGTTCGTAATTCCATCCCTTTGGTCCAAGCCAAATGAAATGTAGTGGATCAAGGATGATCCCAAAGCATCAACCGACAAGGGTTTGTGTTTTGGTAGGGGTGAGACCGCACCATGAATGGTCGCCACGTACTCTATATCAAGAGGAGATCAGTCTCATGTAGTTCGAACCTCGTGTAAGAGGTTCAACGTCGATATACGGCGTAAATGGTGTAGGAATGTTTTTGGTTGTTTTTTTTTTTTGTAAGGGTAGAAATGTTTTTGTTGTTTTTTGTTTTATCATGACCGCCATATGAAATGGTTGCCCACGCACTCTCTATGAAGAGGAGATCAAGTCGACGAGTTCGCCTCGTGGTGAGATGAAAAGCGTAATCCCATGCAGGTGTCGAGAAAAGGGAGGAGAAAGTTTAATCCTAGGTCGAGGATAAATCGCAGGTATGAGAAGTTTGATCCCGTGTATGGGTAGCCAAACCGCAAACGCAAGAGGTTCAATCCATGGTGGGATGACCTAAGTCAGAAGGAACGCAAAGAGAAAGCCAGTCGCCTGGCTTGAAATGTATGTTTCTCGAGGGGCAAAGTGTAGGAAAGTCAGGTGGTAAAGGGTTAAAGAACCGAATGACCGGTGATCTGATGGTACGCACTGTGGTGTTTTTGAGAATTACTTCAGATATAGTACCGCTTCACGGCTGTCTCGAAGTTGATGAGTTGTGGAAATTCATCGCCGCCCATTTTTCTTGTAACTGAGAGCGCCCCCGTCAATACTTCCTTGACAAATAAACGGGCCTTCCCGCTTAGGAGCGAATTTTCCTTTAGATCGATCTTGGTTGTCAAGAATCTTCTTCAAAACCAAGTCATGTTGTTTAAACCGCCAGAGTTGGATTCTTTTTTTGTTGTAGGATCCGCGCATCCCTCGATATAATCGATATGATCCTTTGTTGATATAATCGACCATGGAAGATAGTCGCGGTTCACCTTTTCGCCTATTAGAGACAATTGGTGATACCGCCTTGTACCCATTGGTCTTCATCCAAACCGAAAGCGCCTATCAACACTCGAGGGATTCCATTTCAACTTCTATGGGGAGCACGCGCCCATCCCATAGGTTAAAGCGTAGGGGTTGCCCCAGTGGAAGTAATGCATCGAGGTTCAGAGGCTAACAGAGTAAGAGGCAATAGGTCGTGCCAATCTTTGTGGTTGGCGGACATCTTTGCATAATCTTCTTCGATGTTTTTGTTAGCCGCTTCAACAGCACCGCTCATTCATCTTGGACGATAGATGACAGAGTTAAGATGTTTGATGTGGAATTTATCGCATAATTCCTCCATCATTTTGTTGTTGAGGTTTTTGGCATTGTTCGACACAATCACCTCTCCGTTGTCCATATCGACAAACGACATTGTTTCGATGAAAGCAATGATGACTTCTTTAGTAACCCCGGGAAGGAGGAGGTCGCTCTACCCACTTGGTGAAGTAGTCGATCATGGTGAAGATAAATCGATGACCACATCGCTTTAGGCTCAATGGGCCCGATAACGCCCATTCCCCACATCGAGAGAAGGGCCAAGGTGAACTCATATGTGGAGTTCCCGTGGAGGGGGCGGTATAGCATTCCCATGAAACTGCATCGATAGCATCTCCCGACGTGGTCATTGCAATCGCCTTTGAGAGATAGCCAATAATGTCCCGCCCCGAGGACTTTTTTCGACAAGGAGGGGGCCACTCATGGGGGCCACAGACCACCATGGATTTCATCCATAAGCTTTGGGCTCTTGATCTTTGTCTAAACATCCGAGGAGACCTAGTCCTCGCATCTCTTTTGTAGAGCGATCTCCACTGTGTAGAATTTCATAGCAAGTCGATGGATCCGCTTTTTTCTCGGTCAAGCTTTCTTCACGGTGTAGATCCATCTCGCAGATATTCCTTGATATGTCGAACCTACCAAGGATGTTGGATGGGAGGTAGCTCATCCGATACTTCTCCAACGTAATTCATATAGTCGGGCCTTGTGCAGGAAATTGTGACGCTTCGGCAAGTGTGTTCGTCTCGATATGCTAATCAAGGAGGCCAAAGTTGCTAATGCGTCCGCAAAGTCATTCCTATTACGAGGAATGTGTAGAAAGGAGATTTCTTCAACTCCAAAGCCATCTTCAAAACCCGCCGATGGTAAGCAAAGAAATGTAGTTCTTGGTTTGATAGATTCCGTGGATTGTTCGATTACCAACTCAATCTCCAAAGACAGCTTAATCACCGATGCCCATTGAACGGCAAGTTTTAGCCCCATGAGAGACAACCTTCATACTCACCGTGTATTGTTGGTGCCGATAAACCGTAATTTGACAAGAACGGATATCGCCCCGCATGACGATACTAGAACCGCTCCAGCCCGTAACCTTCCATATTAATGTACCCATCAAAATACATCTTCCATGATGGCGCCAGATCAGATCGATGGTGTTGTCAGATCGCCATTACTCCTTCATCGGGAAATATGTTTTCAAGGGTTTGAAATCCCTCAAGGTGTGGCGGCCATTGATCCACAATTCCTCGACCTTTGATGGACTTTTTGAGTCACATATACGATGTCAAATGTTGTAGGATCAACCGCCATCCGGACAAACGGCAATTTAACATGGGTTTGTTGAACACGATTTGAGAGGATCCACGCGGGATATGAGATGGGTTGTGTGACCATGGAGGTAATGTTGTAACCTCATGGAAGCCCATGCTAAAGCACAACACGTCTTTTCGATCAGAGTGTACTTGTGTTCACTGCTGCTGAACCTTTTGCTGAGGTAATAGATAGCTCGTTCTTGGCCTCTATCGCCTTTTCTCGTCTCCAAAGATGCAGCCCCATGGCATTGTCACTTATGGACATGTACATAAACAGGGGAACATCATCCCTGGGTGGTACCAAAATGGGAGCTTTGACTAGCTATTTCTTGATTGTGAGGAAGGCCTTTTGACACTCATCATTCCATTTCATGGAGGAGTTCTTCCTTAATAGCTTGAAGATCGCTCTGTGTTGTTGTCGTGAGTCGAGAGATAAACCCGCTAATGAAGTTGATTCTTCCCAAAAATCCTCGATTTCTTCTTCTTTCGTCCGAGGAATGGCATTTTTCATGATGGCTTTGATTTTGGCAGATCCACTCAATCCCTTTGTGGTCGATTAGAAATCCTAGCAACTTGCTCGATTTAACGCCAAAGGGCGATTTAGTCGGATTCAACTTCAAGTCAGATTTACGTTAACCCGTTGAACAACTTTTCGAGATGGTCTATATGGTCATCCTCCTTCCGGACTTGACAATGATGTCATCCACGTAGATCTCGATCTCTTTATGCATTAAGTCGTGGAAAAGAGCCATCATAGCTCGTCGATAGGTGGCTCTCAAGCATTGATGAGGCCGAATGACAACCGCCTATAGCAAAAAGTTCCCCAAGGAGTGATGAAAGTAGTTTTTCACGATCTTCCCAAAGAACCATGACTCGATGATACCCCGCAAAGCAATCAAAGAAAGGAGTATATGTCGATCACAAGTAAAGATTGTCAATGAGAATGTGGATAAATGGCACGGAAAGCTATCTTTTAAGCAAGCTTTGTTCAAGTCCCCAGAATCCACGCAAACTCGCACCTTCCTCCGTGTTTAGGCACGGCACAATGTTCGATATCCACTCGTGATATGTAGACACCATTATGATGCCAAACTTGAAATTGTTTCACAATTTCTTCTTTCACCTTTAAACTCCATTCGTGTTTCAATCGCCGAGCTTTTGCTTGACCGCTTAAATCCTCTTTAATGGGAAGGTGATGAAGGACAATGTCAATGGACAAACCCACCATGTCTTCATGAGACCATGCAAACACATCCTCGAATTGGGTTAATAGCGTAACCATGTCATTCCGCTGGTTTGGGGTAAGGTCCGAACCAACTGGATTAACTTAGGGCTTTCTAAGGTTCCGAGATTGAAAGAAGTGGTTTGATCAAGGTTGGGTTTGGGTTTGTCTTCGACCCATTCTTGAATTTCTCGAGGCACCTCAATGTCATCCTCAGATATCCATCAAGGTCAATTCATCTCTACATCAAAGGTACAATCCTTGTGGAGAAGAGGCATCAGATCGCAAGCATGTGTGCACATCTAAATTCGTAGTCCTCAAACAAAATATGCTTTCACTTAATATATATGAAATGTGTTGATCATACACAAGTGTTAGTATATATATCGCAAAATAAACCGCTAATACCGTATGTAAAAGTAAGCAATTATTATATCTACAAGGTAGAAAGAGTTTTCACCGCTTTTACCCCGACGACCACCAATGCAAGGAATGTTGTTCCAATTGGCAAGGGCAAAGTCCGGGTGGACCGCAGTGATGGAGGGATTGTCATCATCCTCCCTGTCCCGAATGATGGCCATTACGTCTGGGCAATCATCGTCTGGGGTGTATTTGTTGGTATGTTCATCATGAACGATGATGATGCGATATACCGACATCATTCCGATGACGCGTCTTGCTTGATTCTTCGTTCCTCTTCTTCCATCGCGGGATTTGGAACAAAGATTTTTTTCCTTTCACCGCACATCGGCTTGGGAAATAACATAGCCATTACATTGGCCGGCACCTTTTACGGAGGTTGTGCGACTCGAGAGTTTGAAGGCGTAAGATAAACGCCACATGGTTGAAGTCAAGGAAGGAATCATGATGTTTATGAGGATTCTTGTGACTAGAAATCGCGTAATAGTTTAGCCAAATTGTTCCAAATTTTGCTTCGTTGTTTAATTGGGTACTTGATACCCGCAATCTTTACCCAAACCTTGTCCTTTTTTATGACCCAACGACATCATTTTCGAAAAGCCGACATTACTCGGCGCAGTAAATCTTTGGTTTGGGCAATGGTGCTCCAATAGCATGGTATCGGGTATTGCTTATTTCAAAGCATGAAAAACCGACCGGTTCCACATCCGCATGGCATTGATGAATGGCATGTCTCGCGCCGAGGAGGAATCTCGTTCGGCCGATCGTGACCAAAGCTATTGTTGATAATGTATTTCAATTGTTGGTGAAGAGTGGAGGGACCGCCTCAACCATATGAATCCATGGTCGTCCCAAGAGCAAAAGTTGTATCCCTAATCTATCTTGAGCACATGGAAAGATACGCAGAATGTGTGAGGACCAATTTCGATTGGCACCAATCCATTCTCGATCGAATTTCTACGGCTCCATCAAAAGCTTTGATGATAGTATGGCTACTCCAAATTCGATTGAGATTGATATTCATCTTCACCAAGGTAGCATATGGGCAGATATTAAAAGAGAAACCTCCATCTATTAAGACTCCAACTACCATATATCCGGAGGACAAGACCGCAATGTACAATGGCTTTCAATGACCGGTCCCTTCTGGTGGTATGTCATCATCAATGAAGGATATCACATTGTTGTTGAAAATGTGATCAACCAGATGTTGAAACTTTTTCCGTATCCACCGATGTCTGGAGATAGGCTTCTTCTAAAACCTTTAACAAGACCTTCCGGTGTGATTCTGGAAGTTAGACCAAGTCCAAAATTGATATTTGTTGTGGAGCTTCTTTCAAGCTTAAAACCACCGTAGCTTCATTATGACCCACACGCGAGAGAATTTTTTCAATCTTCTCCATGGGTATTTTCCCTTTGATTTGGTGGTGGGCTTCATCACCCGGTGGGGAAGATACAAAGGATTTTCCTTCGACATCAGAAAGGGCCAGATGTGAGGTGGATCCTTCACTTTCTCCATAATTCCACGAAATTGTGCAAGCAAGCTAACAATAGGATATTGTGCTCGCACGACAAGTTGATTGGCTGGGAGCGCCACTTTCAAAGGATTGTTGCTTCCTCGAGTTGAATTATCGGCATTGTGAGTAATGTATTAATCCCATCGCTTTCAAAGTGGATATGATCGCTACCACACTTTTCCACTTAGTAGGGCCTCAGATTCTCACTTGCACGTAACACAAGATCGCCGTCCGCTAGCAGCGCAGGACACCACCGCCGATTAGATTTTGAATAAGGTATGAGTGCCCAACATTCTTCCTCAGGTCGTGACCACTTAGAGACTGGAGTGATATCGACATACTCCATCGAGTTGTATCACCCTCGAAACGGGGTTGATTGGAGGTAGAAGGAACCGATCCTTCCTTCATTGATTAACATATGAAGGATTTTCTCCATAGGTTGGCCCATATAGTGAATTCCTTTGTTGGTAAAACCCGACCACGGCTTTTGCATTTGCTCTCTTTGTCACTTTGTCTTCCAAAGATTTCATTTTTCGAAAGTGACGAGGAATATTCATGACAATAGGTAGGAGACCGGCATGCTTCTCGGCCGATTAATCGACGAGTCACTTGATGTCGATAAGTCACAGCCCGCCAATTGTTCAATTTGTTTGCAGAGAGCTTTCATCTTTCATTCCATTGTGAATCGAACTTGGCATAATCCCATCCGTCATCACCGCCTTTGAGGGTCCGGGAAGAATCACAAACCTGAAATTGGAACTCGTCCATTGCTCCAATTAATCATGTTGACCTCTTCTTCTTTCAGGTTGAGGAAGAGGGTTGTCTTCAACGTGAGGTTGATCGGTTTGGTGACCACGATCTCTCCATTGTCTATCGTGTCCCGGATCTTGTGTTTCAAGGCCCAACAATCCCGAGTATCATGTCCGTGTGCCCCAAGCATGATAAGCACATTTCCTAGCAAAGATTGAAACCCCGCCCATTAGGGTCGGCCGGTGGAAGAAGATGTGTAATTTTCTTCTCGTGTTGTCGTAAGATTTAAAATGTTCTCGAGGGTATATCCCTAAGGGTGTAAAACACCGAGGGCTGTTTTGACTTCTCCACCTTTTGGTATTGGAGGGTTTAGATCGTGGCTTGAAAGGGAGTGTAGTTTCTCCTTTGAATGGGCATGTTTCGATTGCCTTTTTGCCCTCGTAGTATCGTGGAAACATCTTCTTCTTTTTTTTTATGGATTCGGGGTTGTTCCCATAATTTCAGATCGATGTGATCAAGAACAACTTTTGAGTGCAAATAGGTCTTGAATCTTTCCCGACTTCAATCCCATCTCACCATCTCCCATGTTCGACCATTTTAGAAAATGGTTTGCCGATGCCGCTAAAACTCTCTCATAGAAGGGAGCTTTCAGATGTCTATGAAAGTCATGACCACCATTTCGATTCTATCATGGAAGGACTAACTTGGGCAAGTACCAAAGCGCCTCCACCTTTCGAGCATACTCTCCAAAGACTCATAGATCTATTTTCGATCTTGGTAATTTGATACCGATCAGAGCCATCCGAGTTTGAAAGTCAGATTGAGTGAGGAAAGCATGTGCTAGCTCTTCCCAAACTATGGATTTTGAGTTGTCTAATCTTGTGTACATTTAACAAGCTTCTCCAGCTAGACTTTTTTGGAACAATTGCATTCTAAGCTTTTCGTCTCTCTCGTGATAAGATCCAAGTTCTCCAATAAACACTTTTAAATGTGTGTAAGGATCTCCTAACCCATCATATTTTTCAAAGTCGAGTTTTAAATTTTTCTCGATAATGAACACCGTGAAAAATACACAGATCAAGATATGAAACACTCCGTGTGTTCCAATTCCTTTGATAGCGCCAAGGGTCTCTTCCATTTGGAGGACTTTCTTTTTGATGTCACCAAAGGTTCGGATCTCCCAAGTGGGATGGGCAAGATCATGAGTTTTGTTGGTCGATCCAATCGTAGTTCGTGTATGGTAATGACCGGATTCCTCCTGTGTGGAGGATTCAAAGATGTACGGTATTTTTCGACCCCCGTAGATCGGTGTAATTCTTTTTGAGTAGTAACAACCAAATCATAATTTGTTTGCTTAATCCGTCAATTTTTCATGAGAAACCGGATTAAGTTCACCCGGTCTGATGACTACATGATCGATCGTAGCTCGCGCCTTTTTTCGACTTTGAACGGGTAGTAGGTCCGATTGATTCCTCATGAAAAAGACTTGCATAGTTTAGTCTTTAGGGAATGTGTATAATAACATGCTATGTGATGTGTCCATTTTAGGAATTTTTTATCCCGCAAAATGGATGTCACTGCTTGTAGCATGTTAATTAAAATATGTATGTGTACACATTTCTTCATATTTCTCATTACATGGAGATAGATATGGAATGAAATTACAAGTAAGTTTACAAGTAATTTGAAATGAGAGCATGAAGAGACTTTTCTCCGCTTTTGGGTTTATCGAGAGTCGACCTATCTTAGGTTACTCTCGCTGCTTTTTGGCATGAAGGTTCCCAAATCATCGCAATCTACTGACGGAAGTTAATCCGGCCTTTCAACCGGAGCTAAATTTGGTGGTGTTTTTCCGAGCCTCGAGAATTAGTCTTCTCACGAGTCCAAAGAATCAAACACCGACGGATAGCCTCCGTGGAGGGACCACACAACATACATTCACATACATCATCGCCTCACCATATGAAAATGATGACATATGCGAAGCACTAATATCACAAGCAGATATGGTGCGAAGCACTAATATCACAAGCAGATATGGTGCAAAGCACTAATATCACAAGCAGTTATGGTGCGAAGCACTAAGTGCAATAAGGAAATGCATTCGTACACATTCATCAAATGTAAATGCAACATCCACACACAAGCAGATAACAGTTTTGAAAAGATTGAAATAGCGGCTTAAGTCCTCTTACTGGAGTCCCCAGCAGAGTCGCCACCTGTCGACGTCGGGATTTTTGGATGTCCCTTTCCGTTACTTGTTCTTTGGTGTTCTCATTTTAGGTGAGATTTGTTTGAAAAACAAGTGAAAAGGTCCACATGTATAATGTCGACGATGGACCGTTAAGAGTCGCCATTGGTTTTTTAAATGGTTGTACCAACACAACCGAGAAAAGGTTTGCACATTGACCCAAAGTTGATGTGACATCGCTAAACCAAGTCTGATGAAACCGAGATTCATTAGGGTCCGGGGACTTGGTTATGCTAGGGGAAGGTGTTAGGCACCCCGACATCCGTGTGTTACCACGGTGACCGCCTCTTTTCAAGAAACTATTATCCGAATGTGTGTGTGTGTGGGTCAATGTGTGTTATTTGGAAGTAAAGCGAGGCCTCATTCAACTATATATACATTGTGGTTTGAATTTATGTAAAATTCAATTTTTAGCAAGATATAGCAATGATGTTTTATAAAAAAGGTTTTTCAAACCCCGATGCTCAATAGTAAATGAGACCTTTACACTCCCATTTTATTAAGTGTTCTATTGATTGATTTTATTTTACGAATGCGAGGCATCCATATTAAAATAATGTACAAAAATAATGCCGACTTCCTCGTGGGTATGGAAACCATCTGAGGAAATTCAGACACCGCAGTAATAAATTACAAGTCGCCATAAATTTGAAAATGTCCATCACGGGAACCGAATCTAGATCCAATGGGATGAATCTGTGATCACATGATTCCTAGGCGCACAGGATACCGCAATTTGTATGAAAAGTAATAAGTATATATATATATATAAAAATATAAATATATATATATATATATATGATCACCAACCACTTAAGCACCTCCACGGGGATCGTAAATGTAAATAAAGTGTTAAAAGTTATCAACCGCCACTTGAGGAAACTCCAAAGGACAAAATATAAATAAAGATGTAAATACGGCCAACCGCCACTTAAGGAAACTCAAAGGGAAAAATGTAAATAAAGCTGTATAAAGCTTATCAACCGCCATTAAGTAAACTTCCAAAGCAGATAGGAATGTAAATAAAGTGTATAAATATTATCAACCACCACGTAAGTAAACTCCTGTAAAGATCTAATATATATATATATATATATATATATATATATATATATATATATATATATATAAAGCAATAAACGCACCGGATGTAAAATCTGTGCTCATCGAATGTAGTTCATCATATATATATATATATATATATATATATATATATATATATATATATATATATATATATATAATAAACGCACTACAATAAATGCATCAATAAAATCTGATTTACATCAAGTATATATATATATATATATATATATATATATATATATATATATATATATATATATATAAAAAATAAACGCACTGCATCAAGTTCAGCTCATCGAACAAAGTACATATACTATATATATATATATATATATATATATATATATATATATATATATATATATATATATATATATATATATATATATTAAAGCAAATAAATGCACTGCATCAAGTTCAGCTCATCTCAACAAAGTTCGAGCAAATATATAAGCTATATATATATATATAATATATATATATATATATATATATAGCAAATAAACGCCCGCATCAAGTTCAGGCTCAATCGAGGCATAACTCGATAATGTTAGTATATATATATATATATATATATATATATATATATATATATATATATATACATACTAAAATGAAACCACTGGATCAAGTCTAGGTAAAAGCAAGAAACACGACTCTCAACGTAGAAGAAGGTGTGTGCAAGAGATGAAGAGAAAGACTCTAAAGTGTGTGAGAAGGCTTACAACCGATCGCTAAAGAAGACTTCTATATCTTTAGAGTGGGTAAACACCGATTTTTGTAGGTACAAAAGGGCTATATATGAGCTCACAGTGTTTAAAAGGGAAAGTACAATCGCATGGGTGAGTGCAGAGTAAATCAAGGTGGCTTCCTCGCCTTTTTTTCTCTTTCAAAATGGGTAGCCCAAGCCCTCTATTTATAGGCATTTTAGTCATAGTGTGTGCTGAGAGCAACCAGTGTACCAGAGGCAACCCGGTGGGCCCGGTTTTTTTCGGGTCGGGTCGTCTCAAGCACGTGCACTCGTGCAATCGTAATGTCCACTCAAACTTTTAGAAGTGCAATCCGCATCCGCTTGAGGTATATACAGACCTATTTCGGACCGCGCTGTTGTCGAGAGTCAGACGATGGCATGGGATTAGAGTTTGTACGAAGTCATCAAGATGGGACGATGCCCTCCGGCCTTCAAGCTTCAACTTTCATCCGCTACCCCCGCACAATAGTCACTCGGATTTGTTAGTCTTGTGGGACATCGTTGCGTAGCGTAGAGACGTGACGTGGCATCGTGGTCGACGAGATGACGATGTTGCCCTCACCCGGCAGTTATCACGGATTGGGCCGATAAAGCAGACGTTGCTCGACTTCACCGAGATTGGATCGCCATAATTATTGAAGGTCCTCATTGTCACCTTTGAGGTGTGCCTATCTTCCCGATGTTATTGCCGGGTTGGTGCGCAAGTGTATCTCGTCAGAGCGCCGAGATTGAAGTCGGTCGCATTTTAAACAAGCATTTCGGGTTATCGCCCAAATCGCATTCCTTGGGGTTATCACCAAGGTTGGTGGCTATTCCCATGGTTGGGACCGAGACCGATACCTCGTGGTTATTTCCGAGATTAATCGGTCTTTCCGGTGTGTGTTCCAGATTGATCCGCATGCCTCGGGGTTACATCCGAGGTTGAATTGTTACTCCCGAGAGTGATCTGGGGTTGATGATGAACTTCCGGTAGTATCCGGATGATTTGGATTGTCTTTCGTGGTTCCTCTTAAAAGACTTAATTTGTCCTCCCCGCAATGTTAGTGTCATGAATTAATTACTATACGGTCCATTCTTCATAAATAGAAGCTCGTTCCTTCATTATTTCTTACGAATTCACTGAAACTCTAGAGAGAGAAACTATAGAGAGAGTTCTTCTTCTATAATTTTGAGCATATTTCTTTAGAGTTTAAGAAAGCTTTGAGGGTAGTGCAAGTTTTATTTGAGTATATTCTCGCCCTACCAATCAAAATACTATTCTTTTACGATAAGGGATATTATTTGTTGTACTCGTTAGGAGTATTCCTTCTTTCTTATTGGTGAAATTCTTTTGTTATTCCATTCTTTATTATTCTGTTGGAATAACCTATATACGCGGGATACCCTATACTTGATGAAATTCTTCTTTTATTCCATTATTTATTATTCTGTTGGAACATCCACATGCATGCGTTTTACGTATGACCCGGGTTACGTTGTTTATTATTCATTGGAACATCACATCTGTGCATTTACGCATGACTGGTTCCATTATTTATTATTCTATTGGAATATCATGTAATCCAATGCGTTACGCGTGACGGGTTCCATTATTTATTATTCTATTGGAATATCACCGCCGGTGCATTTACGCATTGACCTAGTTCCATTATTTATTATTACATTGGAATAACTTTCGTGCGTGTGGTCTATCGATACCGGTGATTTCTTTTGTCATTCCATTCTTTATTATACTCGGTTGGTTAAAGTTTTGACTTTATACTCCATGAAATTAGTGGAATATCCTTGATATTCAAGCGCTTCATCCAAAGATCTTTTCATGGAAATTTTCTTTTGAGCATTCTTGAGTGTTACTCTACAAAGAAGTATCATGTTGACAATTTAGACATTATTAGTTCTCGGATAAATTAATTCTTGAACTTGTTTTATTGAATTCTTATATCATTGTCATCATCCTCATGTTTATATTATGTTGAAAGTCATACGTGGCTGTAAGTGCATAGATGGACTTGGTATGATTATGACCGAGGATTATTCGATTGTAATCATGACCGTAATATTATAAATGATGTGGAAAAAGTCTTCATTGACCCGTAGTGCATTGATGGACAGTTGTTGGCATGATCATGATCATTGATGAATACACGAATATCCTTGGCTGTGGTGCCTGGATAATTTGTGGTTGTGATACTAATGAATATCCTTGACCGTAGTGCAAGGATGATGTGGATTATTTATTAAGCAAAGTCTCAGCGATAAAAGTCATGAAAAACTTTTTAAATCATAGAAGATAGTAGATTATATTCTCTACTTGACTATTCTAATGGATTGCTTGTTCTACTGTAGTTAAACTTGATGTTTGTTATATTTTATTAGTTGAACGCTGTTGAAAGCTAATGATAATTTATTCTACATTATCTTAGTCATAATATTTCTTACCGGGCTAGTTGAGCTCACCCTTTTGCTAAAGGCACATTTTTTTGTAGTGATTCATAATTTAATTCGCACATTTCCAAACTCAAATAGAATAAATATCAATTTAAAAAGATAATTGAACAAACATCTTTCACTCATCAATTATTATTCTTATCTTAAATCAACACGAATTTATTCATCGTTAATATTATAACTCACAATATTAACAACCAGATCATTCCCAGGAAAGAGGGGGCTTTCCGATAAGGATTTTTCCTTATTGGCGCGTAATTTGGGGAATATCCGTTTTGGTCAGTGGATATTCTTTTTGTCAGGGAATATTCGTACGATGGCGCAATCTTTGGTGGATCACATAACGGAATAATTGTCGGATATAGAAAGCGACAGAAATAACCTTTTTATAAAAAAAATAAAGGCAAAACTTTTACCGTTGACTGTTGAAATACCCGATGATAAAAGTGCAGTGATACGCGTTGTTGCACAGTATCACACGGTATTGCACAGTATCTCTGATTATTGATTCTTATGTAAGAAGTCACTCAATAATTAATACAGTAAAAATTGCACAGTCTTTCATATTATTGATGTAATAATTGCTATAGTGATAATTGAATAGTATTTTGTATTATTGATTTAATAATTATCACGACACAGTAACTCATATTATTGAAATTATATTTTTAGATAGCATTATTGATAATGTTAGAAAGTTCTGTCGAGGAAAAGGGTTATGTTTTATAATTGCGCGCCAGTAAGAAGAAATCCTTATCGGAAAGCCCCCTCTTTCTTGGGAACGGTCTATTTGTCAAGTATTGTGAATCTATAATATTAATTAGAAATAATTATTGAAGAATTGTAAATAAGTGATTAATATGGTAAGTAAATATTTCTTTAAATTTTGATATAAATTGAGGAATTTTAGAATGAGACAATTGTTGAAAGTTATTATTTTTTTATGAAACCATAATTATCCTCTTCGATAAAATATTTATTCAAATATATTATTATAATATTACATTATAATGCTATAATGTGATAATATAATAGTATAATTTTATAATTTAAATGGAAATATTATTATAATAAATTTATGGCATAAGAATAAAATGAGGTGGAAGAGAGAAAATTGAATTTGGATTTCTTTTTAATAATTTTTAAATCTTTTAAACATGTGGATTAAGTGTAATACCCAAGAATTTCCACATCTTGTTAAATGAATATAGTAATGGAAATAAATGTTTATTTGAATATAAATGTTAATGCTTTGTAAGTGGAGTAATTAAATTGATTCGCATTGGATTAATACGAATTAAGAAGTGCGGGAATATGTTGAGCAATTGTGAAATGCCTTGTGTGGCATAGTGTGGAATGAGGAAATTCACTAAGTAAATTAAAAGAGGAATAGTCATTAAGAGGAAGATTAATTGTGTATGGTTAAGTGATAAATACACTCTTAGATTAGCAATATCACTCATGTGGACGTTAATTCATGTCATGCAAATCTAGTATGGCGATACAAGTTGAAACTGGCTTGAAGCTAAACCGGTTTCGCCTTTGTCCGTCAAATTAATGCTAATTCGTTCTCAAAGAAGATAAATCTGGCCTTAGCTACGCTAGTGGTAAATCTGGGAAAGTTAATTTCTACTGTATAAATGAAATGGAACATTAATGTTATATGTGTGACATTAATAAAAATCATATGATAGGAGTATATTTTAATGACATGAGGTACCAAGTAGTACAATGATATCATATGTAATTGTAATGCATAAATAATTAAATATATGTGTATTCTAGAAACTGGGAAATGAATTAAATGTTTAAATAAACATTAATATTAAATAATGTTATTATGTGGTTATGAGAGTAGTAAAAATAATTATGGGGGATACCCAGACAATAATGCCTAACTGTGATATTTTATTGCGTGTATTTAATGTACATGGATTATATGATGTGAGTATATAACTAATCCTTAATTTCCTAATATGGTAACAATTGTACGTTAATATTACATTATGGGAATTAAAAGAACCAAACCAAGCCTTAAATAACTTGTTGCTGAGTTTTTTCTCTAGTCCCAAATTAAGTGTCACAAAAGTACATGAATATTGATTTAAAAGCTAGTTACGTAACTTCCAAATGGGTACTCATTGGATATGGAGATGACTGATGGTGAGTGGTTGAACCACTACTAGTTAACCATTGTGTTCTCCTTCTACATTTCAGTCTCAAACTTCCATGCCAACCCTTTAGCCAGTCCAAGTTTCTTCTATAAATAACAAACAAATTCTCAGTCTTTGTGTTGCTTTTGAAATTGTCTGATAATTCTAAGTTAAGAGTTCTAAGTTGATGAGCAATTATAGAAGCATAATTAGTGTGTGAGGAGTCCAATTCAAGCTTAAGGAGGTATAAATTCTATTTATGTTCTTGAAATTGGTTTTGATAAATTCTTGAAATTACTTGAATTTCTATGTCAATTGATATGAATTAACATGTTATAATGTGTTTAAGAAGTTTACTTGCATGTATAAACTCTTTAATGATGGTTTGGAACAAGCTTAAATCGTTGGAAATCAAGTTGGGTGATACTCGCAAAGCAGAGTGCGCTTATCGCTACGATTTCGGCCTTGGCGAAAGTCTTGCTTATGATTATACTAGGGTCTTGGTAGCATTGCTACCTGCACTACCTCGAACCAGCTTTCTAGATTCTAGTATGCTATGTTGTTGATAATATGGTATTATGACTTATGTATACATGATAAATAGGTATAACATGTGTTATAAAGCTTCCTTATGAGTTATGAAGTGTCCAACATGATTTAGTAGAAGATCTTTAACAAGGACTTTAAGTCTTGAAAACAAACTTTGTTGAAATTCATGTTCTGCAAATTTTGAGCTTAGTAGTCTATACACATGACTGATTTTACACATAAATGAGCATGATATATGATTCATAGTTCCTTTGTTCATAATCAAACTCGTTAGACCTTGTGTAAGAGAAGTTTTTGAGAAAACTTGGTATAATAGAACTAAAGTGCATGAATGCTACATGATATACATTTTGATCTTGAAGAGATGATAACATGACTAGACTACACATGATAAGAGTGTTAAAGTTGCCTTGTATGTTTCAAAAGCAAACTTGGATATGTTTTCAAGCCATATGCATTTAGCATGAGTAGTTAAGTTCTGAGAATATAAAATAACATGTTTACATTATTATGTCCCTAAGCATAACTCTTATGTGTTTGATATAACGGTAGTAAACCAAGCATGAGTATAGGTATGTTTTTAAAGCAATATCAATGCTAGCTTTGAATAAATGATACGAACATTATAAGCATGTTATTAACATAATGTGTGACATCATTACGTAGACATATGGCCAAAGTTATAAATTATGGCGGCTGTATGACCTTTTAAGCTTTAATTCCATGGAAGGTCATAAACTAAGAACTTGTAAAAGTGAACTCAAGAATGGTCATTGTTGGGTAATTTCTAGTTACGCACAAGACGCAAGTATACGTGGTCAACAAGTAATAAAGAGTAAGTAAAGTTGTAAGACCCCAACTTTTATAAATAAAGATGAATTTTTCTATAAATATTATTTTTGAATATTATGGAATAAATTTGATATAATGTTATAGTTGTGGGTAATATTTATAAATTTTGCAAAGTATGCAAGTTGTTATAAAATATTCGTTTGGTCGGGGAATATTCTTTTGTTAGGGAATATTCGTACAACGACTCAATCATTGGTGGACCCCACAACAGAATTATTGTCGGATTGAGAAAACGACAAAAATATTTTATAAAAATAACGGCGGAGGTGTTATCGTTAAAACTGTTGAACTACCCGGTGGTAAAAGTACAGTAATACGCGTGGTTGCATAGTAGCACACGGTATTGATTATTGATGCTTACATGAGAAGTCACTCAGCTATGCTTAATTATTACTCACTGAGAATTCTTTGCATCATATCTCTTATATTATTGATTCAATTATTGTCACAAGATTATCATTTGTATAATATGTTATAGTATTAAATCAATAATTGAGACAATAAGTTATAAATGATTAATAATTGTTGAAAGATTAAATATGTGTTGATTAAAAATAAAATGATTTGTGGTAAGTTTGATTATTTTATGGGGGCTCATATGTCATCATCTAAGAGTCTCTTAAATCAATAGTAATTACCTTTGTGAATAGTAATTACCTTCATCAATAGTATTTACCTTCGTCGATAGTAATTACCTTCGGTAATAGTATTACCCTTGTGAATAGTAATTACCTTCATTAATAGTAATTACCTTGTGAATAGTAATTACCTTCATCAATAGTAATTACCTTTACCAGACGTCGAACCACTTGTCGTTTCACATTACAAAGCGCCGAACCACTTGTCGTTTCACATTCTGGTGAGCGTCGAACCACTTGTCGTTTCACATTACAAAGCGATCAAACCACTTTTCTTTTCACATCATCGATCGTCAAGCCACTTGCCTTTTCACACGGCAAAAGTGCTAAGCTAGAAATCTTCTATAAATAGAGGCCTAGTGCTTCATTATTTTCACTTAATTCATTCAAGCTATAGAGAGAGAAAGTATAGAGAGAATAAGAGAGAAAGAAGAAGAGTATTTTATTACTACACTCCGCAGATTCAATCTCCTACCAAAAGTAAGGGTGTTATTCTTTCTTATTCATGAAGAAAAGCGTTGTTATTCCATTGCTTATTATTACATTGGAATAACTTTTGTATGAGAGTTTACCCTATACTTGGTGACATTCTTCTATTATTCATTGGAACATCACATCGTGTGTTTTACAGGACTGGTTAAAATCTTTTTATTATTACATTGGAACATCCATGTCATGTGTTTTACAGGACTGGTTAAAATCTTTATTATTATTACATTGGAACATCACATGCTCATGTGTTTTACGCCGAACACGGTTCCATTCTTTATTATTACGTTGGAACATCCTGTCTGCATGCATTTTACATGGGACACGTTCCGTTATTTATTATTACATTGGAATAACTTTGCTGTGCGATCTATCGCATGCATGGTGATTTCTTTTGTTATTCTATTCTTTATTATACCCGGTTGGTTAAAACTTTGACTTCTATACTCCATGAAATTAGTGGAATATCCTTGATATTTGCGTTTCATCCAAAGATCTTTTCAAGGAAATATTCTTCGATCATTCTTGAATTTTACTCTACAAAACAGTATCATGTTGATAATTTGGACGTTAATAATTCTTGGATAAAATAATTCTTGAACTTGTTTTATTGAATTCTTATATCATTGTTATCATCCTCATGTTTTTATTATGTTGAAAGTCATCTGGTGGCTGTAGTGCATAGATGGACTTGGTATGATTATGACCAGAGACTATTCGGTGTAATCATGACCGTAATGTTACAAATGATGTGATAAAAATCCTCAGTGGCCGTGGTGCATTGGTGGACAGTTGTTGGCATGATCATGACCATTAATGAATACACAAATATTCTTGGCCCGTAGTGTATGAATAATTGTGGTCGTGATACTAAAGAATATCCTTGGTCAGTAGTGAGTGGGGTGATTCGATGATGTGGAATATTTATTAAGTTTGAGTCTCATTTATAAAAGTGATGAAAAACCTTTTAAAACCTAAAAATAGTAGACTTTATTTTCTACTTGACTCTTTTAATGGATTGCATATTCCGCCGCAGATTAAACCGGTTGTCTATTGTATTTTATCGGTTTAACATTGTTGAAGACTATTGATAATTTATTACGCATTATCTTAGTCATAATATTTCATTGGAAATTTGGTTGAGCTCACCCTTTCTTTTCTTTGTTCTCTTCGTGAAATGAGAATATAGCTGGGACGAGTCTGGGAAACAAGTGATGGTCCCGAAGATAGCATTAGTAGTCCTCACTATTACGTGAAATAGTGTGATAATAATTGTAATGAGGACTCCTTTTTGAGTTTGTATAATATCTAGTAGACGATATTTGTATTTAAACTCACGATTTATGTCATATTATTACCACAGCGAGTTATGTTAGTAAGTTGTATTTAAATTCTGTACCATGTAAGTGGCGACCTAAGATGGGTGATGTATACCTAATTTTGGGGGCGTCACAAAAGTATCGTTCCCACGGAGAATTAACTAATAAAGTTCACCAAGCATTAGTCCATAACCATCTCAGTCTTATTTAAACGAATGATATTATAGTTTATATTTAAACTACGAAATTAAATAAACCTAACTATTTCTAGAGTAAGACTAGATAATGAAGACCTGAGATTACAATTTCATCTATTGAATAATTTAAATCAACGCACTCCATGTCAAGCCAACTTACTTGCAATGGATTGCTAGTCGAGAACACAAAAGTAAAGTACAGCCATATCTCAATGTATCATACTCATATCAAATATAATCCCTAGTTGAAAGAATACACATGAACACCCAAATTACCTAAACCACTATATGTCTATATGATTTATAAATAATTAGGGTTTAAGCCCAAGTTCTCAATTGACTACGAGCGATGCCTCGGTATATGTCTATCCTAAGCACTAATCATATATTCCATCACCATGTAGAACATACAAACACAAGCTATCAAGATCAAATCTAAACCCATACTTCGTCTTTCAAGTTCATATGGGTTATCCCAGTAATTGATGGCCAATCAACTAAGCAAATAAGCATGAATCTTAAAAGACAATCCCATAGCAATCAATAAGGCTAACAATGAAGTATGTCAAAATAAACTAGGCAATAGATTCCATTGCAATCCCAAAATAGAATTGAACTCATAGTTGAATTAGAATCCATGATCCACAATTGAATATACATTGAAAGATACAAATAGAAAAAAAGAGTTAGGGATTAAGAATAGCAAATCTGAGTTTCTTCTCTTCTTTCACTTCTGAACTTCCAATGTTCTTCAATTGCTTTAATCCCCAAATCTTAGCTAATCTAGGGTTCTAATCTAATCTAATCGAATATTGGAAGAAGAAAGTAACAGTAGTTTTACCCCCAAGGGGTGGAATTTCTCTTACATAATGAAAATACGTCTAATATATAAGCCCTAATTGAACCCCTCTCTCCGTTACGCTTCAATTGCACTGTTTAATGAAAAGTCAGCTTTGGTCAACTTCCAAAGTGACGCGGCTGCACAAGAATTGGCCTAAAGTTGGGCGCGGCCGCGCGGAGGTATTAAATCGCGTCTTTTTGCTAATGTAATTACATGCGGCGCCATAGAGAAATCATATACCATGAGGTAAATTTTCTGCTGCAGTGTGCTCTGGTAAAATAGCCATAACTTTTGATCCGGGAAGAGTTACGGAGCTTGCCACCTATCAAATCAAAGCTATCGATGAGCTCTACAACTTTCATTCTTTAATGATTTAGAAATTCTGGACGGACAAAGGCTGAAAGTGGTCTGCAAGTGACTGCTATGAAACTGGCTAACCAAAACAGCGAAGTTCGACGTCCGTTGGTACAAAGATCATAACTCTTACATCCGAACTCCGATTGGAATGAGTCAAGATGTTCTGGAAATCTTAGAAGAAGCTCTAAAACATAGTCCAAGTTCTAAGCTAAGAACATGAAATGAACACGATAGCCCAAATGATATCTGAATTGCTTTTCTTTGCATTTCCCTTACTTTTCCTTACCAATAGTCGCTCACACCGCTCCCCAACGTATAACCTACAAAATGAACACAAAATGCATGAAAAGTAACTAAGACACATAAATACAAGCAACTAATTCAAGTAAAAGATACCGGATAAGTGTATATAAAATCCACTTATCAGACATATGCTTATGTGAGAACCTCTAGCATGTATGTATGTTAAAATATAAGTGTAGTGGTATGATGGGACTAAAATCAGGAGAGCAATAGCTCAACCTCAGTGCAGCTTAGGGATAGCGCAATTGTGTCAGTCCCCTAAGCCAGACAGTAGTATAATCTGTGACACCCCCAAATCCAGGTACTTCATTCCCACAAGATTTGGTGTTCACTTTATAACAACATTCATATCTAACTACCCAATCATAATAAAATTGAATAATAAACCTTCCCATAAAGGATTACATTAATAAAAATCTTCCAGGTTATCTAACATTTACATACAATCATTCAAATACGGAAAATTAATCAAACTTCATTTCAATCATTCAAAATAACGTCTGATAACAAAATATCAACATATTACAAGTCTTCAATACTTGTTCATCTTTTCCTTTCCTTTACTGGTGTTAGGTACGTCGACCTTCTCAACTTTAGCTATAATAATTAGATAAGCAAGAGTGAGCAAACAAGGCTCACTTGGAATAATAATAAATAAAACTTTACATCATTTGCCAAAGAATAGGCTCAATAGAATTGAACAATGTGTTCTATCAATGAAAATCATGAACTACAACTTAGGGTCTAATGACCACGAACCATGTCTACAGTTATAAGTAATCTTTCAACTTAAACTTTAACAGTCATAAGACTATAAGGACTCCACGTACTTAGGGGGATCAGCCCTTCGTACAATGTATTGTGCACAAATATTTTAACGCTAAGCGTAAACCCCTAATAAAAGAGTTGTTCATCTCAGTATTTTGAATACAAGTCTACACCAAAGTAAGTTTGGTTTGGATACGTTTCAACATAATTTAGAATTCAACGGTCATCAACTAAGGATTAGTTAAATGAAAGGTAATAACACTATGTTACTGAATAAACCATAATTAAATCAACATGATGTACTAAGTTCATGCTTTATGAATAATCTAATAGCATGAGTACTGAATAATATAACCTACCTTGCCTTGAACAACATTAAGCTAAGGTTAAAATCTTAGAATTGAATATGAAGCATGCATAATAAGTAATAACTTGAACGATAAACTTGTTCATCAGAATAAAAATACTTGCATGCTAAAAATAACAAGTTTAGGTTTAGAAAACTTGCATCTTCATGAACAACCTAGATACAAGAACTTGCTCAATCATAAGAATAAAGTCTAAGAATTTTGCACAATGTACAATAGAATTAGTTCAACCAAAGTGTAGAGCTAGACAAATTGCATAATGTAACCGAACTAGAAACAATAACTTGCTTACCAAAACAAGTTAAAACAAGAATAATTTGCTCAATATAATCGAGATAAGGTAAGTAAACTTGCCTTGCGCGTAGATTAAACCGTAATACTTTGAATCACAATACCATATATATATATATGTGTGTGTGTGTGTGTGTGTGTGTGTGTGTGTCATCATGACATAATTAGTCACTACCAACATTCTATATATAAATAAGTATATACATCATGTAAGGTTTGATTTATATATCACTTAATCAAATTATATTATCAAAATAATAAACTTGTTAGGTATTAATACCATGCTCATTCTTAGCACTACAATACCTAAATAACCAAAAACATATTTTTAACAGTCATCATATAGCATTACATTAACAATTACAGACTTTTATGCAAAACAAAAGTCCTTCATGAACATCTCGCTAAGTGGTGCTTGGCATACTGATTTTGAAAATAATGAGGTCGCATTTGCGGCAATGAAAATGGCGCTTCAATACGAGAACTATATGATAAGCGTAATGCCAAGGCTGCTATTTGAAGTTAGCGTTATGAATTGGCCGACTTGATTATATAGCAGTCATGAGTTCATTGGACGCTGCTCTGAATTTGGCTACCGAGGCACGAAACTCACAGAATCGAGCACGAAGACCAATTTCGGTCTGTTTAATAGTTTCTAACAGCTAATTTACCACAGATAATTCATGTAAATTACACATAAACATTATCAATCATACATATACCAATTAACAACAACTAAACAACTATTTTTTTGAAAACTTAAATCTTTAAAAACACTGTTTTAAAACCAAAACTCCATTATTGTAATTTCTTAACACAGTTAACCGTAATTTCATAGTTATAAACCAAAATGATTTATTCTAACTATGTTCTCTTCGTTTCTTACCAAGTTAATATATTCAAAGTTCAATTTATCTATTAGCATACAATCATATATATTCATACATATGTGTTCATTATAAAAACCAATTCCCTTCCTTTAACACGTAACTATCATGTAATTCTTTATCTAACACTAGTTCTAATCCTCATATATATGCAATCACTATAATTCAATTGTATAACAGAAATTACAGAAATTTAGAATTCACAGCAAGTATAAAACTCGTGAACATAGAAGCTAAAACTCACGTCGTTATAAAACACACACACACACACACACACACACACACATATATATATATATATATACATATAATAAGGTTATGATCATACCGTTTGTTGCTTAAGAAATCCTTGTTAATCACTGATAATAGCTTGACGAACTCAAAACTTTCTCTCTCAGGCTCTCTCAAACTTTCTGGGAACTCTCTCAAAACTCTCTAGTCTCTCACTTTTCTTTTCTTGGTTATCAGTATAGGCCAAATGCATTTGACGTAAACAAAATAAACTACTAACAAGTATGCGTAAAATAAAAACTGATATGGCCTTAATAATCATAATAACTAATATCAGTTACCCAAAGTATAACGTATAGATTATAAATATATTTTATTTATATTTGATTTATTTAATTTATATTATAATAATTCAAAATTTAAAAATCCAAAAGTCATAAGGCTCTAGTTTGGCAAAACTTTTTAAAATTTAAAGACTTAATATATTTAAGCCTTGTTTGGTAAAACTAAATTAAACTCCTTTAATTTATTTTAATAACACTTTTATAATATAGTTATTTGTCACACCTTATTTAATTAAGTTTTAATACTTAATTTAATTAATTTAATAACAATTTATTAGATTAATTCACCCCATAAATTAATACAACATAATTAAAATTTTCTTTATAATTATAATTTTATTTAATCAACTAACACATAATTTTAATTACAAATTCAAATTAAAATAGTATTATAATAATTCATTTAATCATTACAAACTTTCTAACTTAATTATTAAATTAAACTAGAATACTATCTCATACTAACTAACTTCCTTAATTATTTATTTAACAAATAATTAACCAAATCAAATCAAATTGAATAATTATTTATTCAACAATAAACACATTCATTAAATACTTATATAATTCAATAAATATTTAATATTATAATTTAAAATTCTGGATTGTTACATCATTCCCTCCTTACAAGGATTATGTCCCCAGAATCACAATTCAAACAAATCATTTGTTACATTCTTCCCTACTTACAAAGATTCTATCCCCAGAATCGAAGACACAGATTAAAAAAATAACTCACGGTAATATTTCATCATTTTCTCTTCGAGTTCCCATGTAGCTTCTTCAGCATTGTGGTTCCTCCATATCACCTTCGCGGAAGGTATCACCTTATTCCTGAGCACTTGTTCTTTTCTGTCGACTATTTGTGTGACGGGCCCCGAATCCAAGGTCCTGAATCACCGCGGATCCGGTTCGATCATTCTATACAACATTACTATTTGCGGAAGATATAAACATAAATTGTTTATACATTAAACTTACATACTTTTTCCCAAGGTCGAGTAACCTTAACTTAATACACATTTCATAACTTACTTGACTTACAATAATATTATATATATTACTATTACAATTCTAACTACAAACATAAACTAAAGCTGGAACTATCTTTAATCTTTCCTCGTATCCGACGCATTCGCCTTAATCTGCAATGTTTTCAAAATTTATTTAGTATTTTTAATAATTAAAAACTATTTTTTCAATTTATTTAATTAATTAATCTATTTTCCAAAAAAAAGTGTCACTAAAGGGTCCTATAGCGACAGACCCGTCGTTATAGGTGTTCTTGAGGTGTTCTTGAGCCTGCCTAGAATTCCTTGTCAATTTATAGGGTGGGTGGTTTGACCACTCATTGATTCCTTCTCGTTACATTTCTGGGCTTGAAAATTTGTTATGAGCGTAATACTAATGTAATACTACCATTAGAAACTAATTTCCTAGCCAAACTATACCAGATATGAGCATTATAAGCTTCACAAAAGCATGTCAAAGGTTGTTCTGAGTTTTCTGGGTAACCCAAAAATTCAGACAGTTCATGGTGCTTCCTTTTGATCCTTACAGTTTGTATTCTAGGTTTTGTTTGTGTTATATGAAGGTTCCCTCTTGTAGACCACATGACAGAGTACAGTTATATTATATTAAATCAACCTAAAAACATCATAACGGAGAGATCAAGGCCTGTCAAACTAGGCCACAACAACTGTTCTTGAACATTTCTGTAAAACCCAGAAATGTTCTTGAGCAGTTTGGTCAACGGTGGTTTGTCCACCAATAAATTTGATCCTGGGCAAGATATGAGTGATCTAATGGCTTGTATGTTTAGATTACATGTTAGACTACACTATCCAACCAACAACATGGCCAAAACATCAAACGTATGCAAGATCAGAGGCCAAAAACAACTTGTCAAAAATTTTGGGAACATTCTGGGTAACCCAGAAACAGATTTTATGCTCGGTCAACGTACTTTGACCGATCATATCTTTCAATCTACACGTGATCTGGGCTTGATTCAAGTTCCAGATCACAGCCCTTACAACATTCTACAAGTTTAAAACTTAAAACACAACAAACAATTATTATATAGAGATCTAGAAGCCCTGACATGTGATTGTCAGACAACATTTTTCAACTTTTTCCAGAGTTTTGAAAATGCTAATTTCGTGCATCTAAGTGTTATGGATCCATGATCCAACAACCCCGATCCTTAAAAGACACCTTATTACACAACTTTAAACAACTGTGACGGCCCCGAATCCGAGGTCCCGAATCACCGCGGATCTAGTTCGATCATTCTATACAACTATTACTATTTGCGGAAGATATAAACATAAATTGTTTATACATTAAACTTACACATAATCCCCAAGGTCGAGTAACCTTAACTTAATACACATTTCATAACTTACTTGACTTACAATAATATTATATACATTACTATTACAATTCTAACTAAAAACGTAAACTAAAGCTGGAACTGTCTTGGACCTTTCCTTGTATCCGACGCGTTCGTCTTAATCTGCAATGTTTCATCATGATATAGCAACGGTTAGCATAAAAGTTGCCCAACAAGTTTAAATTCAATAATATAACAATATATCATGATTGAAAGAGTCAGAATAATAAGCTGGCTATAATTCAAAAATATAATTGTGAACTAGCAGGAACAAATTTATGACTGAACAAGTATTATACATGAACAAATATATCTGAACCAACTGGTAATGATGGTGATCAGCCTTTCATACCTAACATATACATGCAATATGTACAGAGTACAATTCATGGCAACCAGCAATGATTAACCATAAGCTTATCCGAATGAAACACTCATAGTAGAGTTAAGTAAAAATAAACTTATGTTCGAATTTGATTCAAGAACGCAATTTATAACGCTTTATCCGAAGACCTAATATTAGTAATATAGATCTCCAATATTAGAATAATATCATCACAATATAATACTATTATATATATATACAAAATAACCTAAACACATAACACATAACACATTAACCCCTATCACTCTACAAACACATAAGCCTCGACCTCAAGTCAAACTTTTACGATCGAGTCGAAGAGTTGGCAAAATTCTAACATCCTGACGGTCTAATTGGACTTTTATCGAGTTTAAGTTCAATTAAACTCTGCCTAACACTTAACAATTATCTCAGACAATTTTCTAAGCAATCAAAATAATTTTCATAGACTTATAAAAATTTTCAGATAATTATTACCATTTATCGCGTATTTTCAATCATTAGAATTGTATTTAAATGAATTAAATACCTCATAATTCCATTATCATTAATATTTATTTATTATCAAAAATTAATGAAATACATGTCATAATATTATAATATATTTATAATATTACTAAGTATTTTAATACCTTAAAATCATGTTTATATGATTTTTAAACCGTTAAATTCATTATCGATAACTCGCTTTTAATTTTAAAATATTAATATTTTCATGATAATATATCAAAAGTTATATTTTATAACTTAAAATATTTTTATAACACTTAAATCATTTTTATATGATTTATAAAGTATTAATTCTATTTTTCTATAATTTATTTAATATATTTATTAAATAAACTAATTATCATTAATATTGATTAATTAATGAATTTCATCACAAAATATTAAAAGTCCCCGAAAATAACTGAAAATATTTTATTATAACATGATATTATTTTTTCATGATTTTTCATGTATTTAAATCATTTTTAAATAATTTATTTAATATTATAATTAAATAAATTAAATACCATTTATATTCCAAAATTATTAAATATTTATGAAATATACTCTAAATAATTAAAACTATTTTTCAGACTTTAAAATAATTTTTCAGAATTTATTATGTATTTTTAATAATTAAAAACAATTTTTATCTATTTATTTATTAAAATAAATAATTTTCTAAATAAACTGTTGCTAAAAGAATCTTAGGCGACAAATCTGTCGCTAAAAGTGTTCATGGTGTTCTTGAGCAAGAACCCAAAAAACTATGTCAGTGTCCGAGTTGGTAGGTTTAACCAGTGATAGATTCTTGATCTTCCTGTTTCTAGGCAATCTAATGTATTGATGTTGTAGTATAAGTGTAATACTACTATCATTAATCAATTTCATGTCCATAACATAACATATATGAGAGATCTAGGTTCTAGAATATCATGTCAGAGTTGTTCTTCATTTCTGGGTTTTCCAGAAATGAAGAACAGTTGATAGGCCCTAATTTGAAGCCTCATAACTTGAGATATGGGTCAGGTTTGTCTTATCTAATGGTCCCTTCTCGTAGGGGAGATGTCAGGCTATAATAATATATCAACAGAACAACATTAAAACATCCAAAGCATAATATCCAAGGCAGTCAAACTGGGGGTCAGAACTCGGTCCTTGAAGATCTGGGTTTCCCAGAAATCTTCATCTGATCAGTTGGTCAATGGTAGTTTGACCATAAATTGCTACGTTCCTGTTACAGATCTGGGTGATCTAAGGACATATATATGTACTCCCATGATGACTACAATAATCAAACAAACAAATGGCTATAACATTTAACAGAAGCAAGATCTGGAGCCCGGAAAATGGTTGTCGAGTTTCGGAAAATCTGGGTTACCTAGAAACCAGATTTTGTGTTCGGTCAATGTTGTTCAACCGATCATAACATTCGATCTATACATGATCCGGACTTGATTCAAGTTCCGGATCGAGTCCTACAACATACTTCAAGTACAAACTCTTAAAACACATAAACAATTAACAAGAAAGGATCTAGAGGCCCTGACATTAGGCTGTCACGCCTTATTTTCAATTTTTTTCCAGATTTCTTAAAATGTTAGATCTGAGCACTTTGATGTTATGGATCTATGATCCAACAACCCAGATCTCTAATTGACACCTTATAACACATATTTAACCAACAACTAACATTAAACAACATAAGATCAAATGATTTCAAAATTTTTAGGGTTTACCTTCTTATGCTTTGATTTTTTTGGATCTGACTTTGTTGATCTGATCCGGTCAAGCTAAGAACTTAAACTAGCTTATCTTATCTCACTTTCTCACTCTACATTTCGAATTTTAGAGAGAGAGGGTCTTGGCTAGACTAAATGGCTGATATAAGTCACATGCTATAGCTTAACTCCATCAACTTTTTATCATCTCTGCACCAGGTTACATAGTACATGAGTGATAAATAAAATATATTTAGATATTTCAAATCATTTGCGTCTAGCTGAAATAAGTAGCATAGACTATACTTTAAACCGTTTCAAAAATGATTACGAGTCTACATTTTTTTTTCTTTCAAAAGCACATAGTGCGTATTTAGCTTGATGTCAACATTTCAAAGTCTAGCATAGCTAGGAGTTTCGGAAAACTTATGTCTCTACTTATAATCATTTGCTTAAAAATCTATCTGTTCCTATAGTCTTTAATACTCCATTTACACATAAATATACCCAGTTCGTCAAACCACAGTTATGAGTCCATAAATTGCCACAATCATATGAGTTTAAGAACTTTCCTAATCCCGACCTTTTGGCGTCCGCTTTTCGAGAGGGGTTCATAAACATTTCATATAACTATGAATCAAGTCTGTCACATAAGTATGAGTTTTAAGAACTCGTACTTAACCTTATATTCGCTAAATATGACCTATCTATCTGTTATACACATGAGAAAGGAATCACCCTCTTAACATGCATATATCAAATAACGCGACACAAACATTTCAATGATTATCATTGTCAGAACTAAATAGTTTTTACACCAAGTACAATTCCCCGCCCACACAACGAATCATATAACTCAGCTGCCGAGATGAATCCTCAATTGAATCCCCACCTAACACTAACACCCTTCTCAATACGAATTTCATTTAACTTGTATTCATAATCCTTTCCTGAATCTGTACCAATTCATAGTACAACTGACACAACAATCATTGCTGTAAACTTTTCAATCATTTGATTGATTCTTTTTCCTGCTGTCACCTTATCAGATCACGGGGTGATCTCATCGTATATATTACGATTCATTTTTATATCTTGATCATTTTGTTTTATGATCTTCTATCACTGCACTTTTTGAAAGTAGTATGCATACAAGCCAATCATGTTTGATGATAAAGCATATACTTTGTAACAATCTTATTCATTTATTAATAAAAAGTATTAATTTATTAAAGGCTTTTAATTATCTACATGATGCTGTTTTATAATATGTGATAAACCCATAGTTTTAAGCAATGCTTTTAGAATAATGATGATGATCATTCTAATGAGATCTAAATTCTTAGAAAGCTTAAAACTAAAATAGTTCCCAATCATTGGATTACTAAATTGGGGATTAGTGAATCCGGATAGATTGGTACATACGTTGCTTGCTCATTGGATGAGGATGATTGATCTCATGATCATTTGTGTGGAGACACTAAAGCAAGTATGTAGGTGCTTATTAGAGAATAAGTTCATCGAAGCATTGGCTCGCTAAGGAATACCTAATGGAGTTTTATTTGCACTGTCAATAGGAATTCTGTAGTGATAGTAGACAAGTGATCCTTGGACTTGAGATCATCATAGTATCTTGTGTATGATGAGTTACACTTTGACTTATTCCTTAAGACCCTTAGGGTATATCAAAGGGTATGCTTGGGTATAATAAGTTGTAGATGGAGATAATGTATGATCAATAAAGAATCTACCACTTCTAATAAAAGAAGAGAAATGTCCTATGTGATTCGATAAATGACAACCCAAAGAGTCCTTGGTTAAAGCGAGAATGAAATTAGAAAGGAGTTTCTAATTTGCATTATTTGAGTTGTGCATTTAAGGATCGAAATACATATAATTAAATAAAATAAGACTTGTGAAGAATTCCATATCTTATATTTAATTGGGACATTGTATGGTAGAAGGATTGAATTATCAAATAACTATTTACTCAAAGGTTCTTTAATGATTAATGTTGAAATCTATATTATCCGGAAAGTCGTTGATCATTAGGAGGCTTATCCCTATTGTAGAATAAATATTATTTAAATAAATTAATTGTTTAATTTATTTATTTAAATAAGATTAGAATTGTTCTAATTGATTTATTCACAACCTAGGTTTAATATGGAGAACCTAAAGGGTCACACCATAAAAGGAAGAATAATTATTTAAGAAGTTAATGGCATAATCGTAATAATATGTTAAGTATATTTAATTTAATCTATGGTGATAGAATAAATTAAATAGCTTAATATTTATTATTTAATATTTAGAAATATTAAATATAAATTAATAAGAGGAGTCTTATTAATATTATTACAATTATTATTATTTTAATTTCTAAAAGAGTTTAAGAATTAATTTAATATAAGTACTCTCATTTATTCCTAATTGGATTAGGAGGAAAATTAGTTAAAGGAGTTTAATTAATTATCCCTAATAAGATTAGGGAGCTTAATTAATTAAAAGAATTAATTAATTAAAACCCAATTCCTTAATTGTTAAGGTGGGTTGCCCACATCTATAAATAAGAGAGTCTTATTATGGGTGGTATGGGTTGTTGACTTTTTTCAACATACGATATAATTCCAATTGTTGGGAGAGTACACCTTTTCTATAGAGATAGAAAACTAGGGTTTGAGCCAAATACCCATCTTCTTGAATTTTCTTCTTCCTTGGTGGATCACCCTCAGAGGCCAAACATTTGGGTGGCTAACGTTGATCAAAGGAAGGAACCAAACCTGGTGGATTCAAGTTGAAGCGAAAAGGATTGGAGGTGAACTTGTACCGAGGAAGCTTCGATCTTGAGGTATGATTCTTATTCATCTTTTCGTTTAATTAATAATTATGCATAAATGGTGATCCGGGTATATGGTTTGTAAAAATTTTAAACTCTGATTTTTACACGCTTCCGCATTATTTTTGCAATTTGATTGCGTTATGAATATTACAAACCTAACAGTGGTATCAGAGCCAAACCTTTATGCAAATTATTAATTGTTCAAATTTAATTTATATATTGATATGTGTTTTGAACAATTTAATTGGGCATAATTTTATTGTATAAAATTTATAATAATAATAAAAAATAAATAAATAAATAAATAAAAAAAAAAAAAAAACGAAATCCGATCATGTCAATCCTTTAAAATTCGTACATGCCTTGTCGAATTTTTTTTTTTTTTTTTTTTGGGTCATTGAAACTTAAAACCAGCCACCGGCACGGTTTTCTAGAAAAATTAAAGGCACGGAAACCTGCTAACTTGAAATCTAATGCAGCACGGAAACCGATGTAAGCACTTGATGATGCACGGAAACAAATTGTCGGTTAATCAATGCTGGCACGGAAAACAAGGCCAATATTGCGTGATTGTTCAATGATTGCAGGTTAATGATTAGTAAAAAAAAAAAAAAAGGGCAACAATTTTTTGATTTGTTGCCGGATTGCATGGATGATGGAACAGTTTTTTTTTTAAGGAACTTACGGATATATATATATATATATATATAATAGTTATATATATATATATATATTATTCTTAATTATTATATAATTAAAATAAAATTTATTTTAATTTTAAAATAAAAGGTTTATTTTAATATTAAAATATAAAGTTTTATTTTAATCTTAATAATTTTATAATTAAAATAATATTTATTTTAATTTTAAAATAAAAGGTTTATTTTAAATATTAAAATAAAAAGATTTATTTTAATTTTAAAATTAGAATTTCATGCTAATTCAATTAGAGTTGGAATTGGATTCCATGATAACTAATTGGAGTTGAAATTGGATTCTATTTTTCCTTAAATAAAGGAGTTTATTTAGATATGAAATAAGATTTCATATTATTCAAAATAAAAAGAGTTTATTTGTGAATAGGAAAAGAGAATCCTAATTTCTTTAAATAAAGGAGTTTATTTAGATATGAAATTAGATTTCATATTATTCAAAATAAAGGAGTTTATTTATGAATAGGAAAGATATCCGTGTTTCCTTTAATAAAAGATTTTTTTTTTATATGGAATTGGATTCATAATTAATTAAAATAAAAGAGTTTATTTTAATTGAAGATTTTTTTATTACATGGAATTAGATTCCATAATTAATTAAAATAAAGGAGTTTATTTTGATTAAAGATTTTGATTAAAATAAAATAGTTTATTTTATTCAAAATAGGATAAATTAAAATAAAATAGTTTTATTTTGATTTAAATTTGGATTAAAATAAAGGAGTTTATTTTAATTCAAAAATAGATTTTATACTAACTAAATTTGCCCATTAAATGATATCAATATATATATTAAATGTTTATTATTCATAGGATGAATGTTATTTATTGATGCATATGATGATATGTATGATAATAAATGGGATTGATTATGGACTATTGACCAATGTGATTGGATTTTATTTTAGTTGGATGCATGAATGTATGGGTTTTATTAAATGGGTCTGCAGACCTCGCCTTCTCTAATTTTTCCGAATGTAAATTCTATCTCCCTCCTATGTACTTCCCCTCGATTGCACGATCAAGGTTTCTATTTATTTTAAAATAGTTTTGTAATAGGAATATTTAGAATTAATTTTGAAGAATTAGAGATCAAGGACAAGAAGCGCTTGAAGACCCGTTTTGTAATAGAGCCCAGGTTTAAATGTAATAGTTATATTTAAATATTATTTCTTGCACCCTAGGGTTTGACCTTTTGGTTCACTTGGTGGCTCTAGTGAACCAAACTAGAATAAAAGTCCATAATCAATCCGTGTAGAATATAGTATTCTATATATGCATGCTTATACTATATATATATATATATATATATATTATGCAAACATGCTTCGCATGTTAATTAATATGACGCGTATTTTATATATATATATATATATACGCTAAACAAGATGAGACAAATTAATAACAAACCCCTCAATTTTTATATTAAGTCCTAAGCGTTCAAAGATATTTGGAATATCGAACGTCGCTTTCTAGCATGATAAAATTAATAGAGTATTAAATATTTAATATGAGTTTGTTGTGTCACCACAAGGCAAGTATTAAGTATTTAAGATGTTAATTTATCACATTTGATGCTTATAAAGAAAATTGAACAATATTGTTTTGTTGTGTCACCACAAGGATGATATTTTTCTTTTTGAATATATGGAGTGCTAGGTTGGACTTAACTTGGATAATTTTGATTCGGATGTGCCACCACTTGATCAAAATAATCTAAGAGGCAAAATACAAGGAGTTGCATAGTTGATGTAATTGACAAAAGTTGTCTACCTATTTATTTATATATAGTTTGTTGTGTCACCACAAGGCTATATACATTTGAAATGGGATCCTTATTCTCACTAGCAAATCTTTAATTAGATTTTGCCGAACTATATAAGTGAGGGTAATATAGTTTGAAGAAAATAGTGGGAGATACCAATTTAAAACAAGACCTAATTTATTTTGGTAATTAATAAAAGAATGTATGTTAAAATGTTGTTAATTACAAATTCATTTACAGAATTTTACAATGTCTAAATTACTATCACTGCGAAGCATATTAGATGCTAAATTAATCGGAATCAAGAATTAAAGCGGATTGGTTAAGGAATTTGAGAATAGTTCTCATAGTGAAAAGCTATCTTATGTCCTTGTCGCCTATCCCTGCAATGGTTGCAGACAATGCCTCTGAGGAAGAGATTGCTACTTTTAGAAAGTGGCAAGATGATGCAAAGTTGGCTCAATGCATCATGCTCGTATCCATGAGTAACAAGTTTCAGCGTCAGCATGAAACTATGGATACTCCTACTATATTCCTGCACATCAAGTAGTTGATGGTGAGGAAAGTAGGACCGATAGATATCGAGATATCTAAGGAGCTCTTCCGATCTAGAATGGCCAATGGCACTATAGTACAGACAAAAAGTTCTTAACATAATCAATTTGATTGATCAATTAGGACAACAAGTTTTGTCATGGATGGATAGTTGAGCCAAGATTTGATCTTGCACTCACTCCTGGACTCCTTTCATTAATTGTTGTGAATTTTTCATATAAACAAGCTAGATATCGCCTTCATTTGATTTGCTTAACATATTGAAAAATGATGAAAGTCACTTTCCAACCAAGAAAGATCAAGTCTTACTGGTAGGGGCCAAAGGATCTTCTGAAAAGAAGAAAGATTCAAAGAAGGTATTTAGAAAGGCATAAACAAAGGATAATAAGAACAAAACTGATATGGATAGCAAAGGAGTTTGCTTCTACTACAATAAGCATGGACACTGGAAAGAAACTGCAAGAAGAATCTTGCAGAGGCTAACTAAAGAAGCTTAGTGAAGTTTCGGTTACAATACAGTTTTTGTTCATGATTGAAATAAATTTTTCTTTAAGTCAAGATTCTACTTGGGTATTGGATACCGACTTTGGTTATCATAAATATAGATTTATGAAGGGACCATGCAGAAGTAGAAAGTTAAACAAAGATAAGTAATCCTATGTGTGCAAAATGAAACAAAGGTTGCTGCATTAGCTATGGAAACTTATAGTTTAGCAATGCTTCACGCAAATCTATTAAGTCAATAAGTTGTTATTGTATTCTGTTCTTGTTAAAAATATTATTTCCATTTTATTGTTGGACAATGAAAACTTTGGTATTATAATTAAGAACAATTGTTGTTCTATTTATAATAATAATGTTTTGTATAGAATGGAATATTACTTAATAAATTTTGTATACTTGACTTACATGAAAATAATTTTGCATATTGAACAAATTAGTATAAGAAAAGGAGATGATCATTCAAAGAGTTGAATGTGTGTATTTGCTAAAATACAAGTGTGAATTATTTGAAAGGTTCAAAGAATTTGAAGTGAAACAAATTAGCAAAGTATTAAGATTCTTTGATTAGATCAAGGATAAATACTTGTGAAATAAGTTTCTAGATCATCTCAAATAGTTTTCTCATAATGGACACATCCTCGATATGCAATAATTGATTGATGTATCTCGAATGAAAATCGTACCTTGTTGGACATGGTGCGGTCCATAATGATTTTCTTGACATTCCAAAGATATCCTTACGGGATAATGTCCTAGAAATGGTACGCATATCTACGAAAATGGTAATCTCAAAATTCGGCCCCAAGACTCCATAAAAGTTATGGACAGGGAGGATTCCTAATCTTAAGTATGTTAAGATAAGGGGTTGTCCAACTTATGTGAAAAGGTTTCAAAAGGATAAGCTTGGGACAAGATTTGACAAGTGTCGATTTGTGGGACATCCTAAAGAAAGTTTAGGGTATATATTCTATAATCCTACTTAGCAAAAGGTGTTTGTTGCGAAACACACTACCTTCTAAGATAAAGGTGTTTATCATTGAAAGGGCTAGTGGGAGGATAATAGATCTTGAAGAGTTCAAGAACCACAAAATACTATAAGTCAAATAAGGGGAACCTGTAGATAGACCTATTGTACCACTGTTGAATTATAAAACGGAATAGTACCAGAAGATACAGGAGGTATGGATTCATCATGGATGATGATGATGAGGTACACATCATAGAAGATGATGATCCAGTTACATACGATGAGGTAAGAGTTCTAGTGTGTACAAAAGGGTCAGTGGGAGTATCGTGACATTCCTAATATTATATGTTGATATACTACGGATAAGGAATGACATACTAATGCTACAATCAGTAAAGATAAAGTTGTCTAAACATTCCTCCATGAATGGTTTGGGAAGAGTATCTTAATTGGGGATAAAATCTATAGAGATAGATACAACAGGATGCTCGACTTAACCCAAGGAACGATATATTCATTTGATGCTAAAGTCGTTTAGCATGGCAAACTCAAGAGATGTCTCATGTCGATGAGCTATGGAGTGTATCTCTCTTAATAGTCCCCATAGACTCCAAAGAAGAGAGATCGCATGAGTGACAATCATGTATGCAATGAAATATACGAGACCTGATGTTGATTGGTCATATTTCGAGAAGATCACCACATAAGGCGGTGAAAAACATCTTAAAGTTCTTAACCCAAGCACTAAGGATGTGAGCATACATGGTGGGTCCGAATTAAAACTAGAGGGCTTACTGACTCAAGTTTTTCGCGATGCACAAGACGACCAGAAAATCCACTTTAAGGTAAAGTGTTACCTTGAAAGTGGTGCGTTGAATTGGAAAGGTTCCAAACGACAAAAAGAGTTCTTTGGTTTAGTGATAAAGACAAAGTATATAGCTATAAATGAAAGTCGCAAGTTGATTGTTTGGATTAAAAGTTCATTACGTAACCAGGAATAGTTCCTAAGTCTCATCTTGGATCTAAACATGTGTTGTGGCACTTTCATTTGATTATTAGAATCATTGAAAGATGGGAAATCACTATAGAGATAGTGAACTCTCATGAACAACATTACATATCCATTAACTAAAGCTTATCCAACAATGCCAGGATAATCGTCACTTAGAGAAGAAGAGTATGAGTTACCATGACGATTGGCTTTAGTGCAAGTGGGAGATTGAAAGTAGTATGCATACAAGCCAATCATGTTTGATGATAAAGCATATACTTTGTAACAATCTTATTCATTTATTAATAAAAAGTATTAATTTATTAAAGGCTTTTAATTATCTACATGATGTTTGTTTTATAATATGTGATAAACCCATAGTTTTAAGCAATGCTTTTAGAATAATGATGATGATCATTCTAATGAGATCTAAATTCTTAGAAAGCTTAAAACTAAAATAGTTCCCAATCATTGGATTACTAAATTGGGGATTAGTGAATCCGGATAGATTGGTACATACGTTGCTTGCTCATTGGATGAGGATGATTGATCTCATGATCATTTGTGGAGACACTAAAGCAAGTATGTAGGTGCTTATTAGAGAATAAGTTCACTGAACGTGGCTCGCTAAGGAATACCTAATGGAGTTTTATTTGCCTGTCAATAGGAATTCCTGTAGTGATAGTAGTACAAGTGATCCTTGGACTTGAGATCATCATAGTATCTTGTGTATGATGAGTTATACTTTGACTTATTCCTTAAGACCCTTAGGGTATATCAAAGGGTATGCTTGGGTATAATAAGTTGTACATGGAGATAATGTATGATCAATAAAGAATCTACCACTTCTAATAAAAGAAGAGAAATGTCCTATGTGATTCGATAAATGACAACCCGAAGAGTCCTTGGCCAAGGCAGAATGAAATTAGAAAGGAGTTTCTAATTTGCATTATTTGGAGTTGTGCATTTAAGGATCGAAATACATATAATTAAATAAAATAAGACTTGACAATAATTCCATGTCTTATATTTAATTGGGACATTGTATGGTGGAAGGATTGAATTGTGCAGTAACTATTTACTCAAAGGTTCTTTAATGATTAATGTTGAAATCTATATTATCCGAAAAGTCGTTGATCGCTAGGAGGCTTATCCCTATTGTAGAATAAATATTATTTAAATAAATTAATTGTTTAATTTATTTATTTAAATAAGATTAGAATTGTTCTAATTGATTTATTCACAATGGGTTTAATATGGAGAACCTAAAGGGTCACACCATAAAAGGAAGAATAATTATTTAAGAAGTTAATGGCATAATCGTAATAATATGTTAAGTATATTTAATTTAATCTATGGTGATAGAATAAATTAAATAGCTTAATATTTATTATTTAATATTTTAGAAATATTAAATATAAATTAATAAGAGGAGTCTTATTAATATTATTACAATTATTATTATTTTAATTTCTAAAAGAGTTTAGGAATTAATTTAATATAAGTACTCTCATTTATTCCTAATTGGATTAGGAGGGAAAATTAGTTAAAGGAGTTTAATTAATTATCCCTAATAAGATTAGGGAGCTTAATTAATTAAAAGAATTAATTAATTAAAACCCAATTCCTTAATTGTTAAGGTGGGTTGCCCACATCTATAAATAAGAGGAGTCTTATTATGGGTGGTATGGGTTGTTGACTTTTTCAACATACGATATAATTCCAATTGTTGGGAGAGTACACCTTTTTCTATAGAGATAGAAAACTAGGGTTTGAGCCAAATACCCATCTTCTTGAATTTTCTTCTTCCTTGGTGGATCACCTCTAGAGGCCAAACATTTGGGTGGCTAACGTTGATCAAAGGAAGGAACCAAACCTGGTGGATTCAAGTTGAACGCGAAAAGGATTGGAGGTGAACTTGTACCTGAGGAAGCTCGATCTTCAAGGGTATGATTCTTATTCATCTTTTTCGTTTAATTAATAATTATGCATAAATGGTGATCCGGGTATATGGTTTGTAAAAATTTTAAACTCTGATTTTTACACGCTTCCGCATTATTTTTGCAATTTGATTGCGTTATGAATATTACAAACCTAACACTTTTAGTCTTTTAGACTCTATCTATTTCTCACAACTGTTCAACTTTATTATCAGAGTTAGGGAACTCTGTATCTTATAACTCGTCGAGATTCGTCTTTGAATCCTCCCGACCAACTAACTCTATTTGAGTTAGTACTTATCCTAATCACTGCGGTTATTAGTCTCAGGTATTCCTACCTAAGGTTCATAACCAACAGCTTTGATACCAACTGTGACGGCCCCGAATCCGAGGTCCCGAATCACCGCGAATCCGGTTCGATCATTCTATACAACTATTACTATTTGCGGAAGATATAAACATAAATTGTTTATACATTAAACTTACACATAATCCCCAAGGTCGAGTAACCTTAACTTAATACACATTTCATAACTTACTTGACTTAAAATAACATTATCTACATTACTATTACAATTCAAACTGCAAAGGTAAACTAAAGTTGGAACTGTCTTGGACCTTTCCTTGTATCCGACGCGTTCATCTTAATCTGCAATGTTTCATCATGATATAGCAAGGGTGAGCATAGAAATTGCCCATCAAGTTTAAATTCAATAATATAACGATATTTCATGATTGAAAAGCTGGCTATAATTCAACAATATAATTATGAACTAGCAGGAACAAATTTATGACTGAACAAGTATTATACATGAACAAATATATCTGAACCAACTGGTAATGATGGTGATCAGCCTTTCATACCTGACATATACATGCAATATGTACAGAGTACAATTCATGGCAACCAGCAAATGATTAACCATAAGCTTATCCGAATGAAACACTCTTAGTAGAGTTAAGTAAAAATAAACTTGCTTGAACCGTTGATTCCGCAACGCAATTTATAACGCTTTATCCGAAGACCTAATATTAGTAATATAGATCTCCAATATTAGAATAATATCATCACAATATAATACTATTATATATATATACAAAATAACCTAAACACATAACACATAACACATTAACCCTATCACTCTACAACACACATAAGCCTTGACCTCAAGTCAAACTTTTATAGTCTGAGTCGAGTTCGGCAAAATTCTAACATCCCGACGGTCTAGTTGGACTTTTATCGAGTTTAAGTTCAATTAAACTCTGCCTAACACTTAACAATTATCTCGGACAATTTTCTAAGCATTCAAAATAATTTTCATAGACTTATAAAAATTTTAAGATAATTATTACTCCCTCAGTCCCAGGATAAAAGTCCTTATTACTATTTTGGGTTGTCCCATGTTAAATGTCCACTTTCTTTTAATAACCAACTTTTACACATTTTTTTTCTATTATGCCCGTAGCATTAAATATCTCATACTTTTCTTATTCTAATTCTCTCTCCATATTTAATGACATTATTATGGATAATTTTCTCATTTTATTTCTCTTCTTAATATGCGTGAAAAGTCCACCAGGACTTTAATCCTAGGACGGAGGGAGTACCATTTATCGCGTATTTTCAATCATTAGAATTGTATTTAAATGAATTAAATATCTCATAATTCCATTATCATTAATATTTATTTATTATCAAAAATTAATGAAATACATGTCATAATATTATAATATATTTATAATATTACTAAGTATTTTTAATACCTTAAAATCATGTTTATATGATTTTTAAACCGTTAAATTCATTATCCGATAATTGCTTTTAATTTTAAAATATTAAAATTTTTATGACAAAATATCAAAAGTTATATTTTATAACTTAAAATATTTTATAACACTTAAATCATTTTTATATGATTTATAAAGTATTAATTCTATTTTTCCATAATTTATTTAATATATTTATTAAATAAACTAATTATCATTAATATTGATTAATTAATGAATTTCATCACAAAATATTAAAAGTCACTAAAAATAACTAAAAATATTTTATTATAACATAATATTATTTTTTCATGATTTTTCATGTATTTAAATTATTTTTAAATAATTTATTTAATATTACAATTAAATAAATTAAATACCATTTTATTCCAAAAATATTAAATATTTATGAAATATACTCTAAATAATTAAAAACTATTTTTCAGACTTTAAAATAATTTTTCAAAATTTATTATGTATTTTTAATAATTAAAAACAATTTTTATCTATTTATTTATTTAAATAAATAATTTTCTAAATAAACTATCGCTAAAAGAGGCTTAGGCGACAAATCTGTCGCTAAAAGTGTTCTTGAGCAAGAACCCAGAAAACCATGTCAGTGTCCGAGTTGGTAGGTTTGACCAGTGATAGATTTTTGATCTTCCTGTTTCTAGGCAATCTAATGTATTGATGTTGTAGTATAAGTGTAATATTACTATCATTAATCAATTTCATGTCCATAACATAACATATATGAGAGATCTAGGTTCTAGAATATCATGTCAGAAAATTAATATTTCTAAATTATAATTAGAATTTTCTAATTATATTAAATTTTCTTAATCATAAATTAAATCTTGCTAATTAGGATTAACATTTCCTAATTAAAATCGCTAATTTAGCAATTAGGGTCAAAATGGTCATTAGGGTTTATAAACCACTAATTAGGGTTTCTAATAGAAAATAATTTTCTAATTTATAAATTAGATTTCATAATTAGGGTTTTCTAATTACTTAACTTGAAATTAGGATTAGGGTTTCCTAATTAACATTACAATTATTAAATTAACACTAAGGTTTTCCCTAATTAAAAATTAGGGTTTCAAATCTATAAATTAGGGTTTAATAAATTTGAAATTAGGGTTTAATAAATAATTAAACTTTACCCTAATTAATATTATAATTAATATCACTTAAGCAATATAATAATCATTTAACTTCCCAGATTAGGGTTTTAAATTCCCGAATTAGGGTTTCGGATTCCCGGAACTGAAATTAGGGTTTCAGAACTAGTTTTAGGGTTTCTTGTTAATCGTTAGGGTTTTCTAACCGAACGTTGACGTTCTTAATATATACTTAGGGTTTGTTATAGATATCGTTTATCTGGTCAACCCTTGACCCTTAACCACATACTGTACACATATACACAGAACATAAACGCTTATTCCCTTAATCCTGAATAATTCACTTAAATCCTTCACAGAATTTTGAAATCCTCAAAATTCATTCTTAAAAATATTAAATGCATACACTAATTTTCTGTCTAGGTTCTAATTTTGAACCTTAAATCAATTAATAAAAAAATTTAAAAATATTCAAAATTCTCGGGTTGTCACAACAACTAACATCAAACAACATCAAATCATTGATTTCGAAATTTTAGGGTTCTTTACCTTTCTAGCTTGATCCTTGATTTCTGACTCTTAGATCTGTTATTGGAAGACTAAGAACTGATCCTAGCTTTGATTCTCTCTCTCTCTAAGTTCCAAAAATGAAGAGAGAGAATGGGCTTGGAGAAATCCTCAAAATTCCATCTTAAAAATATCAAATGCATACACTTATTTTCTGTCTAGGTTCTAATGTTGAACCTTAAATCAATTTATAAAAATTTTAAAAATATTCAAAATTCTCAGGTTGTCATAATCTGGATAGGAACCTCTTCATAAGACAAATATTTATCGAACTGCACGGTTCGTACTCGATCACGTGCTTGTAATCGGATTTATACGGTCATAACACCGAAACATGAAAAAAATTGTGAACGTTTTCCAAACTCTAGAGGTAGAGCTACCTCGTAAGCCACTTCTCCAACTCTTCGCATCACTTCGAAGGATCCAATAAACCTCGGGCTTAGCTTTCCCTTTTTACCGAAACAAATTTTTTCCTTCCAAGGAGAAACTTTTAGGAATACGTAATTTCCTACGTCGAATGCACGATTTTGTCTGTGTTGATCAAAGCATACTTCTTCTGTCAGTCTTGAGCTGCTACCAATCTTGTCCTGATGAGTTTGACAACCTCAGCAGTTTGTTGTACCAGTTCTGGTCCTAATAGTTTGCGTTCACCAACTTCATCCCAGCACAGTGGAGTTCTGCACTTTCTACCGTATAATGCTTCGTAAGGCGGCATACCGATGCTCGCGTGGTAACTGTTATTGTAGGCGAATTCCACCAACGGTAAATATTCTTCCCAGCTTCCTTTGAAGTCCATAATGCATGCTCTCAACATATCTTCCAATGTCTAGATTGTTCGTTTGCTTTGGCCATTTGTTTGTGGATGGTATGTCGTACTCATTCACAACTAAGTTCCCATGCATTCTTGTAGTCTCTTCCAGAAGTTTGATGTGAATCGCAGATCTCTATCTGATACAATTAACACTGGCACTCCATGTCTCCAGACGATCTCTTTAACGTATAATCTTTCCAATTGATTAAGATTGAACCTAATCTTTATTGGCAAAAAGTGTGCTAATTTCTTCAGTCTATCCACTATCACCCAAATCGCATCGCATCCTCTCTGAGTAGTTGGAAGACCCACCACAAAATCCATTGTGATGTGTTCCCACTTCCATTCCGATATTTGCAACGGTTGAAGTAATTCGCTTGGTCTTTGATGCTCGGCCTTGACTCTTTGACATGTCAGACACTTCGCCACGCATTCTGCAACGTCCATTTTCATATTTGGCCACCAAAAATGTTGTCGTAAATCTTGGTACATCTTCATGTTTCCCGGATGAATTGAATATCTTGAGTTATGAGCTTCGGTCAAGATTTCTTCTTTAATCTCTGGTGTTGCTGGAACCCAGATTCTTCCCTCGTACCGCAGTAGTCCTTCACTATCGATCTTCTATTTTGTATCGCTACCCTCGACCACTTTCTCTTTGATTTTCCCACATTCTTCATCTTGTAGTTGAGCGTTCTTAACTTTTTCCACCAAAGTTGTACTAGCTTCTATTTGGAATAGTCTTTCATCGGATTCTTTAGGAAATTTGATTTCCAACTCTAGCTTTGTCATTGCTGAAATAAGTTCCTCCTGAGTGGTTATCAGCATCAACTTTTCCCGACCTTTTCTGCATAAAGCATCTGCAACCACATTCGCTTTGCCTGGATGATAAAAGATCTCACAATCTTAATCTTTTATCAATTCTATCCATCTTCTCTGACGCATATTCAGGTCCTTCTGAGTGAAAATATACTTCAAACTCTTATGGTCTGTATATATCTCACATTTCTCTCCATAAAGATAGTGTCTCCATATCTTCAGAGCGAATACCACTGCAGCCAATTCTAAATCATGAGTTGGATACCCTTTCTCATAATCCTTCAGTTGCCTTGATGCATATGCAATAACTTTGTCGTTCTTTTGGCAATCAATTATCGCTCCATAATTGAACAGCCAATCCATTCCCAAAATAACATCAAATTCTCCAAGTCTAGTCGGTATTAAATCTACCATCATGATATTCCCCTTAATATTCACCCTACAGTTCTTATATACAAACCTAACAGGAATCACTTCCATATTCGCAATTTCTATGTTCAAAGGGAAATTCAGTTCTTCACTAGGCAATCCTAACCTCTTAGCAAATTCATCAGATATAAACGAGCAAGTAGCACCCGAATCAAATAATACATAAGCATCAATATCATTGATTGGGATAATACCTAACACCACATCTTTTGATTTCACATCATCTTGCACAGTTATGTTGAAGGTTCTGGCTGTGGGTTTGTTTGATGGCGTTGGTCCAGCAATGGCCCAAGTACCTCCACTGCTTCCTGTCGTTTCTCTAGCTTTCTTCTTAGGGCATTCACGAGAAAAGTGATCCTTGGACCAGCACGTGAAGCAAACGTTCTTCTTAGGTTGAGTGCAATTTGGGGCGATGTGACCCTCCTGGCCACAGTTGAAGCAAACTCGTTTCCCCAATAAGCACACACCCTTATGAAACTTCCCGCATGTAGCACATGTTTCAAACTTCTTATTCTGCTGGTTACCCTGCTGATTTCCAGCACCCACGTTTCCATTCCATTTCCTCTTCAAGTTGTTGTTGCCATTTCCACTTCCTCCACTACCATTCTTAATGTCCACTTCATTCTTCTTCTTTTTCTGTTCTTGATTGAACTTTGTTACAGCATCGCCTCCACCTTCAGCGAGAATTACCTTCTCCATTACCGCTGCAAATGTCTTCAGCTAGAACAAGGAGACCCTACTGTACAACCAGGGCTTCAGTCTTGTTCAGACCTCTTCGCCTTGCGTTCGTCTATGCAGACTTGATATGGCGTAAACCTTGCCAACTCGTTGAATTTCGCGGCATACTAAGACACCGTCATCGTTCCCTGTTTTAGTTCTAAGAACTGCACTTCTAGCTGACTCTTCGAACTCTCTGGGAAATAGGTCTCAAAGAATATCTCCTTAAACCTATCCCATGTCATTACCCCTTGTCCTTCTTGCATTTTATTGGCCTGCCACCAATAACTAGCCTCTGCTTTCAACATAAATGTTGCAAAAGCAGTCTTCTGATCCTCCCCTACTCTAGCAACATCGAAAACTTTCTCTATCTCCATGATCTAGGTCTGAGCCTCAACTTGATTCATGGACCCACGAAATTCTGGTGGTCCAACCGCCTTGAAATCCTTAAATTTTGCACCTTAATTCTGAGGTTGATTATGCAATGCACCCGTTAGTAACATCACTAGCTGTTGAACGGGGTTAGCTTCAACATCGTTATTATTGGTTTCCCCAGTGGTTCTCTGTCGTGGTTGATGTCTTGGAGGCATTTTCTGTTAAAATACACTTATTAGATTATTACTCAACTCCTTTAAGTAGTTTCTACTTAACTTGCCTCCATAAAATAAATCATCATATAACACATAACACTTTGGAATAAAATAAAATAATAACTTTTATTCATTCATAATCTTTCTAAAAACATAAGAACAATAGCATCACTGCTATTTACATTACTTTCCTGAACTACAAAAGTTCTAGGATAACATCATCATAATATCCCATAGGTTACATAACACCTAAGATTTACATATTATTTAACATTTTTATTAATCGCATAACAGGTACATTCACTACGATGTCCTACTAAGATACTGTGTAGCCTTACGGCACTCTTCCTCCATAATCCGAAACATTGTTCTGCGATCTAATATGTACGATGACAGCGTCTCGAACTGAATCAGATAACCCATGACCCGATCTTGAGCTCGATTAATCACAGTGTTGAACACGTTATTCATCTCCTCCATCTCCATTCTCTTTGCTTGTGCGTCTCTCGCTGCTATCCCGACTCGTTGAAAAGCTTCCTCATACGCATCTTCTGCTCTTGCCCTCTTAGTAGATTCTTCCTGCAGCTTGTTCTTCAGTTCTGCGATCTCCTCGGTTAGTTGTTCATTCACTCCTTCAGTATGGACTAGCTTCTCCTCAACATTAGTCAGTCGTTCATCTCGATCCTGAATCTCATCGTCCTTCTGTGCCATCGAAGTCTGTTGTTCAGCTATTATCTCTTGCAACTCCTCGACGGTATCCTAAAGTTCCACATTGCGGTCGTAGACTTCATCGTAAATACGAGCAGTTATCGAGTTCAGTGGAATCTCTTCCTCCTCTTCCTCATCATCGTCATTCGACTGTGGCAGTTCAACAGGATCCTCCTCATCCGTCTCCACATCATCATCCTCATCTTCAACCACTGTGACCAACGGGACTGACTCCCGTGGCAATATTTGTTCCCAAACCACCTGAATGTCGCGAGGCTTCTCCTCTATAGGCATCTGAGGACCCTCCTCCCTAGCCTGATTGGATTCTCTGACATTAGTCATCCTGACAACAAAATTTAAAGTTTTAATTATTAATCATTACTACTCGGCACTCACGAGCACACAAATTATAATCACATAAGCACATAAGTGTTTTATTACTTTTTCCTTAAAACTCGATAAGAGTTTATCACCACTATCTATTCAAAGATCACTTCCTAAGGCTTTTCCCCCACCTAAGGTTCATGACCTAAAGCTTTGATACCAACTTGTGACACCCCCAAATCCGGGTACTTCATTCCCACAGGATTTGGTGTTCACTTTATAACAACATTCATATCTAACTACCCAATCATAATAAAATTGAATAATAAACCTTCCCATAAAGGATTACATTAATAAAAATCTCTCAGGTTATCTAACCTTTACATACAATCATTCAAATGCGGAAAATTAATCAAACTTCATTACAATCATTCAAAATAAGGTCTGATAACAAACTATCAACATATTACAAGTCTTCAATACTTGTTCATCTTTCCCTTTCCTTTACTGGTGCTAGGTACGTCGACCTTCTCAACTTTAGCTGTAATAGTTATATAAGCAAGAGTGAGCAGACAAAGCTCACTTAGAATAACAATAAATAAAAACTTTTACATCATTTGCCAAAGAATAGGCTCAATAGAACTGAACAATGTGTTCTATCAATGAAAATCATGAACTACAACTGAGGGTCTAATGACCACGAACCATGTCCACAGTTATAAGTAATCTTTCAACTTAAACTTTAACAGTCATAAGACTATAAGGACTCCACGTACTTAGGGGGATCAGCCATTCGTACAATGTATTGTGCACAAACATTTCAACGCTAAGCGTAAACCCCTAATAAAAGGGTTGTTCATCTCAATATTTAGAATAGAAGTCCGCACCAAAGTAAGTTTGGTTTGGATACGTTTCAACGTAATTTAGAATTCAACGGTCATCAACTAAGGATTAGATGAATGAAAGGTAATAACACTATGTTATTGAATAAACCATAATTGAATCAACATGGTGTACTAAGTTCATGCTTTAGAGTATTGAATAATATAACCTACCTTGCCTTGAACAACATTAAGCTAAGGTTAAAATCTTATAATTGAATATTAAGCATGCATAATAAGTAATAACTTGAACGATAAACTTTTTCATCAGAATAAAGATACATGCATACTAAATATAACAAGTTTAGGTTTAGATAACTTGCATCTTCATGAACAACCTAGATACAAGAACTTGCTCAATCGTAAGAATAAAGTCTAAGAATTTTGCACAATGTACAATAGAAATAGTTCAACGAAAGTGTAGAGATAGACAAATTACATAATGTAATCGAATTAGAAACAATAACTTGATTACAGAAACAAGTTAAAACAAGAATAATTTGCTCAATATAATCGAGATAAGGTAAGTAAACTTGCCTTGCGCGTAGATTAAACTGTAATACTTTGAATCAATACCTATATATATATATATATATATATATATATATATATATATATATCTGAGAAAGAATCAAGAGTAGAATTCTTAAATATAGAATGCCTTAAATAATAGAATTTTATCAAAACGACGTAGTTTTGATAAGGCGGTAGTGGCATTTTTGTAAATACGCGATGGCATGGTATTTACAAAATGTCATCATGCCTTATCAAAACTACGTCGCTTTTGATAAAAATTCTATTATTTAAGAGAGTTCTACTACTTAAGAGGTCTACTCTTGATCCTCGCCTCGTATATATATATATATATATATATATATATATATATATATATATATATATATATATATATTTTATCATGACATAATTAGTCACTACCAACATTCTATATATAAATAAGTATATACATCATGTAAGGTTTGATTTATAAATCACTTAATCAAATTATATTATCAAAAAAATAAATTCGTTAGGTATTAATATCATGCTTATTCTTAGCACTACAATACCTAAATAACAAAAACATACTTTTAACAGTCATCATATAGCATTACATCAACAATTACATACTTTTGTTCAAAACAAAAGTCCTTCATGAACATTCTGCTAAGTGGTGCCAACGCCACATTTTGAATCGTTGTGTCAAGGTGTTGCGTCGAAAATGGTGCTTCACATGAGAACTATGCTGTGCAAATAAGGCCATTGCTTGGTTGGCGCGAAGTTAGCGTTATACTGACTTCATTGACAAGTACTGCACAGAGTTCTTGGAGTGGCATGGCTTTGACTTTGGTGCTGAGGCGCTAATACTCACAGAACCGAGCACGAAAACCAATTTGATACATTTATCAGCTTTTAATGACTAATTTACCACAAATAATTCAGGTAAATTACACATAAACATTATCAATCGTACATATACCAATTAACAACTAAACAACTATTTTTTTGGAAACTTAAATCTTTGAAAACACTGTTTTAAAACCAAAACTCCATTATTGTAATTTCTTGACACAGTTAACTGTAATTTCACAATTATAAACCAAATTGATTTATTCTAACTATGTTCTCTTCGTTTCTTACCAAGTTAATATATTCAAAGTTCAATTTATCTATTAGCATACAATCATATATATTCATACATATGTGTTCACTATAAAAACCAATTTCCTTCCTTTAACACGTAACTAGCATGTAACTCTTTATCTAACACTAGTTCTAATCCTCATAACCATATGCAATCATTATAATTCAATTGTATCACAGAAATTACAGAAATTTGGAATTCACAGCAAATATAAAACTCGTGAACATAGAAGCTAAAACTCACATCGTTAAAACAGAAATCTATGTATATATATATATATATATATATATATATATATATATATAATAAGGTTATAATCATACCTTTTGTTGCTTAAGAAATCCTTGTTAATCACTGATAATAGCTTGACGAACTCATAACTTTCTCTCTCAAACTCTCTCAAACTTTATGAGAACTCTATCAAAACTCTCTGGTCTCTCAATTTTCTTTTCTTGGTTATCAGTAGTATAGGCCAAATGCATTTGACGTAAACAAAATAAACTACTAACAAGTATGCATAAAGTAAAAACTAATATGGCCTTAATAATCATAATAACTAATATCAGTTACCCAAAGTATAACGTATAGATTATAAATATATTTTATTTATTTAATTTATAATATTATTATTCAAAATTTAAAAATCCAAAAGCCATAAAGGCTCGTTTGGCAAAACTCTTTAAAATTTAAAGACTTAATATATTTAAGCCTTGTTTGATAAAACTAAATTAAACTCCTTTAATTTATTTTAATAACTCCTTTATAATCTAGTTATTTGTCACACTTTATTTAATTAAGTTTTAATACTTAATTTAATTAATTCTAATAACAATTTATTAGATTAATTCACCCCATAAATCAATACAACATAATTATAATTTTCTTTGTAATTATAATTTTATTTAATCAACTAACACATCATTTTAATTATAAATTCAAATTAAAATATTATTATAATAATTCAATTAATCATTACAAACTTTCTAACTTAATTATTAAATTAAACTAGAATACTATCTCTGTTAGAGTTTATGCCCCTAGAGGCCAAATATTTGATATAATTGCTTAACATTTTGATATTATATTTGATTGAATAAATGAATGATTTTATTATGGTTTTATATATTGCGTTATATAAATGTTAACATAATAAAATTCCTTAGAATAGTGATACGATTTATATAGTTTCAAGTATGTGACTTGAACATGAGATTATATAATTAAAATTAGTATCATTGCTTCTAAATGTCCCCTAATGAAAGTACCATTGTTGATAGGACAACAATGATGCATTGAGACTAGTATGTGGATCGATTGATGACCAAATCTCATTGGTCATAAATATATGAGATATTAAGTCAATGCATAGGTATGTGTTAGAGAACGATGTATTTGGGCGGACTCCACCATGAGAATTCTATATGGAGCATTATGCGCGAAGTGTCATTGGCAATTCTCATAGTGACAATGATGTAATGGTCCTCCGACCTGAAATCACTATATTACTACACAAGAATTTATGTACTTTGATATCATCAAATGTCACCTTTAATGGGGTGGACTATAAAGATGATTATTGGGTACATCATGAATCGTGTGAGGAATATGAGTGATCTAGATGGAATTTAACCCTCCTATATATTAGGGGTGATATTCATAGGCCTCTTGATTGAGTAGGACTATGAAATGCATGGCCATGCTCAAATATTGATTTGTTTCATATAGTCTACTCATTGATCAAGAAAACTCAGATTAAATTATAAAGAGTATGACACATTCCATGACTCGAGTTTAATCTAGGATATTAAGGTTAAAAGGATTAAATTACATTGAAACATTGGTCACTAAAAGGTTGCATCGAATCATCGATCTTATTATTACTTGGGTAGCAGTGATGCATTACTAGATGCCGCTCACTGTTTATAATTTTATAATATGATTTTAAAATTATTGCCAACGTAATAATAACATATATAGGTCACACACATGTAACGTAATTTAAAAGAGAATTAATTTAAATTTTAAGGATTTAAATATATTAATATGATTAATAGTATTTAAATCATTTAATTTAAATTAAAAGGATAAATTGTATATATGTATATTAATTAAGTAAGACTTAATTAAGAGATATATATATAAATTTGAATTTTATGAAATTAGGTTTTGATTTGATTAATTCCTTTTAACTACTATATATATGATATATAGCAGCTACTTAGGGTTAGATCATAATTGAAAAACCCTAGCCGCTCTTAGAGAGAGACTAGAGAGAAAACAGTTTCATAATCGTTCCTTTGGTGGCTAGTACCGCAAGTCCCTTTTATTACAGAATCATTCGACAGTTCGTGCGGCGTTCGTGTGGATACCGTAGAGACGTGGTTCTAATTGGATTGCGTAAAGGATTCAACCGCATCGTTTAATCGTTTTCATAATCGGTATAATATCTAAACCACTAAATTAATTTCAGTTTCGCTTGGATCCTGTTTTGGGTTTCGGAATTGCTTTGATTATTTTTAAATTTCCGCTGCGTTTTTGTGTCGAAAACCCAACAATCTCATACTAACTAACTTCCTTAATTATTTATTTAACAAATAATTAACCAAATCAAATCAAATTGAACAATTATTTATTCAAAAATAAACACATCCATTAAATACTTATATAATTCAATAAATATTTAATATTATAATTTAAAATTCTGGATTGTTACAGCAGTTGTGCCATCCTGCAGTCAAGAATAGTTTTTGTTTTTGATCTGAAGTTTAAGGCATGCTTATATGATTACTTTAACTTGTAATATATGACCAATATGCTATTTAATGTGTTAAGAAGCATGTTATGTGATAGGAATGAATGTTAATTATGACTTTTGAATGTTAAGTCCAAAAGAATGTGTTAGTTTCCGGAGGCACAATAGTTATCTAGAAGGGGGGGGGGGGGGTTAAATAGATATTTAAAAATCTTTTCGTTTTAACTTGTTAATTGATAATGATTAAAACTTAGTGGAATTAATATTTGTTTTAATCTCCCTTAAGATAGTGAGTTTACGAGAGTGAGGCATTTATAGCAGTTATGGCAGATATGGCAGTTATAGCAAGAATGTAATAGACACCGTCGTTTTAAGTGGTTCAGAGCACTTAATGCTCCTAGTCCACTCTTCTACTCCTCGAGTAGGAAATCCACTAAGGATGTCTTTTACACTTTCTAAATCACACTGATTCCTTCTAGACCAACAGTCTAGGAACTTCTTAGTTCACTCTTGAACTCTTCAAGTCCAGCAAACTTGGCTCTTCACAGTTCACTTAGAACTCTTCAAGTCCTTCTGACTTGAAACTCTTACTTCAGTTGATTGGTAGTTGTTGAGTTCTTGATGGTTGCTACTCAGTTGCTGTTAAGCACTTGTTCGAAAGAACTGAGTAGCTGAGCAAGCTTTTCTTTTTCTCAGATCGTAGAGTTTAGCGTTGAGAGTTCTTGTTCGTTTTTGTTCAATGCTTGCATTTTTTCTCTCATTTGCTTGATTTGCATATATGTGATCTTGAAAACTATCCGTTAAATCCATCCTTTGAAGCATTAAATGCGTTTGACATTTCTGTTCTTTGATGGAGACTTTTCTGCACACCTTCTGAATTGCATTCTGGCCACTGACACAGCAGACTGCTTTCTCACCTAACACCTGAAAAGGTGTTTTTCTCCTTACCAGTGGTACTTTCCTTAGCTTCTTTAATACGCTTCTTTGTTGCATACTAAGGATATCTTTTATGCCTTTGGGACTGGTGAGTACTACAACATTTAGAACCCATTCCACATTTGTTAGAGTTTGTCTCTACACAAAACGTGAGGCTTGATGCTTCTGACACAAGCCAGATGATACTCTACGATTCATATCGTGGTGACTTGTCGCCTTGGTGCTTGGTCTGATGTTATCAGCAAAGAGCACTATGATTTCTCTTAAATACTTGCACACTACGATCTTCGCTTGCTTGAGTTGTAAACTCTACGTTTTCGAGAGCACACTACGATCTCTTAGTTGGCTCGGCAAACGTTAGGACCACTCTACAATTTTCGAAGAGGCCCTTCAAGGCAGGCACACTACGATCCTCGAAGCTCTACGTTTCTGCCTTGACTTCTGCAATCTTAATCAGATTGATACACTACAAATTCTTTGAAGCCTATCTATTACATCTCAAGATCAACCTAACAGCTTTGATCTCTCTATCTATACATTCATTTACATAATGATACACATTAAGAGCTTAGATCAACCTTAATAATTTGATCTATCACTAAGTCCTTGTACATATATCTCGTGAAGGACTTTAAATATAATCATGAACATTTACATTTAAACATCAAATCAAAATATGCACTCTCCCAACAGAATGTTTACAAGATATAAAGTAATGATATGTTGTTTGAATTTGTGATGTCTTACAAATCTGATTTGTGCTATGAAAATATAGGATAGGTGATGTTGTATGAAGTTACAACTAAGTTAGACATTATATGTATGTTTGAACTTACGTATATGAACTTATATAACTAATAGATAACTTATACGTGTAACTATATTATGTTTGGATTCGAAAGAGGGTATTAAGCTTTACTTTGGTAAACTACGCTTGAGGCAAGTATCCCAAACCCTTGCATTACTATTCGACGAATGTCGTAAGCAAACCTTATCTCTTTGAACGCAAGTTATCTTACTTTCTCGTTCAATTGAGATAGTATGTTTAAACTCTTGTGAAAACTATTATTCATGTTGAACTTGGTATTGTTCTTGAATATTGTGAAAGTGTTTATGCCATTTGATTCGGCTAGACTATATGCATGTTTATAAAACTGTCCAAACCAATTGACTGATGAGGAAATCTTGAAAACTGAGTTGAACAACCCTTATGGTAAGGGGAGTATATTGTTGGAAGCCCCAATACACGCGTGAATATTCTGTGTAGTTATGCATAACATAAAGTATTATAGACTGATCATCTATCGTACTTAATTCTTTTAGGTTATCAGTTTAATATTGGTAATTCTAGTAGATGTTCAATAGTCCTTAGTGACTACTCAGTATAAATTGTTTTATCCAGTTGGATGCGTTGATAGCTTTGAATTCATATATATCTGTTGATCTATATTGAACTATCTTTTCATATTCCAAAGATTTAATTCGAGAATTGTTGATACTCATTGTTCGTGATATTATTCTAAAACTCTGAACTATCTTGGAGACTATACGTTGATATTTCAAACTCGTGATATTATACTCATCACCCTTTTTGTATATTACTTGATGGGCAATTTGTGCTCATTCTTGCTTATTTAAAACCTTTCAGTTATGGCGGAACAGGGAAGTATCTCTGGGAAAGACAAGGGCAAGGGCAAGGCTACCGACTAGCTTGTTCCTTTATGTTTAAAAGTGTTATGTTGTATTAAGACTGTTTTCAGACTATGTTTATGCTTAAGTAGTATTATGTAATAAGTCTTTATTCGATATTATTATGTAATCTATTAAGTACTGTAGGTTGCGAAACTTGGGGGAATAAATATAATAAATCATTGTATATTATTCTAAAATAGATATTTCGTAGTGAATGTGTAATTTTAGTTATTATTGTATTACCATGAGCACATGATAAACCGAATTCGAGTGACCAAGTGGCGGTCCGAATTTGGGGGCGTCAGAGGTTAGTATCAGAGCTATAGTTATAAACCGTAGGAACGAGAGTCCTTAGATTATAACTTAGGAAAACCTTAGGAGATAGAGAAGGATGAGACTCATATAGAGTTTCCTAGAGAGTGACTTAGTGTGTTATAGAATGTAACTTCATTATATACAATGAACTTATGTTATTTAACATTCTAATGGAGTTGTTGTTGTCTTGTCTTATGTTGGTGATTGTAGGATGACTGACATGGGAGAACCTAGCCGAGGAGTAGAGGAGGAGTCGCGTGATATCCACGTGGTATATGAGGCACCATTAATAGCGAAGTCCATATCAGTAGTAGCCCCTATTGGTGAGGATGATGAGGAGGAGGAGATGGAGCCATTTCGCGAGGAGTCTAATCCGGAGGAGGAGCCTTTGAAGGAGGAACCCGAGCCTATGGAGGACTCCGACGAGGCTACTTTTAAGGATCGGATGTTGGGAGAATATGAGAAACAGATTTTGGAATTGGGATGTAGAGTGGAGGAATTAGAGATTGAGGCTAGGTATAAAGAGTCCGAGTTCCAGAAACTAAGGGACGAGGACCATCAGAGGCAATTAGTGATGCAGGAGATGGAGGTGGAAATTGCTCACCGTAAGGAGGCAGGGATCCAAATGCGAACTTTGTTTCACCGATCAGTGGCTAGGAATGTGGAGCTGACAGGGAAGCTAGAAGAGTCTGAGCAGAGGGAGCCTAGTGGGAAGGCTGAGAAGGAAGCACTTCGCACTAAGCTAGAGATGGAGGTGATGAATAGGATCCACTTCGAGGAGAAATGGGAAGGAGCTAATGATCGGGCTAAAGATCTAGAGGATGAAGTGAGGTGTAAGAGAAGGAAGATGAACAAGATGGGCTATTCTCTGCGCACAGCCATGGAGAGATTGATTGATGGGGTAAACCACTACCCTGCTGAACAAGGACAGACACGGCATACCATAAGCCGAGATATGGTGGTGCACATTACTCAAAAGGAATACCAGAGCATCGTGGAGAGTGAAATGTTAGATTGAGTCTAGAGGAAGAAGCTTAGTAGTTGTATTATATTTATTTATGTGATATTTATGTTAGGTTTGTAATATTCAAGAACGCAATCAAATTGCAAAAATAAGCGAAAACGTGTAAAAATCAGAGTTTAAAAATTTTACAAACCATATACCCGGATCACCCTTTATGCACAATTATTAATTAAACGAAAAATTGAAGAACAAGAATCATACCCTTGAAGATCCGAGCTTCCTCAGGTACAAGTTCACCTCCAATTCTTTTCGCGTTCAACTTGAATCCACCGGGTTTGGTTCCTTCCTTTGATCAACGTTAGCCACCCAAGTGTTTGGCCTCTAGAGGTGATCCACCAAGGAAGAAGAAGAATTCAAGAAGATGGGTATTTGGCTAAACCCTAGTTTTTCTATCTCTATAGAAAAAGAATCGTACTCTCCAACCATTGGAATTATAACGTAGTCCTAATATCTGATATAAGACTCCTCTTATAAAGATATCAAGTAACCCTATTAAAATAAGGTATTATTTAATTAAACCCTTTTAATTAAAGGGGCTCCCTAATCTTATTAGGGATAATTAATTAAACTCTTTTAACTAATTTTCCTTCCTAATCCAATTAGGAATAAATGAGAGTATTTTATATTAAATTAATTTCTAAACTATTTTAGAAATTAAAATAATAATAATAATTGTAATAATATTAATAAGACTCCTCTTATTAATTAATATTTAATATTTCTAAAATATTAAATAATAATATTAAGCTATTTAATTTATTCTATCACCATAGATTAAATTAAATATACATAACATATTATTACGATTATGCCATTAACTCTTAAATAATTATTCTTCCTTTTATGGTGTGACCCTTTAGGTTCTCCATATTAAACCGGTTGTGAATAAATCAATTAGAACGATTCTAATCTTATTTAAATAAATAAATTAAATAATTAATTTATTTAAATAAATAATATTTATTCTACAATAGGGATAAGCCTCCCCAATGATCAACGACTTTCCGGATAATATAGATTTCAACATTAATCATAAAAGAACCTTTGAGTAAATAGTTACCGTGACAATTCAATCCTTCCACCATATAATGTCCCAATTAAATATAAGACATGGAATTATCGTCAAGTCTTATTTTATTTAATTATATGTATTTTGATCCTTAAATGCACAACTCCAAATAATGCAAATTAGAAACTCCTTTCTAATTTCATTCGCCTTAATCCAAGGACTACTGGGTTGTCATTTATCGAATCACATAAGACATTTCTCTTCTTTTTTATTAGAAGTGGTAGATTCTTTATCGATCATACATTATCTTCATGTACAACTTATTATACCCAAGCATACCCTTTGATATACCCTAAGGGTCTTAAGGAAAAAGTCAAAGTATAACTCATCATACACAAGATACTATGATGATCTCAAGTCCAAGGATTACTTGTACTACTATCACTACAGAATTCCTATCGACAGCAAGTAAAACTCCATTAGGTATTCCTTAGCGAGCCACGCTTAGTGAACTTATTCTCTAATAAGCACCTACATACTTGCTTTAGTGTCTCCACACAAATGATCATGAGATCAATCATCCTCATCCAATGAGCAAGCAACGTATGTACCAATCTATCCGGATTCACTAATCCCCAATTTAGTAATCCAATGATTGGGAACTATTTTAGTTTTAAGCTTTCTAAGAATTTAGATCTCATTAGAATGATCATCATCATTATTCTAAAAGCATTGCTTAAAACTATGGGTTTATCACATATAATAAAACAAAGATCATGTAGATAATTAAAAGCCTTTAATAAATTAATACTTTTTATTAATAAATGAATAAGATTGTTACAAAGTATATGCTTTATCATCAAACATGATTGGCTTGTGTGCATACTACTTTCAATCTCCCACTTGCACTAAAGCCAATCGTCATGGTAACTCATACTCTTCTTCTCTAAGTGACGATTATCCTGCTGTTGGATAAGCTTTAGTTAATGGATATGTAATATTGTTCATGAGAGTCCACTATCTCTATAGTGATTTCCCATCTTTCAATGATTCTAATAATCAAATGAAAGTGCCACAACACATGTTTAGATCCAAGATGAGACTTAGGAACTATTCCTAGTTTCGAAATGAACTTTTAATCCAAACAATCAACTTGCGACTTCATTTATAGTTATATACTTTGTCTTTATCACTAAACCAAAGAACTCTTTTCTTTTGTTTGGAACCTTTCCAATTTATCGCACCACCGCTCAAGGTAACCCTTTACCTTAAAGTAGATTTTTTCGTCGCTCTTGGTCTCGTTCGAAAAACTTGAGTCGTTAAGCCCTCTAGTTTTAATTTAGACCCACCATGAATATGATCACATCCTTAGTGCCGGTTAAGCACTTTAAGATGTTTTTCACTGACTCATAGTGAACTTCTCCATAATATGACTGATCAACATCAGGTCTCGTATATTTCATTGCATGCATGATTGTCACTCATGCGACCTCTCTTTTCAGGAGTCTGTGGGGACTATTAAGAGAGATACACTCCAAGGGCTCATCAACATGAGACATCCCATGGAGTTTGCCATGCTAAACGACTTTAGCATCAAATGAATATACGTTCTTAGGGTTAAGTCGAGCATCCTCTTAAATCTATCTATATAGATTTATATCCCCAATTAAGATACTCTTCTAAATCATTCATGGAGGAATGTTTAGACAACTTTATCATTACTGATTGTAGCATTGGTATGTTATTCCTCATCCGTAGTATATCAACATATAATACTAGAAATTTCACGACGCTCCCACTGACCCTTTTGTACACACTAGAACTCTTACCTCATCGTATGTAACTCTGGATTATCATCTTCTATGATGCGTACCTCATCATCATCATCCATGATGAATCCATACCTCCTAGGTATCTTCGATACTATTCCAAATTTATGATCTTGCCAGGTACAATAGGTCTATCTACAGGTTCCTCTTATTTGACTTATAGTGCTTTGTGGTTCTTGAACTCTTCAAGATCTATTATCCTCCCACTAGCCCCTTCAATGATAAACACCTTTATCTTAGAAGGTAGTGTGTTTCGCAACAAACACCTTTTGCTAAGCAGGATTATAGAGCATATACCCAAACTTACTTTAGGATGTCCCATAAATCTACACTTGTCAAATCTTGTCCCAAGCTTATCCTTTGAAACCTTTTCACATAAGTTGGACAACCCCTTATCTTAACATACTTAAGATTAGGAATCCTCCCTGTCCATAACTTTTATGGAGTCTTGGGGCCGGATTTTGAGGTTACCTTTTTGTAGATATGCAACCATTTCTAGGACATGACCCTAGAGGGATACTGCAATGTCGATAAAATCATTATGGACAGCACCATGTCCAACAAGGTACGATTTTTCCTTTCAGATACATCAATCAATTATTATGTATCAGGAGGTGTCCATTATGAGAAAACCATTTGAGATGATCTAGAAACTTATTGCACAAGTATTTATTCCTTAATCTAATCAAAGAATCTTAATACTTTGTCAATTTGTTTCATTTCTGAATTCTTTGAACCTTTCAAATAATTCACGCTTGTATTTCAACAAATACACACATTCAACTCTTTGAATGATCATCTCCTTTTCTTATACTAATTTATTCAATATGCAAAATTATTTTCATATAAGTCAAGTATACAAAATTTGTTAAGTAATATTCCAGTTCTATACAAAACATTATTATTATAAATAGAATAACAATTGTTCTTAATTATAATACCAAAGATTTCATTGTTCAACAATAAAATAGAAATAATGTTTCTAACAATCTTTGGAATACAATAACAACTTATCGACTTAATAGATTTGTTCGTAGGGATTGCTAAACTATAAGTTTCTATGGCTAATGCAAAGAACCTTTGCTTCATTTCCCACACATAGGATTACTTATATTTGTTTAGCTTTCTACTTCGCTTGGTCCCTTCATAAATCTATATTTATGATAACCAAAGTCGGTATCCAATACCCAAGTAGAACCTCGACTTAAAGAAAAATTTATTTTAATCATGAACAAAATCAGATTTAAATCAAACTTCACTAAGCTTCTTTGGTTAGCCTCTCGCAAGATGCTTCTTGCAGCTTTCTTTCCAAATGTCCAGCTTATTGCAAAGGAAGCAAGCTCCTTTGCTATCCGTATCAGTTTTGTTCTTATTATCCTTTGTTTATGCCTTTCTATTTACCTTCTTTGAATCATTCTTCTTTTCAGAAGATCCTTTGGCCCCTACCAGTAAGACATGGTCTTTCTTGGTTGGAAAGTGACTCTCATCATTTTTCAACATGTTAAGCAAATCAACGAAGCTGATATCTAGCTTGTTCATATGAAAAATTCACAACAATTGTGAAAGGAGTCCGGGAATGAGTGCAAGATCAAATCTTGGCTCAACTCTCCATCCATGACAAAACCAGTTGTCCTAATTGATCAAACAAATTGATTATGTTAAGAACTTTTTGTTTGTACTATAGTGCCATTGGCCATTCTAGATCGGAAGAGCTCCTTAGATATCTGATATCTATCAGTCCTACATTCCTCACCATTAACTACTTGATGTGCAGGAATATAGTAGGAGCATCCATAGTTTCATGCTGACGCTGAAGCTCGGTACTCATGGATGCGAGCATGATGCATTAAGCCAACTGTGCATCATCTTGCCACTTTCTAAAAGTAGCAATCTCTTCTTTAGAGGCATTGTCTGCAACCATTGCAGGGATAGGCGTATTAAGGACATAAGATAGCTTTTCACTATGAGAACTATTCTCAAATTCCTTAACCAATCCGCTTAATTCTTGGCCTCGTTAATTTAGCATCTAAAATGCTTTGCAGTGATAGTAATTTTAGACATTGTAAAATTCTGTAAATGAATTTGTATTTAACAACATTTTAACATACATTCTTTTATTAATTACCAAAATAATTTAGGTCTTGTTTTAAATTGGTATCTCCCACTATTTTTTCTTCAAACTATATTACCTCACTTATATAGTTCGGCAAAATCTAATTAAAGATTTGCTAGTGAGAATAAGGATCCCATTTCAAATGTATATAGCCTTGTGGTGACACAACAAACTATATATATAAATAAATAGGTAGACAACTTTTGTCAATTACATCAACTATGCAACTCCTTTTCTTTTTGCCTCTTAGATTATTTTGATCAAGTGGTGGCACATCCGAATCAAAATTATCCAAGTTAAGTCCGACCTAGCACTCCATATATTCAAAAAAGAAAATATCATCCTTGTGGTGACACAACAAAACAATATTGTTCAATTTTCTTTATAAGCATCAAATGTGATAAATTAACATCTTAAATACTTAATACTTGCCTTGTGGTGACACAACAAACTCATATTAAATATTTAATACTCTATTAATTTTATCATGCTAGAAGGCGACGTTCGATATTCCAAATATCTTTGAACGCTTAGGACTTAATATAAAAAATTGAGGGGTTTGTTATTAATTTGTCTCATCTTGTTTAGCTACATGCATATATATATATATAAAATACGCTATTATATTAATAAACATGCTAAGCATGTTTGCAGATATAATATATATATATATATATATATATATATATATATATATATATATAGTATAAGCATGCACATATAGAATACTATATTCTATCCGGATTGATTATGGACTTTATTCTAGTTTGGTTCACTAGAGCCACCAAGTGAACCAAAAGGTCAAACCTAGGGGTGCAAGAATTAATATTTAAATATAACTATTACATTTAATTCTGGGCTCCATTACAAACGGGTCTTCAAGCGCTCCTTGCCCCTTGATCTCTAATTTTTCAAAATTAATTCTAAATATTCCTATTACAGAATTATTTAAAATAAATAGAAACCTTGATCAGCAGTCAAGGGGAAGTACATAGGAGAGAATAGAATTTACATTAAGAAAAAATTAGAGAAGACGAGGTACGCAGACCCCATTTAATAAAATCCATACATTCATGCATCCAACTAAAATAAAATCCAATCACATTGGTCAATAGTCCATAATCAATCTCATTTATTATCATACACATCATCATATGCATCAATAAATAACATTCATCTCATGAATAATAAACATTTAATATATATATTGATATCATTTAATGGGCAAATTTAGTTAGTATAAAATCTCATTTTTGAATCAAAATAAACTCCTTTATTTTAATCTAAATTTAAATCAAAATAAAACTATTTTATTTTAATTTATCCAATTTTGAATAAAATAAACTATTTTATTTTAATCAAAATCTTTAATCAAAATAAACTCCTTTATTTTAATTAATTATATAATCCAATTCCATGTAAAAAAAACTCCTTTATTAAAGGAAACACGGATTCTCTTTCCTATTCACAAATAAATTCTTTTATTTTGAATAATATGAAATCTTATTTCATATCTAAATAAACTCCTTTATTTTGAATAATATGAAATCTTATTTCATATCTAAATAAACTCCTTTATTTAAGGAAATTAGGATTCTCTTTCCTATTCACAAACAAACTCTTTATTTAAGAAAAATATTAATCTAATTTCAACTCCAATTAGTTATCATGGAATCCAATTCCAACTCTAATTAGTTAGCATGAAATTTAATTTTAAAATTAAAATAAACTCTTTTATTTTAATATTAAAATAAACCATTTATTTTAAAATTAAAATTTATTTTAATATTAAAATAAACTTTTATTTAATTATAAAATTATTAGGAATATATATATATATATATATATAATAACCGCACCTAAATTTTAGATTCCTGTTAACTTTGAAAAGATGACATCCTGCCATTACCTGTAAAAGGCATTAACTAGAATCTACAAGTGGCGTGAATAATCTTGTAGCAATCCACGTGCTTCCTAAGTAAGGATCAGCGAAATCAACTATTTCATAATTTATTTATTTTTTTGTTTAAATGGTAGTATAAAGTTAACCTGCTTCAGCCTTCAGGAGCAACCTTACACTTACTAACACGTGAATATGATTTAACATGATAACCACGTACAGCAAGGAAAAAGGATTCGCGAATAACGTCTTTAAAATATATATATATGTTTCGCGAATTTTTTTTTTTTTTAAAAAAATTTATACAACAAAATTATGCCCAATTAAATTGTTCTAAACACATATCAATATACATATCAAATTAAATAATTAATAATTCGCATAAAGGTTTGGCTCTGATGCCACTGTTAGGTTTGTAATATTCAAGAACGCAATCAAATTGCAAAAATAAGCTAAACGCGGTAAAAATCGTAGTTTTAAAATTTTACAAACCATATACCCGGATCACCCTTTATGCACAATTATTAATTAAATGAAAAATTGAAGAACAAGAATCATACCTTGAAGATCCGAGCTTCCTCGTACAAGTTCACCTCCAATTCTTTTCGCTCAACTTGAATCCACCGGGTTTGGTTCCTTCTTTCGATCAACGTTAGCCACCCAAGTGTTTGGCCTCTCAGAGGTGATCCACCAAGGAAGAAGAAGAATTCAAGAAGATGGGTATTTGGCTAAACCCTAGTTTTTCTATCTCTATAGAAAAAGAAGCGTACTCTCCAACCATTGGAATTATAACGTAGTCCTAATATCTGATATAAGACTCCTCTTATAAAGATATCAAGTAACCCTATTAAAATAAGGTATTATTTAATTAAACCCTTTTAATTAAAGGGGCTCCCTAATCTTATTAGGGATAATTAATTAAACTCTTTTAACTAATTTTCCTTCCTAATCCAATTAGGAATAAATGAGAGTACTTATATTAAATTAATTCCTAAACTATTTTAGAAATTAAAATAATAATAATAATTGTAATAATATTAATAAGACTCCTCTTATTAATTTATATTTAATATTTCTAAAATATTAAATAATAATATTAAGCTATTTAATTTATTCTATCACCATAGATTAAATTAAATATACATAATATATTATTACGATTATGCCATTAACTTCTTAAATAATTATTCTTCCTTTTATGGTGTGACCTTTAGGTTCTCCATATTAAACCCGGTTGTGAATAAATCAATTAGAACAATTCTAATCTTATTTAAATAAATAAATTAATCAATTAATTTATTTAAATAAATAATATTTATTCTACAATAGGATAAGCCTCCCCAGCGATCAACGACTTTCCGTATAATATAGATTTCAACATTAATCATAAAAGAACCTTTGAGTAAATAGTTACAGACAATTCAATCCTTCCACCATACAATGTCCCAATTAAATATAAGACATGGAAATTATCGTCAAGTCTTATTTTATTTAATTATATGTATTTCGATCCTTAAATGCACAACTCAAATAATGCAAATTAGAAACTCCTTTCTAATTTTATTCGCCTTTCGCCAAGGACTACCGGGTTGTCATTTATCGAATCACATAAGACATTTTCTTCTTTTATTAGAAGTGGTAGATTCTTTATCGATCATACATTATCTTCCATGTACAACTTATTATACCCAAGCATACCCTTTGATATACCCTAAGGGTCTTAAGGAATAAGTCAAAGTATAACTCATCATACACAAGATACTATGATGATCTCAAGTCCAAGGATTACTTGTACTACTATCACTACAGAATTCCTATCGACAAAGCAAGTAAAACTCCATTAGGTATTCCTTAGCGAGCCAACGCTCATTGAACTTATTCTCTAATAAGCACCTACATACTTGTTTTAGTGTCTCCACACAAATGATCATGAGATCAATCATCCTCATCCAATGAGCAAGCAACGATGTACCAATCTATCCCGGATTCACTAATCCCCAATTTAGTAATCCAACGATTGGGAACTATTTTAGTTTTAAGCTTTCTAAGAATTTAGATCTCATTAGAATGATCATCATCATTATTCTAAAAGCATTGCTTAAAACTATGGGTTTATCACATATAATAAAATAGCATCATGTAGATAATTAAAAGCCTTTAATAAATTAATACTTTTTATTAATAAATGAATAAGATTGTTACAAAGTATATGCTTTATCATCAAACATGATCGGCTTTGTGTGCATACTACTTTCAATCTCCCACTTGCACTAAAGCCAATCGTCATGGTAACTCATACTCTTCTTCTCTAAGTGACGATTATCCCATTGTTGGATAAGCTTTTAGTTAATGGATATGTAATATTGTTCATGAGAGTCCACTATCTCTATAGTGATTTCCCATCTTTCAATGATTCTAATAATCAAATGAAAGTGCCACAACACATGTTTAGATCCAAGATGAGACTTAGAACTATTCCTAGTTCAAATAAACTTTTAATCCAAACAATCAACTTGCGACTTCATTTATAGTTATATACTTTGTCTTTATCACTAAACCAAAGAACTTTTTTTGTTTGGAACCTTTCTAATTCATCGCACCACCGCTCAAGGTAACCCTTTACCTTAAAGTGGATTTTTCGTCATCTTGGTGCGTCTCGAAAAACTTGAGTACATTAAGCCCTCTAGTTTTAATTTAGACCCACCATGAATATGATCACATCCTTAGTGCCGGTTAAGCACTTTAAGATGTTTTTCACTGACTCATAGTGAACTTCTCCATAATATGACTGATCAACATCAGGTCTCATATATTTCATTGCATACATGATTGTCACTCATGACTCTCTTTTCGTGAGTCTGTGGGGACTATTAAGAGAGATACACTCCAAGGGCTCATCAACATGAGACATCCCATGGAGTTTGCCATGCTAAACGACTTTAGCATCAAATGAATATACGTTCTTTGGGTTAAGTCGAGCATCCTCTTAAATCTATCTATATAGATTTATATCCCCAATTAAGATACTCTTCCAAATCATTCATGGAGGAATGTTTAGACAACTTTATCATTACTGATTGTAGCATTGGTATGTTATTCCTCATCCGTAGTATATCAACATATAATACTAGAAATTTCACGACGCTCCCCTTTCGACCCTAGGTTTTTGTACACACTAGAACTCTTACCTCATCGTATGTAACTCTGGATTATCATCTTCTATGACATTACTCATCATCATCATCCATGATGAATCCATACCTCCTCAGGTATCTTCGATACTATTCCAAATTTATGATTCGGTATTTGGATTTGGTTGTGGTACAATAGGTCTATCTACTGTGTTCCTCTTATTTCGACTTATAGTGTTTTGTGGTTCTTGAACTCTTCAAGATCTATTATCCTCCCACTAGCCCCTTCAATGATAAACACCTTTATCTTAGAAGGTAGTGTGTTTCAAGAACAAACACCTTTTGCTAAGTAGGATTATAGAACATATACCCTAAACTTACTTTAGGATGTCCCATAAATCTACACTTGTCAAATCTTGTCCCAAGCTTATCCTTTGAAACCTTTTCACATAAGTTGGACAACCCCTTATCTTAACATACTTAAGATTAGGAATCCTCCCCATCCATAACTTTTATGGAGTCTTCAATGGATTTTGAGGTTACCTTTTGTAGATATGCAGCCATTTCTAGGACATGACCCTAGAGGGATATTGGAATGTCGATAAAATCATTATGGACAGCACCATGTCCAACAAGGTACGATTTTTCCTTTCAGATACATCAATCAATTATTATGTATCAGGAGGTGTCCATTATGAGAAAACCATTTGAGATGATCTAGAAACTTATTGCACAAGTATTTATTCCTTAATCTAATCAAAGAATCTTAATACTTTGTCAATTTGTTTCATTTTCAATTCTTTTGAACCTTTCAAATAATTCACACTTGTATTTCAACAAATACACACATTCAACTCTTTGAATGATCATCTCCTTTTCTTATACTAATTTATTCAATATGCAAAATTATTTTCATATAAGTCAAGTATACAAAATCCATTAAGTAATATTCCAGTTCTATACAAAACATTATTATTATAAATAGAACAACAATTGTTCTTAATTATAATACCAAAGATTTCATTGTCCAACAATAAAATAGAAATAATGTTTCTAACAAGAATTGGAATACAATAACAACTTATCGACTTAATAGATTTTTGTTCGTAGGGATTGCTAAACTATAAGTTTCTATGGCTAATGCAAAGCAACCTTTGCTTCATTTCCCACACATAGGATTACTTATATTTGTTTAGCTTTTACTTCTGCTTGGTCCCTTCATAAATCTATATTTATGATAACCAAAGTCAGTATCCAATACCCAAGTAGAACCTCGACTTAAAGAAAAATTTATTTTAAATCATGAACAAAAATCAGATTTAAATCAAACTTCACTAAGCTTCTTTGGTTTAGCCTCGCAAGATGCTTCTTGCAGCTTTCTTTCCAAAGGTCTGTGCTTATTGCAGTGGAAGCAAGCTCCTTTGCTATCCGTATCGCTTTTGTTCTTATTATCCTTTGTTTATGCCTTTCTATTTACCTTCTTTGAATCATTCTTCTTTTCGTAAGATCCTTTGGCCCCTACCAAGAAGACATGGTCTTTCTTGGTTGAAAGTGACTCTCATCATTTTTCAACATGTTAAGCAAATCAACGAGAGGTCGATATCTAGCTTGTTCATATGAAAATTCACAACAATTGTGAAAGGAGTCCGGAATGAGTGCAAGATCAAATCTTCGCTCAACTCTCCATCCATGACAAAACCAAATTCCTAATTGATCAATCAAATTGATTATGTTAAGAACTTTTTGTTTGTATTTATAGTGCCATTGGCCATTCTAGATCGGAAGAGCTCCTTAGATATCTCGATATCTATCACCCCTACTTTCCTCACCATCAACTACTTGATGTGCGGAAGAATATAGTAGAGCATCCATAGTTTCATGCCGACACAAGCTCGGTACTCATGGATGCGAGCATGATGCATCGAGCCAATCAGGCATCATCTTGCCACTTTCTAAAAGTAGCAATCTCTTCCTTAGAGGCATTGTTCGCAACTATTGCAGGATAGGATAGCGATATGAGGACATAAGATAGCTTTTCAAACTATGAGAACTATTCTCAAATTCCTTAACCAATCCGCTTAATTTTGGCCCAAGTTAATTTAGCATCTAATATGCTTTGCAGTTGATAGTAATTTTAGACATTGTAAAATTTCGTAAATGAATTTGTATTTAACAACATTTTAACATACATTCTTTTATTAATTACCAAAATAATTTAGGTCTTGTTTTAAATTGGTATCTCCCACTATTTTTTTCAAACTATATTACCTCACTTATATAGTTCGGCAAAATCTAATTAAAGATTTGCTAGTGAGAATAAGGATCCCATTTCAAATGTATATAGCCTTGTGGTGACACAACAAACTATATATAAATAAATAGGTAGACAACTTTTGTCAATTACATCAACTATGCAACTCCTTTTCTTTTTGCCTCTTAGATTATTTTGATCAAGTGGTGGCACATCCGAATCAAAATTATCCAAGTTAAGTCCGACCTAGCACTCCATATATTCAAAAAAGAAAATATCATCCTTGTGGTGACACAACAAAACAATATTGTTCAATTTTCTTTATAAGCATCAAATGTGATAAATTAACATCTTAAATACTTAATACTTGCCTTGTGGTGACACAACAAACTCATATTAAATATTTAATACTCTATTAATTTTATCATGCTGAAGGCTGACGCTCGATATTCCAAATATCTTTGAACGCTTAGGACTTAATATAAAAATTGAGGGGTTTGTTATTAATTTGTCTCATCTTGTTTAGCTGCATGCATATATATATATATATAAATACGGCGTTATATTAATAAACATGCGAACATGTTTGCATAATATATATATATATATATATATATATATATATATATAGTATAAGCATGCACATATAGAATACTATATTCTATCCGGATTGATTATGGACTTTTATTCTAGTTTGGTTCACTAGAGCCACCAAGTGAACCAAAAGGTCAAACCTAGGTGCAAGAATTAATATTTAAATATAACTATTACATTTAAACCCGGGCTCCATTACAAACGGTCTTCAAGCGCCTCGCTTCCTTGATCTCTAATTTTTCAAAATTAATTCTAAATATTCCTATTACAAAACTATTTAAAATAAATAGAAACCTTGATCAGAAGTCAAGGGGAAGTACATAGGAGAGAATAGAATTTACATTAAGAAAAAATTAGAGAAGACGAGGTACGCAGACCCCATTTAATAAAATCCATACATTCATGCATCCAACTAAAATAAAATCCAATCACATTGGTCAATAGTCCATAATCAATCTCATTTATTATCATACACATCATCATATGTATCAATAAATAACATTCATCTCATGAATAATAAACATTTAATATATATATTGATATCATTTAATGGGCAAATTTAGTTAGTATAAAATCTATTTTTGAATCAAAATAAACTCCTTTATTTTAATCCAAATTTAAATCAAAATAAAACTATTTTATTTTAATTTATCCAATTTTGAATAAAATAAACTATTTTATTTTAATCAAAATCTTTAATCAAAATAAACTCCTTTATTTTAATTAATTATATAATCCAATTCCATGTAAAAAACTCCTTTATTAAAGGAAACACGGATTTTGATTCTCTTTCCTATTCACAAATAAATTCCTTTATTTTGAATAATATGAAATCTTATTTCATATCTAAATAAACTCCTTTATTTTTGAATAATATGAAATCTTATTTCATATCTAAATAAACTCCTCTTTATTTAAGGAAATTAGGATTCTATTTCCTATTCTAAATAAACTCTTTATTTAAGAAAATATGGAATCCAATTTCAACTCCAATTAGTTATCATGGAATCCAATTCCAACTCTAATTAGTTAGCATGAAATTTAATTTTAAAATTAAAATAAACTCTTTTATTTTAATATTAAAATAAACCTTTTTATTTTTTAAAATTAAAATTTATTTTAATATTAAAATAAACTTTTATTTAATTATAAAATTATTAGGAATATATATATATATATATATATATATATATATATATATATATATATATATATATAGACCTAAATTTTAGATTATATATTATATAATATGAAAAGATGACATATCGCCATTATATATAAAAGGCATTAACTAGAATCTACAATGGCGTGAATAATAATTGTAGCAATCCACGTGCTTCCTCAAGTAAGGAAGATATTAAATCATATATTTTTATATAAATATTTATTTTTTTTAAATGGTAGTATAAAGTTAACTCGCTTCATTTTCTTCAGAGAGCAACCTTACACTTACTAACACGTGAATATGATTTAACATGATAATAACCATAAAAAAATAAAAAGAAATTCATGAATAACGCCGAATAAAAATATATATATATGAATTTTTTTTTTTTTTTTTTTAAAAAAATTTATACAACAAAATTATGCCCAATTAAATTGTTCTAAACACATATCAATATACATATCAAATTAAATAATTAATAATTCGCATAAAGGTTTGGGCTCGATGCCATCGTTAGGTTTGTAATATTCAAGAACGCAATCAAATTGCAAAAATAAAGCTTTAAACGCGTGTAAAAATCATCGAGTTTAAAATTTTACAAACCATATACCCGGATCACCCTTTATGCACAATTATTAATTAAACGAAAAAGATAAAGAACAAAATCATACCCTTCAAGATCCGAGCTTCCTCGTGTACAAGTTCACCTCCAATCCTTTTCGCTCAACTTGAATCCACCGGGTTTGGTTCCTTCCTTTCGATCAACGTTAGCCACCCAGTGTGTTGGGCCTCAGAGGTGATCCACCAAGGAAGAAGAAGAATTCAAGAAGATGGGTATTTGGCTAAACCCTAGTTTTTCTATCTCTATAGAAAAAGAAGCGCACTCTCCAACAAATTCGAATTATACGTAAAAGTCTAATATCCGATATAAGACTCTCTTATAAAGATATCAAGTAACCCTATTAAAATAAGGTATTATTTAATTAAACTTTTAATTAAAGGGCTCCCTAATCTTATTAGGGATAATTAATTAAACTCCTTTAACTAATTTTCCTTCCTAATCCAATTAGGAATAAATGAGAGTATTTATATTAAATTAATTCCTAAACTCTTTTAGAAATTAAAATAATAATAATAATTGTAATAATATTAATAAGACTCCTCTTATTAATTTATATTTAATATTTCTAAAATATTAAATAATAATATTAAGCTATTTAATTTATTCTATCACCATAGATTAAATTAAATATACATAACATATTATTACGATTATGCCATTAACTTCTTAAATAATTATTCTTCCTTTTATGGTGTGACCCTTTAGGTTCTCCATATTAAACCTATTGTGAATAAATCAATTAGAATAATTCTAATCTTATTTAAATAAATAAATTAAACAATTAATTTATTTAAATAAATAATATTTATTCTACAATAGGATAAGCCTCCCCCAATGATCATCAACGACTTTCCAGATAATATAGATTTCAACATTAATCATAAAAGAACCTTTGAGTAAATAGTTACCGCAGACAATTCAATCCTTCCACCATACAATGTCCCAATTAAATATAAGACATGGAATTATCACAAGTCTTATTTTATTTAATTATATGTATTTCGATCCTTAAATGCATAACTCCAAATAATGCAAATTAGAAACTCCTTTCTAATTTCATTCTCGCTTCGCCAAGGACTCACTGGGTTGTCATTTATCGAATCACATAGACATTTTCTTCTTTATTAGAAGTGGTAGATTCTTTATCGATCATACATTATCTCCATGTACAACTTATTATACCCAAGCATACCCTTTGATATACCCTAAGGGTCTTAAGGAATAAGTCAAAGTATAACTCATCATACACAAGATACTATGATGATCTCAAGTCCAAGGATACTCAGACTACTATCACTACAGAATTCCTATCGATGTGCAAGTAAAACTCCATTAGGTATTCCTTAGCGAGCCAATGCTCAAAGTGAACTTATTCTCTAATAAGCACCTACATACTTGCTTTTAGTGTTCCACACAAATGATCATGAGATCAATCATCCTCATCCAATGAGCAAGCAACGATGTACCAATCTATCCGGATTCACTAATCCCCAATTTAGTAATCCAACGATTGGGAACTATTTTAGTTTTAAGCTTTCTAAGAATTTAGATCTCATTAGAATGATCATCATCATTATTCTAAAAGCATTGCTTAAAACTATGGGTTTATCACATATTATAAAACAAAGATCATGTAGATAATTAAAAGCCTTTAATAAATTAATACTTTTTATTAATAAATGAATAAGATTGTTACAAAGTATATGCTTTATCATCAAACATGATTGGCTTGTGTGCATACTACTTTCAATCTCCCACTTGCACTAAAGCCAATCATCATGGTATCTCATACTCTTCTTCTCTAAGTGACGATTATCCCCGCCGTTGGATAAGCTTTAGTTAATGGATATGTAATGTTGTTCATGAGAGTCCACTATCTCTATAGTGATTTCCCATCTTTCAATGATTCTAATAATCAAATGAAAGTGCCACAACACATGTTTAGATCCAAGATGAGACTTAGAACTATTCCTAGTTCTCAGAATGAACTTTTAATCCAAACAATCAACTTGCAGCTTCATTTATAGCTATATACTTTGTCTTTATCACTAAACCAAAGAACTCTTTTTGTTGCTTGGAACCTTTCCAATTCATCGCACCCACCTGCTCAAGGTAACGCTTTACCTTAAAGTGGATTTTTCGTCATCTTGGTCGTCTCGAAAAACTTGAGTCTCATAAGCCCTCTAGTTTTAATTTAGACCCACCATGAATATGATCACATCCTTAGTGCTTAAGTTAAGCACTTTAAGATGTTTTTCACCGACTCATAGTGAACTTCTCCATAATATGACCGATCAACATCGTGTCTCAGTATATTTCATTGCATACATGATTGTCACTCATGCGACTCTCTTTTCGTGAGTCTGTGGGGACTATTAAGAGAGATACACTCCAAGGCTCATCAACATGAGACATCTCTTGAGTTTGCCATGCTAAACGACTTTTAGCATCAAATGAATATACGCTTCGGGTTAAGTCGAGCATCCTCTTAAATCTATCTATATAGATTTATATCCCCAATTAAGATACTCTTCCAAATCATTCATGGAGGAATGTTTAGACAACTTTATCTTTATCGATTGTAGCATTGGTATGTTATTCCTCATCCGTAGTATATCAACATATAATACTAGAAATTTCACGACGCTCCTAATCGACCCTTTTGTACACACTAGGTTCATTCTTATTTTTGATAAAATCAAACTCATCAGATGTAACTCGATCATCATCTTCTATGCTTCAATCCATTTCTACCTCATCATCATCATCCATGATGAATCCATACCTCCTAGGTATCTTCGATATCATCATATTATGATGAATCCATACCTCCTGTGTATCTTTGATTATTATTCCATTTACAATAGGTGGCCATATAATAGTTCATCTATGTGTTCCTCTTATTCGACTTATAGTGTTTTGTGGTTCTTGAACTCTTCAAGATCTATTATCCTCCCACTAGCCCCTTTCAATGATAAACACCTTTATCTTAGAAGGCAGTGTGTTTCGTAACAAACACCTTTTGCTAAGTAGGATTATAGAACATATACCCTAAACTTACTTTAGGATGTCCCACAAATCAGACTTGTCAAATCTTGTCCCAAGCTTATCCTTTGAAACCTTTTCACATAAGTTCGACAACCCCTTATCTTAACATACTTAAGATTAGAATCCTCCCATCCATAACTTTTATGGAGTCTTCAATGGATTTTGAGGTTACCTTTTTTTGTAGATATGCAACCATTTTTAGGACATGATCCTGTAAGGATATCGAATGTCGATAAAATCATTATGGACCGCACTACATGTCCAACAAGGTACGATTTTTCCTTTCAGATACATCAATCAATTATTATGTATCGAGGTGTCCATTATGAGAAAACCATTTGAGATGATCTAGAAACTTATTGCACAAGTATTTATTCCTCGATCTAATCAAAGAATCTTAATACTTTGTCAATTTGTTTCACTTTTGAATTCTTTGAACCTTTCAAATAATTCACACTTGTATTTCAACAAATACACACATTCAACTCTTTGAATGATCATCTCCTTTTCTTATACTAATTTGTTCAATATGCAAAATTATTTTCATGTAAGTCAAGTATACAAAATTTATTAAGTAATATTCCAGTTCTATACAAAACATTATTATTATAAATAGAACAACAATTGTTCTTAATTATAATACCAAAGATTTCATTGTACAACAATAAAATGGAAATAATATTTTTAACAAGAACTGGAATACAATAACAACTTATTGACTTAATAGATTTGCTCGTAGGCATTGCTAAACTATAAGTTTCTATGGCTAATGCAGCAACCTTTGCTTCATTTTCCACACATAGGATTACTTATATTTGTTTAGCTTTCTACTTCTGCTTGGTCCCTTCATAAATCTATATTTATGATAACCAAAGTCGGTATCCAATACCCAAGTAGAACCTTGACTTAAAGAAAAATTTATTTTAAATCATGAACAAAAATCAGATTAGAACCAAACTTCACTAAGCTTTTTGGTTAGCTCTCGCAAGATGCTTCTTGCAGCTTTCTTTCCAAAGGTCAAAGCTTATTGCAAGGGAAGCAAACTCCTTTGCTATCCCGACGCTTTTGTTCTTATTATCCTTTGTTTATGCCTTTCTATTTACCTTCTTTGAATCGCTCTTTTTCGTAAGATCCTTTGGCCCCTACCAAGAAGACATGGTCTTTCTTGGTGGAAAGTGACTCTCAACATTTTTCAACATGTTAAGCAAATCAACGAGGTCGATATCTAGCTTGTTCATATGAAAAATTCACAACAATTGTGAAAGGAGTCCGGAGTGAGTGCAAGATCAAATCTTGGCTCAACTCTCCATCCATGACAAAACCCGTTGTCCTAATTCGATCAATCAAATTGATTATGTTAAGAACTTTTTTTTGCATTATAGTGCCATTGGCCATTCTAGATCTAAGAGCTCCTTAGATATCTCGATATCTATCAGGCCCTACTTTCCTCACCATCAACTACTTGATGTGCAGGTGAATATAGTAGAGCATCCATAGTTTCATGCCGACGCTCAAGCTCGTTACTCATGGATGCGTAGCATGATGCATCGAGCCAATCAGTGCATCATCTTGCCACTTTCTAAAAGTAGCAATCTCTTCCTCAGAGGCATTGTCGCAACCATTGCAGGATAGGCGATTAAGGACATAAGATAGCTTTTCAAACCATGAGAACTATTCTCAAATTCCTTAACCAATCCGCTTAATTCTTGGCCTCGTTAATTTAGCATCTAATATGCTTCGCAGTTGATAGTAATTTTAGACATTGTAAAATTTTGTAAATGAATTTGTAATTAACAACATTTTAACATACATTCTTTTATTAATTACCAAAATAATTTAGGTCTTGTTTTAAATTGGTATCTCCCACTATTTTCTTCAAACTATATTACCTCACTTATATAGTTCGCAAAATCTAATTAAAGATTTGCTAGTGAGAATAAGGATCCCATTTCAAATGTATATAGCCTTGTGGTGACACAACAAACTATATATAAATAAATAGGTAGACAACTTTTGTCAATTACATCAACTATGCAACTCCTTTTCTTTTTGCCTCTTAGATTATTTTGATCAAGTGGTGGCACATCCGAATCAAAATTATCCAAGTTAAGTCCCACCTAGCACTCCATATATTCAAAAAGAAAAATATCATCCTTGTGGTGACACAACAAAACAATATTGTTCAATTTTCTTTATAAGCATCAAATGATAAATTAACATCTTAAATACTTAATACTTGCCTTTGTGGTGACACAACAAACTCATATTAAATATTTAATACTCTATTAATTTTATCATGTTAGAAAGGCGACGCTCGATATTCCAAATATCTTTGAACGCTTAGGACTTAATATAAAAATTGAGGGGTTTGTTATTAATTTGTCTCATCTTGTTTAGCGTGCATGCATATATATATATATAAATACGCGTATATTAATATTATGCGAACATGTTCAAGCATATATATATATATATAATATATATATATATATATAGTATAAGCATGCACATATAGAATACTATATCTCTCCCGGATTGATTATGGACTTTTATTCTAGTTTGGTTCACTAGAGCCACCAAGTGAACCAAAAGGTCAAACCCTAGGGGTGCAAGAAATAATATTTAAATATAACTATTACATTTAAACCCCGGCTCCATTACAAACGGGTCTTCAGCGCGCCTGCTTCCTTGATCTCCAATTTTTCAAAATTAATTCTAACTATTCCTATTACAAAACTATTTAAAATAAATAGAAACCTTGATCCATCAAGGGGAAGTACATAGAGAGGAGATAGAATTTACATTAAGAAAAAATTAGAGAAGACGAGGTACGCAGCAATTCCCATTTAATAAAACCCATACATTCATGCATCCAACTAAAATAAAATCCAATCACATTGGTCAATAGTCCATAATCAATCCCATTTATTATCATACACATCATCATATGCATCAATAAATAACATTCATCTCATGAATAATAAACATTTAATATATATATTGATATCATTTAATGGGCAAATTTAGTTAGTATAAAATCTAATTTTGAATCAAAATAAACTCCTTTATTTTAATCCAAATTTAAATCAAAATAAAACTATTTTATTTTAATTTATCCAATTTTGAATAAAATAAACTATTTTATTTTAATCAAAATCTTTAATCAAAATAAACTCCTTTATTTTAATTAATTATGGAATCCAATTCCATGTAAAAAAAAAAACTCTCCTTTATTAAAGGAAAACATGATTTCTTTCCTATTCACAAATAAACTCCTTTATTTTGAATAATATGAAATCTTATTTCATATCTAAATAAACTCCTTTATTTTTGAAAATATGATTTTTTCCTATTCACAAATAAACTCCTTTATTTTTTGAATAATATGAAATCTTATTTCATATCTAAATAAACTCCTTTATTTAAGAAAACATGGAATCCAATTTCAACTCCAATTAGTTATCATGGAATCCAATTCCAACTCTAATTAGTTAGCATGAAATTTAATTTTAAAATTAAAATAAACTTTTTATTTTAATATTAAAATAAACTTTTATTTATTTTAAAAATAAAAATTTATTAATAATATTAAAATAAATTATATATATATATATATATATATATATAATATATATATATATATATATATATATATAATATATATATATATATTATATATATATATATATATATTTTATATATATATATATATATATTATATATAAAAGGCATTAACTAGAATCTACAATATATATGAATAAATCTTATAGAATATATATGCTATATATATAAGTAAGGATCATATAAATATATTTATAATTTATTTATTTTTTTGTTTAAATATATAGTATAAAGTTATATATATTTTATAATCAACCTTACACTTACTAACACATTGAATATGATTTAAATGATAACTAATCAAGCATGAAAAAAAAAAGGATTCATGAATAACAAAAAAAATATATATATATTTTTTTTTTTTTTTTTTTTTAAATTTTATACAACAAAATTATGCCCAATTAAATTGTTCTAAACATATATCAATATACATATCAAATAAAATAATTAATAATTTGCATAAAGGTTTGGCTCGATGCCATCGTTAGGTTTGTAATATTCAAGAACGCAATCAAATTGCAAAAATAAGTTTTAAACGTAAAAATCAGAGTTTAAAATTTTACAAACCATATACCCTTGATCACCCTTTATGCACAATTATTAATTAAACGAAAAGATAAAGAACAAGAATCATACCCTTGAAGATCCGAAGCTTCCTCGTGTACAAGTTCACCTCCAATTCTTTTTTTCGCTCAACTTGAATCCACCGGTTTGGTTCCTTCCTTCGATCAACGTTAGCCACCCAAGTGTTTGGCCTCTAGAGGTGATCCACCAAGGAAGAAGAAGAATTCAAGAAGATGGGTGGTATTTGGCTAAACCCTAGTTTTTCTATCTCTATAAAAGAAGCGCATTCTCCAACCATCGAATTATAACGTCAATCTAATATCCCATATAAGAGATCTCTATATAAAGATATCAAGTAACCCTATTAAAATAAGGTATTATTTAATTAAACCCTTTTAATTAAAGGGCTCCCTAATCTTATTAGGGATAATTAATTAAACTCCTTTAACTAATTTTCCTTCCTAATCCAATTAGGAATAAATGAGAGTATTTATATTAAATTAATTCCTAAACTCTTTTAGAAATTAAAATAATAATAATAATTGTAATAATATTAATAAGACTCTCTTATTAATTTATATTTAATATTTCTAAAATATTAAATAATAATATTAAGCTATTTAATTTATTCTATCACCATAGATTAAATTAAATATACATAACATATTATTACGATTATGCCATTAACTTCTTAAATAATTATTCTTCCTTTTATGGTGTGACCCTTTAGGTTCTCCATATTAAACCTATTGTGAATAAATCAATTAGAACAATTTAATCTTATTTAAATAAATAAATTAAACAATTAATTTATTTAAATAAATAATATTTATTCTACAATAGGATAAGCCTCCCAATGATCAACGACTTTTCAGATAATATAGATTTCAACATTAATCATAAAAGAACCTTTGAGTAAATAGTTACCAGACAATTCAATCCTTCCACCATACAATGTCCCAATTAAATATAAGACATGGAATTATCACAAGTCTTATTTTATTTAATTATATGTATTTCGATCCTTAAATGCACAACTCCAAATAATGCAAATTAGAAACTCCTTTCTAATTTCATTATTCGCCGCCAAGGACTACCGGGTTGTCATTTATCGAATCACATAGACATTTCTCTCTTTTATTAGAAGTGGTAGATTCTTTATCGATCATACATTATCTCCATGTACAACTTATTATACCCAAGCATACCCTTTGATATACCCTAAGGGTCTTAAGGAATAAGTCAAAGTATAACTCATCATACACAAGATACTATGATGATCTCAAGTCCAAGGATCACTTGTACTACTATCACTACAGAATTCCTATCGACAGCAAGTAAAACTCCATTAGGTATTCCTTAGCGAGCCAACGCTCAATGAACTTATTCTCTAATAAGCACCTACATACTTGCTTTTAGTGTTCCACACAAATGATCATGAGATCAATCATCCTCATCCAATGAGCAAGCAACGATGTACCAATCTATCCGGATTCACTAATCCCCAATTTAGTAATCCAACGATTGGGAACTATTTTAGTTTTAAGCTTTCTAAGAATTTAGATCTCATTAGAATGATCATCATCATTATTCTAAAAGCATTGCTTAAAACTATGGGTTTATCACATATTATAAAACAAAGATCATGTAGATAATTAAAAGCCTTTAATAAATTAATACTTTTTATTAATAAATGAATAAGATTGTTACAAAGTATATGCTTTATCATCAAACATGATGATTGGCTTGTGTGCATACTACTTTCAATCTCCCACTTGCACTAAAGCCAATCGCCATGGTATCTCATACTCTTCTTCTCTAAGTGACGATTATCCCACCGTTGGATAAGCTTTAGTTAATGGATATGTAATGTTGTTCATGAGAGTCCACTATCTCTATAGTGATTTCCCATCTTTCAATGATTCTAATAATCAAATGAAAGTGCCACAACACATGTTTAGATCCAAGATGAGACTTAGAACTATTCCTAGTTCAGAATGAACTTTTAATCCAAACAATCAACTTGCAACTTCATTTATAGCTATATACTTTGTTTTTATCACTAAACCAAAGAACTCTTTTTGTTGTTTGGAACCTTTCCAATTCATCGCACCACCGCTCAAGGTAACGCTTTACCTTAAAGTGGATTTTTTCGTCATCTTGGTCTCGTCTAAAAAACTTGAGTCTCTGTTAAGCCCTCTAGTTTTAATTTAGACCCACCATGAATATGATCACATCCTTAGTGCTTTGCTAAGCACTTTAAGATGTTTTCATCGACGACTCATAGTGAACTTCTCCATAATATGACCGATCAACATCGTGTCTCGTATATTTCATTGCATACATGATTGTCACTCATGCGATCTCTCTTTCGTGAGTCTGTGGGGACTATTAAGAGAGATACACCCAGGGCTCATCAACATGAGACATCTCTTGAGTTTGCCATGCTAAACAACTTTAGCATCAAATGAATATACGTTCCTCGGGTTAAGTCGAGCATCCTCTTAAATCTATCTATATAGATTTATATCCCCAATTAAGATACTCTTCCCAAATCATTCATGGAGGAATGTTTAGACAACTTTATCTTTACCGATTGTAGCATTGGTATGTTATTCCTCATCGTAGTAGTATATCAACATATAATACTAGAAATTTCACGACGCTCCCCAATCGACCCTTTGTATACACATTAGAACTCTTATAAAATCAAACTCTTTTGATCGTAACGAATGTTCCATATTTGAGAAACTTGCTTCGATCATCATCATCAGATTCTATCTTCTATGATGCGTACCTCATCATCATCATCCATGATGAATCCATACCTCCTGGGTATCTTCAGTACTATTCCAGATTTACGATTCGGTTGTGGTACAATAGGTCTATCTACAGGTTCCTCTTATTTGACTTATAGTGTTTTGTGGTTCTTGAACTCTTCAAGATCTATTATCCTCCCACTAGCCCCTTCAATGATAAACACCTTTATCTTAGAAGGTAGTGTATTTCGCAACAAACACCTTTTGCTAAGTAGGATTATAGAACATATACCCTAAACTTACTTTAGGATGTCCCACAAATCTACACTTGTCAAATCTTGTCCCAAGCTTATCCTTTGAAACCTTTTCACATAAGTTCGACAACCCTTATCTTAACATACTTAAGATTAGAATCCTCCCCGCCCATAACTTTTATGGAGTCTTAAATGGATTTTGAGGTTACCTTTTTGTAGAGATATGCGCCATTTCTAGGACATGACCCTAGAGGATACCCGAATGTCGATAAAATCATTATGGACCGCACTATGTCCAACAAGGTACGATTTTTCCTTTCGTATACATCAATCAATTATTATGTATCGAGAGGTGTCCATTATGAGAAAACCATTTGAGATGATCTAGAAACTTATTGCACAAGTATTTATTCCTTGATCTAATCAAAGAATCTTAATACTTTGTCAATTTGTTTCATTTTCAATTCTTTGAACCTTTCAAATAATTCACACTTGTATTTCAACAAATACACACATTCAACTCTTTGAATGATCATCTCCTTTTCTTATACTAATTTATTCAATATGCAAAATTATTTTCATGTAAGTCAAGTATACAAAATTTATTAAGTAATATTCCAATTCTATACAAAACATTATTATTATAAATAGAACAACAATTGTTCTTAATTATAATACCAAAGATTTCATTGTCCAACAATAAAATGGAAATAATGTTTCTAACAAGAACCGGAATACAATAACAACTTATCGACTTAATAGATTTGCTCGTAGGATTGCTAAACTATAAGTTTCTATGGCTAATGCAAGCAACCTTTGCTTCATTTCCCACACATAGGATTACTTATATTTGTTTAGCTTTCTACTTCGCTTGGTCCCTTCATAAATCTATATTTATGATAACCAAAGTCGGTATCCAATACCCAAGTAGAACCTCGACTTAAAGAAAATTTATTTTAATCATGAACAAAAATGTATTTGTAGAACCAAACTTCACTAAGCTTCTTTGGTTAGCTTCTCGCAAGATGCTTCTCGCAGCTTTCTTTCCAATGTCTGTGCTTATTGCGAGTGGAAGCAAGCTCCTTTGCTATCCGTGACGCTTTTGTTCTTATTATCCTTTGTTTATGCTTTTCTATTTACCTTCTTTGAATCGCTCTTCTTTTCAAGATCCTTTGGCCCCTACCAAGAAGACATGGTCTTTCTTGGTTGGAAAGTGACTCTCATCATTTTCAACATGTTAAGCAAATCAACGAAGGTCGATATCTAGCTTGTTCATATGAAAAATTCACAACAATTGTGAAAGGAGTCCGGAATGAGTGCAAGATCAAATCTTCGCTCAACTCTCCATCCATGACAAAAACCGGTTGTCCTAATTCGATCAATCAAATTGATTATGTTAAGAACTTTTTTGTCTGCATTTATAGTGCCATTGGCCATTCTAGATCGGAAGAGCTCCTTAGATATCTCGATATCTATCGGCCCTACTTTTTCCTCACCATCAACTACTTGATGTGCAGTGAATATAGTAGGAGCATCCATAGTTTCACGCCGACGTCAAGCTCGTTACTCATGGATGCGAAAGCATGATGCATCGAGCCAATCAGGCATCATCTTGCCACTTTCTAAAAGTAGCAATCTCTTCCTCAGAGGCATTGTTCGCAACCATTGCGCAGGATAGGCGATATGACATAAGATAGCTTTTCAAATTATGAGAACTATTCTCAAATTCCTTAACCAATCCGCTTAATCTTGGCCCGTTAATTTAGCATCTAATATGCTTCGCAGTTGATAGTAATTTTAGACATTGTAAAATTCTATAAATGAATTTGTAATTAACAACATTTTAACATACATTCTTTTATTAATTACCAAAATAATTTAGGTCTTGTTTTAAATTGGTATCTCCCACTATTTTCTTCAAACTATATTACCTCACTTATATAGTTCTAAGCAAAATCTAATTAAAGATTTGCTAGTGAGAATAAGGATCCCATTTCAAATGTATATAGCCTTGTGGTGACACAACAAACTATATATAAATAAATAGGTAGACAACTTTTGTCAATTACATCAACTATGCAACTCCTTTTCTTTTTGCCTCTTAGATTATTTTGATCAAGTGGTGGCACATCCGAATCAAAATTATCCAAGTTAAGTCCGACCTAGCACTCCATATATATCAAAAAAGAAAAATATCATCCTTGTGGTGACACAACAAAATAATATTGTTCAATTTTCTTTATAAGCATCAAATGTGATAAATTAACATCTTAAATACTTAATACTTGCCTTGTGGTGACACAACAAACTCATATTAAATATTTAATACTCTATTAATTTTATCATGCTAGAAAGGCTTACGCTCGATATTCCAAATATCTTTGAACGCTTAGGACTTAATATAAAAAAAATTGAGGGTTTGTTATTAATTTGTCTCATCTTGTTTAGCGCATGCACATATATATATATAAAATACGTACATTATATTAATAAACATGCTAAGCATGTTTGCAGATAATTTATATATATATATATATATATATATATAGTATAAGCATGCACATATAGAATACTATATTCTACCCGGATTGATTATGGACTTTATTCTAGTTTGGTTCACTAGAGCCACCAAGTGAACCAAAAGGTCAAACCCTAGGGGTGCAAGAATTAATATTTAAATATAACTATTACATTTAAACCCAGGCTCCATTACAAACGGTCTTCAAGCGCTCCTCCTTTCCTTGATCTCTAATTCTTCAAAATTAATTCTAAATATTCCTATTACAAAACTATTTAAAATAAATAGAAACCTTGATCGTGATCAAGGGAAGTACATAGAGAGGAGATAGAATTTACATTAAGAAAAAATTAGAGAAGACGAGGGTACGCAGTAATTCCCATTTAATAAAAAACCCATACATTCATGCATCCAACTAAAATAAAATCCAATCACATTGGTCAATAGTCCATAATCAATCTCATTTATTATCATACACATCATCATATGCATCAATAAATAACATTCATCTCATGAATAATAAACATTTAATATATATATTGATATCATTTAATGGGCAAATTTAGTTAGTATAAAATCTATTTTGAATCAAAATAAACTCCTTTATTTTAATCCAAATTTAAATCAAAATAAAACTATTTTATTTTAATTTATCCAATTTTGAATAAAATAAACTATTTTATTTTAATCAAAATCTTTAATCAAAATAAACTCCTTTATTTTAATTAATTATATAATCCAATTCCATGTAAAAAAACTCTTTTATTAAAGGAAACACGGATTCTCTTTCCTATTCACAAATAAACTCCTTTATTTTGAATAATATGAAATCTTATTTCATATCTAAATAAACTCCTTTATTTTGAATAATATGAAATCTTATTTCATATCTAAATAAACTCCTTTATTTAAGGAAATTAGGATTCTTTCCTATTCACAAATAAACTCCTTTATTTAAGAAAAGACTAATCCAATTTCAACTCCAATTAGTTATCATGGAATCCAATTCAAACTCTAATTAGTTAGCATGAAATTTAATTTTAAAATTAAAATAAACTCTTTTATTTTAATATTAAAATTTTTTTTTTATTTTAAAATTAAAATTTATTTTAATATTAAAATAAACTTTTATTTAATTATAAAATTATTAGAATTATATATATATATATATATATATATATATATATATAGCACCTAAATTTTAGATTCCTGTTAACTTTGAAAAGATGACATCCTGCCATTACCTGTAAAAGGCATTAACTAGAATCTACAAGTGGCGTGAATAATCTTTTAGCAATCCACGTGCTTCCTAAGTAAGGATCAGCGAAATCAACTATTTCATAATTTATTTATTTTTTTTGTTTAAATGGTAGTATAAAGTTAACCTGCTTCAACCTTCAGGAGCATCCTTACACTTACTAACACGTGAATATGATTTAACATGATAACCACGTACAGCAAGGAAAAAGAATTCGCGAATAACGTCTTTAAAAAATATATATATGTTTCGCGAATTTTATTTTTTTTTAAAAAAAATTTTATACAACAAAATTATGCCCAATTAAATTGTTCTAAACACATATCAATATACATATCAAATTAAATAATTAATAATTCGCATAAAGGTTTGGCTCTGATGCCACTGTTAGGTTTGTAATATTCAAGAACGCAATCAAATTACAAAAATAAGCGGAAACGTGTAAAAATCAGAGTTTAAAAATTTTACAAACCATATACTCGGATCACCCTTTATGCACAATTATTAATTAAATGAAAAATTGAAGAACAAGAATCATACCCTTGAAGATCCGAGCTTCCTCAGTTACAAGTTCACCTCCAATTCTTTTCGCGTTCATCTTGAATCCACCGGGTTTGGTTCCTTCCTTTGATCAACGGTAGTCACCCAAGTGTTTGGGCCTCAGAGGTGATCCACCAAGGAAGAAGAAGAATTCAAGAAGATGGGTATTTGGTTAAACCCTAGTTTTTCTATCTCTATAGAAAAGAAGCGCACTCTCAACCATTCGAATTATAACGTAGTCCTAATATCCGATATAAGACTCCTCTTATAAAGATATCAAGTAACCCTATTAAAATAAGGTATTATTTAATTAAACCCTTTTAATTAAATGGGCTCCCTAATCTTATTAGGGATAATTAATTAAACTCTTTTAACTAATTTTCCTTCCTAATCCAATTAGGAATAAATGAGAGTACTTATATTAAATTAATTCCTAAACTATTTTAGAAATTAAAATAATAATAATAATTGTAATAATATTAATAAGACTCTCTTATTAATTTATATTTAATATTTCTAAAATATTAAATAATAAATATTAAGCTATTTAATTTATTCTATCACCATAGATTAAATTAAATATACATAACATATTATTACGATTATGCCATTAACTTCTTAAATAATTATTCTTCCTTTTATGGTGTGACCCTTTAGGTTCTCCATATTAAACCTAGGTTGTGAATAAATCAATTAGAATAATTCTAATCTTATTTAAATAAATAAATTAAACAATTAATTTATTTAAATAAATAATATTTATTCTACAATAGGGATAAAGCCTCCTAGCGATCAACGACTTTCCAGATAATATAGATTTCAACATTAATCATAAAAGAACCTTTGAGTAAATAGTTACCAGATAATTCAATCCTTCCACCATACAATGTCCCAATTAAATATAAGACATGGAATTACTGTCAAGTCTTATTTTATTTAATTATATGTATTTCGATCCTTAAATGCACAACTCCAAATAATGCAAATTAGAAACTCCTTTCTAATTTCATTCTACCTTGGCCAAGGACTACTGGGTTGTCATTTATCGAATCACATAAGACATTTCTCTTCTTTTATTAGAAGTGGTAGATTCTTTATTGATCATACATTATCTTCATGTACAACTTATTATACCCAAGCATACCCTTTGATATACCCTAAGAGTCTTAAGGAATAAGTCAAAGTATAACTCATCATACACAAGAAACTATGATGATCTCAAGTCCAAGGATTACTTGAACTACTATCACTACATGAATTCCTATTGACAGGCAAGTAAAACTCCATTAGGTATTCCTTAGCGAGCCACGTTCATTGAACTTATTCTCTAATAAGCACCTACATACTAGCTTTAGTGTCTCCACACAAATGATCATGAGATCAATCATCCTCATCCAATGAGCAAGCAACGTATGTACCAATCTATCCGGATTCACTAATCCCCAATTTAGTAATCCAATGATTGGGAACTATTTTAGTTTTAAGCTTTCTAAGAATTTAGATCTCATTAGAATGATCATCATCATTATTCTAAAAGCATTGCTTAAAACTATGGGTTTATAACATATAATAAAACAGCATCATGTAGATAATTAAAAGCCTTTAATAAATTAATACTTTTTATTAATAAATGAATAAGATTGTTACAAAGTATATGCTTTATCATCAAACATGATTGGCTTGTGTGCATACTACTTTCAATTTAATCTATTATTGAAATCTCAGTCTTTTGTGTAAGATGTTAGATAATAGTAAACCCCAACTTTTGAAAAATGTTAGAGGGGTAGTAAGCTAGTGTTGTCCCCGTCTTTTGTGATAATAAGGGATATGTGTTATCATTTATAGCAGTATGCTAGAGAGAATCATGTAATTGTAACGATTTGGCATATGAATATAAATGATCTTATTTCATAAACGTGTTATAAAATCTTATTTCTTTTATTTGAGGAATGTTTAAGTAATATAATTAAATAATAAAATGAAAATTTTATGATGCAAAAATATGCCGCCCAGACGTAGAATAACCGTACCGAAAGAGTCAGTTAATGATGAAAGAGGACCAATTGATTTGATGCAAAGGCTTGTAGATTTGTTAGGAGAAGCTCTTAAGGGAAGAAATGAGCCTGTGACACCCCCAAATCCGGTACTTCCATTTCCACAGGATTTGGTGTTGACTGTACAAACATCATCCATCTATCTACCCATAAATAAATGCAAACCATGAAATAGATAGAAATAATAATAAATCTCCCCTTATGGGGTTACATCAACTACATAATAAATAAATCCTAGGTTACTCTAACCTTAAATCATCTGTGCGGAAACATAAACAAATAAGTCTTAGTAACATCAATTCTAATTACATCACATAAATAATCAGTCTTCATTACTTGCTAAGCTTGCCCTTGCCTTTACTAGTGGAAGATTAAATTCGCTTCGTTCGTTTCTTAATCGCAATGTTATTATTACGCAAGAGTGAGCACGATTGTCCACAAGTATAATAATATAACAATGAATAATAACATGCGAGAGAAATAATACTTCGAATATAAAAGCTCAACTTTTGAATCAAGAATGAATAACAATAATCAAAAGAAATTCTTGAGGGTCGTAAGACCTTGAACTATGTCCTAGGTTAGCAAGGGTTATACTTGAAACCTTTAACAGTTATAAGACTATGGACCTTTCTACTCACTTAGGGGGGATCAAACCTTAGTACCACATCGTGCACAATATCTTAACGCTAATGCATAAGAAATCCCTATACAGGGTTGTTCATCTCAGTTTGACATTCGAGTCCGCACCAAAGGAAGTTTGGTTTGGATAATTCAATAAGGGTTCTGAAATTTAGAACGTTCATCAACTATGGACTAGTTGAATCAATAAGGATTCGCTAGTCTAACAAGGTTCAACAATAATGATATTCAAATTGAATAATAATCTCAAGAATTATACAATAGAATAAATATTGTATAACAAATTCATACTTTGAAAGGATAGTCAATCTCTAATATAACAATTCGAACTTGAATAATAGTAATGAGAATTTACTCAAGGTAAATAATAAACTTGAACAATGATAACAAGTAGGGGTAGAAAACTTGCCTCGTGCGTAGATTACACTTTAATTAAACTCGATCTTTGATTTAAATCCTACATATCATTTACATTCATAACTCTAGTTAATTATAATATAATTAACCATCATAAATTCATTCTTTTATCTAAACTTTGGTTATGACTATACTTAGTCAAATATCACACTTATTGTCACATAATAACACTTCATGAATAATAAGCTACTTATGTATTTCATAATTCAATCCACATGCAATTATGTTATTTACATGTTAAGTATCTATTTTAATATCTCATTATACTTCTAACATATTTTTATGTTCAGTACATTAAGTTACTAACACATTGCTAGACTTGACATTTTAAAAAAATATCATTTCTGAACATTCTGGAGAGTGGCGTTGCGGCGCCACTTTTATCTTAGTACTTATACAATATATGCGATGATGGCTGCCATGATCGGACTCAAGTATTTGCCATTACGGATGTTAAGGCACGAGAGGCATGGCGTGGCGGCGAAACAGAGAAGCTGCTCGCAATTCGCGAAAATTGCAGAACACAACCAAAAACTCCAATTAAAATTTTACTACACGAATTTAATCACACCCATTCATAATAATACACATATAATCACTACTTAACCCTTCTAGCATGATTTTAACATGTTAAAACACCTAATTAACAGAATTAAAACATGAAATTTTCACTGTTCATTGTGTTCTTGAAGGTTTTGAACAAAACCATGAAAATTAATATTACGAATTCGTTATAACACCGAATCCGTTCATTTAAAGTTTGGTCTCTTCGTATTAACATGCACAATAATATACGAGTATAAATTTTATGAAATCATTTATGTTTGACACATTAAAGTTACGTATAAGGGCCATATGACCATATAACGTACTCTGTAAATTTTGAAATAACAAGTCATAGTATTATGAAACTTATGATATGAAATCATATACAATAGAGAAACACATTAAAACAACGTCTTCTCAATAAGACTGAATAATAAAGAAGAATGCATACGTGAGTGGAGGTCAGTTACCCATCATGGGTTAACTGTTATAACTCCCTTTAAGGCCTTGTTTGGCTAGCAACATGAATAATTCTTCTAATTATTTTAATTAATCTTTTATACTATAGTTTTAAATCATGTCACACCCACTTTTTTATAAATCAAATATTTTATTTAATTTAATTTAAATAAAATATAATAATTTCTCATAAATTCACTTAGTCACATAATTAAATTTCTCATTAATAAATAATGTCAAATTATTAACTCTTTAATTAATAATTAAATTAATTAAAATACCAATAGGCTTATTAAATATTTTTTTTAATACCATAAGCTCACATAATTACATACATTGAATAATCAAATTCTCCACATTAATTTAATAAATGTAACACATATAATAAAATTAATCTACCACAATTGCATCAATTAATTATTTAATCTAATCATTAAATCATCGAAAATATTTATTTACTTCAATAAATATTAAGAATTAAATTACAAAAATCTCGTTCGTCACATCTTTCCCCCCTTAAAAGGATTCTGTCCTCAGAATCACGACTCAATAATTTTGACCCGTTACATTCTCCCCCCTTACAAAGATTACATCCCCCAGATAATCGCTATACACATAATTTAATTAAATAAATGAGGTAATTCTTCATCATATTCTCTTGAGTTCCCACGTAGCTTCTTCGTTGTGGTTCCTCCAAATTACCTTTAGGAAGGTATTACTTTATTTCTGAGAACTTGTTCTTTTCGGTCAACAATTTGAACAGGAATTTCTTCGTAAGATAAGTATTTGTCAAAAAATAGGGGTTCGTATTCAATTACATGCTTGTAATCGGCTTTGTAGGGTCGTAACACCAAAACATGGAAGACGCTGTGGACATTCTCGAGTGATGGAGGTAAGGCTACCTCGTACGCGACTTCTCCGATTCTTCGCAATACTTCAAATGGTCCAATAAATCTTGGGCTTAATTTCCCTTTCTTTCCGAACCTGATCTTCCCCTTCCAGGGAGAGACCTTCAAGAAAACATAGCTACTTGATTCAAATTCGATATTTTTACGATGTGGATCAGCGTATTTCTTCTGTCGATCTTGAGCTGCTACCAGTCGTGCTCGGATCTCTTTGACTATTTTTCGCTTTCTTACGTACCAATTAACGCCCTAAGAATTGTCTTTCGCCAACTTCATCCCAATAAAGTGGAGTTTCGCACTTTACGCCATATAACGCTTCATAAGGTGGCATGCCTATACTAGCGTAATGCTTGTTGTTATGGCGAAATCTACTAACGGTAGGTGATCATCCCAATTTCCTTTAAAGTCCATCACACAGGCTCTTAGCATATCTTCTAATGTCTGAATCGTTCTTTCGCTCTGTCCGTCTGTTTGAAGGTGATATGCCATACTCATTCGCAATTGCGTACCCATGCATTCCTGTAGACGTTTCCAGAAATTCGATGTGAAGCGCGGATCTCTATCAGAAATAATTGACACCGGCACTCCGTGCCTCGAAACAATCTCTTTAACATATAACCTTGCCAACTGATCTAAATTGAATCTGATTTTGATCGGAAGGAAGTGTGCGGATTTCGTCAGTCGGTCAACGATAACCCATACTGTGTCGTAGCCTTTCTGAGTCGTCGGAAGGCCAACCACAAAGTCCATTGTAATATGTTCCTATTTCCATTCTGGGATCTCCAACAGTTGTAGCAATCCACTCGGTCTCTGATGTTCTGCTTTCACTTTCTAACAGGTCAGACACTTGGCAACACATTCTGCAACATCACGTTTCAAATTCGGCCACCAGAAATGTTGTCGAAGATCTTGATACATCTTGGTACTACCAGGGTGAATCGAATATCGTGAACTATGAGCCTCGCTCAAAATATCTTCCTTAATCTCTGTGACTGGTGGTACCCAAATTTTATTCTTGAATCTTAGTATTCCCTTCTTATCCAGCTTGAATCTTGGTTCAGTTCCTTCAGATATCTTCTTTGTCACCTTTTTACATTCATCGTCCTGAAGTTGAGCCTCTTTAACTTTATCTAATAGGGTTGTACCAGATTGTATCTGAAATAGCTTCTCATCAATCTCCATAGGATACTTCACTTCCAACTCCAGTTTCTCCATTTCTGCAATTAGCTCATCCTGAGCAGTCAATATCATCAATTTCTCACGACCCTTTCTACTTAAGGCGTCGGCAACCACATTTGTTTTACCCGGATGGAATAAAATCTCACAGTCGTAATCCTTAATTAATTACAACCATCTTCTTTGGCGCATATTCAAGTCCTTCTGCGTGAAAATATATTTCAGACTCTTGTGGTCTGTATATATTTCACACTTCTCCACGTATAGATACTGCCTCCAAATTTTCAAAGCAAAAATAACTGCAGCTAACTCCAAGTCATGGGTCAGATATCCCTTCTCGTAATCCTTCAATTGTCGTGATGCATACGCAATGACTTTTCTATTTTGCATCAGCACACAACCAAGTCCTTTATGTGACGCATCACTATAAACAACAAAATTTCATGTATCGTCCGGAAGAGACAACACAGGTGTTGTACTCAACCTCTTCTTCAATTCTTAAAAGCTTTCCTCACACTTCTCCGTCCAAACAAATTTCACAGCTTTTCGAGTTAAATTCGTTAACGGAGTTGCGATCTTAGAAAAGTCTTGTATGAACCTTCTATAATATCCTGCCAATCCAAGAAAACTTCGTACTTCCAATGGCGTCCTCGGCTGATCCCAGTTAATCACGGCTTTGACTTTGGATGGATCTAACGAAATTCCATTTTTATCGATCATGTGCCCAAGAAATTGCACTCGTTCAATCCAAAATTCGCATTTCGAAAACTTGGCATACAACTTTTTCCTTCTCAATACTTCCAATGTTAATCTCAAATGCTCTTCATGTTCTTCCTTGGTTTTTGAATAAAACAAAATGTCATCTATAAATACCACTACGAACTTGTCCAAAAACGGCTTAAATACACCATTCATTAGTCCCATAAAATGCTGCAGGAGCATTCGTAAGACCAAACGACATTACTAAAAATTCGTAGTGACCATATCGCGTTCTGAACACTATCTTCGGTACATCCTTTGGCCTCACCTTCAGTTGATGATAACCGCTTCTCAAGTCTATCTTGGAAAAGTATCTCCCTCCCTTCAATTGATCAAGCAGGTCGTCGATCCTCGGTAATGTATATCTGTTCTTAATCGTGACCTTATTCAGTTCTCTGTAGTCAATACAGAGCCGCATCGATCCGTCCTTCTTTTTCACAAATAACATCGGCGCTCCCCACGACGATACGCTCGGTTGAATGTACTTCTTATCCAGTAATTCTTGTAGTTGTACCATTAATTCTTTCATCTCTACTGGTGCCATTCGATATGGTGCCTTCGATATTGGAGCAGTTCCGGGCGCCAAATCGATCACGAAATCTATCTCTCTATCTGGTGGAAGTCCTGGCAAATCGTCTGGAAATATGTCGACGAAGTCCCTCACAATCGGTATTTCTTCTACCTTCGAATTCTCTTTTCGACTGTCGACTATATAAGCTAAATATCCTACATACCTTGTCTTAATAACTTCCTCGGCTCTGCATCATTGTTGTTGACAACTGACGCTCTTTCAGGCGAAGTTCTTTACCATAAAACACAACCTTTCGATTTGAGTCATAAGGTTAATACGCTTCTTTGGCAATCAATTATGACCCGTAATTGAATAACCAGTCCATTCCCAAAATAACGTCAAATTCCCCAAGTCGAATAGGGATAAGATCTACGTTCATGATATTACCCTTAATATCCACTCTACAGTTCTTATGTACGTACTTAACAAGGATTATTTCTCTATTCACAATTTCTATGTTCATGGGGTAATCCAATTCATCCTTAGGCAAATCTAAATTCTTGGCAAAGTTATCGGATATAAAGGAACAAGTAGCACCCGAATCAAATAAAACATAAGCATTAATTTTATTGATCGGAATGATACCTGACACCACATCACGAGATTGAACTGCATCCTGCACCGTCATGTTGAAAGTCCTGGTGGTCGGTCGGTTTGTTGCGGTTGGTCCGATGATAGTTAAGGCATTTCCATTGTTGTTTCCCTGGTTTCCTCCTGATCCTGACCCTCCCGATCCCTTCTTAGGACAGTCTCTTGCCAGATGGTCCTTTGAACCAGAAGTAAAGCAAGCACCCTTCTTTGGGTTAGGATAGTTAGGTGTTATGTGGCCTTCCTGATCACAATTGTAACACACTCTTTTTCCTAACATATAAAACTCCCATATGAGCTTTCTTGCAAGTCGGGCACGCTTCGGTTCTTTTCTTCTGACTTCCTTGTTGATTCCCCGATGATGAGTTGTCATTCCACATTTTCTTCTGATTAAAATTTCCACTTTCTGTGCCACTTCCACTAACCTTGTTATTTCCTTCACCATCACTCTTCTTCTTCTTCTGACCTTAATTGTACTTGGTCACCGCATCGCTTCCACCTTCAGCGATGATGGCCTTTTCCAGTACTCCGGCAAATGTGTTTATCTGAAACATTGATACTTTACTATATACCCAGGGCTTTAGTCCTTGTTCGAATCTTCTGGCTTTTCTCTCATCCGTGCGTACTTGATACGGGGTGAACCTCGCCAACTCATTGAATCTAGCTGCATAATCAGGTACGCTCATATTCCCTTGCTTTAATTCCAGAAATTGAACCTCCATCTGGTTCTGTGAGCTGGTTGGGAAGAACATCTCGAAAAACATTTCTTTAAATCTCTCCCAAGTAATTATACCTTCACCTCCACGAACTTTGTTTGCTTGCCACCAATAGCTAGCTTCAGACTTCAGCATAAATGTTGCAAAAGCGGTCTTCTGGTCTTCTCTAACCCTAGCAACGTCGAAAACCTTCTCCATCTCCATAACCCGCGTTTGAACCTCGATCGGGTTCATAGAACCTTTAAATTCTGGCGGTCCCACCGCCTTGAAATCCTTAAATGTAGTATTTGGTGGAGCTTGAGGTTGATTATTCATTGCTCCAGTCAGTAAGTTAACCAACTGCTGAATAGGATTAGCATTGGCGTTATTGTTGTTATTAAGTAGACTCTTCCCGAAATTTGGTTGACGTTGTTGTCTTCTTCTTGGCGGCATAATTCTGTTAAAAATATGCTTATTAAATCTCTATTAAATTCTCTAAATAGTTAAGACTTAACTCAACAATTAACTATAATTATTTAACACATCATCTCAAAAAACTTAATACTATTAATTCAAACCAAAAGTTTTACATCAAACGATAGCATAACTACTATTTACATCAACCATCCTGAGATAAAGAATCCACAGGATTTAAATATTAAAATATTCCTTCATTCATAAAAATATCAGAATTTACACATAAAAACTAATTAAGTCTTTCACATAATTAAACAAATCATATCACTGCTGGTTAAGGTGCTGAATAGCCTTGCTACGCTCCTCTTGCATGATGCGAGACATCGTCATGTGATCCAGCATGTACGATGGAAGTCCTTCGAACTGGATGGGGTACCTCAAAACTCGATCCTGGGCCTCATCCATTGCATGATTAAGTGTAAAGTACGTCTCCCCAAGCTTCGCCTTGTTTGCATGACCGCCTTCTTCCGCAAGATCAGCACAACGTGACTCTCTTAACCAGCCTTCCTCTGCTATGATCAGCCTTTCAGAGCTTTCCTTCAGTTCCTTCTTCAGCTTCTCTATCTCCTCGGTCTTATATTCGGTTTGACCCTTCTCATGGACCAAATCCCATTCTTCATTTCCCAGTCGTGAGTGAAGAGTCGAAATCTCCCTCTCTTTTTGCTCTACAGTAATCTGCTGAATAATAGCTCGCTCAGTCAGATCCTGCACCTCATCTCGTAACTTCACATTACGGTCGTATAATGTGTCGTACATCTCAGCAATAGAGTGCTGTGGAAACTCCTCTTCTTCCTCTTCCTCGTCAAATTCCTCCTCAGGATCAGTCTCAGGTTCATGCTCCTGACCAACAACGGTGATCAATGGAGATGACTCCCTCTGTACCAACTGTTCCCTAACGACGTGAATGTCTCTGGGCTCCTCCTCTATAGGTACTCGGGGTTCCTCCTCCCCTGCTCGACTAGTTCCTCCAACGTCAGACATCCTGACAACAAAATTTCGAGTTTTAGTTACTAAGTCATACTAGTGAGCACATATATTAACACATAAACACATAAAGTCTTTTATTATCTTCAATGAATTACAAAAATTCATTTCCTAGAACTCGATAAGAGTTTTCCATCAGTATGTTCTTTCTATAAGGCTACTACCTAAGGTTGTTCCCCACCTAAGGTTCATAACCTCTGACTGACGATATAACTGTGACACCCCCAAATCCTCAGTACTTCCATTTCCACGAGATTTGGTGTTCATCAGACAAACATCATCCATCTATCTACCCATAAATAAATGTAAACCATGAAATAGATAGAAATAATAATAAATCTCCCCTTATGGGGTTTCATCAACTACATAATAAATAAATCTCAGGTTACTCTAACCTTAAATCATCTGTGCGGAAACATAAACAAATAAGTCTTAGTAACATCAATTCTAATTACATCACATAAATAATCAGTCTTCATTACTTGCTAAGCTTGCCCTTGCCTTTACTAGTGGAAGATTCGTCTGCTCGTTCGTTCTTAACTGCAATGTTATTATTACGCAAGAGTGAGCACGATTGTCCACAAGTATAATAATATAACAATGAATAATAACATGCGAGAGAAATAATACTTCAAATATAAAAGCTCAACTTTTGAATCAAGAATGAATAACAATAATCAAAAGAAATTCTTGAGGGTCGTAAGGCCTTGAACTATGTCCTAGGTTAGCAAGGGTTATACTTGAAACCTTTAACAGTCATAAGACTATGGACCTTTCTACTCGTACTTAGGGGGATCAGCCCTTAGTACCATACTGTGCACAATATCTTAACGCTAATACATAAGAAATCCCTATACGGGGTTGTTCATCTCAGTTTGACATTCGAGTCCGCACCAAAGGAAGTTTGGTTTGGATAATTCAATAAGGGTTCTGAAATTTAGAACGTTCATCAACTATGGACTAGTTGAATCAATAAGGATTCGCTAGTCTAACAAGGTTCAACAATAATGATATTCAAATTGAATAATAATCTCAAGAATTATACAATAGAACAAATATTGTATAACAAATTCATACTTTGAAAGGATAGTCAATCTTTAATATAACAATTCGAACTTGAATAATAGTAATGAGAATTTACTCAAGGTAAATAATAAACTTGAACAATGATAACAAGTAGGGATAGAAAACTTGCCTCGTGCATAGATTACACTTTAATTAAACTCGTTCTTTGATTTAAATCCTACATATCATTTACATTCACAACTCTAGTTAATTATAATATAATTAACCATCATAAATTCATTCTTTTATCTAAACTTTGGTTATGACTATACTTAGTCAAATATCACACTTATTGTCACATAATAACACTTCATGAATAATAAGCTACTTATGTATTTCATAATTCAATCCACATGCAATTATGTTATTTACATATTAAGTATCTATTTTAATATCTCATTATACTTCTAACATATTTTTATGTTCATTATATTAAGTTACTAACACATTGCTAGACTTGACATTTTAAAAAAAAATATCATTTCTGAACATTAAAGAGAGTGGTGACATGACGTAACTTTTGTACTTTTCAGTATTTGGTGACAAGATACTGATGATAATATTGGGACTCTTAGCGTTCTTCATGCATGTGGCATTCTTGGTAGCGGATGTTAAAACACGAGATGGCGACACGACGACGGCGAACGAGAATTGTTCTGCGATTCGCGAAAATTGCGAACACAACCAAAAACTCAATTAAAAATTTTACTACTACTTAATTTAATCATACCCATTCATAATAATACACATATAATCACTACTTAACCCTTCTAGCATTATTTTAACATGTTAAAACACCTAATTAACAGAATTAAAACATGAAATTTTCACTGTTCTTTGTGTTATTGAAGGTTTTGAACAAAACCATGAAAATTAATATTACGGATTTGTTATAACACCGAATCCGTTCATTTAAAGTTTGGTCTCTTCGTATTAAAATGCACAATAATATACGAGTATAAATTTTACGAAATCATTTATGTTTGACACATTAAAGTTACGTATAAGGGCCATATGACCATATAACGTACTCTGTAAATTTTGAAATAGCAAGTCATAGTATTATAAAACTTATGATATGAAATCATATACAATAGAGAAACACATTAAAACAACATCTTAACACATATATGTACATAATACATACTCCTTCCAATTTACAGAGACTTTACAGAAGTTTTGAAAGCTATTTTCATGAAAACTTAACAACGTAAATTGAAACTTTGGGGAGGAGAAGATTACCCTTAAAACAATTTCTCTGACTTTCACGTACTTCTAAAATACCACAATAATTCACACTGCTTCTCTCTATTTCACTGAAATTCTATCTGAATTCTCTCTATGTTAACTCATAAAATAATACGTCTTCTCAATAAGACTGAATAATAAAGAAGAATGCGTACGTGAGTGGAGGTCAGTTACCCATCATGGGTTAACTGTTATAACTCCCTTTAAGGCCTTGTTTGGCTAGCAACATGAATAATTCTTCTAATTATTTTAATTAATCTTTTATACTATAGTTTTAAATTATGTCACACCCTTACACCATAAATCAAATATTTTATTTAATTTAATTTAAATAAAATATAATAATTTCTCATAAATTCACTTAGTCACATAATTATATTTCTCATTAATAAATAATGTCAAATTATTAACTCTTTAATTAATAATTAAATTAATTAAAATACCAATAGGCTTATTAAATATTTCTTTTTAATACCATAAGCTCACATAATTACATACATCAAATAATCAAATTACGCACATTAATTTAATAAATGTAACACATATAATTAAATTAATCTACCACAATGCATCAATTAATTATTTAATCTAATCATTAAATCATCGAAAATATTTATTTACTTCAATAAATATTAAGAATTAAATTACAAAAATCTCGTTAAATCATGAGGCAAGATTTCACCTGCTCCCCCAGCAGCTCGATCACAAACTTTAAAGATTTTAAGAGTGTAGGACCATTAGGAATTTGTAGGAACGATCAATGACTAGATAGTTATGAAAACTGGATCAAGGAGATAGAGAAGGCCTTAACTATAGCTCGCATGGGTGAAGACCAGAAGACAATATTTGCCAAATACATGAGGGGAGACGCAAACTATTGGTGGGAGGCTAATCAGCAGAGAGCTAGTGAAGGAACGATAACATGGGATAGGTGAGATGACGGTGGCGCAATAAGCAGCTAAGTTCAATGAACTAGCGTGGTTTGAAGAGCACCAGGTAGAAGATGAGGAAAGGAAGGTGAGACGCTTTTAGCAAGGGCTGAAGCCATAGTTGTATAATAAGGTATCAGTTCTCCAAATTGATTCCTTTACAATGTTGTTAGAGAAGGCAATCATTGCGGAAGGTGGCAGTGAAGCCTTAAGTCTATATCATAAGGAGAAGAAAAATAAGAACATTTATAGTGAGTATCGTGGAGGAAGCAGCAGCGGAGGGAGTAACTCCGGGAAGAGAAAATGGGAAAACAACAACAACAACAACAGAAACAACAATCAAGGTGAGAGTCACCAAGGAAACTTTAAGAAAAGGACTTAAGCTTGTAACAAGTGTGGGAGGAGTCATCAAGGGGAGTGCTGGAAAGATAAGAGCACGTGTTATAATTGCAGCCAAGAAGGGCACATATCGCCAAATTGCCCAAAACCAAAGAAGATCAGGGGATTTTTTGCTTGTGGATCAACGGAGCACCAGATAAAGGATTTCCCAAAGAAAGGAAGTGGCGAAAATGGCAGAGGCCAGGGAGGAGGAATCAAGTTAATGATTGGTGGACTCGCGTAACCCAACCGATAGACCACCCGAACCTTTAACATGACCGTCCAGGACGCAGTAGCTGCGAAGGACGTGGTGTTAGGTATAATCCCAATCAATAATATAAATGCTTATGTATTATTTAATTCGGGTGCCACCTGTTCTTTTATATCTGAAGAATTTGCTAGTAAACTTAGTACACCCCGAGAACGTTTAGAAGATCCTTTGAACATAGAAGTTGCAAATAAGGAAATAATTCATGTAGAATACGTTTATCGAAATTATCGCGCAAACATTAAAGAACATGAACTAAGCGTAGACTTGATTCCTATTAGACTGCGAGAATTTGACGTAATACTGGGAATGGATTGGTTATATAACCATGCGGTGGTAATTGACTGTTAGAACAAGTGTGTGAACCTTCAGACTTTGAGTAAGTCTAAGGTAGTGTTTTATGGTAGCTCGTCGCTTAAGCAATCGTGTTGCGTTACGATGATGCAAGCCAAGAAATTGTTAAGGAAAGGATGTGTAGGTTATTTAGCTTACATCATAGATACTCGAAGGAAGGGAGTAGAAATTAAGGATATATCTGTAGTAAATAAATTTCAAGATGTGTTTTCGGACGATCTGCTTGGTCTTCCGCCGGACAGAGAAATCAAATTCGTAATAGACTTAGCACCGAGAATGACACCAATTTTTAAAGCTCTATATCGTATGGCATCAGTAGAAATGAAGGAGTTGATGGTACAGCTTCAAGAGTTATTGGATAAGGGTTACATTCGACCGAGTGTGTCTCCTTGGGGAGCACCGGTGTTATTCGTTAAGAAAAAGGACGGATCGATGAGGCTCTGTATCGATTATCAAAAATTGAACAGAGTAACGATCAAGAATAGATATCTGCTACAGAGGATAGACGACTTATTTGATCAACTGAAGGGAGCAAAATGTTTCTCGAAGATCGACCTACGGACAGGATATCACCAACTGAAAGTGCGGGATGAGGACATACCAAAGACTGCGTTTCGAACCCGTTATGGACATTACTAGTTTTTGGTAATGTCATTCGATATAACTAATGCTCCGGCAGCATTTATGGACTTGATGAACCGAGTCTTCAAGCCATTCTTAGATAAATTTATAGTAGTTTTCATCGACGATATTTTGATCTACTCGAAGACAGAGGAAGAACACGCCAAACATCTGAAGATTGTTTTGGAGGCACTGCAAAAGGAGAAGATGTATGCGAAATTTTCCAAGTGTGAATTTTGGATGAAGAAGGTTCAATTCTTAGGCCACGTGGTGGATGAGAATGGAATCTCAGTAGACCCCGCAAAGGTCGAAGCAGTAAGTAATTGGGAACAACCGAGAACACCGACGGAGGTTGTAAGACCCCAACTTTTATGAATAAAGATTATTTTTTCTCGAAATATATTTTTGAATATTATGGTGTGGATTTGATATAATGTTATAGTTTTGGGTATTATTTACAAATTTTGCAAAGTAAGGAAGTGGTTATATAATATTCGATTGGGTCGGGGAATATTCATTTTAACAGGGAATATTCGTACAACGACACAATCATTGGTGGACCCCACAATGGAAGTATTGTCGTAGTTAGAAAATGATAGAATTATCTTTTTATAAAAATAACGGCGAAAGTTTTACCGTTAAACTGTTGAACTACCCAGTGGTAAAAGTACAGTAATACGTGTGGTTGCATAATAGCACACGGTATTGATTATTGATGCTTACGTGAGAAGTCACTCAGTTATACTCAATTATTGCTACTGATGAGTTCTTTGATAATATCTCTCATATTATTGATTCAATTATTGTCACAAAGATTATCATCTGCATAATATCTTATATTATTAAATCAATAATTGAGACGACAAAGTTATTCATATTATTATTTGAAATATTGACAATGTCTAGAAAGTTCTGTCAATGAGAGGTTTGGTCACCTAATTGCGCGCCAATAAGGAGAAATCCTTATCGGAAAGCTCCCTCTTTCCTGGGAATGATCTAGTTGTTAAATATTGTGAGCTATAATATTAATGATGAATAAGTTCGTGTTGATTAAAGATGAAATTGATATTTCAATTGTGTTAGGATTATTAGTGTTAGTGGAAATCGACATCTATTTTGATAATAATGGATGTCTGGAGGTTAAATTGACCAATCGGGTAATTAATCGGATAAATGAGCAATTAATTGCTATTAATTCACATGCCTATAACTATTTGTTCACATGTGTGTACTATTGATTCACATGCATGTACTATTAGGGGAGGTGGTGCAAGATTGATAATACTTGCATGACTACATTAAAAATGCAGGTATAGGTGAAGGTACTATACTATAATTAATTTTTTCACATGATTATACTATTTATTCACATGATTGTACTATTGATTCACATGATGTACTATTAGGGGAGGTGGTGCAAGTTTGATAATACTTGCAGGACTAAATTAAAAATGAAAGAAAAGATGAAGGTATTATACTGTAATATTTCGAGCCCCAAAGCGTGCAATTATCAAAATTATATTTTCCTATAAATAGAAGCTCATTCTTCTTTCATTCTCACCAATTCACTAAGACTCACAAGATCAATTATAGAAAGATAAGCTATATAGAGAGAAGATTTAGAGAGAAAGTAGAAGAGAAGTCTGCTACCTCACTATGTCAGTATCTAGTCTTCTTCTGAGGCAAGGGATATTATTTTTTCAGTATTCATAGGAATAATATTGTCTTCCATACTCTGTAGTATATGAGTAATATTATTTCGTCTCGTATTCCTGATTATACCCTCATTTTGTTAAAGTATTGCTTCTATACTCCGTGAAATTAGTAGAATATCCTTGAAATTTACGCTTCATCTAGTATCATTTCACAAGGATATTTTATGCACATTCTTGTTAAATTTTAAACTTTTCATGCCGAAGTACTGTCCATGAGTAGTATTCATTTTTATGGTACTATCCACAAAGTACTAATCACAGGGTACTATTCACAAAGTACTATTCACGGGTACTATTCACAAAGTACTATTCATGAGTACTATTCGCAAAGCACTATTCACGTGGTACTATTCTCAAAGTACTATTCACAGGATACTATTCACTCGGGTACTATTCACCCGGGGAATTATTCAAGACAAAAATTGATTTCTTTTCTGTCCAAATCATTTTTGATACAATATTATTCTTGAATTTTACTCCACAAAGCAGTATCATGTTGACAATTTAGACATTATTAAATTCTGGATAAATTAAGTTATAATCTTTAAAACTTATCCTTTGCTTTCTTTTAATTGAATTCTTATATCATTGTCATCATCCTCATGCTTATATTGTGATAAAAGTCATCTGTGGCTTACGTGCATAGATGTACTATTGATTGGTATGATTATGACCAGGGATTATTCGGTATAATCAAGACCGTAATGTTGCAAATGATGTGGTAAAAATCCTCATTGGCCTGTAGTGCATTGATGGACAATTGTTGGTATGATTATGACCAGGGATTATTCGGTATAATCATGACCATTGATGATTACATGAATATCCTTGGCCCGTAGTGCAGGGATGATTCGATAATGTGGTTTATTTATTAAGCTGAGTCTTAGCGATAAAATTGATGATAAACTTTTTAAATCATAGAAGATAGTAGATATCATGCTCTACTTGACTCTTCTAATGGATTGCTTGTTCCGCTGCAGTTAAACTTGATGTTTATTATATTTTATCAGTTTAACACTATTGAAGGCTAACGATAAATTATTCTGCGTTATCTTAGTCATAATATTTCTTATTGGGCTAGTTGAGCTCACCCTTTTACTTTCATTGTTCTCTTCAGGAAATGAGAACGTAGCTGGGACTAGTCGGGGAACGGAGTGACGGTCCAAATGTTTGCATTAGTAATCATCACTATTCAGTGAAATAGTGTGATAATAATTGTAATGAGGACTTTATTTTAGTTTGGATACTCTCTACGAGACATTATCCATTTTGAAACTCTCAGCTACGTTTTGTCGTACTGTATAAAAGAAGTTTGTATTTAAATTCTGTACCATGTATTTGGCGACTTAAGATGGGTGATGTATACCTATTTTGGGGGCGTCATAGAGGTGAGATGTTTCTTAGGGTTAGATGGGTACTATCAAAGATTCATCCAAGATTTTTCTAAGATAGCAACCTAATGAGTGGGATTTATACCCGCGAATTAGTCCCTTTTTATTGTTAGATTGTTGCCTGTTTCAATATTTTATGTAGCTTTTCTATATTTTTATTAGTGCATACAAGTTCGAGTTGTCTACAGGTATGCTTTGCAGATTGGCTTCCTTTCTTGGTTATTTTTCAAGTATTGGCGTAGCAGCCTTGAAGCCTATCTGCGATTCTACACTGTGCTTGAGCTACATCTCATGACGGCGCCGAGCACACGGCCTTGACCTCGGCGCCCGGCGCCTTTCATGGCGCCTCAGAGCCAAATATCGCTACCAGAAGTAAGGCTGCGTGCTCTGCGCGCCTCTGCGCATGTTAAAATGTCCAAACAAAGAACAAGCTTTTTAATGACCTAGAGAAAGGGAGCAGCATATAAATAGAAAGCAAAGCCGCTTGCAGATAGAGGATATAAAAATATTAGAGAACTTATTGGAGAGCTTAGACTAGAATTTCTCTCTGTCATTTAATTTCTTAGGAGAGTTAGAAGCTGGGCTACAGAAGAGCAGTTATTACTTCCCGCATTTACTCAGAGCTTGCACGTGAAGGATAGATTTGGAGGAAGAACATTTCAAAATAGGGGTTTTCTTAATCCAAATCTCTCATTTCTTTGTATTTGTCTGGGAATGTGTAAAGTATTGAAAATGTTTGTTAGTCCCATAGTTCTGAACTAACTCCATTTTTAGGAGTGCAATGTAACCTTTTGTTTAGCTTAGTTAACTTTCTCTCCCAATTTATATAATGAATCATTTTGGAATGGGTTGTTGTAATTCTTACCTAATGACTGATTTCTTGATAAAGAAATTGGTATTGATAGTAGTAATGAAAATTGACAAATGGACATTATTATCTATCTCTGATTACAGCAACACTTGTTATGACCATGCCATTGGTGTACATAATATGCTCATGGGATAGACATATCCTATTTGCCTTGTGTGACCTTGAGACTTAGCTTACTAACCTTAACCTAGTTATTACCACCAATAGACATATTATGTTGTAGCTGGTTAGGGATGTGCATTTTAACTTTGATAGAAGCTTATGCGTATTTATAATTCACGGTTGGCCATTCTTTGATTCGTTTGTAATGAGGAGAGTTAGGAGATTAGGCGACGCATTAGGGGAGTTGTACTCCTATCTTGACTTCTTAGCACAACCATTTCTCTCGTTCTTTTCAGTTGTCATCATATAGCTTAAACCAACATCTTAATTCTCTTGTTTAGATAAGATTCGTAACGACTATACCTTAGTATTTGTTTTCTTTTAAGACTTTGTCCTTGTGGGTTCGACACTTTACTTACTTATATTATTTGTGGACCGCATTTGCTTGCGCGCAATTTGGCAATACCAAATCCAACCAACAAGTTTTTGGCGCCGCTGCCAGGGACTTAGTATTAATCGTTTCTCAATATTAAAACTAAGTCATTACGATCTTACTTTAAACTGATTTTTCTGTTTCATTCTCTTTTCAGGTAGTCTTCTCCGTTTATGCCACCTCGGAAGGGTTGGAACATAACGCCTCTCGATCCCGAGGTTGACAAGAATCTAAAGACATACAAACGACTGAGGAGAGAAGAATCAAGGGAACCACCTGCTCCTATCATAATGGCTGAACAAATTCAGAAATCTCTGAGGGAGTATGCTATGCCTCGAATTAAAAATCTCCAGGTGAGCATTCTAAGGCCCGCCATCCAAGCCAATAATTTCGAGATCAAGCCAGGAACCATTCAAATGTGCACCAACATCCAGTTTGGGGACTACTGAATGATGATCCCAATGATCACTTGGTTAATTTTGTGGAGATCTGTGACACATTTAAATGCAACGGAGTTTCAGACGATGCCATTAGACTCCGGTTATTTCCATTTACATTAAGGGACAAGGCCAAGAGCTGGCTTCATTCATTACCGCCAGGCTCCATTACCATGTGGTTTGACATGGCACAGAAATTTGTGGCGAAGGTTTTCCCGCCCACCAAAACAGCCAGGCTCAGGCATGATATCACATCCTTTATTCGGTTCGAATCCGAATCTTTATACGACTCGTGGGAGCGTTTTAAGGATCTTTTAAGGAAATGCCCGCACCATGGATTGCCAGAATGGTTACCCATCCAGACCTTCTACAATGGGTTATCTAGATCAACTCAATCGAGTATTGATGCAGCGTCTGGAGGGGCATTCATGGCCAAGCATCACACGGCGGGTTACGAGCTGGTGGAGAAAATGGCGGCCAATAATTACCAATGGCCAAATGATAGGTAATCCCCGAGGAAAGTAGCAGGGGTCTATGAAGTTGACTCTTTCACATCTTTAGTAGCTCAGGTAGCAATGCTAACAAAAAGGCTAGATACAATGGGACCTACAGCGATTCAAAGTGTGCAAAGTGTGGGGATGCAATGTGAATTATGTCAAGGGATCCACCCTACTGATCAGTGTGCGATAAGCCCTGAGTCAGTTCAATTTGTGTCCAACTACGGGCGGCAACAAAATACTAATCTTCCCACGCACTATCACCCTGGCCTAAGAAATCATCCAAACTTCTCATGGGGCAACAACAACAACAACAACAATAACAACCCCAATCAACCACATCCTTCATCTACCAGGCCGAATTATGCTAACCCTCCTGGTTTTCCATCTTAGAATCAGTTCACCCCACAGTATTAGAACACTCACAATCAATTCCACCAACCACCTCCCCAACAGGAGAAGAAGCCAAGTTTAGAAGATCTCCTGTCAAGGTACATAGCCCAGAATGAAACTCGAAGTAACAATTAAGAAGCTTCCATTCGAAATCTTGAGGTACAGATGGGACAACTAGCTAATGCTTTAAACAGTCGTCCACAAGGCACCTTGCCTAGTGACACTGACGTCAACCCGAAATGGGAAGGCAAGGAACAGTGTAAAGCAGTGACCCTTAGGAGTGGGAGAACTACTAAGGAACAAAGTGGAGAGAGTGCTCCTGTGGAAGATTTAGAAACTGAAAAGGAACCTCCAGTGGAGGAGAATACTGATACATTAGTGGGTGAAGGAAGTAAACAAGATAGCCCGGCAACACCATCTCCTCCTGTGAGATTGGTAGATCAGCCTCTCCCTCAGTTGCCTTTCCCCCAGCGACTTCAGAAACAGAAGCTGGATAAGCAGTTTTCCAAATTCTTGGAGGTGTTCAAAAGACTGCACATAAATATCCCATTTGCAGAGGTACTGGAGAGAATTCCTAGCTACGTCAAGTTCATGAAGGACATTCTGTCCAAGAAACGCAAAATGGGAGACTATGAGACGGTGGCACTGACAGAGGAGTGTAGTGCCATCCTTCAAAACAAGCTTCCACCGAAGCTAAAGGATCCGGGGAGCTTTACAATTCCTTGCACTATTGGGGACTAGTTTATCGACAAGGCTCTATGTGATTTAGGGGCTAGCATCAACTTGATGCCTCTCTCTATTTATAAGAAGTTGGGCCTCAATGAAGCCAAGCCTACCAATGTCACTTTACAATTGGCTGACAGGTCTTTCACGTACTCGAAGGGGATTGTAGAGGATGTGCTAGTAAAGGTTGACAAGTTCATATTCCCTGCTGATTTCATAGTCCTAGATTTTGAAGAAGACAGGGAGGTCCCGATAATATTGGGCAGACCATTCTTGGCGACTGGGAGGACCCTGATCGATGTTCAGAAAGGGGAGTTAAAAATGAGGGTACAGGATCAAGAAGTGACGTTTAATGTTTTCAGATCAATGAAGTATCCTAATACACCTGAGGATTGCTTCCAAATAAATACAATTGATAATTTAGTGAAGGGGGTATTTTCAGAAACTTGCATTCAAGACCCTCTAGAAGCTACTTTGACTGGGGCTAGTACTACGGAAGAGCCCTCTTATGTGGAATGTGCCATGTGGCTCGATGAACCTCAAAGATCGAAGCAATTCCACCGATAGTTTGAATCTCTGAATGATAATGAGGCATCTACTTCCAAGGTTCAACCGTCAATCATCGAGCCTCTTGTCCTTTAGCTTAAACCCTTGCCTGCTCACCTGAGGTATGCTTATTTAGGAAATTCATCTTCATTACCTATGATAATTTCTGCTTCTCTAACCAAATTTCAGGAAGAAAAGTTGTTGCTTGTGCTCAAGAGGTACAAAACAGCCTTGGGGTGGTCTATTGCTAATATAAAAGGGATCAGCCCGACTCTATGCATGCACAAAATTCTTATGGAGGAAGGCTCAAAGCCATCTATAGAGCATCAGAGGTGGCTGAATCCCATTATGAAAGAGGTCGTCCGGAAAGAGATCGTTAAGTTGCAAGATGTGGGCATTATCTACCCCATCTCCCATAGCCCTTGGGTTAGTCCAATCCTGTGTGTGCCCAAGAAGGGCGGGATGACAGTCGTGTCTAATGAGAAAAACGAACTGATTCCCACAAGGACAGTGACCAGGTGGAGAGTGTGCATGGATTATAGGAAATTGAACAAATCAATGTGCAAGGATCATTTTCCCCTTCCATTCATTAATCAGATGCTGGACCGGTTGGTCGGGCATGAGTACTATTGTCTGCTAGATGGGTACTCAGGGTACAATCAGATTTCCATTGCTCCTGAAGATCAGGAGAAGACGACGTTCACATGCCCATATGGGCCTTTTGCCTTTCGAAAAATGTCATTCGGCCTATGTAATTCTCCTACAACATTTCAGCGGTGCATGATGTCAATCTTCTCTGACATGGTTGAAAAGACCCTGGAGGTTTTCATGGACGACTTCTCGGTGTTTGGGAGTTCTTTTGAAAACTGCTTGACAAATCTGACTGATGTTCTCCATCGATGTGTCGAAACCAACCTGGAGATGAATTGGGAGAAATGTCACTTCATGGTTGAAGAGGGCATTATTTTGGGCCATCGGGTGTCTACAGGCGGAATTGAGGTTGATAAGGCCAAAATAGATTTGATCAATAACCTGCCTCCGCCCAACTCAGTGAAAGGGGTGAGGAGTTTTCTCGGGCATGCCGGTTTCTACAAACGATTCATCAAGGACTTCTCACGGATTACAAAGCCATTGTGCACTTTATTGGAGAAAGACATGCCTTTCCAGTTTGATGAGGCCTGTTTGAGCGCCTTTGACTTATTAAAGAAAAGACTTGTCACGGCACCTATTGTGATAGCTCCAGACTGGACCTACCCCTTTGAACTAATGTGTGATGCCAGCGATTTCGCTATCGGAGCAGTGTTGGGTTAAAGAAGGGAGAAGGTTTTCCACATCATTTACTATGCAAGCAAGACATTAACTGATGCTCAGTTAAATTATACCACCACTGAGAAGGAACTATTGGCAGTAGTCTATGCTTTTGACAAGTTCCGTTCCTACCTCATTGGAACGAAGGTGATCGTATACACCGATCACTCGACAATCAAGTATTTGATAGAAAAGAAAGATGCTAAGTCAAGATTGATACGGTGGGTTCTGCTTCTCCAGGAGTTTGACTTGGAAATTCGGGATAAGAAGGGGACAGAAAATCAGGTTGTTGATCACTTGTCAAGATTAGAAAACACCACGCCCTTGGGAGATGCCGACAAAGCCATAAATGACTTCTTCCTAGACGAGCAACTTTTTGTTGTCAATGGCAAAGTTCTGTGGTATGCAAACTTCGCCAACTACGTTACTTGTCAAGTGCTTCCCCAAAATCTGAGCTATCAACAAAAGAAGAAATTCCTAACAGATGCCAAACAATATCTGTGGGATGAGCCTTTCATGTTCAAGCAGTGTTTCGATTATATTCTGCGTAGATGTTTGCCTGAAGAAGAAATTGAAGGTGTCCTACATCATTGCCACTCTTCAAACTATGGGGGTCATTTCGGGGGTCAACGAACTGCTGCTAAGTTGCTTCAGTCAGGATTTTATTGGCCCACCCTATTCAAGGATGCACACGCATATGTGATACACTGCGACAGATGCCATCGGGTAGGCACTATATCAAGACGACATGAGTTACCGCTGCAGAATATCTTAGAAGTTGAGTTATTTGATGTATGGGGAATCAACTTTATGGGACCATTCCAATCCTCTTTTAACAATTTCTACATCCTGGTGGCAGGGGATTATGTCTCAAAGTGGGTGGAAGCAGTAGCCTTGCCGACAAATGATGCTAAAGTGGTGCTTCAGTTCCTTAAGAAGAATATTTTCACCCGTTTTGGCACACCTCGGGCTATCATTAGTGTTGAAGGGTCGCACTTTTGTAACAAATACTTTGAAGCCCTCCTAGCAAAGTATGGGGTGACCCATAAGATCGCCACTGCATACCACCCACAGACCAGCGGCCAAGCTAAAATTTTAAACTGAGAGGTGAAACGAATCTTGGAAAAGATCGTTAACCCAAATCATAAAGACTGGTCTTAAAAGCTTGATGATGCATTATGGACCTACCGCACAGCCTATAAAATGCCTATTGGAATGTCTCCCTATAGGCTTGTTTATGGTAAGGCATGTCATCTCCCAGTTGAATTGGAGCACAACGCATACTGGGCTATTCAAAAGCTCAACTTTGATCTTGAGGCAGCCGGTGAAAAGCGGCTGTTGCAACTGAATGAATCAGATGAGTTTCGTCTGCAAGCGTATGAAAACGCTAAGTTGTACAAGGAGAATACCAAGAGGTGGCATGACAAGAAAATCCTTGATAGACACTTTGAACCGGGTCAGAAGGTTCTTATGTTCAACTCCCGTCTAAAGTTATTTCCTGGGAAGCTAAAGTCCCGATGGTCGGGCCCCTTCACAGTTGCCAAGGTTTACCCATATGGGGCAATAGAAGTGGAGGACCCGAATTCCGACACAACCTTCAAAGTCAATGGGCAGCGGTTAAAACACTACTGGGGCGGCGAGGTCGACCGGAAGAATACCTCCATTACATTGGGAGACCCGGTGTAAAACGGGAAAATAGTCAAGCCAACGACTCTAAATCAAGCGCTTGGTGGGAGGCAACCCCATCTCAATATCAACAAAATCCTTTTATATTTATTACCTAAGTCTCTTTATGATTGTCTATGTAAAATTTAGTATAGCTGTGGTCTGTAGTCTGTGTTTGTTTCTCAGTAGTAGGTCTGAACCACCTGTCTCTATTTGTTTTTGTTATGCATGTTATTAGTTTCTACTTCAGGTGGTCCTTAGTTAGAGCTAGGCTTATTTGTGTTTACTGATTTATTTTATACTGCTGGTTGTGCAGGGGTTGTGTAGGATTTCAGTTATCTTAGAAATTCTCATAATGGCGCCCCAGCGCCATGATTGGCACCCCAGCGCCCCAGCACCAAATCTCGCACCCCGGTGCCAAGTCTAGGAAAAGCTTACGCTAAAGTGACGTGTTTGATTCACACCGCGCGCCAGGCGCGGAACCACGATGCTAGGTTCGCGCTTGATGCCATGACTCGCACCCCGATGCCAAAACTATACAGAGCTTCTGTAGAGTCGCGCCTTGCTTGAACTGCATGTGGCGCTCCAGCGCCATGCCCGGCGTCAGTCTCGCACCCCAGCGCCATGGTCGGTTTGCTTTCGCGCCCCGGCGCCATCAGTGTTTTTTATCATTTAAAACGAGGCGTTTCACTTTTAATTGCAGCATAACTCTTTCTCCTCCAAGCGACGGCTCTCCTTCCTTCATATCAGTTCCAAGCGACGCCTCCCCTCTCCCAACCGTCGGCAGTCCATCTTTAAAAATCGAGCATAGCCCGAGCAAAAAGGCAGAGTTTCAATTGCACAGTTATTCTTTAGTTAAACTTCTCCATCTAAATTATGGCTTCAAAATGCCCGAGAACTAGCATCGGCCCTCCCCCTCCATCCTCCTCCCGAAGCCACATCAGTCCATGGGACCCTGCCAAATTCCCTTCCGAGGAGGCCTATAAACGCTACTCCCAAAATTTTAAGTCACGTAGTCTGGTGCCCGAGCGTGGCCTTAGGCCTGATGATAAGTTAGATTGCCAAATGAATGCCATGATAAGTGCGATGAAGTGGGTGCACTTCACAAAACTGCCAGAATCCGCTGTGGTAGCGATGGTCAAGGAGTTTTACCCTAATGCCATACCAGATGGCCCGCCGGCAACACCTGTGAGGTGGAAATTGATACCTTTCGATGTCAAAGCCATCAATGCAGTGTATCAAACTCCAAATTTTGACAAGACTACAGGGATAATGGGATTCTGAGTTACACATCTGATGAAATTATTAGCAAGCTATGTAAGCCCGGGATAGTGTGGAAAATGAATGACTTTACCGACGAACGCACATCTTTTCCTTCACAAGTGCTCAGTCGTTATGGTAAGGCGTGGTACGCCTTTATCTGTGCTAATATTCAGCCAACGCGCCATGTGAGTGATGTCACGAGGGAAAGGGCGACGCTTCTCTATGCAATTGTTTTGGGATTGAAGATTGATGTGGGGGCTTTGATAAATGAATCCATCAAAAAGGCTATAAAGAGTAAGGTCATGTCGGGCCTTCCCCACCCGTCTCTTATTACCCGTTTATGCAAAAGGGCGGGTGTGCAGTGGGAGGCGGAAGATGTCACCCTCCCGCTAATGTAGGTTATTAACCATCAACTTATCAGTCGCTATGCTGTCTGGGATGGCGCACCCTCGCATCCCCGCGGTGAATGATTTTTACCGGCAACTCAGCCGCCGCCATCAGATGATCCTCTGCCATCCACCGGGGCAGGAACTTCTACTTAGGCGCCCACTCCCCCTTCGGCTGATGCCATTGATTCTGGAGCCCTTGCACAGATTATGAACAGCCTCAACTTTTTGCACTACAAGGTTGACACAACCGCCCAGTGGATGAGCCAGTTCCACCATTACCATGCTGAGTTCGCGGATACACTGGCCAATATTCATGCTGCTCAGGGTGGCGAGGACGCGGACTTCATGCCTTTCCCATTCCCGGCACCTCCAATCTTTGCGCCATATCCACCACAATTCCCGCCGCCTGCTGATGAGCCATGCACAACCGAGACAGTAATTGTGGATGATGACGAGGGCGACGATGAGGATGATTTTAATTTGTTTGGTGCTGGTGCTGGTTTTGGTCTTGATGGTGATGATGGCGCCGGCGATACTGATGGTCAGGACGGTGATGAAGGTGGTCAGTGAGGACACTAGCCAATGGTCAAGTTTGGGGGAGACTTCCTTTTATTTATATTATATATGAATTATGATATGATAATGTTGAACTGCTCCGTTTAAATGATGGTTTAGTGTGAGGTTTGGAGTGAATAATTTGGGCTGGTGTGCCCTAGACTTATTAATTATCTATATTTTATTTAACAACGGTTTAGTATTATGGTGTATAAATTGTTGGTTTTTAATTGCTTATTTTTGAGGCATGCTATACATAGTAGTATTTTATGGTTATATATGAATGCATGTTTTTGGTTATAATTTTTGCTCAATGTTATTTTTATTTTGGGATTGCATAATTGGGATTGCTGTGACTAAGTCAATTCCTTGGCAAAGTCAATTTTTGTTTTGCCTAAGGCTTATATTTTTTGGGTTTACACTGATTAATTGGTATACTTGATGCCATGTGTTATGGTTTTGCCCTTTGGTTAATAAGGGTACCTTGTAAGTGTATAGTTTTTGCCTATTATTATTTTGTTTAACTCCAACCCCCTATCTTAACTGTCTATATGCTGGGTTAGGATAGCTTAGTGTTAAGTTTTATTGTGGCCTTGAATGAATGTCTGGAATTATATCAGGTTTCTTAGACTAGTGGCAAGCCTAGGTGAATATGGGGCGTGTGTTTTAGATAAATCAAGTCTGTTTTGGATCCATGCGTTTTGCGAGCACTGGCCTTTTATCTTTCTAGTTTTGTCCTTTTTCTGGTTATCTTGTTCTTGACCGTGTTGAAAATAGTGCACTGATTTTTACTCCGTTCATTCCTAGTTAAAAAAAAAGACTTTTGAGGCTTTAACATTTTCGGCTCTCGTTTTGGAAAAAATAAAAATAAAAATAATTATAATAACAGTCCTGCGGTGGGTTGAGATGGAGCGTGGAAACGCACTCGCCCATAAACGCAGGCTCGTAAAATCTTTTTGGACTTATGTTGTTTGTGTGGCCTTTGTGCTTGATTTATTATATTCTTAGGGGTGTTCTACACCTAGTGCCCTAAAGTCTTCTGGCTTGGGAGTCATTGATCAAAAGCTTGCTAATGAGTGCTCTGTTTTGCCTAAAAGTAATCAAGAACTGTCTATGTAGATTTTACTTCGCTTTTCTAGAACGTTCGAGCCTTTCATGTTTTTACGTCTTGTCTTTATGCTAGTTATGTGTGTGTGTTGCATTGTTGCCTACTGGTTATCACGGTCGGCTGTATAACCTTAATTTGGGTTATGGCTAGTTTAGATAGGTGATCTTCACACACACACTCTTGGAACAATTACAGACTCGTGTTTATTTTTAGACGCTAAGCCCTCGTTCGCGTGCGTTGTTGCCCTTTTCTTAGAGGATGTTTATGATTTTGTTTAGAAGCCTTAAAGTGTGTTGTCGGTTTTAGTGCTCTTTCGTATCTTGCATTTTGGGTTTGGGTTATAGATGTCTGATAGTTTACTTGAGGATAAATAAAAACTCACGTTTGGGGGTATTTGATGAGTGGGATTTAGACCCGCGAATTAGTCCCTTTTTATTGTTAGATTGTTGCCTGTTTTTATATTTTTATTAGTGCATGCAAGTTTGAGTTGTCTATAGGTATGCTTTGTAGATTAGCTTCCTTTCTTGGTTATTTTTCAAGTATTTGCTTGCTATGGCTGAGTCGCGCCTTGGTGTGATGCGAAGCCAAGCTACTACGATTCGTATACCGTGCTTGAGCTACATCGCGCTTCCCATGCGCCTTGAACACTTGATCTTGACCTCACGCCCGGCGCCATTCTCGGACGCCCGTGTGAATCTCGCGCCCGAGGCTGCGTGCTTCGCGCCTCAGATGCATGTTAAGTGTCAAACAAGAATAATCTTTTAATTACCTAGAGAAAGGGAGCAGCATATAAATAGAAAGCAAAGCCGCCTGCAGATAGAGGATATAAAAATATCAGAGAACTTATTGGAGAGCTTAGACTAGAATTTCTCTCTGTCATTTAATTTCTTAGGAGAGTTAGAAGCTGGGCTACAGAAGAGCAGTTATTACTTCCCGCATTTACTCAGAGCTTGCACGTGAAGGATAGATTTGGAGGAAGAACATTTCAAAATAGGGGTTTTCTTAATCCAAATCTCTCATTTCTTTGTATTTGTCTGGGAATGTGTAAAGTATTGAAAATATTTGTTAGTCCCATAGTTATGAACTAACTCCATTTTTAGGAGTGCAATGTAACCTTTTGTTTAGATTAGTTAACTTTCTCTCCCAATTTATATAATGAATCATTTTGGAATGGGTTGTTGTAATTCTTACCTAATGACTGATTTCTTGATAAAGAAATTGGTATTGATAGTAATGAAAATTGACAAATGGACATTATTATCTATCTATGATTGCAGCAACACTTGTTATAACCATGCCATTGGTGTACATAATATGCTCATAGGATAGACATGTCCTTATTTGCCTTGTGTGACCTTGAGACTTAGCTTACTAACCTTAACCTAGTTATTACCACCAATAGACATATTGTGTTGTAGCTGGTTAAGGATGTGCATTTTAACTTCGATAGAAGCTTATGCGTATTTATAATTCTCGGTTGGCCATTCTTTGATTCGTTTGTAATGAGGAGGGTTAGGAGATTAGGCGACGCATTAGGGGAGTTGTACTCCTATCTTGACTTCTTAACACAACCATTTCTCTCGTTCTTTTCAGTTGTCATCATATAACTTAAACCAACATCTTAATTCTCTTGTTTAGATAAGATTCGTAACGACTATACCTTAGTATTTGTTTTCTTTTAAGACTTTGTCCTCGTGGGTTCGACACTTTACTTATTTATATTACTTATGAACCGCGTTTGCTTGCGCGCGATTTGGCAATACCAAATCCAACCAACACGACCCCGTTGACTAACCTGACGAGGAAAACAGTGATATTTGTATGGACTGACAAATGCGAAGAGAGATTTCACGAGTTGAAGAAGAAAATGAGCGAAGCGCCTGTATTATCACTACAAGATGATGCGTGAAATTTTGTGGTGTATAGTGACGCATCGCACAAGGGAATTGGTTGTGTGCTCATGCAACACGGCAAAGTCATTGCGTATGCATCACGACAACTAAAGGATTATGAAAAACGATACCCTACTCACGACTTAGAGTTAGCGGCAGTAGTTTTTGTGTTAAAGATATGGAGGCATTATTTGTACGGAGAGAAATGTGAGATATACACGGTGTGAGGTTTTGTGAAAATCAAAGTAGCAATCAAATTGCAAAAATAGCGGAAGCATAATAAAATCAGATTTTAAAAAAATTTCACAAACCAATTACCCGGATCATCCTTTTTGCATAATATTAATTAAACGAAGAATAAGAAATTATGAAATCATACCCTTGTAGAAACTTGCATTCTCAGGTACGAGTTCACCTCCTACTTCTCCGCGATCTCCTTGAATCTCTAGGTAGATTCCTTCCTTTGATCAATGTAAGCCACCCAAGTGTATGGCCTCTAGAGGTGATCCACCAAGGAAGAAGAATTTTCAAGAAGAATGTGTATTGGCTCAAACCCTAGTTTTTCCTATCTCTATAGAAAAAGTGGGCGTACTCTCCAACTATTGGAATTACGTATATTTTGATATCCGATATAAGACTCCTCTTATAAAGATATCAGGTAATCCTATTTAATTAAAATAAGGTATTATTTATTTAATTAAACTCTTTTAATTAAATGGGCTCCCTAATCTTATTAGGGATAATTAATTAAACTCCTTTAACTAGTTTTCCCTCCTAATTGTATTAGGAATAAATGAGAATACTTATATTAAATTAATTTCTAAACTCTTTAGAAATTAAAATAATAATAATTTCAATAATATTAATAAGACTCCTCTTATTAATTTATATTTAATATTTCTAAAATATTAAATAATAAATATTAAGCTACTTAGTTTATTCTATCACCATAGATTAAATTAAATATACTTAACATATTATTACGATTATGCCATTAACTTCTTAAATAATTATTCTTCCTTTTATGGTGTGACCCTTTAGGTTCTCCATATTAATAGGTTGTGAATAAATCAATTAGAACAATTCTAATATTATTTAAATAAATAAATTAAACGATTAATTTATTTAAATAAATAATATTTATTCTACAATAGGGATAAGTCTCCTAGCGATCAACGACTTTTAGGATAATATAAATTTCAACATTAATCATAATAGAACCTTTGAGTTAATAGTTACCAAATGCAATTCAATCTTTCCACCATACAATGTCCCGATTAAATATAAGACATGGAATTCTTTGCCAAGTCTTATTTTATTTAATTATATGTATTTCGATTCTAAATGCAGAACTCTAATGAATGTAAATTAGAAACTACTTTCTAATTTCATTCCACCTCGCCAAGGATTCACAGGTTGTCATTTATCGAATCACATAGGACATTCTCTTCTTTTACTAGAAATGGTAGATTCTTTATTGATCATTCACTATCTTCATATATAACTTATTACACCCAAGCATACCCTTTGATATACTCTAAGAGCCTTAAGGAATAAGTCAAAGTGTAATTCATTATATATAAGATACTATGATGATCTCAAGTCAAAGGATCATTTGTACTACTATCACTACAGGAATTCCTATTGACAGACAAGTAAAACTCTATTAGGTATTCCTTAGCGAGTCACGTTCAGTGAACTTATTCTTTAATAAGCACCTACATACTTGCTTTAGTGTCTCCACACAAATGATCATGAGATCAATCATCCTCATCCAATGAGCAAGCAATGTACGTACCAATCTATCCGGATTCACTAATCCCCTTTTTAGTAATCCATTGATTGGGAACATTTTAGTTGTAAGTTATCTAAGAATTTAGATCACATTAGCATGATCTCATCATGATTCTAAAAGCATTGCTTAAAACTATGGGTTTATCACATATTATTAAAACAGCACCATGTAGATAATAAATGCCTTTAATAAATAATTCTTTTATTAATAAATAAATAAGATTGATTACAAAGTATATGCTTTATCATCATACATGATTGGCTTGTATGCATACTACTTTCACACGGACCATAAAAGTTTGAAATATATTTTCACACAAAAGGAGTTAAATATGCGTCAGAGAAGGTGGTTGGAATTCATCAAAGATTATGACTGTGCTATTCTTTATCACCCGGGAAAAGTAAATGTGGTTGCCGACGCTCTGAGCAGGAAAGGAAGGGAGAAATTGTTTCAATTAACAACTCAGGAAGAATTAATAAGAGAAATGGAGAAATTGGAAATAGAGGTAAAGGGACCCGAGAGGTCTAAAGAAAAGTTATTTGTAATGGAAGCTTGTCCGACATTGTTGGATAGAGTAAAAGAAGCACAGGAGAAAGATGAAGAATGTGAGAAGATCAGGAAAAGGATTACATAAAATGAGGAAGAGAAATTTCAAATAGATAAAGACGGTATCTTAAGATTCGAAGGGAGAGTGTGGGTACCAGCGGTAACCAAGTTAAGAGAAGAGATTTTTCACGAGGCACACAATACGACGTATTTCGTTCATCTGGGAGGCACTAAGATGTACCGAGACTTGAGGTAACATTTTTGGTGGCCCAATTTGAAACGGGAAGTCGCATAGTGCGTTAGTAGATGTTTGACTTTCCAACGCGTAAAAGCAAAGCATCAGCGGCCGAGTGGTTTACTACAACCATTGGAAATACCGGAGTGAAAATGGGAGCACATTACGATGGATTTGGTGGTAGGACTTCCAGTAATGCATAAAGGTTATGATGCCATTTGGGTTATCGTGGATCAACTTAAAAAGACCTCACATTTTCTATCGATCAAGATCTGCTATAGTTTAAATCAGTTAGCGAGTCTATACGTAAAGGAGATTATTTTGCGACATGGAGTGTCGATGTCAATTGTCTCTGATCGAGACCCGCACTTCACGTCAAATTTTTGGAAAATCTTGCAAGAAAGAATGGGAACATAGTTAAGGTTGAGTACCGCTTATCATTCGCAGACAGATGGACAGAGTGAGTGAATAATACAAACGCTAGAGGACATGCTTAGGACTTGCGTGATGGAATTCAAGGGAAATTGGGACGACCACCTACCCTTAGTCGAATTTACGTATAATAATAGTTACCATGTGAGTATCGGCATGCCACCATACGAAGCTCTTTACGAAATAAAGTGCAGAACGCCATTATGTTGGGACGAAGTCAGAGAGCGATGAATACTCGGACCAAAGTTAGTACAACAAACTACAGACGTGGTGACAGTAATAAGAGCCAGACTAGTAGCAGCTCAAGATCGCTAGAAGAAGTACGCAGATTTGCATCGGCAGGACCGAGATTTTAAAGTCGGCAGTTTCGTATTCTTGAAGGTATCTCCATGGAAGGGAAAGATCTGTTTCGGCAAGAAAAGAAAATTGAGTCCGAGATTTATAGGACCATTCGAGATACTGAAACGAGTAGGCGAAGTGGCATACAAAGTTGCATTACCACCCGAGTTGGAGCACATCCATAATGTTTTCACATTTCTGTGTTATGACCATACAAGGCCGACTACAAGCACGTGATTTCTTATGAACCCATTCAAGTGGAGAAGAACTTAGCGTATGAAGAAATTCTTGTCTAAATTCTAGATAGGAAAGAGAAAACTTTAAGGAACAAAGTCATTTCTTCTGTAAAGGTGTTTTGGTGTAACCACGATGTCGAGGAGGCTACGTGGGAGTTAGAAGATAGGATGATAAGGGATTATCCCCATCTATTTGTGTAACCTTGTAGCAATTCTGGGACGGAATTTTTATAAGGGGGGGGAGGATGTAATACCCGAGAATTTTCATATCTTATTAAATGAATATAGTAATGGAAATAAATGTTTATTTGAATATAAATGTTAATGCTTTGTAAGTGGAGTAATTAAATTGATTCGCATTGGATTAATACGAATTAAGAAGTATGGGAATATGTTGAGCAATTGTGAAATGCCTTGTGTGGCATAGTGTGGAATGAGGAAATTCACTAAGTAAATTAAAAGAGGAATAGTCATTAAGAGGAAGATTAATTGTGTATGTTTAAGTGATAAATACACTCTTAGATTAGCAATATCACTCATGTGGACGTTAATTCATGTCATGTAAATCTAGTATGGCGATAGAAGTTGAAACTGGCTTGAAGCTAAAACCGTTTAGCCTTTAATCGCCAGAATCAAGCCTTGCCTACGCCCCAAGAGTACAAATAATGGTAGCGATTGCACCGAGTGGTTAATCTGGGAAGTTTAGTTTCTACTGTAGAAATGAAATGGAACATTAATGTTATATGTGTGACATTAATAAAAATCATATGATAGGAGTATATTTTAATGACATGAGGTACCAAGTAGAACAATGATGTCATATGTAATTGTAATGCATAAATAATTAAATATCTGTGAATTCTAGAAACTAGGAAAAGAATTAAATGTTTAAATAAATATTAATATTAAATAATGTTATTATGTGGTTATGAGAGTAGTAAAAATAATTATGGGGGATACCCGGACAATGTTGCCTAACTACGATATTTTATTGCGTGTATTTAATGTACATGGATTATATGATGTGAGTATATAACTAATCCTTAATTTCGTAATATGGTAACAATTGTACATTAATATTATATTATGGGAATTAAAAGAACCAAACCAAGCCTTAAATAACTTGTTGATGAGATTTTTTTCTTGTCACAAAAGTACATGAACAGTGATCTAAAAGCTAGTTACGTAACTTCCAAATGGGTACTCATTGGCTATGGAGATGACTGATGGTGAGTGGTTGAACCACTTCTAGTTAACCATTGTGTTCTCTTTTTACATTTCAGTCTCAAACTTCCGTGCAAACCCTTTAGCCAGTCCAAGTTTCTTCTATAAATAACAGACAAATTCTCAGTCTTTGTGTTGCTTGAAATTATCTTATAATTCTAAGTTGAGAGTTCTAAGTGGCTAAGCAATTGTAGAAGCATAATCAGTGTGTGAAGAGTCCAATTCAAGCTTAAGGAGGTATAAATTTTATTTTTGTTCTTGAAGTGTGTTTTGATAAATTCTTGAAATTACTTGAATTTCTATGTCAATTGATATGAATTAACATGTTATAATGTGTTTAAGAAGTTTACTTGCATGTATGAACTCTTTAATGATGGTTTGGAACAAGCTTAAATCGTTGGAAATCAAGTTGGGTGATACTCTGCAAAATAGAGTCCGCCATCGCTTGCTCGATTTTGACGTATGCAATTGCTACTATTTATACTAAGTGCGGCAGCAATTCTGGCTGCATTTCTAAAACCAGTTCTCGGATTCTAATCGCTATGTTGTTGATAATATGGTATTATGACTTATGTATACATGAGAAATAGGTATAACATGTGTTATAAAGCTTCCTTATGAGTTATGAAGTGTCCAACATGATTTAGTAGAAGATCTTTAACAAGGACTTTAAGTCTTGAAAACAAACTTTGTTGAAATTCATGTTCTGCAAATTTTGAGCTTAGTAGTCTATACACATGACTGATTTTACTCATAATTGATCATGATATATGATTCATAGTTTCTTTGTTCATAATCAAACTCGTTAGACCTTGTGTGAGAGAAGTTAATGAGAAAACTTGGTATAATAGAACTAAGGTGCGTGAATGCTACATGATATACATTCTGATCTTGAAGAGATGATAACATGACTTGACTACATATGATAAGAGCGTTAAAGTTGCCTTGTATGTGTTTAATTGCATTGTTCAAATTAAAAATAGTTTCAAAAGCAAACGTGGATATGTTTTCAAGCCATGTGCATTTAGCATGAGTAGTTAAGTTCTGAGAATCTAAAATAACATGTTTACATTATTATGTCCCTAAGCATAACTCTTATGTGTTTGACATAACGGTAGTAAACCAAGCATGAGTATAGGTATGTTTTTAAAGAAATATCAATGTTAGCTTTGAATAAATGATACGAACATTATGAGCATGTTATTAATAGAATGTGTGCCATCATTACGCAGACATATGGTCAAAGTTATAAAGTATGGTGGTTGTATAACCTTTTAAGCTTTAATTCCATGGAAATTCATAAACTAAGAACTTGTAAAAGTGAACTCAAGAATGGTCATATGCTTATGTAAAAACCTCTAGCATGTATGTATGTTAAAATATAAGTGTAGTGGTATGATGGGGATTGAAATCGAGAAGCGAAGAGCTCAACCACAGTGCAGCAGAGGGGACGTCATGATTGCACCATCCCTAAGCCTAGGCAGTATGCAATGTGTACATCATCCTGCGATCAAGAATAGTTTCTATTTTTGATCTGAAGTTCAAGGCATGCTTATATGATTACTTTAAATTGTAATATATGACCAATATGCTATGTAATGTGTTAAGAAGAATGATATATGATAGGGATGAATGGTAATTATGACTTTCGAATGTTAAGTCCAAAAGAATGTTTACAAGATATAAAGCAATGATATGTTGTTTGAATTTGTGATGTCTTACAAATCTGATTTGTGGTATGAAAATATAGGATAAGTGATGTTGTATGAAGCTACAACTAAGTTAGTGTAAGACCCCGAATTTTATGAAATAAAAGTATTAAATTTTTCTTATAATAACTATTCAGTAAATGGTTAAATTGATAAAAGTTAAAGTTAAGGGTGATATGTGAAATTTTTTTTAAAATACGCAAGTGGTTATAAAATATTCATTGTTGTCCGGGAATATTCGTTTGGTCATTGAATATTCTTTTTGTTTGAGAATATTTCGATGATCAAGACACACGACCATTTGTGAGCCCCATAACGAATAACTATCGGATGAAAAATGACAAAATTGAGTTTTTATAAATAACTTGGCAGTAGTTGTTACCAATTATCTTTGTTGGAATACCCGGTGGGTAAAGTAAATGTCTGGCGTTGTTACAGCACAAAGTAGACACGATTTTGCATAGTATTTTTGAATTATTGATTCTTACGTGAGAAGACACTACTCAATAATTGTTATAGTAATTACTGTTCAATATTTTATTTTATTGATTCAATAATTGTTGCATTGATATTTTATATTATTGTTGTTTCAATAATTATCACTGTACATCATCTCCATTATCAGATCAATAATTCATATTATTTGGAATAATATTGTTAGATAGAATTATTGGTAATGTCTTGAAAGTTCTGTGAAGGAGAGGTTTGGTCACCTAATTGCGCACCAGTAAGGAGAAATCCTTATCGGAAAGCCCCCCTTCTCGGAACTACTGGTCATTATAATTGTGATTTTGTAATATTATTTGTGAATAATTAATTATTGATTTATATGATAATGAAATATTTATTTGATGTGAATATAAATGATGGATTTATTTATGTGGTTATAAAAGAAGGAATTAATGTTGAGGTGTTTTATCAGTATTTTGTCGGATTGGAGGTATTAAAAGATCAAATCGATGTTCTTAAAGCTCTATTGTGTGAGTTATAATTTTAATCCGACTGTTGGATCGTTGTAATTTTTGGGTATGTTATACATATATAAGTTGAGTATATATCCACAAATTTTGAACCGTTAAAAATTAACGCATGATTTGTTATGAATTTTAAAAGGTGTTGAAACAATGTTTAAAATCATCCGTTTGTGGATTTCATATATTTTCGGTCTGGAATTTGGAAAAACTCAAAACTACAAAGTTGTAGAGAATTCGATTTTAGTCAAAATAGACATAAAATTCGTATTTTTCTGATAATCGGGCTATTTTTTAGGAATTATTGAAGTTTCAGAAAATAAAATAATTTTTATTAATTTATGGGTGGGACCCACTTTGGTTGTTGAACACATGTGGGCTACTGAAAATATTTTTCCAAGTTGGCATGCTCATCTTGAATGGCTGGTATGCATAGAAATATTGAATAATAATATATATTTTATTATTTTAGTCTCCTTTGGCGTTCTAACATTTTCCTATAAATAGGTGCTTATGTTAGAATTGAAAATCACACCAGAAACAAGTTTTCTTTCTCTTTATATTATCAAGCATATTTTTGAGAGTATTTAGATACTTTGAGAGTTGCTATTTAGTAGAAGTTTCCTCCAATTTTTCATCCAATCTTTGCGCTTCTCTTGAGGTAAAGTGGATTTTAAGAGTTATTATGTTTTTCGGATTCGTTCTTCTTAGTCCTTCAAAAAAATTCGGAAAAATTTGAAATGATATTTTGATGAGTTTTATTGATTGTGTCCAAAAATGGTAATTTTGGATGTATTAAGAGTTCTGAATTTTATGAGAAAAGACTATTTTAAAAGTAACCGCTTATAACTCCTTGTGGTTAACTCCAAAATTGATGAAATTTGTATTGGGAGTACATCTATATAATATCAGTGTACTCTGTGAATTTCGGAATTTTTAGATAAAAGTATAATTTATGATAAATGTCTAAATATTCAGCGGTTTTGGCCATATGAAAATAGTAAATGAATTTTAAAATTCGAGAAAATATATGTTCAATATGGGACTATATTACGCTAAATCCCGAGAAAAGAAATATTTTTGGAACCGATTTGTTATTTTTCATGAAAATGGTCTAGTTATGAGTAAAAGAATTAAATATGTTATGTGAAGTAAGAAAATTGAAAAATATGATTTTATGGCTTGAGAATCATACATGAGTTATATGCACGAAATGTAAAAACCCCAAATTATTAATAATTGAAATTTAATTTCCTCTATTTATCATTTTGAAATAGTAAGGGTTGATTTGATTAATGTGGTTAGTTATGGGTAAAAATCTTAAATATTTCAAATAAGCAAGTGGTTATAAAATACTCATTGTTGTCGGAGAATATTCGTTTGGTCGTGGAATATTCTTCTTTGTCGGGGAATATTAAATGCGATAGTATGACCTTTTGTATGGGCCCCATGCTTGAAAGCGATTGGATGAAGAAAGCGACAAGTATAAGTTGTTTATAAATACTTGGCGTAGTTATTTACAGATTATCTTGTTGGAATACCCGATGGTTAAAAAACACGAATACTGGCGTTGTTGAGCGAGTAGCTTGCGGTATTGCACCAATTATTGATTCTTACGTAAGAAGGCACTACTCGATAATTATTACGGTAATTCTTATTCGATATTTTATTTTATTGATTTGATAATTCTTTGCGTTGATTTTTTATATTCTTGTTATTTCAATAATTGTCACTACACGGTATTTTTCATTATCGAGACAATAATTCATATTATCGAATAATATTATTAGATAACATTATTGGTAATGTCTAGAAAGTTACATCTAAGAGAGGTTTGGTCACCTAATTGCTTGCGCCGATAAGGAGAAATCTTTATTGGAAGCCCCCTCTTTCTGAGGAGCGGCTGGTTGCCCGATCTTGTGATTCTATAATATTATTTGTGAATAATTAATTATTGATTTATATGATGAGGAAAATATTGATTTTATGTGGATATAGATGGAGAAAATTTTTAAAGTGACAATTGTTAAAAATTGATATTTTATCTTTTACGATAAAATAATATTTTATTATATTATTATAATATAATAATGGGGATATTTTTACAATGAATGTGGGATATATGAGTATATGAGGATGAGGAGTATTTTTGTTGCAAAGTTTGTTTAAAACATATTAAACATGTCAGTGGGCCCATTTCTTGGTTGAAATTTGATTATAGCTTTGTAAAATCGCTTGGTTTATGGATTTGATCAATTTCGCATTTGGAATTTGGAAAAACTTTCTTTCTTTAAAGTTGTAGAGAATTGAATTTCCTATAAAAATTGTGAGATTGAATTTTACGATAAAAGGGCTATTTATTATGAATTATTGAAGTTTAGGGTTCGAGAATAATTGATTTTTGGAAGTTTTAAATATTTTATATTAACAAAAACGTTTTTTACATTGTTGGGACTCATTTAACATGTGATTAGGTGGCTGATTTCAGGATGCTAAGTGTGCGTAGAGAATTTATAATATAAATATTAATATTATATTAAATTTTACGCTTTGGTGTTCTAAGCATTTTTCTATAAATAGGGTGCTTAGGTTAGAATTGAAAATCACACGAAACTAAAGATTTCTCTCTCTTCTCTCTCTATAATATCGGCGTATTTTGTGAGTATTTTAGTACTTTGAGTATTGCTTTATCTGGTGCAAGTTCTTTCGTACTATATCGTATTCGATCGGAAATCTTATTCTTTACGAGGTAAGGGATGTTTATTTATTGAAAATGATATTATTTCTTGATATCATTATCTTTGAAATATTGGTTGGAACTTTTTATCAAATTTGGAACTTTTTCATATCGGGGTTACTATTCATGAGTTACTATTCATGGAGTTACTATTCATGAGTTCTTATTTATGAGTTCTTATTCACGAGTTCTTATTCATGAGTACTATTCACGAAGCGTGATGATGTTTTTTTGTGAAATTTCTATCTTTTGAGGTCGGAGTTACTATTCACGTATCTGACCTTTATTCACGTATATCTGACTTTATTCACGAATCGACCTTATATTCACGAAAAATTAAATTTTCTTTTACGTGTCCAAATTAATTATGATTCCTATCTTTGATTGGATCTATGTTTTGATCTTCATTCTTGAATTTTACTCAATTTGGTTATTTATAGTATTTTTGAACTTGGATTATTTAAAGTACGAATCCTTAATACTTGTTTTTTTTTTTCTTTGGATTCGTTTTCTTTAAAATATTTTTCATCATCCTCGGTCCTAAATGATGATATTCTTGAATATCTTTGGCTTTGTAGTGCAAAGATGAATGATTTCTTGATGAATATCTTTGGCTCGTAGTGCAAAGATGAGCAGGTGTTGAGATGAACATAATGGTGATTAATATCTTTGGCCCGTAGTGCAAAGATGAGCAGTGTTTAGATGAACATGACGGTGATGAATATCTTTGGCTGTAGTGCAAAGATGAATATTTGATTCGGATATATATTGATTGATGTTCTGGGGATAAAATATCGACGATGAACTTTTAAATTCATATATAGAAGATAGTAGTTTGCATTCTCTACTTAACTCTTCTAATGAATTATTATTTCATTGCGAAGATTGATTTAAAAGCTGGTTGTCTATTGTATTCTATTAGATTTTTTCCTGTTGAGGACTAACGATAATTTGTTCTATATTATCTTAGTCGTAATGTTCTTCTTGGGCTAGTTGAGCTCACCCTTTTTCTTGTTGTTCCATTTTTTTCTTCTCGGGAGGCGAGAATGTAGCGAGTACTAGTCGGGGTGTGGAATGATGGTTCTAGAAGTTGTTATAGTAGTCCTCACTTTTACGTAAAATAGTGTATTAATAATTGTAATGAGGACTTATTTGAGTGTGGATATTGTACAGATGACAATATTTGTATTTAAACTCACGGTTTTTTATGTTGTATTAATAAAGTTGTAGTTGTTTACGTACCATGTATATTTGGCGACTTTCGAATGGGTGTTGTATACTATTTTGGGGGCGTCGCGGTTAATATCGAGCTTAGGGATATGGTCTCTGGCGGAGATCGGGAATAGTACTAGGAGGAGAGGCGAGTAATCCTTCGCTAGTATGTCATACCTAAGCTTATTTGTTGGTCGATCGAACTATATGGTTAATATGTGATATGTTAATTTGTTTAATTAACCCTTGTTTTATACAAGTATTTAAGAATGGCATTTGAGAATATTAGCGGTGGAGTTAATGAGGCCGTGTGAAACACCTTTAATCACCACCCGGGGGCGATGCAACAAGAAGGCAATATTCCTCCTCTATAAACAACACCGCTGGCGAGGCGATGAGCAGCGGGATGTTTAGGAGCTTTTGCAAGTTCATGCAAAACCCGGAGACGAGGAGACTCGTGTATGAGAATACGGGTGGAAATGATATGCATCTTGTGACTTATCACGGCGAAGTAGTTCAAAAGTTGGGACCACGAATTTAAGGAAAGCGGATCCGATCATGGCGGAAACATGGGTCAACAAATTACCAAGATATTCGATGTCTTGGGATGCGGAGGAACAGAAGGTTCCATTCGCCACCTTTATGTTAAAGTGGCGAGGCGATTCTTGGTGGGAGTCGTGAAAGCGTACCCGACTGCAGCACTTCCATGTCTTGGGAAACATTTGAAACTTTTCAGCGAAAAATACTTTCTGAAAGTATTCGCCATATGAAAGAGGTAGAGTTTATTAGACTAGAACAAAACAACATGGCGGTGTCCCAATACGAGGCGAAGTTCGCGAGTTATCGGTTTGCACCTCATTTGGTAGAGAATGAGGAGCGAATGATGAGGATGTTTACGAGAGGTTTAAAACGAGAGATTGGCAATATCTTATCTCTCATAAATTTTCTTTATATTTAGATGTTGTCAGCAGGGCTCAATTATTAGGCGAGATAGCGAATACGTTCAACGAGGCCGTGAACGAGGATCATACCGGTGGTGATGATCGTCGAACAACGATAACCGGCGGAGAAAGAAAAAATACGGACAAGAGCGATACAACCACTCTGGTGGTAATCGTGGCCATGAAAATAGAAGAAGAAGCGAGTGGGGAGAGATTTTAAAGAGGAGATTCAACAATGACAACTGCGAAGGCGTCGACACCAATGAAAAGCTGGTTTTAAGGGAGGAGAAGCGACCACCGGTCGTATGCTATAAATGTGGAAAAGAGGACACATCAGCCCAAATTGTCCCCTAGCAGTTCAAGGTATGCTATAATTGTGGAAAGGAAGGACATATCGCTCGAGATTATGCGGTGGCGAAACCAAGCCCGATGGGGATGGTGACTCAAAAGGTCATCCCGGAAAAAAGTCAAAGTCAGCGGTTCTGGAAGAGCGTTTGTCGTGGTGGTTAACATCACGAGGAACCCAAGCGAGGTGATCACGGGTAAGCTAATCATAAATTCATGCGAAGTTTATACATTACTATATCTGGGTGCTACCCATTCATTTATCTCTCTGCTTGTGCTCAGCGTTTAAACTTGACTCAGGAGAAATTAGACTTTGACCTATCTGTGGAAACTCCGTTAGGAGAAACTTTCATCACATCCCTTTGTTTATAAATCTTGTTTGATCAAGTTGGCACCATCGCATTACTGTTGACCTTATTTCTTTAAAGATACTTGCTTGATGTGATTTTGGGGATTGATTGATTAACTACTCATCATGCCAAAATTGATTGCTTTTCGTAAGGTTGTTAGTTTTTTTCATATTCTAAGCAACTTTGTTATTCGAATTCAAACAACCAAACCATTGAAGTCAAACACTTTCATATCAAGCCATAAAGTCATTCGTTTATTGAAAAACGGATGTCAAGTTTTCTTAGCCCATGTTATGGACTTAAACAAAAATACGTCAGATTTGAATGATATTTCTATTGTTAGTAAATTTCCTGATGTATTTCCTGAAGAATTTCTTGGCTTACTCCCAAAGTGTGATATTGAATTTTGTATCGACTTTGAACCCGGTACAAAACCCATTTCTAAAATCTCATGGCTCCTATTGAACTTCAGGAGTTAAAAATTCAACTATAGAATTTGGTACCCGAGCCTTTATCTGGTGACTTCCTTTGTGGAATGCACCGAAGCCAGACTCTCTCGTAGGGGATGCCATATTAAATGCGGTAGTAAAGCGATAGGTGTCATTGTGACGTCTTTATCCAAGATTGGGATATGAGTCACGAGTTGAGAAGCAACCTAAGTCGATGTCGAAATCGTAGCTTTTATGCTTATTTGGTTATTATCGAAGATTTTGTGGAAAGATTTTCTCGAATCGCTACTCCATTAACGCAGCTGACTCGTAGAGATACAAAATTTGAATGGAGCAAGGAATGTGGGAAGAGCTTCGAAGAACTCAATAGGAGACTCATTTTGGCACATGTTCTGACCATACCATCCTGGAAAAGCGAACGTGGTAGCTGACGTGTTGAGTAAAAGATCGTATACGAGTACGAATGCGATATTGTCAAAGACCCATTTCATATAACTTACAAATGATAGATATAGAGTTAAAGACTCTAGGGACTCACGTGATGATATACAAGTAGAACCGACTTTAATCGATAAAGTTAAAAACGTTCAAGCTACACACCGGAGCTGATGAATATGAAGAAGGAGGTACAAGAAGTTGTTATTCCAAAAGCGAGAATTGGCGAGGTGAGGAAAGCTCAAACCTTCGATTTATTAGTCCATTTGAAATCCTAGATCGAATAGGGCGTGTGGCCTATAGACTCGTTTCTGTGTAAGTATGGCGCGTGTTCATAACGTTTTTTCACGTATCGATGTTACATAAATATGTGGACGACCCGAACCATGTTATTGAGTTAGAACCGGGGACGAGATAGCCAGAAGACTTAACGTATGAAGAGGTACTGTCAAGATTTTGGATAGGAAGGAGCATGTCCCTACGCACTGAAGGTCATACCACAAGTTAAAGTTTTGTGGAGAAACCATGTTATTGAGGAAATGACACAGGAGTTGGAAGCGAAATGAAAGCGAGGTATCCTCATCTTTTTGAAACACAGTCGTCGTCGATTTCGAGGATGAAATTTCATAAGGAGGGAGGTTGTAAGACCCCAAATTATTAATAATTGAAATTTAATTTCCTCTATTTATCATTTTGAAATAGTAAGGGTTGATTTGATTAATGTGGTTAGTTATGGGTAAAATGCATAAATATTTCAAATAAGCAAGTGGTTATAAAATACTCATTGTTGTGAGGAGAATATTCGTTTGGTCGTGGAATATTCTTCTTTGTGGGGAATATTAAATGCGACGACAGTATGACCTTGTGTGGGCCCCATAACGGAAAGCAATTGGATGAAGAAAGCGACAAGTATAAGTTGTTATAATACTTGGTAGCGTAGTTATTACAGATTATCTTATTGGAATACCGGTGGTTAAAACACGATGTCGCGTTGTTGAGCGATAGCTGCGGTATTGCACCAATTATTGATTCTTACGTAAGAAGGCACTACTCGATAATTATTACGATAATTCTTATTCGATATTTTATTTTATTGATTCAATAATTGTTGCGTTGATTTTTTATATTCTTTGTTATTTCAATAATTGTCACTACACGGTATTTTTCATTATCAGAGCAATAATTCATATTATCTGAATAATATTATTAGATAACATTATTGGCGATGTCTAGAAAGTTACATACAGGAGAGGTTTGGTCACCTAATTGCTTGCATGGTGATGAGGAGAAATCTTTATTGGAAAGCCCCTCTTTCAGAGGAGCGGCACTAGTTACCCGATCTTGTGATTACTGTAATATTATTTGTGAATAATTAATTATTGATTTATATGATGAGGAAAATATTGATTTTATGTGGATATAGATGGAGAAAAATTTTTAAAGTGAAAATTGTTAAAAATTGATATTTTATCTTTTCGATAAAATAATATTTTTTTATTATATTATTATAATATAATAATGGGGATATTTTACAATGAATGTGGGATATATGAGTATATGAGGAGGAGGAGTATTTTTTTTGCAAAAGTTGTTTTAAAACATGTTAAACATGTCCAGTGGGCCCATTTCTTGGTTGAAATTTGATTATACTTTGTAAAATCGCATGTTTATGGATTTTTGATCAATTTACATTTGGAATTTGGAAAAACTTTCTTACGCAAAGTTGTAGAGAATTGAATTTTCTATAAAAAGTAGGGAGATTCAAATTTTCTGATAAAAGGGCTATTTATTATGAATTATTGAAGTTCGAGGTTCTAGAATAATTAATTTTGGAAGTTTTAAATAATTATATTAACAAAAACGTTTTTTACATTGTTGGGACTCATTTAACATGTGATTAGGTGGCTGATTTCAGATGCTAAGTATGGCGTAGAGAATTTATAATATAAATATTAATATTATATTAAATTTTACGCTTTGGTGTTCTAAGCATTTTTCTATAAATAGGGTCTTAGGTTAGAATTGAAAATCACACGAAACTAAAGATTTTCTCTCTTTCTCTCTCTATAATATCTAAGCGTATTTTGTGAGTATTTTAGTACTTTGAGTATTATTATATACGGTGCAAGTTCTTCAAAGACTATATCCGATATTCGGTCGAAATACTATTCTTTACGAGGTAAGGGATGTTATTTTATTAGAAAATGATATTATTTCTTCAATATCATTATCTTTGAAATATTGGTTGGAACTTTTTATCAAATTTGGAATTTTTTCATGTCGGGATTACTATTCATGAGTTACTATTCATGGATAACTATTCACGAGTTACTATTCACGAATTATTATTCACGAGTACTATTCACGAAGCGTGATGATGTTTATTTGTGAAATTTCTATCTTTTGAGGTCGGAGTTACTATTCACGTATATGGCACTATTCACGTATACAGCAATATTCACGAATACGACACTATTCACAGAAAAATTAAATTTTCTTTTACGTGTCCAAGATTATACATTATGATTCCTATCTTTGATTGGATCTATGTTTTGATCTTCATTCTTGAATTTTACTCAATCTGGTTATTTATGAAGTATTTTTGAACTTGGATTATTTAAAGTACGAATCCTTAATACTTGTTCTTTTGTTTCCTTTGGATTCGTTTTCTTTAAAATATTTTTCATCATCCTCGGTCCTAAATGATGATATTCTTGAATATCTGGCATTTGTAGTGCAAAGATGAATGATTTCTTGATGAATATCTTTGGCCCGTAGTGCAAAGATGAGCAGTGTTGAGATGAACATGATGAGATTAATTAATATCTTTGGCCCGTAGTGCAAAGATGAGCAGTGTTTAGATGAACATGACCGGTGATGAATATCTTTGGCACTGTAGTGTAAAAGATGAATATTTGATTCGGATATATATTGATTGATGTTGTTGAGGATAAAATATCGACGATGAACTTTTAAATTCATATATAGAAGATAGTAGTTTGCATTCTCTACTTAACTCTTCTAATGAATTATTATTTCCGCTGCGAAGATTGATTTAAAAGCGGTTGTCTATTGTGTATCTATTAGATTTTTTTTCCTGTTGAGGACTAACGATAATTTGTTCTATATTATCTTAGTCATAATGTTCTTCTTGGGATAGTTGAGCTCACCCTTTTCCTTGTTGTTCCATTTTTCTTCTCGGGAGGCGAGAATGTGGCGAGTACTAGTCGGGGTGTGGAATGATGGTTCTAGAAGTTGTTATAGTAGTCCTCACTATTACGTAAAATAGTGTATTAATAATTGTAATGAGGACTTATTTGAGTGTGGATATTATACAGATGACAATATTTGTATTTAAACTCACAGTTTTTATGTTGTATTAATAAAGTTGTAGTTGTTTACGTACCATGTATTTTGGCGACTCGGAATGGGTGTTGTATACTATTTTGGGGCGTCACGGTTAATATCGAGCTTAGGGATATGGTCTCTGGCGGAGATCGGGAATAGTACTAGGAGGAGGAGAGGCGAGTAATCCTTCGCTAGTATGTCATACCTAAGCTTATTTGTTGGTCGATTGAACTATATGGTTAATATGTGATATGTTAATTTGTTTAATTAACCCTTGTTTTATAATGATTTAAGAATGGCGGTGAGAATATTAATCTGTGGAGTTAATGAGACCGTGGAAACACCTTTAATCACCACCTTTAGGAGCTTTTTCAAGTTCATGCAAAACCAGAAGAAGGAGACTCGTGTACAGATTACGGGTGGAAATGATAGCAATGCGCGGCTTGTCACGGCCAAGTAGTTCAAAGAGTTGGTGTAAGACCCCGAAATTTTTTTTAAATAAAAAGGAATTTCCTTTATTTATTATCTTGAAATAGTAAGGGTTGATTTGATTAATGTGGATAGTTAAGGGTTAAATACGCAAATATTTCAAAATAAGCAAGTGGTTATAAAATATTCATTTTTGTCGGGGAATATTCGTTTGGTCGTGGAATATTCGTACTGTCGGGGAATATTCGTTTGGTCGTGGAATATTTGTACTGTCGGGGAATATTCGTACGACGGCGCAGCCATGTGTGGGCCCCATAACGGAAAGCGATTGGATGAGGAAAACGACAAAGTTTGGGTGGTTATAAATAACGACGTAGTTATTTAATTAAGACCGTTGGAATACCCGGTGGTTAAAATACGATGAATGGCGTGGTTGCACAAAGAGCTTACCAGATTACAAGATTGTTGAATTATTGATTCGCACGTAAGATGGCACTACTCAATAATTTTCACGTGAATTCTTGCTCAATATTTTATTTTATTGATTCAATAATTCTTTGCGTTGATATTTTATATTATTGTTGTTCAATAATTGTCAACCGCACAAGATTTCCCATTATCGGATCAATAATTCATATTATTTGAATAATATTATTAGATAACATTATTGGCAATGTCTAGAAAGTTACGTCTAAGGAGAGGTTTGGTCACCTAATTCATGGCGCCAAGAAGGAGAGATCCTTATGGAAAGCCCCTTTCACAGGAACTACTGGTTGTCATAAATGTGATTTCGTAATATTATTTGTGAATAATTAATTATTGATTCATATGATAAAGAAATATTTATTTTATATGAATATAAATGATGGATTTATTTATGTGGTTATTAATGAAGGAATTAATCTTTGAGATGTTTTATTTTGTCGGATTGGAGGTATTAAAAGATCAAATCGGTGTTATTATGACTTTTTATTGTGTGAGTTATAATTTTTAATCCAAATAGTTGGATTGTGGTAATTTTGGGTATGTTATACATACATAAGTTGAGTATATGTCCACAAATTTTGAACCGTTAAAATTCACGAATGATTTGTTATGAATTTTAAGAGGTGTCGATTAGGAAATTAGGGTTATAATTGATTTTGGTGGAAAATTCTAGAATTGAGTGGGCCCCACTTGTGGTTGGTGAAGAAATGTGCTGAATTTTATTTCAAATGTGGTGGGTGGCAATAGTAGCGAGGTAAAGCCATCGTGTAAGAAAGGTCAAGTCGCCTTTACGGGCTAACATTTTCCTATAAATAGAGGGCTAAGTTAGAATTGAAAATCACACCGAAACAAAGTTTTTCTCTTTTCTCTCTATATTATTGAGCGTATTTTGTGAGTATTTAGATACTTTGAGAGTTCTTTTATTCAAATACAAGTTTCATTCAAAGATCACTTGACCTTTCCTTCCGAAGTACTGATTCTTTGAGGTAAGGGATATTATTTTTTTCGTAATGATATTATTTCTTCAATATCATTATGCTGAAATGTTGATCTGAAGTTTTTATCAAATTTGGAACTTTTTCATGTCGGGGTTACTATTCATGAGTTACTATTCACGAGTTATTATTCATGAGTTACTATTCACGAGTTACTATTCACGAGTACTATTCATGAAGCGTGAAAATGTTTTTTTTTGTGGAATTTCTATCTTTTGGTGTCGGAGTTACTATTCGTGATACTAAGACTATTCACGATACTAAGACTATTCACGATACTATGTGACTATTCATCGAAAAATAAAATTTCTTCTTTTCGTCCAAAATATCTATTCTGGATACTAGCTTTGATTGTATCCATGTTTTGATCATTCTTGAATTTTACACCACTATGATCATTTTTGAGGTATTGTTGGACATGGATAAAACAAAGTACGAATCCTTAATCCTTAATCCTTGTCATTTTGTTTCACTGGATTCGTTCTTTAAAAATATTTTTCATCATCCTCAGTCTTATATGATGATATTATTGAATATCTTTAGCCTGTAGTGCAAAGATGAATGATTTCTGAAGAATATCTTTGGCCTGTAGTGCAAAGATGAACAGGTGTTTAAATGAACATGACCGACTGATGAATATCTTTGGCCTTTAGTGCAAAGATGAACAGGTGTTGAGATGAACATGACCGATTGATGAATATCTTTGGCCAGAAAGTGCAAAGATGAATATTTGATTTGAGATGAATATTGATTGATGTTCTGAGGGATAAAATATTGATGATGAATCGTTAAATTCATAGATTATAGTAGATTTCATTCTCTACGTAACTCTTCTATGAATTATTATTTCGCTATGAATATTGATCCGAAACTTGTTGTCTATTGTATTCTATCGATTTTTTCCTCGTTGGAGACTAACGATAATTTGTTGTATATTATCTTAGTCATAATATTCTTTCTTGGGCTAGTTGAGCTCACCCTTTTCCTTGTTGTTCCATTTTTTCTTCTCGAGGAGGCGAGAATGTAGCGAGTACTAGTCGGGGTATGGAATGAAGGTTCTAGAGAGAGTTGTTTAGTAGTCCTCACCATTTTGTAAAATAATGTATCAATAAATGTGATGAGGATTTATTTGAGTATAGATATTGTCAGAAGATAATATTTGTATTTAAACTCACGAAGATATATTGTCGTATTTCACACGACATTTGTATTATTGAAGTTGTAGTTTGCTTCTTTGTACCATGTATTTGGCGATTCGAGAATGGGTGTTGTGTATACCTATTTTGGGGGCGTCACGGTTTGGTATCGAGCTTAGGATATGATCTCTGGCGGAGATCGGGGAATAAAACTAGGAGGGAGAGTAAAGTAAATCCTTCGCTAGTGTGTCCTACCTAAGCTTATTTGTTGGTTGGTCGTATATTATAGGGGTATTATGTGATTTGTTAATTTATTTAATTAACCCTTGTTTTATGATAGTTTTTTAGAATGGCTGCTGAGAACGTTAACAATGGAGTGAATGAGATCGTGGAGACACCTCTAATCGCCAACCAAGATAATGTGATGTCAGGCGAAGAAGGAATTAGAGATATCCATGTGGTGAGTGAAGAATTGATAGTTGCACCCGAGATAATCGCAGAGGTAACAGCTGAGAGTGAGGAAGAAGAGGAAGAAGAGGTACCTGAAGAGAGTTTATTAGAGGTATTTTATGATCGAAATATAGAATTGCAAAATCGTATTCATGAGTTAGAAGAGCAAAGCTAAAGAATTGCAAAATCGTGGAGCAAAAGGATGCAACGATTCAAGCTTGTGTTACCCGATACGTGATGCTTGAACAGAAGCACTCTTTGGCAGAGAATATAAGATGATAAAGCTGGAATCGAAGTGAAAGAAGAAATAACTGAACGAGTGAGAATGAGTGATGCATGGGTAAAAGTCGCATGACGCGTTGATATTATGGAAAGAGATGTCCAATCTAAAAAGAGAAGATTTAACGATGACGGAAGACGTCGCAAACAACATCAAAGACTATCAACAAATTCTAGGGGAAGAGAACGATCGCCAGTTAGATGCTACAGATGTGGAAAGGAGGGACATATAAGGTCAAACTGTTCAAAGCCTTCCAAGGTATGCTATAATTGTGGAAAAGAAGGACATATCGCTCGAGATTGTACGATATCGAAACCCAGTCCAGCGTGAATGGTGACTCAAAAAGGATGTCCCGAAAAAGTCAAAGTCAGCGGTTCTTGGAAGAGCGTTTGTCGTGTGGCCATTAAAATGCGAGGAACCGAGCGAACGGTTATACGGGTTAGTTAATTATAAATTCTTGCGAAGTTTATACCTTACTAGATACCGCTTCTACCCATTCTTTTATCTCTCTTGCTTGCGCTCAACGTTTGAACTTGACTACGGAGAAATTAGACTTTGACCTATTTATGGAGAATCCGTTAGGAGAAACTTTCATTACATCTGTTGTTTAGAAATCTTGTTTGATTTAGGTTGGCACTATCACATTACCTGTTAACCTTATTTCTATAGAGATATTTGCTTTTGATGTGATTTTAAGGTTAACTACTCATCATGCCAAATTGATTGTTTTGTAAGGTTGTTAGTTTTCATATTCCTAAGCAACCCGTTATTCAATTCAAGCAATCAAACCATTGTAGTCAAACATTTTCATATCAAGCCATGAAGTCATTCGTTTATTACGGATGTCAAGTTTTCTTAGTCCATGTTATGGATTTGAATAAAGACACGTCGATTTGAATAATATTCTGTTGTTATTGATTTTTCCGACGTATTTCTGAAGAATTTCTTGGTTTACTCCCAAAGTTCGATATTAAATTTTGTATCGAATTTGAACCCCAGACAAAACTCATTTCTAAAATCTCATATCAAATGGCTCTATTGAACTTCGTGGAGTTAAAAATTCAACTATAGAATTTGGTACCGAGCCTTTATCTTGTGACTTCCTTTGTGGAATTCACTAAGCTTTACTCTCTATAGGGGACGTCATATTCGCAATGCGATAGTAAACCGATAGGTGTCATTGTGACGTGCTATCCAAGATTGGGATATGAGTCACGATTGAGAGCAACCTAAGTCGAGAATCGAAATACGTAGCTTTCAGGCTTAGTTGGTTATTATCGGAGATTCGTTGAAGGATATTCTCGAATCGCTATTCCATTATCGCAACTGACTCTTAGAGATACAAAATTCGAATGGAGCAAGGAATGTGGGAAGAGCTTCGAAGAACTCAAGAGGAGACTCATTTCAAAGACATGTTACGACCATGCCATCCTGGAAAAACGAACGTGGTAGCTGACGTGTTGAGTAGAAGATCGTATACATGTACGAGTACGATATTGTCAAAGATTAATTTCGTATAATTTACAAATAATAGAGATAGAGATGAAAACTCTAGGTACCCACGTGATGATATACGAGTATAATCGACTTTAATCAATAAAGTTAAAGCCGCCGCCAAGCCACCCAAGGCCTTGAAATGATGCGTATGAAGAAGAAAGTACAAGAAGGAGCTATTCGAAAGCGAGAATTGATGAAGAAGGAATACTTGAGTCCACTCTAGACTTTGTGTTCCTAACGACTACGATTTGAAGTACAAGATTATGATGGAGGCACACAATACACCATTTGCAATCCATCTGGAAGTACTAAAATGTATCGTGATCTTGACATACATTTTGGTGGAACAATATGAAGAGAGAGATTGCAAAGTTTATCTCAATGTGTTTAACTTGCCAACGTGTAAAGGTAGAGCATCTTGTACTTAAGGGTCCGTTGCAACCACTTGAGATTCCGAGAATGGAAGTGGGAACACATTACCATGGATTTCGTTCACGGGTCTTCCTGCGGTTTCTCAAGGCATAGATGCGATTTGGGTTATTGTTGATAGATTAACCAAGTCACTCATTTCTTACCGATACGAGAAACTTATTTCCTTGAACGTCTTTCTCGTATATGTACGTAAATGAGATTGTGAGATTGCATGGCATGCCAAGATCCATAGTTTTAGATCGTGACCCAAGATTCACTTCATGATTTTGGGTTAGTTTGTAGAAAGCTATGGGCATGAATTTACGATCTGGTTTGGCATACCATCCTCAAACGGATGGGCAATCGTAAAGGACTACTCAAACTCTTGAAGATATATTAAAACTCGTGTCCTAGATTTCAAAGGAAGTTGGGATAAGTACTTGCCATTGGTGGAATTCTCATACAACAATAGTTATTAAACAAATATAGGCATGGTTCCATTCAAGCATTATATGGACAAAAATGTCGTTCTCAATATGTTGGGATGAGGTGGGTGAAGCAACATTGTTGGGACCCGAAGTTAGTACGTATGACTAATGATTCGACAACGTATACAAAGCGGCACAAGATCGACAAAAGAGTTATGCGGATCTTCATCGAAAGGATGTGAAATTTAATGTAGGGATCATGTATTGTTGCGAGTTGCTCCATGGAAGGGAGTTACAAGATTTGGGAAGAGAGGAAAGCTCAAATCCACGATTTATTGGTCCATTTCAAATTCTTGACCGAGAGTAGGAAATGTAGCCTATAGACTTGCGTTACCTCCGAAAGTATGTCTCGTGTTCATAATGTGTTTCACATATCGTATTTCAGTAAATATGTGAAAGACCCAAACCACATTATTGAGTTAGAACCAGGACGAGATAGTCAAGACTTAACGTACGAGGAGGTACTGCCAAGATTTTGTAGAGGAAAGAACATGACCTCCATGTACCAAGGTTATACCATAAGTTAAAGTTTTGTGGAGAAACCATGTTATTGAGGAAATGACCTGGGAGTTGGAAACGAAAATGAAAGCGAGGTATCTTTACCTTTTGAAACACTGTGTATCGCACGCCAATTTCGAGGACGAAATTTCATAAGGAGGGGAGGTTGTAAGACCTCAAATTTTTTTTAAATAAAAGGAATTTCCTTTATTTATTATCTTGAAATAGTAAGGGTTGATTTGATTAATGTGGATAGTTAAAGGTTAAATACGCAAATATTTCAAAATAAGCAAGTGGTTATAAAATATTCATTTTTGTTTGGGAATATTCGTTTTGGTCGTGGAATATTCGTGATTTGTCGGGAATATTCGTTTGGTCGTGGAATATTTGATCGTCGGGGAATATTAAATGACGGCGCAGTAGCGACCATGTGTGGGCCCCATAACGGAAAGCGATTGGATGAGGAAAACGACAAAGTTTGGGTGGTTATAAATAACGGCGTAGTTGTTACCATTAAGACTGTTGGAATACCCGGTGGTTAAAATACAAGAATACGTCTGGCGTGCACAAAGAGATAATACAGATTGCACAAGATTGTTGAATTATTGATTCGCACGTAAGATGGCACTACTCAATAATTTTCACAGAGATTCTTATTCAATATTTTATTTTATTGATTCAATAATTCTTTGCGTTGATATTTTATATTATTGTTGTTCAATAATTGTCACACCGCACAAGATTTCCCATTATCGGATCAATAATTCATATTATTTGAATAATATTATTAGATAACATTATTGGCAATGTCTAGAAAGTTCTGCTAAGGAGAGGTTTGGTCACCTAATTGCGCCGAAGAAGGAGAGATCCTTATTGGAAAGCCCCTCTTTCCCAGGAACTACCGGTCATCATAAATGTGATTCTCGTAATATTATTTGTGAATAATTAATTATTGATTCATATGATAAAGAAATATTTATTTTATATGAATATAAATGATGGATTTATTTATGTGGTTATTAATGAAGGAATTAATCTTTGAGATGTTTTATTTTATTTGATTGGAGGTATTAAAAGATCAAATCGGTGTTATTCTGACTTTATTGTGTGAGTTATAATTTTTAATCCAACCGTTGGATTGTGGTAATTTTTGGGTATGTTATACATACATAAGTTGAGTATATGTCCACAAATTTTGAACCGTTAAAAATTCACTCTAATGATTTGTTATGAATTTTAAGAGGTGTCTCGATTCGGAAATTAGGGTTATAATTGATTTTGGTGGAAAATTCTAGAATTGAGTGGGCCCCACTTGTGGTTGGTGAAGAAATGTGCTGAATTTTATTTCAAATGTGGTGGGTGGCAATAGTAGCGAGTAAAGCCATCGTGTAGCAGTCAGTCGCTTGGTACGGCTAACATTTTCCTATAAAAAGAGGGCTAAGTTAGAATTGAAAATCACACCGTAAACAAAGTTTTCTCTCTTTCTCTCTATATTATTGAGCGTATTTTGTGAGTATTTAGATACTTTGAGAGTTCTTTGTTCAAGACAAGTTTCATTCAAGATCACTTCCGACCTTTCCTTAGAAGTATTGATTCTTTGAGGTAAGGGATATTATTTTTTTCAGTAATGATATTATTTCTTCAATATCATTATCTTTGAAATGTTGATCCAAGTTTTTATCAAATTTGGAACTTTTTCATGCTCTGGGGTTACTATTCATGAGTTACTATTCACGAGTTACTATTCATGAGTTACTATTCACGAGTTACTATTCACTTAGTACTATTCATGAAGCGTGAAAATGTTTTTTTTTTGTGGAATTTCTATCTTTTGGTGTCTGAGTTACTATTCACGATATTTAAGACTATTCACGATACTGCATATTATTCACGATACTCGGCACTATTCATCGAAAAATAAAATTTCTTCTTTTCGTTCAAAATATCTATTCGGATACTAGCTTTGATTGTATCCATGTTTTGATCATTCTTGAATTTTACACCACTATGATCATTTTTGAGGTATTGTTGGACATGGATAAAACAAAGTACGAATCCTTAATCCTTAATCCTTGTCATTTTGTTTCAATTGGATTCGTTCTTTAAAAATATTTTTCATCATCCTCGGTCTTATATGATGATAGTATTGAATATCTTTAGCTTCAGTAGTGCAAAGATGAATGATTTTGAAGAATATCTTTGGCCTCGTAATGCAAAGATGAAGCAGTGTTTAAATGAACATGACCGATCGATGAATATCTTTGGCCTTTAGTGCAAAAGATGAGCATGTATTGAGATGAACATGATCGATTGATGAATATCTTTGGCACGTAGTGCAAAGATGAATATTTGATTTGAGATGAATATTGATTGATGTTACTGAGGATAAAATATTGATGATGGACTGTTAAATTCATAGATTATAGTAGATTTCATTCTCTCACGTAACTCTTCTATGAATTATTATTTCACTCATGAATATTGATCCGAAACTTGTTGTCTATTGTATTCTATCGATTTTTCCTCGTTGGAGACTAACGATAATTTGTTGTATATTATCTTAGTCATAATATTCTTTATTGGGCTAGTTGAGCTCACCCTTTTCCTTGTTGTTCCATTTTTCTTCTCGGGAGGCGAGAATGTAGCGAGTACTAGTGGGGTATGGAATGAAGGTTCTAGAGAGAGTTGTTTAGTAGTCCTCACCATTTTTTTAAAATAATGTATCAATAAATGTGATGAGGATTTATTTGAGTATAGATATTGTCTAGAAGATAATATTTGTATTTAAACTCAGTATATATTGTCGTATTTCACACGACATTTGTATTATTGAAGTTGTAGTTTGCTTCTTGTACCATGTATTTGGCGACTCAGAATGGGTGTTGTGTATACCTATTTTGGGGGCGTCACAGTTGGGACCACCAGAATTTAAGGGAAAGCCGGATCCGATCATGGCGGAAACATGGGTCAAGTAAATTACCAAGATATTCGATGTCTTGGGATGCACGGAGGAACATAAGGCTCCATTCGCCACCTTTATGTTCCGTATGCGAAAGGCGACATCTTGGTGGGAGTCCGTGATACGCACTCACCACCGGCGCAGACTCAAGATGTCTTGGGAAACATTTCAGAAACTTTTCAACGAAAAATACTTTCCTGAAAATATTCGCCAAAAGAAAGAGGTAGAGTTTATTAGACTAGAACAAAACAACATAATGATTGTGTCCCAACACGAGGCGAAGTTCGCAGAGAGTTATCTGAGTTTGCACCTCATTTGGTAAAGAATGAGGAACGAATGATGAGGATGTTTCTGAGAGGTTTAAAACCCGAGATTCGGTAATATCTTATCTCTCATAAATTTTCTTTATATTTAGATGTTGTCAACAGGGCTCAATTATTAGAGCGAGATAAGCGAGTAAGTTCAACCAAGAGACCGCAACTGAGGATCATACGGTGACAAAGATCATCGTAACAACGATAACCAAATGAGAGAAAGAAAAATACGGACAAGAGCGACAACCACTCTGGTGGTAATCGTGGCCATGAAAATAGAAGAAGCGAGTTGGGGGGAGATTTTAAAAAGAGGAGATTCAACAATGACACTGCGAAAACGTCAAAGACCAAAGAAGAATCGGTTTTAGGGAGGAGAACGACCACCGGTCCGTATGCTATAAATGTGGAAAAGAGGGACACATCAGCCCAAACTGTCCACAACAGTTCAAGGTATGCTATAATTGTGGAAAGGAAGGACATATCGCTCGAGATTGTATGGTAGTGAAACCAAGCCAAGTGGGGATGGTGACTCAAAAGGCTGTCCCAGAAAATTCAAAGTCAACGGTTCCTGGAAGAGCATTTGTCGTGACTGGTCAACATGCGAGGAACCCAAACGAGGTGATCACGGGTAAGCTAATCATAAATTCATGTGAAGTTTATACATTACTAGATACCGGTGCTACCCATTCATTTATCCCTCCTGCTTGTGCTCAACGTTTAAACTTGACTCTCGAGAAATTAGACTTTCACCTATCTGTGGAAACTCCGTTAGGAGAAACTTTCATCACATCCACTGTTTATAAATCTTTTTTGATCCATGTTGGCACCATCGCATTACCTGTTGACCTTATTTCTTTAAAGATACTTGCTTCTGATGTGATTTTGGGGATTTATTGATTAACTACTCATCATGCCAAAATTGATTGCTTTCGTAAGGTTGTTAGTTTTCATATTCCTAAGCAACCTGTTATTCGAATTCAAGTAACAAAACCATTGAAGTCAAACACTTTCATATCAAGCCATAAAGTCATTCGTTTATTGAAAAACGGATGTCAAGTTTTCTTAGCCCATGTTATGAACTTAAACAAAAATACGTCAAATTTGAATGATATTTCTATTATTAGTAAATTTCCTGATGTATTTCCTGAAGAATTTCTTGGCTTACTCCAAAAGTGTGGTATTGAATTTTGTATCGACTTTGAACCCGGTACAAAACCCATTTCTAAAATCTCATGGCTCCTATTGAACTTCAGGAGTTAAAAATTCAACTATAGAATTTGGTACCTGAGCCTTTATTTGGTGACTTCCTTTGTGGAATGCACCGACGCCGCACTCTCCGTAGGGACGCCATATTCGCGTGTAGTAGTAAATCGATAGGTGTCATTGTGACGTGATATCCAAGATTGGGATATGAGTCACGGTTGAGAGCAACCTAAGCCAAGAATCTAAAATCGTAGCTTTTATGCTTAATGGTTATTATCAAAGATTTTGTGGAAAGATTTTCTCGAATCGCTACTCCATTAACGCAGGTGACTCGTAGAGATACAAAATTCGAATGGAGCAAGGAATGTGGGAAGAGCTTCGAAGAACTCAATAGGAGACTCATTTCGGCACATGTTCTGACCATACCATCTCGGAAAAGCTTAACGCGTGGTAGCTGACGTGTTGAGTAAAAGATCGTTTACGAGTAGGAATGTGATATTGTCAAAGACCCATTTCATATAACTTACAAATGATAGATATAGAGTTAAAGACTCTAGGGACTCACGTGATGATATACAAGTAGAACCGACTTTAATCGATAAAGTTAAAAATGTTCAAGCTACACACCAGAGCTGATGAATATGAAGAAGGAGGTACAAGAAGTTGTTATTCCAAAAGCGAGAATTGGCGAGGTGAGGAAAGCTCAAACCTTCGACTTATTAGTCCATTTGAAATCCTAGATCGAATAGGAATTGTGGCCAATAGACTCGTTTTACCGCCAAATTTGACGCGTGTTTATAACGTTTTTCACGTATCGATGTTACGTAAATATGTGGACGACCCAAACCATGTTATTGAGTTAGAACTGGACGAGATAGCCGAAGACTTAATGTATGAAGAGGTACCTGTCAAGATTTTGGATAGGAAGGAGCATGTCCTACGTACGAAGGTCATACCACAAGTTAAAGTTTTGTGGAGAAACCATGCTATTGAGGAAATGACCTGGGAGTTGGAAACGGAAATGAAAGCGAGGTATCCTCATCTTTTGAAACACTGTGTACGTCACGTCAATTTCGAGGATGAAATTTCATAAGGAGGGAGGTTGTAAGACCCCAAATTATTAATAATTGAAATTTAATTCCTCTATTTATCATTTTGAAATAGTAAGGGTTGATTTGATTAATGTGGTTAGTTATGGGTAAAATGCTAAATATTTCAAATAAGCAAGTGGTTATAAAATACTCATTGTTTGTCGGAGAATATTCGTTTGGTCGTGGAATATTCTTCATTGTCGGGAATATTAGTATGACAACGCAAATTTTATGTAGGCCCCATAATGTAAAAGCAATTGGATGAAGAAAACGACAAGTATAAGTTGTTATAAATAATTGGCGTAGTTGTTACCAATTAATACTTATTGGAATACCCGGTGGTTAAAACACAAGAATACGATTGTTGAACAAGAAGACGCGGTATTGCACCAATTATTGATTCTTACGTAAGAAGGCACTACTCAATAATTGTTACAAAGAATTATCGCTCAAAGATTTTATTTTATTGATTCAATAATTGTTGTGTTGATTTTTTATATTATCGTTATTTCAATAATTATCACTATACGTATTTTTCATTATCTGAGACAATAATTCATATTATCTGAATAATATTATTAGATAACATTATTGGCAATGTCTAGAAAGTTCATCTAAGGAGAGGTTTGGTCACCTAATCAAGCGCGCCAAGAAGGAGAAATCTTTATTGAAAGCCTCTCTTCCCAGGAACTACGGTCACAAGATCTTTGTGATTCTGTAATATTATTTGTGAATAATTAATTATTGATTTATATGATGAGAAAATATTGATTTTATGTGGATATAGATGGATAAAATTTTAAAGTGACAATTGTTAAAAATTGATATTTTATCTTTTCTCGATAAAATAATATTTTATTATATTATATTATTATAATATAATAATGGGGATATTTTAACAATGAATGTGGGATATATGAGTATATGAGGATGAGGAGTATTTTTGTTACAAAAGTTCTTTAAAACATGTTAAACATGTCCGTGGGCCCATTTCTCGATCGAAATTTGATTATAGCTTTGTAAAATCGCCTGCTTATGGATTTTGGTCAATTTACATTTGGAATTTGGAAAACTTTTTCGCAAAGTCGAGAGAATTGAATTTCCTATAAAAAGTATGGAGATTCAATTTTTCGATAAAAGGGCTATTTATTATGAATTATTGAAGTTCCGAGGTTCCGAATAATAATTAATTTTGGAAGTTTTAAATAATTATATTAACAAAAACGTTTTTTACATTGTTGGGACTCATTTAACATGTGATTAGGTGGTTGATTTCGGATGCTAAGTGTACGAGAGAATTTATAATATAAATATTAATATTATATTAAATTTTACGCTTTGGTGTTCTAAGCATTTTCCTATAAATAGGTGCTTAGGTTAGAATTAAAATCACACCGTAAACTAAAGATTTTCTCTCTTTCTCTCTCTATAATATCGAGCGTATTTTGTGAGTATTTTAGTACTTTGAGTATTGCTATATGGTGCAAGTTCTTTCAGTACTATATCCAGTATTCCAGTCAGAAGTACTATTCTTTCTGAGGTAAGGGATGTTATTTTCTTCTCAAATGATATTATTTCTTCAATGTCATTATGCTGAAATATTGGTTGGAACTTTCTATCAAATTTGGAACTTTTTTATGTCGGGGTTACTATTCATGAGTTACTATTCATGGGTTACTATTCATGAGTTACTATTCGTGAGTTACTATTCACGAGTACTATTCATGAAGTGTGATGATGTTTTTTTGTGAAATTTCTATCTTTTGAGGTCGGAGTTACTATTCACGTATACGGCACTATTCACGATACTCAAGACTATTCATTCATGAATACGACACTATTCACGTAAAAATTAAATTTTCTTTTCTCGTGTCCAAGATTGTCTCGTTATGATTCCTATCTTTGATTGGATCTATGTTTTGATCTTCATTCTTGAATTTTACTCCAACTGGGTTATTTATGAAGTATTTTTGAACTTGGATTATTTAAAGTACTAATCCTTAATACTTGTTCTTTTGTTTCAATTGGATTCGCTTTTCTTTAAAATATTTTCCATCATCCTCATCCTAAATGATGATATTATCGAATATATTTGGCCCTGTAGTACAAAGATGAATGATTTCTTGATGAATATCTTTCGCCCAGTAGTAAAAGATGAGCAGTGTTGAGATGAATACGACCGGTGATTAATATCTTTAGCCCAGTAGTAAAAAGATGAGCAGTGTTTAGATGAACATGACTAACTAATGAATATCTTTAGCTCAGAGTGCAAAGATGAATATTTGATTCCAGATATATATTGATTGATGTTACAGGATAAAATATCGACGATCAACTTTTAAATTCATATATAGAAGATAGTAGTTTGCATTCTCTACTTAACTCTTCTAATGAATTATTATTTCATTGCGAAGATTGATTAAAACCGGTTGTCTATCAGATTCTATTAAATTTTTCCTGTTGAGGACTAACGATAATTTGTTCTATATTATCTTAGTTTTAATGTTCTTTACTGGGCTAGTTGAGCTCACCCTTTTCCTTGTTGTTCCATTTTTCTTCTCGTGGAGGCGAGAATGTAGCGAAGTACTAGTCGGGGTGTGGAATGATGGTTCTAGAAGTTGTTCTAGTAGTCCTCACTATTCTGTAAAATAGTGTTTTAATAATTGTAATGGGGACTTATTTGAGTGTGGATATTGTCTAGATGACAATATTTGTATTTAAACTCACAGCTTTTTTATGTTGTATTAATAAAGTTGTAGTTGTTTACGTACCATGTATTTTGACGACTCGAGAATGGGTGTTGTATGCTCTGCTTTTGGGGCGCCACAAAGAAAGATGAACAGGTGTTGAGATGAACATGACCAACTGGTGATACAAATGAATATCTTTGGCCGTAGTGCAAAGATGAATTTATTAGTATGATTATGAAGCAGAAATGTGATTTGGTGTAACCATGATCTTTGATGTTTCGTAAAGATAGGTGATGAAAATTATCTTTGTCCCGGATGGATGAGAAGAGGAATTTAGAACTACAATTATGATTATGAGTTATTCATATGATTGTGGACCGTAATTGTTGATTGATGTTACAGGATAAAATATTGTTGGTGAATTTTTAACACGGAGAAGATAATAGACTTTATAGTCTATTTGACTCTTCTAATGGATTGCTCGTTCACTGCTAACTATGGTTGAAATTTTTTATCATCTACCATATGTTCTAAATCTCGATTTATTATCGATGAAGGCTATTGATAATTTAATTATCTTTAGTCATAATATTCTTTACTGAGCTAGTTGTGCTCACCCTTTTGCTTCACAATTCCTTTCAAGTAATAAGAGTGTAGCTGGTTCGAGCGGGGGTAACAGGGGAATAGAACGGTGGTCATCATTTAGTAGTTATATTTGGTGAACCAACTAGGGTGAGGCGAACCCAACGTTGGAAGGGTGTTTTGCCACTATCATACCAGATGTCTAATGACATACAACCTCGTGTCATCATAAGACAGGGTTGTGTTCATCCACTTGCTGAGTATATTTATGAGCACTACCTATATAATCTTGGTGTTTGTTTGAAGTATAATTCTCAATTAGAGACGGTGGAGATAATGATATGTCAAGAGAAGACTCACCATTGGGAAGTATATGATAGTAATCTTCTCGTTTTTCTTTGGGGTCTATTGGGTCAACCAAGGATAATTCTGTGGCCATATGATATCTATCATAACCTATACGCATAGCCTCCCATATACGAAGGTTTCCTTGAGTACTTCCCAAAGATTCTAATTTCTAAAACAGTTTTTGACTATACCTTTATGTAAGGTGTCATTGTGACGTGCTATCCAATGTTAGGATGAGAGTCACAGTTGGTATATATTTGTATCCAAACTCACAGCATATGTGTTGTTGTATTTTGCACGACAATTGTTGTAATAAAGTTGTAGTTGTTTTCTATACCATGTATTTGGCGACTCAGAATGGGTTGGATGGAATGGACCTATTTTGGGGTTGTCACAGTTAGACATTATATGTACGTTTGAACTTACCTATATGAATTTATATAAAAAATAGATATCCTATACGTGTAACTATATTATGTTAGGATTCGAAAGAGGGTATTAAGCTTTACTTTGGTAAACTACGCTTGAGGCATGTATCCTAAACCCTTGCATTACTATTCGACGAATGTCGTAAGCAAACCTTATCTCTTTGAACGCAAGTTATCTTACTTTCTCGTTCGATTGAGCTAGTATGTTTAAACTCTTGTGGAAACTATTATTCATGTTGAACTTGGTATTGTTCTTGAATATTGAGAAAATGTCTATGCCATTTGATTCGGCTAGACTATATGCATGTTTATAAAACTGTCCAAACCAATTGACTGGAGGAAATCTTGAAAACTGAGTTGAACAACCCTTATGGTAAGGGGAGTATATTGTTGGAAGCCCCAATACACGCGTGAATATTCTGTGTAGTTATGCATAACATAGAGTATTATAGACTGATCATCTATCGTACTTAATTCTTTTGGGTTATCAGTTTAATATTGGTAATTCTAGTAGATGTTCAATAGTCCTTAGTGACTGCTTAGTATAAATTATTTTATCTAGTTGGATTCGTTGATAGCTTTGAATTCATATATATATGTTGATCTATATTGAACTATCTTTTCATATTCCAAAGATTTGATTCGAGAATTGTTGATACTCATTGTTCATGATATTATTCTAAAACTCTGAACTATCTTGGAGACTATACGTTGATATTTCAAACTCGTGATATTATACTCATCACCCTTGATGTATATTACTTGTTGGGCAATTTGTGCTCATTCTTGCTTATTTAAAACCTTTCAGTTAAGGCAGAACAGGGAAGTGTCTCTGGGAAAGACAAGGACAAGGCTATCGACTAGCTTGTTCCTTTATGTTTAAAAGTGTTATGTTGTATTAAGACTGTTTTCAGACTATGTTTAAGCTTAAGTAGGATTATGTAATAAGTCTTTATTTGATATTATTATGTAATCTATTAAGTACTATAGGTTACGCTTGGGGGAATAATTATAATAAATCATTGTATATTATTCTAAATTAGATCTTTCGTTGTGAATGTGTAATTTTAGTTATTATTATATTACCATGAGTACGTGACAAACCGAATTCGAGTGACCAAGTGGCGGTCTGAATTTGGGGACGTCACATTAAGTGGGAGTTCTCATTTTGAATTTGAACTCTCCTTTTTCAAAGAGGTGTGATGCATTATTTTCAAAACTAATGTGCATGTATAAATTTGTCAATCCTCGTATGCTAGCAGTTTCCTATAAATAGGTTGCTTAGTTAAACAATGAAACTCACACCAGAATCAAAAAATTGAGCGTATTTTTTGTGAGTATAAGGATATTTTGAGTGTTGATAACAGTGCAAGATTTCCTCAACATAATCTTCGTTATTCTGGTCAGAACTACTTTCCTACTAAGGTAAAGGATGTTATTTTCTTTCAATACTCGTAACTGATATTATTTCCTTCCATACTCGTAAGGGATATCATTTTCTTTCATACTCCATATTACGTAAGCGATATTATTTCATCTCATATTCCTAAATTTAAACTTACTATGGTAAGTATTGCTTCTATAATTCTTGAAATGATTAGAAATTTCTTAAGGATTGCGCTTCATCTAATATCATTTCACTTGAATATTGGTCTAAAATTTCTTATTAAATTTTAATCTTTTCATGTCTGGGTACTATTCATACGGTACTATTCATGAGTACTGTTCACAACAGAATTTAATTTATTTTCTTTGTCTAAGTTATCTTTTATGAATCTTATTCTTGAAATTGAATCCATGTTATGATCTCACTTGATTGATTCTTTATATCATTATCATCATCCTCATGCTTATATTGTGTTGAAAGTCATCTTTAGCCCGTAGTGCAAAGATAGACTGTTGATTGGTATGATTATGACCAAGAATTGTGTATTGGTATAATCATAACCTTTAATGTTACAGATAAGGTTTGTGGTGAAAGTCCTCTTTGGTCCGTAGTGTATAGATGGACATGTGTTTGCCATGATCATGACCACTAGCTATGCTAACGATTATCTTTGGCCCGTAGTACATAGATAATTCGTTGATTGGAAATAATTATTGATTGGTAATACATGGATAAAATTTTGATGATGAACTTTTAAATCATAGAAGATAGTAGACATCATGCTCTACTTGACTCTTCTAATGGATTGATGTTTCCGCTGCAGTTGTTATTCTAAAACTTGTTGTCTATTGTATTCTATCAGATTTTTCCCTGTTGAGGACTAAGGATAATTTGTTCTACATTATCGTAGTCATAATATTCTTTACTGGGCTAGTTGTGCTCACCATTTTCCTTTTGGTTCCATTTTTCTTCTCAGGAGGCGATAATGTAGCTGGGACTAGTCGGGGAGTGGAGTGATGGTTCAAGATAGTTATTATAGCAGTCCTCACTATTTTGTAAAATAGTGTGACAATGATTGTAATGAGGACTTTATTTGAGTTTGGATATTGTCTACGAAATAGTATTTGTATTGAAACTCACAACTCATATTTTGTTGTATTTTATATGACAATTAATAGTTATATAATTGACGTTTGTATTTGAATTTTGTACCATGTATTTAGCAACTCAGAATGGGTTGTGTGGACCTATTTTGGGGGCGTCACAATATCTTGGAAATCCACAAAGTAAACCATGACAGCTACATCTACAAATCACTTAGAGATTCTCGTAATACATGAAGCAAGTAGAGAATGTGTTTGGTTGAGGTCAATTATTCAGCATATCCAAGAGTAATGCAGATTACTATCAATCAAAGATATTCCTACAATTATGTATGAGGATAACGATGCATGAATTGCTCAACATAGAGGAGGGTACATCAAGGGAGATAGAACAAAACAAATTTCACCTAAATTATTCTACACACATGAGTTGCAAAAGAAGGGTGATATAGTTGTGCATCAAATTTGATCATGTGATAATCTAGCCGACTTATTCACAAAGTCACTACCAAATGTAACGTTTACAAAACTTCAAAATAAGATCGAAATGCGTAGACTGAAAGACTTATCACAACATTTTATCAAAGAATAATGAATTCTTTTTGAGGAGGAGATGTGTACTCTTTTTTCCTTCACTAAGTTTTTTCCCAATGGGTTTTTCTTAGCAATGTTTTTAATGAGATATAATCTTCTTTCTTAGGAAATCAAGGGGAAGTGTTATAATATAATTTCTTAATACTCTAATGCCAATGGCTATAAACTAGACCATTGGTCTAGTCTATGATGTAATTAATTTTATTGAATTTATGTCCCCTTTCTTTGCCTATAAAAGGTAAACTTCTCTAATGAAAGAACACACCAAAATGGAGAAATTTCTTAATACTTGTATCTTGTAAGTTTGTTATTTCTTTAGTTCTATAACATGTTCAATCTAATTGAAAACATTTTGAGGGTTATTAGAGGTTTGCATATTATTTTTTTGTTAAATGTGTTTGTTGTATTTATTATGTTTATGTGTGTCATCCCTTTCCTTTTTAGAAAAGGGTGTTACATCTATTATGGAGTCAAAAGGACTGACCCAACCTGGGCAAACTCGAAGTCCTCTCCGCCGATTCCTGATTTGGATATACAAAATCCAGCTAAAATAGTGACCCTAACAAATTGAATATTAGTAACAATTGTGATATATTTATAGGGAATTGTTATTTCACAAGGAAAATTCAATAATTCAATATTTCCATAAGGTGTTCTCATATAAATGTGAATCCTATTTACTATTCATATAAGTTATGTAAAATTATCAAATTCCCTTCAATAAATATAAATTCCCTGTTTATATTGTTTTCCTCCTGAAGAGTGGACAAGATGGATTCTGTACACATTTTTATGACAAGTTATTGTTCTCCGGTGCATGAAATATTGCTCATTTATTTCGCTCGCTCTGTTTGCAAATAGATACATGTTTGGGAATGAGTAGCAACTCAATCTCAGGTAACCTCTTTCTGCTAATCCTTCCTATGACTTTCAGTAACCCTATGAAAAATTGGCCCATCTGTGAGCATAAATTGAAATAATCATAATGGTAACTCTATCCAGACTAATGTCTAGTTGTTTCTGTATCTCCTGATAAACTCCAAAGTTTCTTTCTGACGCCTGAGTTAAATATGAATGAATCTTATGTTAAGAGGAAGATGAATTGAATCTACAACAATGTGTTAGCCATTGATCTGCTCTCATTGGCAGCGTTTTTCCTCTTCGCTGTGATGAATCAGGGTTAGTACCTAAAACTGGTTTCCCCTTCACGTAACAGCCAAGCCTCGGGATTTTCATCACTTTTTTGTCTTGACCAACTTACTTGCGGGAAAGTGCAATCTGGCCATGAGAGGTCTAGGTGCCCTTCGTTTTTGGTCAAATCCTCTAACACAAACAAATCCTGCAAGATGTCGCAAAATGACATTAGAAAGTAAAGACTGCACAATACCCTACAATGACAGTAATAAATGACTTTTAAAATTTTACTAGCTACATTCCTTGTCAGTTGTTGCATTTCTTCAAACTGCTGTTCTTTTGAGGTTAGCTTGCCTTATTGTTAGTCTTTGCGACTGGCTATATTATTTGAAGGACAATAAATCTGCACTTTGCGACAGGAACATAAGCCATGATAATACCCACTTCTACCTAATGGATGAGGAATATTATACTACCCTCGTCGACCCACAGAATTGAATTCCGTACAATATCTAGTCTACCCACAATAGCGCTGCCCGTGCAAATCGGACATACTTTCCATAGGATCGGCTCACAAAGTGGAAACATAACGATAAGGCTGTTACATACTTGTACCAATTTGACGCTATTGTCATGGACCCAAATCAACCCAAAATGCTAAATTTCTAAATGGTAGTTCAATTCAAGGATCTTATACCCAAGAACCACCTTTGATACTATCAATGTGGGAAGTAACAGTACTTCTCATAGTACGCCAAAAATATATAATAATTGCATCTGAATTGATCTGAAAAGTTTTAGGCTTGAATAGTAGCCAAACAAAGCTATCTGGGATGATTACTAGAGAGGAAATCATTCAGTGGAAGCAACTTACTCTCTCCGTCCCCAAAAGGATGAACAAATTACAATTTGCACACATTAAGAAAAATAAAAGTAGAGGAAAGAGAATAAAAAAGTTTCAAATTTATCCTTAGTGGCCCCACAAGATTATATAAAGTGATGAGTACTTTTATTTTTTTTATACTAATGGACACCACTAAATGACATATTTACCCTTCATTTTATGTAATTTATCTCATCCTTTCGAGGACAAATATATTTGTACATTTAGTCATCCTTTTGAGGATGGAGGGAGTATAATTTAGGCTCCACAAACTATTAACCTCAAACTTTGAGATTTATTCTTCCTATTTTGTTTTGCATTTAGGAAATTATTGGGGGAAAAGAAAGAAGTAATTTTGTTTTGACAAGTTTCTTTATGGTTTGTCTTTGGATAATGTGACTACGTGCACCCCTTAAAAAAATTAAAAAGGTAATGAAGTATGTGGTGTTGGCTTCTTTTTGGATAATGTGACTATGTGCGCCCATTAAGAAATAAAAAGGTAATGTAGTCTATGTTGCAGAGCAATCAACAGCACGGACATATTGCAAACAATATTTGTTGAAGTTTGAAGCATTGCTTTGCTAGTGTAATGCATGACTAAAGAGCTCTTATATATTTCAAGCAAAGAAGTTAAGGTAGCATTCCGTACCTTTCCAAAAGCAGAATTGAATTCCCTCCGTTGGCAGGCCTAGCAAACACCGGGATTCATTTTGAGTCAGTTTTGTCAAAAAAGTACACAAGTGCAAATGAAGTAATTGTTTTTACCTTTAAAAATTGACGTTACAGAGGTTCCAAAGTACACTGTCCGTCTTGGCAAGTTCCATATCAACAACCTTGGAACATCAATTGGATTTAGACTGGATTCATGATCAGCAAACATCTGCACCATATTAGAAGCATATGTTATACACTATGCACCGTATTAGGTTATATGTTATAAACTATCTTATCCAAAAAAGTTGGGATGTAAAATTTTGACAGATTAAATTTTAAAGGAATAGGTTCTTTTGTAGTTGGTTTCACCAGAAACGTGCACTTTCTGTTGAGTAATTGATAAGATTGTGGAGTTATGCTTTTAAAGCACCAGGAGATCTAATTCCTTTAGTGGAGTGGTAGTAGTTGAGTACCAAAATCCGATGTCCTACTCATAAAGACGGTAATAAAGTAGCATGAATCAAATTTACCTCATTAACTTGAAAGTATGTGCCATTGAGTGGAAAGCTCCCTCTCATCGCTGTTCTACATGGTATCTGTAAATGAAGATTTATATTTATTAGGAAGAACTTTCCAATACTATTTATTTTAGGTGATTAGTTATCCAAAGTAAGGAATTACACACCAGAAGTGTCCCCCTAACTGTCTGTGCATTCACTTCTCTTGTACTATTGCATGAAAAGCATGTTGTATCATTGCAAAGTTGACCTGATTCGTGGATCTCACACCTACTTTCAGGAGGTTGAACTGAGTGTGCAGTTTCACCTGTTCATTTGGGCATAATTAAGTTATAAGGGAAAAAAAAACAAAGATCTGATAAAATAGTATTTAAAGATACTAAGACAAAAAAATGAAGAATGCAGTTCAGCTCCATGCACAATGATGTTGTCAGATCTATCCTAGGGTATTATTCAATTCGGACTACTTAGGCTATATTCACATATACAAATTCGGATAGCTATGTCATGCTTACCTGGTGTCCATATAGCCAGAAGGTATGGACTTGGATCATCAGGTTCACGCTTATCCAACTGATCAAGTAAGAATTAACAGTTGGTCATCGAGAAAGTTACAAGGGAGAAAAATGAAGGGAGTAAAAAAGTATCTACAGAAAAAGATAAGGAATAACTCACCCCTTTCAGGAGAGGGTGTGAATCTGGAAGTTCATATCTGCAGCAAGAGGCAGGAGTTACTGTACAAAATCCAGAACATGATTTCTAGTATCTATATAATCTGTTTAATTTCAAATAACTAATATAGTAATGTGTGAATATATAAGATTGCTAAAGCAACAATATAGTAATGCGTGATTTTTTTTTTGTTGCTGAAAATCGATATTTTTTAGTTTTAACTAAGGTTTGGTTCTTGCTCATCTAGTCCAGAGCTCTAATTTGTGAAACAGGTCCCAATTAATTTAGTTTCGACAGAATGAGTTCAATTATTTGACCGTATGGATCAAATAACTTGAACTTGTTTAAATTTTTCTAACGTTAGATAACCTGAATCAGTTGCACATCATAGAATTTGTCTAAAAGTAACTCTACTTGATCTGCTTCAGGTGTGGAGTATGCCATAACTAATCAAGTTTTAATGGGAAGTTGGATACTTACACTTGGTGCTCTGTCCGAAGCCGACTCACATTCTTCAATTTGGGTGTAGGGATTGAAGCAACTTCTGGATTCAAAGCAACAAGAGCTCTGGACATATCACCTTCTTGCAGTTCCATGTTATCTTGCATATAGTTCTGTAGATTCAATGTGAATTCTTCTATGTTGAGTTTGATCGTAGGTATTTCATCAGGATCCTCATAGAATGCATCCTCAATATCACTTTCTAATGGCTCTGTTACTTCTCGCTCTGGTGTTGTTGGTTCCTCAACTATAGGTTCACACCTTTTGTTAATCAAACCGGCTTCTATAGTTGCGTCTTTCTCAGCTTGAAGTAGCGGGATGGACTTGATTGGTGTCACAGGGATACTATCACTTGCAATGGGAACAGCAGAACTCACTATACTTCTCTCTTCAGGCCCTGGAAGGGCAAGTCTTGCACTGCACAAAACACAGTCGGTCACAATTATTAAATCACATCTCTGTGTGCAAAGAATGGTGGGGAACAAACTGGGCGATTACAATATTTTTCCCACATTTCAATATTTTTTTTAGTTATTCCGATACATGATAGCTATTGATATTTAAATTGTATATATACCTATTGGTTACAAGTCAAGTACCTTCATACGGCTAAACTTTATGTATTTGTCTGTTCTCCAAAAGATTTACGCAGTAATGCCATAAATTCAATCAGCCTTGGCACAAATACAGTAAGACATTGGCGTTCTAAGTATATATTCCTAAAGAGTTTATTAGTTTTTCGCCGTCTAGGTCTGTGTTTAAAACTATTTTGTAAGAAGAAAACACAAAGCTAGTGCATTCTTGGTATGACCATTAAATTCATATAGGATTGAGATTATAGTATTGTTCATAGCAAAAGCTCCAAGATGATTTCCTCAAGGCATGTATAGCAACTTTTTTTATGCTAAATCTGATCCATAATCAACCAGCTCCATGTGATCCCAATGATCATTAAACTACATTACATCTTATTATTTAAAAACAATAAATCAAAAGCTTATAAATCTTTCTCAGGCCCGTGTGTCTATTAGTAGTTTCCTGTGTCTAGTATGTTAATTGGACTCAATACTCTGCCATCTAATGCCATTTCTTTGTAATAGTTTATTGTGATAATGAGACTACTCTTTTGACCCCAAAACAAACCTATCCTTTTATGACGACTAGTTATATATTATGTACATACAGTCTATAGCATAATTATGGAACCTAAATAAAGTGGATGTATGGTACCATGCTACTTGCAACTACTTTTTATTAATAATTTTTGTACAAATATATGATTGCATACCTTGCAAAAGCACTTGCAAAATGTCTGCACTCTCCTCTCATTGGACATGCATTACAGTTTGGCTTACTCTTAGTGCAGAAAACCTGCATCAGTGGAAAAAATTATTAAGGCGCACAACTGGTCCTTACTTAAAGTTGCATCACAAAGTTTTCGTTTCTTATCTTTTCCGGTTTTCTCTTTTCAGTTTTTTCCCCATTTATATTATTATATGTAACCTGAACTTAATGACATACCTTTCCAAATGTAATCATTTGGTAGTGTAGCTCATACCTGTAATTAGACAGATCATTAGAGTCTGAAGTGTTCGGGGAAACATGCGAATAATTCCTCAACATCTAATAGAAATATAGACTTCTATTACTTGAAAAGAATAGCTATAGGAAGAGTTATGAAATTACAAAGTTTGCTGATCCAGCTTGCACAGTCTAGGCCATAGATATTTCTGAATCGACTCCAGAATTGGGTAACTGAGAAGAAACAAGATTAGCATTCTGATATAATGGAAAGAACTCAGTAAATAATAGTTATGTACGATACTTACAGTTCCAGGAGATGGAGTTGAAGTGATTCAGGTAATGGTTGTAGAGGGACCCACCCCAGCCTTACAGCTATCCGTCCAACATTTGTGTCAACCTAAAACAATGCCAAAAGAGTCATAAATCCTCCTCCCATATCAAGTTTAGGAATGGTTGATGTTTCTGCATGAAACTTACTGGGAAAGCAAGCTGATGAAGTGTTAATAGGCGTACACATTCCACGCTTTTCAGACCCAGTCCACGAATGCTTAACAGATAATCCCTGCAATGTAACATAATATGTATCAACGAGAAAGTAGAAATTCTACTATGCAGAAAGTAGTCATATTCTGTGGCTGTTGGATGTTAGATGTGATCTGCTTAGCTTTATGATGCATAAGTGCAGAACATGATTATATATTACAACTAATCTGTTTGATAAATCTTACTTTGCTTTATCTGGGGGTACATCTCTCAGCCATTCTAAGTCGACGCTTCCATGGTCGTTAACCAGTCTATTGAGGAAATCCTGCAGTGGTGTAACCATTATGGTCCCCAGATACTATTTTTTTAAGAATTATTTATTTAATGATGTTTTCACTAAATGGTTACTCTCAAAACTGATTTTGTAATTCTACCTTGATTCGATCTGCTAGCATGTTGTTCATTCCACGTTCCTTGATAGCATTAGAGATCTCACTAACATTAGCACGCCTTAATGTTTCATAGTCCAGTGAGTCCATTGTCTCCTTGCTTCTTCCTCTTTTACCATTGGACTGTGCCTGCTTTCGCAAGCTGTCCCAGTCAAAAGTATTCTTTTTTTCACCCTCGGCCTTCCCCTTTTTTGCATGTGGGACATTGGTGCCTGTTCCATTGAATGGCTTGAGAGAAGAGCTTTGTTCTTTTGCATTTGCTTCAGTTTTATTATCTAAGCACTTCTGTTTACCCTGTCCTGAAATACTCTCATTTCCCCCTATAGCTGGCCCTACAGGCTCTGTGACGATGGTACTTTCCAGACGAAAGGTCTTGTTCATATCCGGTTTGTAGTTGTTGGTGGAGTGATGATTATACCTAGTGTGGAGTTCTGGTTGTAAATAACCTTGTTGAGTGGGATGCTTGCCTAGAAATGCAAATGGATCCAGCACTGGTGCTTGAACACTCGGCACTCCATTCTGTCGGGCAGGCGTTTTACATTCTGCAGTGTCTCCCATCCATCTGCTCGTATGGTTTACACCTTTCACATTGGTGATTCCAGAATGAGTTGGAGCAAAAGAAGACGTGCTTTCTTCTCCTGCTAATCCAATATAGCATTTGTCCTGTACTCCCGACTCTGGTGTCACGTTCAACTGAAAATCTCTAGAAGAAAGAATTGGTTCTCGCTCATGGAGAATATGAGAATTTATTGGGTACGGAAACGCAGAGAAGCCTCTAAGATTATTGAATCTCTCCAATCTCGGATCTTCTGATTGATGATGCCGCTTTGTGGACCTCTCATCTAATAATGAGCTCCCGTTTACGTGACTGTGCAAGTCTGTGGGTACTGTTTCGTTTGTCTGGAACATTTTGTTTGGAGTACTGTAGTTCATGTCAGAGTGGAACCCAGTTCTTCGATCTTCAGCTTTTGAGTTGGATCTCGAGCAGGATATGATCTCTTCGGAGGTTCGAAAACCTAGAGGGTCAAAAGAGTGCCGTGATAAATTGATTCTGTGGTCCGGAGATTCACAGGTTGTAAGGTTGTAAATGGGCTGCCTTTCTATTTCTTCATGACATTTGATGCTGTCATTTGATTCTACTACTTGATTGTCTGGTTCTTCAACTAAAACACATGTCCCATTTAGGTAGGACTGAAGGGGAAATCTTGCTGCAAGAGACATAAAGGCGGAGCTGCATATAGTGGAAAAAATATTTTGAAACTGGTTTCTGTTTAAAGTTTTGATTGATGTAAGATGAATTAAATCTTGAGATTACCTTGAAAGATGGTCTGAAACATTCTGCGTGAGGAAAACTCCAATTACTGAGTCAACTACGGATCCTTTCCACCTTGAGAACCGTCTATCCCCTGAAAAGAAAACCATAATGTTAATGGTTGTGCATATACGTAAAACAAATCGTAGACCTGACAATGAAAATACAAGCAAGTGGATTTGAGTAACAAACTACGTGACTGAATTATAACTGTGTTTACTATACAGTGTTTACCATATCAAGCTGTAAAAACCTTTTAAAAAACAGAGAAAATTACTTTTTGATAAGTATCAGTTTGCTCTCGTTTGCACATTCTGCAGTATTTATACAATTTGGAAGAAAGTTCCTAGATGTTTAATTAAGATTTGGCATTTTCTTCTAATTTATGCTTTTCATGTTCTTACCATGTCTTTGTTTGTTCTGAGGGTTTACTCATTTAATTTTGAACTTTTTTAACATTCATATTTGGTGGTTTAGATTGACAGGAATATGCCATCATTTCTTGTTTGTGCATAGAAGAATAATTTATGAAGTATTGTAATTGGTAAGCATTACCAGAGTTACCATGTACTCTTATCGACCTAACGAACCACATATTTGTACTTGCATTCCCAAACATGAATATTTTGGCTTAGTATTGGATGTTTAAACATCACATTTGTACTAAATCATTTATAGAACAATCAACTTGTTGATTCAACTAAAAAATTTCTAGTTTTATTGCATTAGATTCTAAAAGAATTCCCAAGTATAAGCACACCCATATATAACTACTATAGCGTATCTCATTTCAGCCTATATAACGTAACTCCTACCCATATCGGTTCGAACTAAAGAGAACCACGCATGTTTCAAAATATCAGCCTTTATACTGAAATATTAGTGAATCAAATAGGTATTAGTTGGTGTCGAACCGCAACCTTGACACAAGTCCCAAAATTAGGAATTATTCATGTAAAGGGTAATTTTCGGCTAATTTTCACACTTGCGTAACGTGACGGTTTCGAATCAAATAATAGATACATCACGGCATAAGGGGAGAAACGCCACACACAAAAAATCGAACATGCTGAAAACTATAATGGGAGATGATAAAAGAGAACTATCATTTCTCTATAAACTATACTTAAAGTGTACCTAGAAAATACTTAATTAACTATAACTTTAAAAATATTGCAAAAATATTGTACATAAAATATACTTAGCTAAGTTAAATTGCATTTAAATTATTTATACCTATATAGCATCTAAAGTATAACTTATAAAAATAAAAATAAAATTGTACTTGATATATAATTAGTTAAGTTAAATTGTATCTGTATGGTAATTGGTTAAGAAGAACTTGAAAAAATTACATTTAAAATATGAAGTTAAATTGTACTTAAATTATGCAAAACTTGTGTGATCAACAAAACATGTATGCTCAACCATTTGAGCTAAAAAACATCAATATCAACTTTATTCAACCGTAAAATTGATTAAACATATATGTGAGATGTTTTTTTTATCATTTGGACAATGTTATGTGCACTACATAGTGTTTTTTTGTGTGAATTTAATTAATCCATCTTGTTGTTTTTATTATTTACAATTTGTTCATAATTTTTTTAAAAAAATTTGAAGCTCCTAACTAGTTAATGGTGTGCATTGCCCAAACATAGGCCATTACTGTGACTTTGAACCATAGAACCATGTTCCAGGTAACACTGAGCATGACTAGGGCTATGTTAAAGTGTTACAAGTAGGCATGACTAAGCGAAGCTAAATTAGGAAGTAGCAATCTGATGATTTGATGATTAAGGACAGATAATACACCCAATAGTTACCTTGAACAAGATGCATGCGTGCTATGAATGAGTCTGCTCGTCCATGGAACACTTTCCTTTCTTCTTCCCACCATTTTTCTTTATCCTTGTCTGTTGCTTCTGCTCTTTCACTTCCTTCGCTCCCCATCAGTAATTTCCAAATTCTATCAGTTTCGGGGTCAAGGTCCACTTTAGGTCGTGGCTTGCGCTTTTTTATATGATCAAATCCCTCGTATGGAACAATTGTGCTACTTCCTTTGTATGGAACAAGTGCATGTTGCTCTTGTGCAACTACTTCATTATTCCTACCATTGATATGCAGTCCTTCGAGAAAATATGTGATTTCCTCAACCAAAACTGGAAATTTCTGTTTTCTCACTTTGCCTGCACCAAATACCGGATAAGTTGAAGTCAATATAAACTGAATAAACTTGAAACTTTACCCGTGGCTGTTGCTAAAATTTTAGTATTTTAAAGAGGTACCTCTTGCTTTCAAGGGTGATTGCTGACAAACTTTCAAGGCATCACTCTGCTGTTGCTGGAGTACTTTCTCTTCCCTATGTGACCCTTGATTCAACGACACTGGCTTCAATGTCTGCTTCTTTGTTGACATATTAGGATCGTAAGTTTTAATTCCTTGCTGGCAGTCACTTGTAGGTGCTTTCGATTGGTATACTCTGTCTGCCATTTGTCCTCTGTTGGATTGTGCAGTAAATGAAGCCTGCTGCCTCTGGAAATTTTGCTTTGTGGCCATGGGGACAATACACCAATCACCAGATGTCCCATTAACAGCATTACTAAGATTCTTAGAGGTGTTCTCTCTTTCAAAGCAAGAATTCAATAATCTACCATTTATTTGTGATTTACCATTGTTTGCATACATAATATACAGGTCTCCTGTTTCAACTTCTCTAGAGCAATCTCGGGCAGCTATGGTGCTGGAAGGTGTGCTAGATATATTTGCATGAAGTCCATTTCTGGAGTTCATTTTCTTGCGAGTTTCTGAAGCAATTGCGCCAATATTGCTGCTGCCACTGTTTCTGTTACCTACACAAAAGTTTCCCTTGCTCAAGATTGGAGTGCTCATCAGATTTTGAGTGTGGGGGTGTATCTGCTCAACAATATGACAATGAGCTCTCTTGAAACCTCTTTTTTCAGTAGAGTTGGCCATATCTTTCACTACCAGTTGAGTGGTGTTCTGCAACATTAATTGTCTTGTTCTATGGAAATTTGCTGATAAATAGTCTTCTTGAAAGACATCCTGACTGATTTCTTCTCCATGAGTATTCTGATGCACCTGATTATATCCATTTCTCCCACTATTTTGGCCTGCAATCGCATTTCTCATATTCATGTTTTTAGCAATGACATTTAAAGTATGGTCTTTTGCTTTAGCTGGCGATTCAGCATGGGCACTCTGTTTGGTCAATGATATGTATCCAGATAGCATTTGATTAAGGTTACATGTATTTACAGTTTTCTGGTTCTTTTCAATATATTCGTTCTGCAGCCTAGCTTGCTCTATCTGCCCAACTGATGTTCCAGATATGCTGTTGATCCCAGTACATATTTCTGTCTCATCAGAGTTCAAGTCCAAATTGAAAGGCCTCTTATTTTCTTCATGTCTTCCCGCCTGATGACTATCTGTTCTATCATGGCTTGCATCTCTGCTAATGGTTTCCAAGTCAAAATTTAATGCTCTCCTGCATGAGATTTGTGAAGACTCAGCAGTACGGAGTGTGGATTCATTAACGTTCTCCAGTTGACTTTCTGGAGTTTTGAGACCCTTCTTCCGCACATACGTCCTTTTTACCGACGGATTATCATTGGAAACATTTGTTTTTGGAGTAGCAGCCTTCCGAACTCTTTTGGGCTTCCCTTCAATGACAACCTTCGGCCTGTGTTTTCTCCTTTTTGGTGTTTTCTGCTCAGGTGTCTTGTTTAGGTCAATTCCGTGTTCACCTTCCTCATAAGAAACGTTTGTTTCCTTTAGTGGTGTTGAAATGACTGCAGATGCTGAATCCACAATGATCTGTGATAATTCATTAGAGTGGTTCTCGATTTCCCCACTTGTAGATGTGACTACATTCCACTGCTTGTCTTTTTCTTGACTTGAGCTTTCATCCAGTGAAACATTCAGCCTCTCAGAAAGCCTTTGGTGTTCTAACTGCTTTGCCTGATCTGGTGTTACCGGCGCAAAATTGAAGGAACTGGTTAAGCTCAATGCTGCATCAAGTTCTGGTCTTGGCGGTGAGTTTAAGTTATAGTTCGGCCAGCAAGGGATGGGAAACCCATCTGTAAGGAAACAGTGAATTTTTATCAATTGTTGAGAATGGTCTTCCAAAACATATTACTCCTATAATAGATCTTTTTCCTCTTTACATGTTGTAAATTTGTAATCTAAAGCAATAGTCATTGCATACTCTTTCCCGTAGCAGTTGAAGTTACTTTCAGTTTTTGTACAATAACCCTGTAGACCAAACCTCAGTTTTCCATGTCAGCTAATAAGAGTAAATGCTGCATGCTTATTGGTGTACTTCATGTGGGAGATTATATATGCATACTAGGTACATCAGAGTACTGCTACAGTAAGAAAAGAGTATACATTAATTCATAAATGCCATGTCACCGCTTTCCAACTTCAATCTTCCTCCCCAGATGGGATAGAGAAGGTGTTACACATATCCTGTTTACTTTATGTTTAAACTTTTCTGTTAAGGGGAAGAGCATTGAACAGGGTAATCTCCACAAAAAAATTATAAAAAAAGGTGTACACCAGTGCGCGCGCGGCGGGGGGACCCAGGCTCTTCATCACAGACCAACATCAAGATATAAAAGAAAATGGTAACAAGGTTACTTATGTCAAATAGGGTAGACAACAAATGTGAAATCGTACTTTTATGGTATGTGATGTTGTTATCTGCATAATTTGTTTTGTTGCCCATTCTTCAGTGACTTGTTCTATGGGTCAATGGGTGTTCTAAAAAAAGTAGAACTAAAGCTAGCTTCGAAGACTTTTGCAGCAGTTGGAAGACTAACATCTAATGAATGTTGATACAAAATGGAGTCCTCAAGGAAAAAATAACAAGTAGATCAAAAAAATAGTTTCATAAAGATTAATATGCAGAAATTGATAAAGGGATAAGAATGTTAAAGCAGATGGCAATTTAAAACACTCACCATCAGGCAACTGTGTAAAGCTTGAACCAGTAAGCCTTTGATTTGAATCCAAGGTGCAATTTTGTTTTGCTAGCATCGAACTAGTAGACTCAGACTCAGACTCCGACCAATTGCTTGCCACTTGGTTGTATGAATCAAAATTGGCAAGCCTTTGATTCAAACCCAAGGTGCAATTTTGTTTGTCAAGCATCATTCTAGTAGACTCGGGTACCGTCCAGTTGCTTGCCACTTGAGTGTATAAATTGGAATTTGCAAGCCTTTGATTTGAACCCAAAATGTAATTTTGTTTAGCAAGCATCAAACTAGAGTACTCGGGCTCCATCCAGTTTCTTGACACTTGAGTGTATGAACTGGAATTGGTAGGCCAATCCGAGACATTAATTCCATTTGCAGAAGCAACGATCTCAGTATTCTTGATTCCAAGTAATTCTGCTAAACTATTAGTACACCTACCTGCATTATCAATACTTAAATTCTGCACATATGTATCAGTATTTTGGTTCAAGTGTTGGTTTCTTTCAGCTGCAACACCATTCCTATTAGGATTTCCGCCATTGACACCCACAGTTGGATTGGAAGTCTGAACTGCTTCATCATGATTAAGAATGTCACTGTACATTCCAATCAATTCCTGCCAATTTCCTATTCCCATCCGATTTCCTTGCATGTCAACTGGGACAGGATTAGATCTCAGTGAAATTGGCTTTTCCGGTGTAACCAGCAACCAAGAATCCCTATTTTGCACATTTCCATTTTCTTGCGAAATTGGTAATCCTCTCCCAAAGTTCATCCTTCAATTCTCCCAAACCTGCAAAATTTCAGTTAGATCTTCCACTTTGTGCTCTCTAGTTTGTGTTTTTGGTATACAAACCCTTCAAAATTATCCTCGGCACAAAAATTTTCCAGCCAATTGCCGGAATTTAGGATTAACCCCAAAACTCTAATCAACTCCTATTGTCTGTCTGAACCTACCATATCAAAAAAATTATTAAAAAAAGAAAAGAAAAATAAAACCATTATCACTAGTCACTAAAATTAACATTTGCCTAACATGATAAACATCTAACATAAAAGTAGACATGAAAACAACGGATTTTTTCTGGGAAAAAAAGCAGAATACAATCCATGCAATAAATGCCAGTAAAATCCAAACGTCTAAAACATTTCCAAGAAACAAAAGCATTTCCTCAACCTCTCTGAACCCACCCATCTTTACCAACCAGGACATAAATGAAACTAACAAAATAAAGAAAAACCAATAAATAGAATGCAAAATAATGGAAACAAAATCAGAACAACAAATTCCAAATAGTACAACAACCTGATGCTGAATCTGTGTGATTTAATTCCAATTTTAAATGGGTAAGATTAAAATGAGTATGACAAATCAAAACCCACAAAATCTGAGAAGTATCTGTTCATGTGATTTTTTGGGGGAAATGCATATCACCTACATAAAGGGTTGTTTGTTCAGTTAGTAAATTAAAATTATAGATTGAATTAAATGCAAAATCATAAAAAAATTGGAAAATGTAATCTGGTGCAGCTCAGCTCACCGATCTCCAGCTGGGTGATCTTGCCGGAGTGAGAAAGAGTCAATGCCGGAGAGCCAAGTCAGTCTTTGTTAAACCAGGAGAGAGAGAAGAAGAGAAGAAGAGAAGGTGAGAGAAAGAGACAAAACAGATAGAACTTTTCCTTTATAAAATATACATAAATTTAACACATTGTTTGGCAGGTCAGAATTTTATTTACCGGGCCACAATTTTCTTTAGTCAAATTACATTAAATTCACAAAATTACCATTTCTACCAAACATTTAAATGGTGACATTTATATTTTCAGATACATTTACTTAATTAGCCCTGCCCAGCCCAAATTTTGAAGGTACAGATAATTTGATCTTAAGAAATGACAATTAATTTACAATACAAGCGGTAAGATAGAATAATAGTAATTTATTAGTATTTATTTGAAATTAATATTTTCATAAAATTATCTTCACATGAATAATAAATTGGGTCTACATACATATGAGTGAGTTAGTATAGAAACATCAATTTTTCTTGTAAAATTAACAATTTTCTTATTTTTTAACTTCTTTTTATCACATGTATCTATTTATGTCGATATTTATAATCGGATAATCGTTATATAAATTTATCGTTATATGTAAAATTAACAATTTCCTTATTTTTTAACTTTTTTTTTCTCGAATAATATACTATGGGTTATATATTACTTTCATGGATAATGAATGAATAAATACACACTCTAAATTATTTATTTATACAAAGAAAAAATGAATAATTTACAAACATACATAGGGTGAGAATAGTTATAACTTTTTAGTTTCCAAGTTCATGTCTAACACGTCAATGAAATCTTTTATGACTTTATGTATTGATTCTTTTATTGCGTGGATAAATATAAAAGATAACTCGAGATAGTATAAAATGAGTTTTAATCGTCCCTCCGTTTTAAGAAATAAAATAAAATGAGTCCCAAATAGTATATTTTTTCACAAAAAGTTCACTTTTTAATGATAACATTATAAAATGATACAACGTCTTCAATGTTACAATCATATATATATATATATATATATATATATATATAAATTTTTAAATATGACTTTTTATATATATAAAAAAATATTCATCCTTTTACTTCTGGAATTCGACTTAGAAATCCGGATAGAAAAGGTGAGGAAAATCAAGTAGCTGGCCATTTATCGAGATTGGAGAATCAAGAGCTAAAAAGGAAGACAAAACAATGATTAATGATTTCTTCTTAGATGAGCAATTGTTCACAATCAAAACAAAGGTTCCATGGTATGCATATTTTGTAAATTATATATCGTAGACACTTGAAATTTTGCATTCCTGTTACTAACCTTGCAGGAGGGCATAATTGTCTTCTAGAGATAACCCTAGAAGTCACATCAGTTTCAATCCCGAAGATAATCCAATTCTCAATCTCGGAGATAACCCTGAGAGACTCAGTTTCAACCCCGGAGACAACCCCAGGATACTCAGTTCAACCCCGAATATAACCTCGGGAGATCAAGTCAACCTCAGAGATAACCCATAGGACATTCAGTATCAACAACAGCCCAATCTCAGAGATAACTGTGACAACCCGAGAATTTGAATATTTTTAAAATCTTAAAATATTGAATTAAGGTTAAATAATAAATCTAGACAAAAAATAAGTTAATGGATTTGAGATTTCTGGTAAGAAATTTTGTGAATTTAAAATTTCTTTTGGTAAATTATTCAGGATTAAGGATATAAGTGTATATGTTCTGTGTATGTATGGTGTAACTTGTAATTAGGAGTTAATAAATATTATATATATATATATATATATATATATATATATGGAAATGATCCGTGGAATACGTTAGCCAGAGTGACTTTTCCAACTAACGCTCATCTAGCCGTCCAAAATTAGAGTGAATGGCTTAGATGAGGGCCCAACCGCTACTCCTCTGGCGGTCGACCAAATTTTTATTGTTAGCGCTACTCCTCAATGGCCGGTCAAAAGCGATTAGTGTTTTGACTTCTTGCTAGAGGAGTAGTGACCCAACAACAAAATTACGAGCTTAATTACATTATCTTGATTATTCCTAATTATCTTTATAGTTATACTTATTAACAAATTATCCTTATACATATTACTTATTAATCGGTAAAATAAAATAATAAAAATTATAAGGATAATTAATAATTATCTTTATCTTATCATTATACTTATTAACAAAATAAGAATGTATAAGAATAATTACTAATTATCGTCTTATGATTTTTAATTATAAATTGGAAATAGTAATTGAGTTTATATATTTGAGTAGCAATATAATATAAACTCAATCACTATTTTCTATTTATAATTAAAATCATAAGACGATAATTATTAATTATTCTTATACATACTTATTTTGTTAATAAGTATAAGATAAGTATAAAGATAATTATTGACTATCCTTATAATTTTTTATTATTTTATTTTACTGATTAATAAGTAATATGTATAAGGATAATTTGTTAATAAGTATAAGGATAAGTATAAAGATAATTAGGAATAATCAGGATAATGTAATTAAGCCAAAATTTTGTTGTTGTTTGCATAATCCTCTAAATACGGTGAAAAAACACTGTCTTTTTTGGTTTGGCCGCTAGAGGAGTAAATACTGACCTTCATCTTCTTAGCCATTCACTCTAATTTTGGGACTGGTGAATGGCGTTAGTTGAAAAAGTCCCTCCTGCTTAACGTATATTACGGATCATTTCCTATATATATATATATATATATATATATATATATTGTGGGAAAATAAAATTGTTGGAAATAATTTGCGTAATGAAGCAAAAAGATCTTGGGTTAAGCATATAATATTTATATATATATTACCCAAGAGTATTAGAATAAATTCTTATATGAAAGTAGTTTAATAAAGAAAAGATATTATATTTATCGCAATATCTTAAGGAAGTAAATAAATTCTTAATTGAATTTATGTTAATGCGGGAGGATATTATATTAATATATATTGGGTATGTAAATAATTGTATTTGCATAAGAAATTATGTGTGACATATTTATTTTACAATTATAAAATAAATATGTAATTTAAGTATGTTATGTTATGTTTTATATAACTTATATATCAAAGATGGGTTATGTAAATTATATGATTCCAAGAGGGTAAAATAAATTAAAGAGATTTATGTAGTAACTTATTTGATTAAATTAAGTTATTAAGGTTGGGTAATTAAATTACTTAACAAAAGCATTAAAAGAATAATTGATTTAATTATTTAAGTAAGCAAATAAGGTAACCTACACAACCCTTTCTTAAAAGTTTTCTAGTTTGTGTCATCGTAAGGCAACACAGACGTCTCGGCAATTTACTACCGTAAAATACTACAGGAGGTTGCTTCAACGTCCTAATACTCACACATTTCTTTTGGCAATCTATAATTGCTCCATGGTTAATCAACCAATCCATTCCGAGAATTACGTCGAATTCTCCTAACTTTATCGGTATTAAATCTACCGATAACTTACAACCACGTACATCTACGCAACAACTCCTATGAATATCTTTAACAGGAATTATCTCTTCGTTTGCTACTTTAATGTTTAAAGGTATAGTCAATTTTTCGGGAAATAATTCTAGCCGTCTAGCAAAATCACATGCTATAAACGAACAAGTAGCACCCGAATCAAATAAAGACGTATGCATTCATATTGTTGATCGGAATAATACAGCAACTACATCCCCCGATGCCACCGCATCTTGGACCGTTATATTAAAGGTGCGGGCCATTGATTTCCCGACCGAAATTTGGACCACTAATAGCTAACTTCCCGCTATTAGGTCCCTTATTTCCTTCTATCCCCTTCTTCGGACAGTTCTTTGCTATGTGGTCAGTTGATCCACATACAAAGCATCCGTGATTCTTCTTTGGATTGGGACAGTTAGGCGAAATGTGCCCTTCCTGTCCACAATTATAACATACCGCTTTACCTTTGAGACAGACTCCTAAGTGAGTCTTCCCGCAGGTTTTACAGGCTTCCATCCTCCTCTTGGAGTCCCCTTGTTTCGCTCCAGTATTCCCAGAGTTAAAGCCCTTTCTCTTCTGACCGTCGCCACTTCCACTGGCTCCCTAGGTCTTGGTTCCTCCATCAACCCTGCCTTTGGTCTTCTTATCTTTGTGGTACTGGCTAAGAGCCTCATTCCCACCTTTGCAATTATTGCCTTTTCTAGTATGGTTCCAAAGGAAGTACTTTGGAACACAGAGATGCTTGCTTATAGAGCTGGGGTTTCAAGCCCCCTTTCGAACCTTCTAGCCTTTCTCACTTGGTGTCCACTTGATGTGGGAGCGAATCGTGCGATTCATTAAACTTGGCAAGACATCTTTGGGAACTGTCATATCCCCTTGTCTCAATTCTAGAAACCTCATCTCCATCCTCCTTGCAGATACTCGTGGGAAAATAGTTCTCGAAGAAAATCTCCTTGAACCTTTCCCACGTTAGGGTTTCTATATCGCCCCTCTACTGGTTTGCTCCCCCACCCGAAGTTGGCTCTCTCCCTTCATCAAATAGGTTGCAAAGGCAACCTTTTGACCCTCCTCAACATTTGCTATTACAAATGCTTTCTCGATTTCTTTTACCCATGTGCTGGCTTCTATAGGGTTCGTAGTTCCCTTGAACTCCGGCGGACCTACACTTTTGAAATCCTTAAAAGTAGTAGCTCGATTACTCCGTGAATTACAGTACATTAGCCCTGTTCTATTAAATGCGGTAGTTAAAAGATTAACGAACTTCTACATTGGATTAACGGACCACCCTCCGGTTTGTTAACATTAGCATACGATTTCGTTATCTCCTTCATGCATTTTTGTCATAAAAAACAACACATCATTATTACTTTATTCTTGTTGGTTTGTTATTATTTGTAATAAAACAACAACTCGTACTCATTACTCAACATATTCCATAAAAAGATTTATATTGATTCATAACTTGTAGTATAACACTACATTGTTTACATTACTCAGCCTTAGCTGATTACATTACCATCCCGCAATTACTTTCCAAAAATTGGGATTTACAAAAGACTACCCTTTGTTATACAAAAGAGGGTTTTACGTCACTACTAGATACATAATATTTACATATCTATTCTACTCGAGCTATTGCTAGATTACATCTGCCGTAAGGCATTCTCAAAATCAGCTCTGGCCAAACCGGCAATAACATCTCTACTGATGGTATGACGGGTCTGTCCTGCTTCTACCTGATATCCAGCTACCTGCTGCTGAAAATCTACATGAGAACTCCTATGAATATAGAACATTCTCTCCAACTTTCGCTTCTTAGTCTTTAACTCCTGCTTGAGCTCAAAGACTTCTCCTCTCAATTCTCGGACTTTGTCCATAGCTAGGACTCTATCATCATGCTCCTCTTCCCACATTCCTTCCATACTAGTCTTGTCCTCACGGACAGCTCAGAGTTCCTCTTTCAACTCCTTAACCTCTTGGCAGTAATGGACATTCCTATCCAATACCGACATAAACAGTGCCTTCATTGATTCCCCCGTAGACATTTCCTCTGTAGGTGGAACCTGGGTCTCTGTAGGTGGAACCTGGTCCAAGGACATCACGTCCACCTCCTCCTTTAGCATGCCATCAAATATAGACATGTAGTCTAAGTCGTCTGAGTCTCCCGACTCGATGGTCACCAACTCTGGTTCTACGGCTATGGGATTTGGTAGTATCTCTACCCGATTAACTAAATCCTCGCTTTCTACATGTATATCTCTATACATATCATTTTCTCCTGACATCTACAATAAAACAATATAGTTTGATTAGTACACGTCAGTAAAATAATAGAAATACATAACATAATATAATGCATTTTTATAAGGTTACTTTCCATCTTTTACTTCTTTATTCTTTCATAAGGTTATGACTTAAGGTTCTACTTTCCCCCTTAAGTTTTATAACCTAGGCTTTGATACCAACTTGTAGCACCCCTAAATCCGGGTATCTTCCAACCCGACAGATGGTGCTATACTGTACAACATTCATACATTCATTCAATTGAAAAGTCTTAAAGAACGAATATACCCTCTATATATTTAAAGTAATATTTACATTTCCCAAGTTCTAAACCCATTACAAAGGTTCTTTGTCATAATATCAGTTACATTACAACAATAGACCTATACTATTACAAAAGCGACTTAGAAATCGCTTAGCTTTTCCTTTATCTTTTCACGATCCTTTGGGACGTTCGATCTTAGTTGTATTCATATGGTTCAAGCAAGAGTGAGCATAACTAGCTCAGCAAGTATAACAATTTAATAACAACATGTTTGACACATACAAATCGTATATCTTCGATAACTGAACAATAGTTATGAAGTACTATTGATAATTCAAAATAGCACTTCATCTTTTCTTTCAAAATGTTTTACAATAACAACAGTATTAGTAAAACATTCACCCCGGTCAGAGACCTCGAGTATTCATTCTTTATTGGAAAAGGACAACCCGGAAGCAAATCCGTAAGCCCAATATTACTTACGAGCACTTCTAGGTGATCAGCCTATTGTACTCTATGTTGATCAACACTATATCCGTTAAACGTATGTACGTTTAAGCATTTGGCAACCTCACGTGCCTGTCGTTTTACCGACCAAACATTTGTTTAACATTTCAGTCTTCTATTGAAAACCATAACAAGTAGTTGACAAAAGATAGAAACCATTGACAATACATGATTAGATTATCAATATTTCAAGTCTAGCCAAAGGAACTTGCTTTAACTTCAACATATCTCAATTCATGTGAAAGAATAAATGAACATCAAAAACTTGTTCAGATTGAACTGAAACAAGAGTTAGAATACTTGTCTTTAAAAATGCACTGCTACTGATTGTTTTAACTTTATATTCAAGTCGTTCAAGTCTCTACAATACATGATCACATAATGCCTTACATTAGGTCACATATAATCAAGTATGTATATGACTATATCATACTCTTTATTTCAATCTAATTGTATACTAGATTCAATTACTATTCGTTCCGGTTTGTCATTTACCATTGCATTTATATGTGACTAGGTTATCTTAACCTTTACATTACATTCCTTAAGGTTTAACAAAGTTTAACAATGTAACATTACCTCCCTTAAGTTATGTTTACTTCCATTTCTTTTCTTTGCACTTAGAAAATTTCCTTACTCTCTTTGTTCTAAGACTGGCGCTGCGGTGCCAGATTTATACTTACATCTCATCACTGCTTGCCACATGAGCCTTATCAGATCTCTCGACCCAGACTTGGCGCTGCAGTGCCACTTATTGAACTAAGGTTCACTGCGGCGTAACTCTTCTGAGATGCTTTCGGTTATTGTTTATTGTGCATGGCCTGGTCTTTTGCCTAGGGTTGGCATGCATGGCAACTCTGTGCACCAGATAATAATTTCAGTTTTGAAATTTTGTGAACTTCCCGGACGCATAACTTCTTCGTTATAAGTCCGAATTGGCTCGTTCAAAAGCCTACGGTCCATAAATTACGTACTCTACATGACCATTCAAGAATTTTATCTATTTGACTTTGTTTGTGAAAAATTCACCTATTGGTTCATTTTTAACGTAAACGATAAATGTTCGTGAACGTTCAACACTCGTTTCTTCGCTCTAAGTCAGAATTCGGTCATTTTCGAGTCCGTAACTCTTAAATGCCAATTATGACTTGTCTCTATTGGAAAACAAAGGTTTCGTGATCCAACACAAAATTTGACTTTCATTCCGAGAATTTTACGTATTCGACGTTTATCGTCCAATCGTGCAAATTCCGGCAATTCTTCATTCTTATGATTTGTTCAACATTACAAATGACTTCCATTCATCATGATAACATTTTAACATCCTTAATACAACAACTTATATTCATGGTTGGATTTTTGGACTTATTCTTCAAGAGCTCATAACTTGTCAAATTATAAACTACTTAAGATTTGATTATTCATGACTTATGACAATTAAAGTTTCTTAACCATCATTTCTCATATGTTCTCAACATATAACTTAACTTAGGTATACATGATACATATAACCATATAAGTTCTTTTACATTCATTTCATTTCTCTTAATAAACTTCTTACAAGTTCATATTATTTTCACATAAGTTTATAACTCATGCTAGCTTAAATGACTTATTACCAAATTAATTGGCTTAAGTTCATTACTTACTCATTCATGTTTCTTAATCCCACTTTTCTTATCATCCTATCATGATAGAGATAGAAGATATTTGGAGAAGTCTTACTTTAGAAGTCTTTGATAAGTAGCTTCTTCTTTTCTTAGCTTATGGAAGTGACTTATTTGCAACTTAATCTCTCTAACACTTAAGCACTTTGTGATGTCTAGATTATTTGAGCAACCAACAAATGGCTTGCAAGCTTCTTCTATTTATAGAATTTCCAAGGTTAGGGTAGTTTAGTCTTTAAAACATCCCACCTCTTTAAACCACCTCCTTACTATTCATTACTTGCAAGGCACAACTTAAATCCTACACTTGGTCATTACTCTTTAGTCTTGGTCAATACTCCTACTTGATCATCACACTTACTTGATCACCACATCACTTGGTCACCACACATTCAACCATATTAATATGGTTTGCCCCATGGGTCAACCAATTTATTGGACTTTAGTTTTGGGCTTGGATTAATAAATCCTTTGGGCTTTGCATTAATAAACACTTATTGGTTTTTTAATAATAGTTGGGCCTCTCCCTTTAATTCATTTGGATTTGTCCCTAATTATTTATCAATCATCCAAGTCCATTAACATTTCTTAATACATATTATTGATGTATTTTCGTATTCTAATTCTTATAGAATTTATATACAATATTTCATCATTCATATCAACTCATATAATACGTCGTATTATACTCGTTTTCATTACTTTGTACAATACCAACGTATCATACCATTATTACTTATTTCTTAACACTTCGCTTTACTTAACATTTATAAATTAAGTCCACAAGCGATTTATTACATTTTCCATAACTAGATTTTTATTACATAATCCATCTTACCTTGTTATTCCATCATTACGTATTTCTCGGAAACTTAAAATTATATCCAGAGCAAATACCGATGAATAGTATTTTTTGGAAAATTTCTCGGAAACTTTTATTTTCGTCTTGGAAATTCAAACACTTTAATTCATCCACGTAGCCCAAATACTACGATATTCTAACATCAATAGGTTATACAATGACAACCATCTTGATAACACATGGAATATGATTTTATTATTATTTAACTTAATAAAATCATTTTACAATAAGATCCGAATTTCTCGGTCGTTACAGTACAATCATTGGTGGATCCCACAACAGAATTATTGTTGGATTGAGAAAACGATAAAAATATTTTATGAAAATAACGGCGGAAGTTTTACCGTTACTACTGTTGAACTACTCGGCAATAAAAGTACAGTAATACGCGTGGTTGCATAGTAGCACACGGTATTGATTATTGATGCTTACGTGAGAAGTCACTCAGTTTTGATCAATTATTGCTACATTAATTGCTGCATAATATCTCACGTTATTTGATTCAATTATTGTCAATATTTTATATATTATTAAATCAATAATTGAGATGAAAAAGTTATAAATATTATTAACTGCAATATTAACGATGTCTAGAAATTCTATCAAGGAGAGGTAAAATATATTTATATATAATATAATGTGAGTGGAAAGTGGTGGAAAAGGTGGAGTGTATTATATATATATATATTATATATGTGTGTGTGTGTGTGTGTGTGTGTGTGTGTGTGTTGGAAGTTAAAAAAATGGGGGAGGGAAGGAATCTTGCAAAATGTTATTACGGGTGGGAATGGTGTGTATATATATATATATATATATATAAAAGATGTCTAGTGGTGTATATATAAATATATATTAAATATAAACATGATAGTGGGATGGGGAGTGACATTTAGTCACGGGTGTCATTCTTGGACAGAAAAGAAGAAGAAAGAATTGGCAGGAAGGAGTACAATTATTATATATATATATATATATATATAGGTTTACAACATGTGTGGAATATATATATAGAAATGTTTTATAATTTTTGATTATTCTTATTGGTTGGAGGATTGACAATTGCTAGATTTATTTGGCAGATTGTGGGTTGCTTTTTCAAACCTAGACATTAATTGGCCAACCCCTTGAAAATGTGTACTGATACGTAGAAACTGTGAAGTTGTGTTGTTCATCCGTAAATAATTGTTGCGTCCGTTTCTTAACAGTACCCCTTCCATTCTCCTATAAATAGAAGCTCCTTCCTTCATTATTTCTTACGAATTCATTGAAACTCTAGAGAGACAAATTATAAAAAAACTATAGAAAAGTATTCTGCTACTTCCCTACTTTTATATCCAATTTTTTTAACGGTAAGGGGTATTATTTCTTTTATATTCATAAAGAGAACTTCTGTTATTCCATTATTTATTATTCTGTTGGAATAACCTGTATACGCGGGCTACCCTATACTTGGTTAAATTCTTATGTTATTCCATTCATTATTATTCATTGAATATATCGCTCATGCATGCGTTTCTTGGGAATTTGATTAAAATCTTTATTATTACGTTGGAATATCTTGTGCATGCGTTTTACACCGGACTGGTTCCGTTAATTATTATTCTGTTGGAATAGCCTGCATGTGAGGTCTATCGCATGCACGGTGATTTCTTTTGTTATTCCATTCCTTATTATACTCGGTTGGTTAAAGTTTTGACTTCTATACTCCATGAAATTAGTGGAATATTCTTGATATTTGCGCTTCATCCAAATATCTTTTTATGGAAATATTCTTACGAGCATTCTTGAATTTTCTCGCACAAAGTAGTATTATGTTGATAACTTGGACGTTATTAGTTCTGAATAAATTAATTCTTGAACTTGTTTTTATTGAATTCTTATATCATTGTCATCATCCTCATGTTTATATTTTTTTTGAAAGTCAATACGTGGCTTGTAGTGCATAGATGGACTTGGTATGATTATGACCGTGGATTATTCGGTATAATCATGGACAGTAATGTTACAAATGATGTGGTAAAGTCCTTATTGGCCCTTGATTGCATTGATGGACGATTGTTGGCATGATCATGACCATTGATGAATACACGAATGTCCTTGGCCCGTAGTGCATGGATAATTTGTGGTCGTGATACTAAAGAATATCCTTGGCTGTAGTGTAGGGGTGATTCGGTGATGTGAATTATTTATTAAGCTGAGTCCCAACGATAAAAGTGATAAAAAACCTTTTAAATCATAAAAGATAGTAGATTTTATTCTCTACTTGACTCTTTTAATGGATTGCTTGTTCCGCTGCAGTTAAACTTGATGTTGTTATATTTTATCAGCTTAACACTGTTGAAGGCTAATGATAATTTATTCTGCATTATCTTAGTCATAATATTTCTTACTGGGCTAGTTGAGCTCACCCTTTCTTTCACCGTCCTCTTCAGGAAATGAGAACGTAGCTGGGATGAGTCGGGGAACGGAGTGATGGTCTGGATGATAGTTTTAGCTAGTAGTCCTCACTATTCTGTTAAATAGTGTGACAATAAATGTAATGAGGACTTATTCCGAGGGTGGATATTATCTAGAAGACAGTATTTGTATTTAAACTCACAGCTCTCTTGTTATATAATTAAGATTGTATTTATATTATGTACCATGTATTTAGCGACTCAGAATAGGTGATGTATACCTATTTTGGGGGCGTCACAGTTGGTATCAAAGCTTAGGGATATGATCCCTGGCTAAGATGTGAGACTAGAACTAGAAGGGGAGAGAAGGGGAATTCCTTCGCTAGTATGACCTACTTAAATTTATTTGGTATTTAATTGGTTGGTCAGAGTTTAGAGATAATATGTTACATGTCAACTAACCCTTCTTTTTTGGCAGTATTTGATAATGACATCCGAGAATGTTGAGAATAGAAATGGAGCACAGAAGACCGTTGAGTCTCCACATATCAATAATCAGGAGAATGTGCATCAGGAAGGCGACAATCCTCATGCAAACAACAACACTGACCAAATGATGAATGATGGATTGTTCAGAGGCTTTATGCAATTCATGCAACATCAAAGCGAGAGCGGCTCTGTCAAAATGCGGTGGAAACTCTTGGAAACTCTCGGACGGTCACCGCTAAACAGTTCAAGGAGCTGGGACCACCGGAGTTTATTGGAGAGCCAAAACCACTTAAGGCGGAAGCATGGATAAAGCAGATCACCAAGATATTTGATGTCTTGGGATGCTCCAAGGAGCAAAAGGTTCCCTTCGCCACCTTTATGTTGCGTGAAGAGGCAGATTACTGGTGGGAATCTGTAAAAGCGTACTGACTGGCCTTTTCAAGATGTCTTGGGAGAAGTTCAAGAGCTATTCAACGACAAGTACTTTCCCGAGAGTATTCGTCACATGAAAGAGGTGGAGTTTATCAAGTTGGAACAAAAAATAACGACCGTGTCATGATCACGAGGCTAAATTTACGGAGTTATCCCGGTTTACATCCCATTTGGTCGATAATGAGGAGCGAATGATGCGAATGTTTTTAAAAGGTTTGAAACTGGAGATACGTCAATATCTTATGTTAATTCCCAGAAGGCACAATTGATCTAGAAGGGGGGGTTGAATAGATCCTTTTTATTTCAAATACTTTTCTGGTTTGTGTTGTATTGTTCATATTTAAGTATATGACAAGCATAAGAATCTTTTCAAGCACAGCGGAATAAGTAAAAGATTTCCCTTCATTGATATATTCATAATCATACATACATTGTTCGTTGGGTTAGTTTAGTTGTAAGCAGTTAGAACATATATAGCAGTTATAGTAGTTATGGACATAATGTAAATGACAAAATGTAAAAGACACAAGGGGTTTTAAGTGGTTCAGAGACTCAAGCTCCTAATCCACTCTTCTGCTTTCAACTAGCAGGATTTCCACTAAGGAAGGGCAGCACCCTGAATCTCTACGATTCCTTCAAGGCTAGCAGCCTTGGGACTTCAGTTCACTAAGAACTCTTCAAGGCTAGCAGCCTTGGGACTCCTCTAGTTCCCTAGGAACTCTTCAAACCCAGCAGGCTTGGAACTTCATTTAGTCCCTTTGGACATGGACCCTTTGGCCCTGCTTTGTTTAGTCCCTCCGGATAAAGACCCCTCAGGCCCTGGCTTCGTTGAGTTGTTTGTTTGTTGTTATTGGAGTCGGTGCTGAGCTGCTAAGATGTCTTCATGCTCTGAACATCTTCTATCCTTAGAAGCTTGGCTTGATCATCCTTGAAGAGCAGTTGAGTGTTGCATGATGCTCAGCTTCTTAGGTTGCTCAACTACTCCGGATGACCCCTTGATGAACTGCCTTGAAGATCATTCTCCTTGGTACTTGATGGCTGTAAATGAGAGGCTTCTAAGATGACTGTAAGCTCTTCTGTTATGTACTTAGAAGCTTTCTCATGCTTGTCACTAGGATGACTTTTGTGATCTCCCTTCTTGCTACTCGATGCCTTCTCATGATGGACTTGCTAAGATGACTGTAGGCTCTTCTCTATTGTACTTAGAGTCTTCCCATGATGGACATCCAGATGACATGATGCTCTTCTTTCTCTCGGCAGTTCAGAACACTCTTCATGTAGTAGAAATCTCACTTCTACATAGTAGAACTCACACTTCTACTTCTTGCTTGATCTGACTTCTGAGTGTTCTTGGTAGATCGTAGAGTGTGCCTTTGGACTCACTATCACTCGGTTGGATCAGTCCACCTTTTTTCCAAAATACACAACTCCAGCAGCCTTTTATCTTTAAAGTTCTTTCCTATTTATACTTCTTCCCAATCCTTCCATTGGAAAGTAACCGTTAAAGGCTATTCAAATATCTTCATAGATCTCAAGTTGCTTGATGTAGACTGCATGATGTGACTTGTCATACTTTTTTTCGACGGCAGCTGCTTCTACTATTTCACCCACCATCGGATGTATCACTTTACTGTCTTGGGCAGGTTGAAGACTTTATTTCTCCTGATTTCTAGATCAGAGGTTGTCCTTTTGCATATCTCAATAGGCACTTGTCCGAATATTACCCTTTAGATTGAACCTTTGCCAATGCTTCAGTCTTCAGTTATTCGGACTCTACGATTCTGATGCACGTCTTCAAGGACCTGATCATAGTGTCTTGTTGAGTGTTGCTCGTTGACTAGTAGAGTTAACACTACGATCCTGAAGAGTGTTGCTTGGATCTTCACTGAAGATCACCTCTTCACTGTATTGTGCAGTGCTTCAATACTTCTGTTTGCTTCGACTGTTCTCAGATACTGATAGCCTAATTCCTTGCTCTGGTCCCCTTCTGAATATCAAGACACTTCAGATTTGTGGCGCGTCCAGCTTGCTTTCTCCTGGTGATCTTCCGCTCACTTATCATCAATGAACTGACCCTGCACTAAATCACTTTAGTCTTGCTCGTCAGAAGCTGACCAGTATCTCGGTTCACCTTCCATCAGTTCCTTCTTTGTTTGGCAAACACTACGATCTTGGTTGTTTCCAAGATCGTTGTCTTCTGTACACTTGATAGCTACTGCATAAGCTGACTTTCCTTAGTCAGCTTCTGAAGTCTTCTTTGGATCTCCTTGTGGAAGACTTCATCACGAATGACATTACACCTCAATCTTAATGCTGATTAGGTTTGTGCTGAGATCTTCTGTTAGCCTGCATGCCGTTCGTTGAGTGCTCTCTGGTTCCCTTACTGTGGAATGCATTTTTGCAGTGCCAACTAGAGGCTTCGTATCTTTGGATATTCTGGGAGTGCTCATTCGTTGAGAACCGTATCTGCTCTACGATTCTGACTTAGCATTGTGAGCACTTCTTTTGGAGTCATAGTTCTGCACTCTACGATTCAGCTTCGGCTGTGCAGACACTACGATCCCGAGATCAGATATTAACACTCTACGATTTTTGCCTTGTGCCTATTGTCTTCATTTGATCTTGCTCGACTACGATCTCTGCATATAATCAATAGACTCTACGAACTCAGAGTGTGATCTACGATCCTTGACTTGGCTTCGGCATCAGTAGACTCTACGACTTTGAGTGTAGTCTACGTTTCTGTCTTGCTTTGGTAGATGACCGGTCGGCTTGTAGGCAGGCTGTCTCTACGATTCTGAACATGACTTCCTCAGCACACTACGATCCCGAGGAAGCTCTTCTCGATACACTACGATCCTTCTTCGTTTCCCCTTGCAGTCTATGAACTCCGAGATCTACTATCTTTCATACTCTCATTCTGTCTCGATAGCTCCCTAGTTAACCTTGACTCACCTGGCAGACTACGACTTCTGGTGCAGTGCTCGACGATCAGACTAGCCTATCTATTACATCATAAGATCAACCTAACAAGCTTGATCTTTCTATATTTATAGTCCTTGTACATCATTTCTTTTTAAGGACTTTACAAAGCTGTTTTGCTTTATGTAGGATCAACCTAACATATTTAATCAATTCATTCTAAGTCATTGTACATATATTTCTATTATCTATCACAGGACTTTACAACTTTTCTTAATGCAAGCATACTTGCATATTATTCATTCATATACATATATATATATATATATCATAATCAAATCATATATAAATAGGAATAACATTGACATGCTTATTCCTGACAATCTCCCCCTATTTGATTATGACAAAAATAATAAGTGCATATGCATGTTATGAATGAATCTTATATACAGTGAGCAGCTGTATTTCTAAAATAGTTAATCATGAATATCATTTATATTGATATGACAATTTATACATTAAGACATTTTACATCCTGGATCCAGAACATTCCTAACAGATTAGAGATGTACCTCCTTGGCTCCATGTGTGTTTCCAGGATGCTTGTTGATCAGCTACTCATACATTTACGCTTCTTGCTCTTGCTCCCCCTCAGATGATGACCTTCTATCTTTGCTTGGCTCCCTTTTATCACCTTTTTGATCTAGCTCCCCTTCAGCTTCTGCGATTTTGGTATCATCATCTTCAGGCTCCCCCTCAGATGATGATTCATTATCTGCTGCTACTCTCTTCTTCTTTGACTTCTTCTCCCTTAACCCTCTGCTCTTCTTCGAGTGCCTTTTGCTCCTCTTCTTTCTTTGCCTCTTTTCTCCCCTTTTTTGTCATCAATCATTTGAGAGAGCTGCTCCATGTTGGACATAAGCTGCTCCATCAGGTAGGAGGAGTTTGCAACTTCAAACTTTAGTTCTTGCTGGCCGAGCTCAAGTTGCACAGAGAAGGACTATTTCAGATCGTCAATCTTGTCAGAGAGGGCTTCGATCTGCTTTGCATTGGCCTCCTGAACTTGTAGAGCTACTGCCTTCTGATCTTGGATGGCCTTCTGATAGATACTATCTCTCTCTTGGAGTTTGAGAGATACATAAGCCAAGATAGCTTGAAGCTTGTGCTAGAAAGAATCATCTCCTTCTGCTGTTTGCTTCTGTGATTCTTCAGTGAGCATAGATATCTTCTTGCTTAGATCATCAGAGCTCTTCGGTAGTTCATGCTCCAAAGCAGTTTGATCCTCTTGATTTGCAGCTTTAGGTCGAGCAATGGATTGGACTCTACGATCATCATCTTTGGACAGATTTTCAAAGGTTTGGATAATCTGAACAATCGTGGAGTACCAATTGTTTGCAGAGGATGATGGAGTGTTTGATAGTAGTTGTGACGCCCCCAAAATTAGGTATACATCACCCATCTTGGGTCGTCAGATACATGGTACAGAATTCAAATACAACTTACTAATACAACTATCGTGTACAATACGACAAACATAAACTGTGAGTTTGAATACAAATATTATCTACTAGAGATTATACAAACTCAAAAGGAGTTCTCATTACAATTATTATCACACTATTTCACAGAATAGTGAGGACTACTAATGCTATCCTCTCGGACCATCACTGGTTTCCCAGACTCGTCCCGGCTATATTCTCATTTCCTAAAGAGAAACGGTGAAAAAAAGGGTGAGCTCAACTAGCCCGAAGAAGAAATATTATGACTAAGATAATGCAAAATAAATTATCATTAGTCTCCAACAATGTTAAAGCGATAAAATATAATAGACATCAAGTTTAAGCTGCGGTGAACAAGCAATCCATTAAAAGAGTCAAGTAGAAAATAAAATCTACTATCTTTTATGATTAAAAGGTTTTTCATCACTTTGTTATCATTTGAGACTCAGATTAATAAATAATCCACATCATCGAATCACCCCGCACTACTGACCAAGGATATTCTTTAGTATCACGACCATAATTATCCATGCACTATGGGCCGAGAATATTTTTGTATTCATTAATGTTAGGAATAATAATTGTAATATTCTGAGTTATTGTTAGGTTTGTAATATTCAAAACTTGATCAAATTGCAAAATTAATGCGGAAGCGTGTAAAATCGAGTTTAAAATTTTACAAACCATATACGGATCACCCTTTATGCACAATTATTAATTAAGCGAAAAGATAAAGATAAAATCATACCCTTGAAGATCGAGCTTCCTCGGTACAAGTTCACCTCAAATCCTTTCGCGTTCGACTTGAATCCGGGTTTGGTTCCTTCCTTTGATCGGCGTTAGCCACCCAGTGTTTGGCCTCAGGGTGATCCACCGAGGAAGAAGAAAAATTCAAGAAGATGGGTGGTTGGCTAAACCCTAGTTTTTTCTATCTCTATAGAAAAGGCGTACTCTCCGACTATTGGAATTACGCGTATGTTGTAAAAATCAACAACCCCCCCCCACCCATAATAAGACTCCTCTTATTTATAGATGTGGGCAACCACCTTAACAATTAAGGAATTGAGTTTTATTTAATTAATTAAATTCTTTTAATTAAATTAAGCTCCCTAATCTTATTAGGGATAATTAATTAAACTCCTTTAATTAATTTTCCCTCTAATCTTATTAGGAATAAATGAAAGTACTTATATTAAATTAATTCCTAAACTCTTTTAGAAATTAAAATAATAATAATAATTGTAATAATATTAATAAGACTCCTCTTATTAATTTATATTTAATATTTCTAAAATATTAAATAATAAATATTAAGCTATTTAATTTATTCTATCACCATAGATTAAATTAAATATACATAACTTTATATTATTACGATTATGCCATTAACTTCTTAAATAATTATTCTTCCTTTTATGGTGTGACCCTTTAGGTTCTCCATATTAAGCCGGTTGTGAATAAATCAATTAGAACAATTCTAATCTTATTTAAATAAATAAATTAAACAATTAATTTATTTAAATAAATAATATTTATTCTGATAGGGATAAGCCTCCCTAGCGATCAGCGACTTTCCGGATAATATAGATTTCAACATTAATCATAAAAGAACCTTTGAGTAAATAGTTACAAATGCAATTCAATCCTTCCACCATCTGATGTCCCGATTAAATATAAGGCGTGGAATTCTTTGTCAAGTCTTATTTTATTTAATTATATGTATTTCGATCCTTAAATGCCTGACTCAAATAATGCAAATTAGAAACTCCTTTCTAATTTCATTACGCCTTAACCCGAGGACTCTTTGGGTTGTCATTTATCGAATCACATAGGACATTTCTCTTCTTTTAATAGAAGTGGTAGATTCTTTATTGATCATACATTATCTCCATATACTGACTTATTATACCCAAGCATACCCTTTGATATACCTAAGGGTCTTAAGGAATAAGTCAAAGTATAACTCATCATACAAGATCTTATGATGATCTCAAGTCAAGGATTACTTGTACTACTATCACTCTGAGAATTCCTATTTGATGAGTGAGTAAAACTCCATTAGGTATTCCTTAGCGAGCCACGTTCGGTGAACTTATTCTCTAATAAGCACCTACATACTTGCTTTAGTGTCTCCACACAAATGATCGTGAGATCAATCATCCTCATCGATGAAGAAACAGCGTATGTACCCGATCTATCAGGATTCACTAATCCCCGATTTAGTAATCAATGATTGGGAACTATTTTAGTTTTAAGCTTTCTAAGAATTTAGATCTCATTAGAATGATCATCATCATTATTCTAAAAGCATTGCTTAAAACTATGGGTTTATCACATATTATAAAAAGACATCATGTAGATAATTAAAAGCCTTTAATAAATTAATACTTTTTATTAATAAATGAATAAGATTGTTACAAAGTATATGCTTTATCATCAAACATGATTGGCTTGTGTGCATACTACTTTCAATCTCCCACTTGCACTAAAGCCCGATCGTCATGGTATCTTATACTCTTCTTCTCTAAGTGGCGATTATCCTGCTTTGTTGGATAAGCTTTAGTTAATGGATATGTAATGTTGTTCATGAGAGTCCACTATCTCTATAGTGATTTCCCATCTTTGATGATTCTAATAATCAAATGAAAGTGCCCTGACACATGTTTAGATCGAAGATGAGACTTAGGAACTATTCTAGTTACGTAATGAACTTTTAATCCAAACAATCAACTTGCGACTTCATTTATAGCTATATACTTTGTCTTTATCACTAAACTAGCAACTCTTTCTTTGTTTGGAACCTTTCAATTCTTTGCACCCTTTGTTCGAGATAACGCTTTACCTTAAAGTGGATTTTTACGTCATCTTATGCATGCGAAAAACTTGAGTGCATTAAGCCCTCTAGTTTTAATTTAGACCCACCATGAATATGATCACATCCTTAGTCTTGGTTAAGCACTTTAAGATGTTTTTCAGCGACTCATAGTGAACTTCTCCGAATATGGTGATCGACATCGGGTCTCGTATATTTCATTGCATACATGATTAGTCACTCATGCGATCTCTCTTTTCGAGAGTCTGTGGGGACTATAAAGAGATACACTCCATAGCTCATCAACATGAGACATCTCTTGGAGTTTGCCATGCTAAGCGACTTTAGCATCAAATGAATATCGTTCCTTGGGTTAAATCGAGCATCCTCTTAAATCTATCTATATAGATTTATATCCCCAAATAAGATACTCTTCCCAAATCATTCATGGAGGAATGTTTGAACAACTTTATCTTTCTTGATTGTAGCATTGGTATGTCATTCCTTATCAAGTAGTATATCAACATATATATCTACTAGGAATGTCACGATGCTCCCCTCTACCCTTTTGTACACACTAGGTTCAATTTTTGATAAAATCAAACTCTTTTGATTTCCTCATCGAATGTTCCATATTTGAGAAACTTGGATCATTTCTCATCTACAACACTGATCATCGTATAGCTGGATCATCATCTTCATGATGTACCTCATCATCATCATCTATGATGAATCCATACCTTGTATCTTGGTACTATTCGATTTCTGATTAGGTTTGTGGTACAATAAATTACATCTACGGGTTCCTCTTATTTGACTTATAGTGTTTTGTGGTTCTTGAACTCTTCAAGATCTATTATCCTCCACTAGCCCCTTGATGATAAACACCTTTATCTTAGAAAGCGTGTTTCGTAACAAACACCTTTTTGCTAAGTAGGATTATAGAACATATACCTAAACTTACTTTAGGATGTCCCACAAATTTGTACTTGTCAAATCTTGTCCCAAGCTTATCCTTTGAAACCTTTTTCACATAAGTTGGACAACCCTTATCTTAACATACTTAAGATTAGGAATCCTCCACATCCATAACTTTTATGGAGTCTTGGGTTGGATTTTGAGGTTACCTTTTTTCGTAGATATCGACCATTTCTAGGACATGATCCCAGAAGGATCTTTGGAATGTCGGTAAAATCATTATGGATAGTACCATGTCCAACAAGTATGATTTTTCATTCGAGATACATCAATCAATTATTGCGTGTCGGGATGTGTCCATTATGAGAAAACCATTTGAGATGATCTAGAAACTTATTGCACAAGTATTTATTCCTTGATCTAATCAAAGAATCTTAATACTTTGCCAATTTGTTTCACTTACGAATTCTTTGAACCTTTCGAATAATTCACACTTGTATTCGACAAATACACACATTGACTCTTTGAATGATCATCTCCTTTTCTTATACTAATTTGTTCGATATGCAAAATTATTTTCACGTAAGTCAGTATACAAAATTTATTAAGTAATATTCGGTTCTATACAAAACATTATTATTATAAATAGAACAACAATTGTTCTTAATTATAATACCAAAAAATTTCATTGTCCAACAATAAAATGGAAATAATATTTTTAACAAGAAGCTGGAATCTGATAACAACTTATTGACTTAATAGATTTGCCGTAGGCATTGCTAAACTATAAGTTTCTATGGCTAATATGGCAACCTTTGCTACACATTTCCCACATAGGATTACTTATATTTGTTTAGCTTTCTACTTCTACCTTGGTCCTTCATAAATCTATATTTATGATAACCAAAGTCGGTATCAATACCCAAGTAGAACCTTGACTTAAAGAAAAATTTATTTAAATCATGAACAAAATTTGTATTTATGCTTAGAAACTTCACTAAGCTTCTTTGGTTAGCCTCTGCAAGATGCTTCTCATGATTTCTTTCGGTGTCGGGCTTATTGCGGTGGAAGCAAAACTCCTTTGCTATCCGTATCGAGTTTTGTTCTTATTATCCTTTGTTTATGCCTTTCTATTTACCTTCTTTGAATCGTTCTTCTTTTAGGAAGATCCTTTGGCCCCTACCGGTAAGACTTGGTCTTTCTTGGTTGGAAAGTGACTCTCGACATTTTTCAACATGTTAAGCAAATCGGTGAAGGCGATATCTAGCTTGTTCATATGAAAAATTCACAACAATTGTGAAAAGAGTCAGGGGGTGAGTGCAAGATCAAATCTTGGCTCAACTCTCCATCCATGACAAAACCGAGTTGTCTAATTGATCAATCAAATTGATTATGTTAAGAACTTTTTATGCATCTTATAGTGCCATTGGCCGTTCTAGATCGGAAGAGCTCCTTAGATATCGATATCTATCGGTCCTACTTTCCTCACCATCGACTACTTGATGTGCGGGAATATAGTAAAGCATCCATAGTTTCATCTTGTATTTGAAGCTCGTTACTCGTGGATCGAGCATGATGCATTGAGCCATTTGTGCATCATCTTGCCACTTTCTAAAAGTAGCAATCTCTTCCTCGGAGGCATTATGCGCAACCATTCTTGCGGGGATAGGCGTATTAAGGACATAAGATAGCTTTTTCGACTATGAGAACTATTCTCAAATTCCTTAACCAATCAGTTTAATTGGTCGGTTAATTTAGCATCTAATATGTTTAGTGATGATAGTAAATTTTAGACATTGTAAAATTACGTAAATGAATTTGTAATTAACAACATTTTAACATACATTCTTTTATTAATTACCAAAATAAATTAGGTCTTGTTTTAAATTGGTATCTCCCACTATTTTCTTCAAACTATATTACCCTCACTTATATAGTTTGGCAAAATCTAATTAAAGATTTGCTAGTGAGAATAAGGATCCCATTTCAAATGTATATAGCCTTGTGGTGACCTGACAAACTATATATAAATAAATAGGTAACAACTTTTGTCGATTACATCAACTATCTGACTCCTTTTATTTTTTGCCTCTTAGATTATTTTGATCAGTGGTGGCACATCAGAATCAAAATTATCTAAGTTAAAGTCGACCTAGCACTCCGTATATTCAAAAAAGAAAAATATCATCCTTGTGGTGACCTGACAAAACAATATTGTTCAATTTTCTTTATAAGCATCAAATGTGATAAATTAACATCTTAAATACTTAATACTTGCCTTGTGGTGACACAACAAACTCATATTAAATATTTAATACTCTATTAATTTTATCATGCTAGAAAGCGACGTTCGATATTCAAATATCTTTGAGCGCTTAGGACTTAATATAAAAAAATTGAGGGTTTGTTATTAATTTGTCTCATCTTTTTTTTAGCGCATGCATATATATATATAAAATATCGCGTCATATTAATTAACATCTGAAGCATGTTTGCATAATATATAATATATATAGTATAAGCATACACATATAGAATACTATATTCTACGGATTGATTATGGACTTTTATTCTAGTTTGGTTCACTAGAGCCACCAAGTGAACAAAAATGGAGCTCCCAAGGGGTGCGAGAAATAATATTTAAATATAACTATTACATTTAAACGGGCTCCATTACAAAGCGGGTCTTTGGCGCTCCTTGCTCCTTGATCTCAATTCTTCAAAATTAATTCTAACTATTCCTATTACAAAACTATTTAAAATAAATAGAAACCTTGATCGTGATCGAGGGAAATACATAGGAGGAGATAGAATTTACATTAGAAAAAATTAGAGAAGGCAGTCTGTGAGACCCCATTTAATAAAACCCGTACATTCATGCATCGACTAAAATAAAATCAATCACATTAATTGATAGTCCATAATCAATCCCATTTATTATCATACACATCACCATATGCATCGATAAATAACATTCATCTCATGAATAATAAACATTTAATATATATATTGATATCATTTAATGGGCAAATTTAGTTAGTATAAAATCTAATTTTGAATCAAAATAAACTCCTTTATTTTAATCAAATTTAAATCAAAATAAAACTATTTTTTTTTTAATTTATCCAATTTTGAATAAAATAAACTATTTTATTTTAATCAAAATCTTTAATCAAAATAAACTCCTTTATTTTAATTAATTATGGAATCAATTCCATGTAAAAAAAATCTTTAAAAAAAAACTCTTTTATTTTAATTAAAGGAAACCATGGAAAATCTTTATTCACGGATATTCATTCACTATTCACAAATAAACTCCTTTATTTTGAATAATATGAAATCTTATTTCATATTTAAATAAACTCCTTTATTTAAGGAAACATGGATTCTCTTTCTATTCACAAATAAACTCTTTTATTTTTGAATAATATGAAATCTTATTTCATATCTAAATAAACTCCTTTATTTAAGGAAAAATAAAATCAATTTCAACTCCAATTAGTTATCATGGAATCCAATTCCAACTCTAATTAGTTAGCATGAAATTTAATTTTAAAATTAAAATAAAAATTTTTTATTTTAATATTAAAATAAAACTTTTATTTTAAAATTAAAATAAATATATTATTTTTATTTTAATTATAAAATAATAAAAATATATATATATATATATATATATATATATATATATATATATATATATATATATATATATATATATATATATATATATATATATATATATATATATATATATATATATATATTTTTTTAAACTTAAAATATTGAAATATGATTGCCAATATATCCCATATTTCCTTTAAATAAAAAAATATATGAGTTCTTTTGAAAAAATATTCTTATTTGTTATATATATATATATATATATATATATATATATATATATATATATATATATATATATATATACATTTTTTTTTTATTTTTTTTATTTTGTGGACGGGAGTTATGATTTCGTGCAATGAAATCTTATTTACCCGAAATTTCGGTGAATAAATTAAGCTCATTTGCTTTTGAAATTTTGGTGAATAATTAGGATATTTTTTTTAAAATTTTATTTTTTTTTTTTAATAAATTTTATCTGATAAAATTATGCCCAATTAAATTGTTCTAAACACATATCGATATACATATTAAATTAAAACAATTAATAATTTGCATAAAGGTTTGGCTCACGATGCCCTTTATTAGGTTTGTAATATTCAAAAGCATGATCAAATTGCAAAAATAAGCGGAAGCGTGTAAAATCGAGTTTAAAATTTTACAAACCATATGCGGATCACCCTTTATGCACAATTATTAATTAAGCGAAAAAGATAAAGAGAAAAATCATACCCTTGAAGATCGAGCTTCCTCAGTACTGAGTTCACTCTCAAATCCTTTTCGCGTTCGACTTGAATCCACCGGGTTTGGTTCCTTCCTTTGATCGGCGTTAGCCACCCAAGTGTTTGGCCTCTGAGGTGATCCACGAGGAAGAAGAAAATTCAAGAAGATGGGTGGTTGGCTAAACCCTAGTTTTCTATCTCTATAGAAAAAGGCGTACTCTCGACTATTGGAATTATTATGTTTGTAAAAAGTGACAACCCCCCACGATAATAAGACTCCTCTTATTTATAGAGATGGGCAAGTCACTTAACAATTAAGGAATTGGGTTTTATTTAATTAATTAAATTCTTTTAATTAATTGGGCTCCCTAATCTTATTAGGGATAATTAATTAAACTCCTTTAATTAATTTTCCTTCCTAATCTTATTAGGAATAAATGAAAGTACTTATATTAAATTAATTCCTAAACTCTTTTAGAAATTAAAATAATAATAATTGTAATAATATTAATAAGACTCCTCTTATTAATTTATATTTAATATTTCTAAAATATTAAATAATAAATATTAAGTTATTTAATTTATTCTATCACCATAGATTAAATTAAATATACATAACTTATATTATTACGATTATGCCATTAACTTCTTAAATAATTATTCTTCCTTTTATGGTGTGACCCTTTAGGTTCTCCGTATTAAATAGGTTGTGAATAAATCAATTAGAACAATTCTAATCTTATTTAAATAAATAAATTAAACAATTAATTTATTTAAATAAATAATATTTATTCTCTGATAGGGATAAGCCTCCCTAGCGATCGGCGACTTTCCGGATAATATAGATTTCAACATTAATCATAAAAGAACCTTTGAGTAAATAATTGCAAATACTGATTCAATCCTTCCACCATCTGATGTCCCGATTAAATATAAGGCGTGGAATTCTTTTGTCGAGTCTTATTTTATTTAATTATATGTATTTCGATCTCTTAAATGCCTGACTCAAATAATGCAAATTAGAAACTCCTTTCTAATTTCATTACGCCTTAACCGAGGACTCTTTGGGTTGTCATTTATCGAATCACATAGGACATTTCTCTTCTTTTATTAGAAGTGGTAGATTCTTTATTGATCATACATTATCTCCATATACTGACTTATTATACCCAAGCATACCCTTTGATATATACCTAAGGGTCTTAAGGAATAAGTCAAAGTATAACTCATCATACACGAGAATCTTATGATGATCTCAAGTCAAGGATTACTTTGTACTACTATCACTACTGAGAATTCCTATTGACGAGCAAATAAAACTCCATTAGGTATTCCTTAGCGAGCCACGTTCGATGAACTTATTCTCTAATAAGCACCTACATACTTGCTTTAGTGTCTCCACACAAATGATCGTGAGATCAATCATCCTCATCGATGAGCAAACAGCGTATGTACCAATCTATCGGATTCACTAATCCCCGATTTAGTAATCGATGATTGGGAACTATTTTAGTTTTAAGCTTTCTAAAATTTAGATCTCATTAGAATGATCATCATCATTATTCTAAAAGCATTGCTTAAAACTATGGGTTTATCACATATATTATAAAACGACATCATGTAGATAATTTAAAGCCTTTAATAAATTAATACTTTTTATTAATAAATGAATAAGATTATTACAAAGTATATGCTTTATCATCAAACATGATTGGCTTGTGTGCATACTACTTTCTTCTTTCAAAGTATTGAGAGAATCCATAGTTAAAAGTTTAAGGTGAATTAATAAAATAATGAATGAATATTATTTTAGAAAAATGGAATCATAGTAATAAATGAGCAATTGAGAATACTTTAATCTGGCGGTCCATATTTAAAAGCAAAATAAAATATAATATTTATTTATAATCTAATAAAACAAATAACTTTATAAAAGATTTTCTTATGCAAACATTTAATAATAAATATAATATATTCTAATTATTATCTAATAAAGCAGATAGCTTTATAAAAAGTATTCTATTTATATATAAAAGATTTTACTATCACGGACACTAGCTTTGCATAATAGAATATAATATATTCTATTTATAGAATAACTTTATAAAAAGTATTACATTTTTATAAAAAAGATTTTACGTATTATTACATTAATAATACATTAATGACAAAAGCTGAGTGACTTATCCTTAAGCATCGATAATTAATCTGGTGTGCTCTTATGCTGACCACGCTTATTCTTTGTACTTTTAACAGGGTGTTTCAGCGATTAACAGTAAAACTTCCGTAGTTATTTTGAGAAAGTATTTTTTGTCGTTTTCTCGATCAAGCCAAAAATTCCGTTAATGAAGTCCACTGATGATTGTCTTGGTTATCACGAATATTCCTGTTAAAAGCGAATATTCCCAGAGCCAATCGAATATTATATAACAACTTCGTACTTTACAAAATTTATAAATATTACCCAAAACTATTATATCAATTTCACTCCATAATATTCAAAATAATATTTATAGAAAATTCATCTTTATTCAAAAAGTTGGGGTTTACAATCTCCCTTCTTATGAAATTTAGCCCTCAAAATTAGAAGTGCGTACACGGTATGTCGAAGAGGTAAGGATACCTTGATTTCATTTGATTCTAACTCCCGAGTCGTTTCCTCAACATCGTGGTTTCTCCCTGAAAACTTTGACTTGAGGTATAACCTTGAGTGCGTAGAATATGTTCCTTCTTATCAAGATTTGAGCAGGGAACCTCTTCATCGTCAAATCTTCCAGCTATATTCGTCCGGTTCCAACTTCGATAATGTGGTTCGGGTCTTCCACATATTTCGTAACATGGATATGTGAAAAGCGTTATGAACACGAGGCATACTTGGCGGTAAAAGCGAGTTATAGGCCCACGGTTCCTACTCGATCAAGGATTTAAAATGGGTAGATAAATCGAGGATTGAGCTTTCCTCTCTTTCCAAATCTCGTAACCCCTTTCCATGGAGCAACACGTAACAACACATGATCTCTATATCGAATTCCACGTCCTTTCGATGAAGATCGGCATAACTCTTTTATCGATCTTGTGAGGTTTTTATACAATGCGGATCGTTTGAATCTTTTACGTAGTCATACTTACCAACTCACGGTCCCAACAACGTTGCTTCACCCACCTCATCCCGGCATCTTTGGAGAAGCGACACTTTCTTCCGGCCTGGCAGCTTGAATGGAGCCATGCGATACTTGTTTGATAAGCTGTTGTTGTAGGAAAACTCCACCGATGGTAAGAACTTGTCCCAACTTTCCTTGAAATCAAGGACACGAGTCTTAATAGATCTTTGAGTTTGAATAGTCCTCTCGGTTGTATCCATCCATCGAGGATGATATGAGAGCTAAATCGTAAATCTGTGCCCATAGATTTTTGCAAACTAACTTAATCGTGAAGTGAATCTTGGGTCTCGATTAGAAACTATAGCTCTTGGCATACCACACAATCTTACTGACCTCGTTTATATGCATCTGAGCGAGGCGTTCAAGTGTATAAGTTTCTCGTATCGGTAAGAAATGGCGAGACTTGAGTCGATCTATCAACAATGACCCAAATCGCATCTATACCTTAAGAAACTTTGGGAAGACCGATGCTTGAAATCCATGGTAATGTGCTCCCACTTCCATTACGGAATTTCAAGTGGTTCTGATGGACCTTTTGGTAATTGATGCTCGCGCTTGACTTCGTTGACACGTTAGACACCTTGAGATAAATGGCGCTATATCTCTCTTCGTATTGCCCCACCAAAATATATGTGAAGTTCGCGATACATTTTGGTACTCCCGGGATGGATTACCAAGCGGTGTGTTGTGCGCCTCCATCATGATTTTATACTTTAAATCGAAGTCGTTAGGAACATAAAGTCTATAGTTGACTCGAAGTATTCCTTCTTCATCGATTCTTGCTTAACATAGCACCTTCTTGCACTTTCTTCCTCATACGCACCTTCTTAACAATTACGGTCCGGATGCGTATGAGAGGAAGTAAAAGTGCAGAAAGTGCGAAGAAAATGTCTAAAAAAAATTTGTGGAATCGATCAGCTAGTCAATCATCATGCATCCGACGGCGTATGAGGCGAAGATCGATCTTATGTTGAAATGCAAACAGATTTGGTCAGATACGTGAAAAGTAAATCAGTGGCGATGAAGGTGAGATGATGAAAAGGTCCTCTTGGTGGGATTATTCTGCAATGGCAATGACATGAAAAGAAAGATTGATCCGGCGCGCAGGATAAAGATACTGTTGAGAAAACTTGGGGTTGGAATGCGAAATAGTAAAATCAGAGCGGGAGAGGGAGAAAACGATCAGAATGTTCAAAATTTTTGAACGAGAACTATTGATTTCTATAAGATTGTGGATGAAAGAGGTTGTGTAATGTGTGAAAGTTTGATGCAAGTGCGATTGAAAAGTGCATTTTGAGTGTAAAATGGAACGTTTATAAATAAATAAAATAGTTAAACAGTATATCATGCTTTATGACGTATATCATAAATAAGTAAAATTTTATAGAATAAAAGAAAATTTATTTACAAAGATTAGAATATATTATATTTTATTATGCATAGTGTTGCATAGTGTTATTGTAAAATATAATATTTTATTAATTAAAAGAAAGCATTATTATTCCATTGCTAATATTCTTTTAGAAATAACTTTGTGTCTGTGATCTACCCTATACTTGGTGACATTCTTCTATCGTTAAAAGTCTTTATTATTATTAGATTTGGAACATCACATGCATGTGTTTTGCAGGACTGGTTAAAATCTTATTATTATTCGTTGGAACATCACATGCATGTGTGTTTTACAGGACTGGTTAAAATCTTTATTATTACATTGGAACATCACAGCCGGTGCAAATTTTGCGGATTTGGTTCCAGATTATTTAGTAATACATTGGAATAACACATGCATGTGAAGTACCGCATGCATGGTGATTTCTTTTGTTATTCCATTCTTTATTATACTCAGTTGGTTAAAGTTTTGACATCTATACTCCATGAAATTAGTAGAATATCCTTGATATTTGCGCTTCATCCGATATCTTTTCATGGAAATATTCTTACGATCATTTTTGAATTTTACTCTACAAAGCGATATCGTGTTGACAATTTGGACATTAGTAGTTCTTGGACAAATTAATTCTTGAACTTGTTTTTATTGAATTCTTATATCATTGTCATCATTCTCATGTTTATATTATGTTGAAAGTCATACGTGGCTTTTGTAGTGCATAGATGGACTTGGTATGATTATGACCGAGGATTATTTGGTGTAATCATGGTAGTAATTTTACAAATGATGTGGTAAAAGTCCTCATTGGCCCGTAGTGCATTGATGGATGAGTTGTTGGCATGATCATGACCATTAATGAATACAAAAATATTCTTGGCCCGTAGTGCATATGTAATTGTGGTCGTGATACTAAAGAATATCCTTGGGTAGTAGTGCGAGGGGTGATTCGATGATGTGGAATATTTATTAAAATTTGAGTCTCAAAGAATAATGATGATGAAAAACCTTTTTAATCATAAAAGATAGTAGATTTTATTTTCTACTTGACTCTTTTAATGGATTGCTAGTTCATACCGCAGATTAAACTTGATGTCTATTATATTTTATTAGTTTAACATTGTTTAAGACTAATGATAATTTATTATGCATTATCTTAGTCATAATATTTCTTACTAGGTTAGTTGAGCTCACCCTTTTTTTCACTATTCTCTTGAAATGAGAATATATTTGGGACGAGTCGGGGAGCGGAGTGATGGTCCAGGAGGATAGCATTAGTAGTCCTCACTATTCACGTGAAATAGTGTGATAATAATTGTAATGAGGACTCCTTTTGAGTTTGTATAATCTCTAGTAGATAATATTTGTATTCAAACTCACGGTTTATGTTTAATCGTATGTACGACAGTTGTATTAGTAAGTTGTATTTGAATTACATACCATGTATCGGCGACCCAAGATGGGTGATGTATACCTAATTTTGGGGGCGTCACGATTTAATATCAAAGCTTAGGGATATGATCCCTGGCTAAGATGTGAGACTAGAACTAGGAGGGGAGAGACGGGGAATTCCTTCGCTAGTATGACCTACTTAAATTTATTTTGTATTTAAAGTGGTTGGTCGGAGTTTAGAGATATTATGTTACATGTCAATTAACCTTTGTTTTGTGGCGATGTCTGAAAATGACATCCAAAATGTTGAGAATAGCAATGGAGCACAAGAGAGACCGTTGAGTCTCCACATATTAATAATCGGAGAATGTGCATCGAGGAAGGCGACAATCCTCATGCAAACAACAACCTTGACCAAATGATGAATGATGGATTGTTCGGAGGCTTTATGCAATTCATGCAACGTGAGACGAGGCGGCTCTGTCCAAAATGTAGGTGGAAACACTTGGAAACTCTCGGGCGGTCACCGCTAAGCAGATTCAAGGAGGCTGGGACCACCGGAGTTTAAGGGAGAGCCAAAACCACTTATGGCGAAGCATGGATAAAGCGAGATCACCAAGATATTTGATGTCTTGGGATGCTCCGAAGAGCAAAAGGTTCCCTTCTTGCCGCCTTTATGTTGCGCGGAGGCGATTCTTGGTGAGAATCGGTAAAAGCGTACTCGACTGCCGTCTTGAAGATGTCTTGGGAGAAGTTCCAAGAGCATTCAACAACAAATACTTTCGAAAGTATTCGTCACATGAAGGAGGTGGAGTTTATCAAATTGGAGCAAAATAATATGACAAGTGTCGCATGATACGAGGCAAAATTTGCGGAGTTATCCCGGTTTGCGTCCCACTTGGTGGATAATGAAGAGAATGGCGAATGTTTTTAAAAGGTTTGAAGCGGAGATACATCAACATCTTATTTCTCATAAACTGTGTTTGTATTCAGATGTTGTAAATAGGGCTCAGTTGGTGGAGCGCGATAACGAGTCAACGCAACCAAAAGAGAGTAGCCTGCAAAATGATAATACCAGTGAGAGCAGTCATCGAAGCAGTGATAACAAGCGTGGAGGGAATCAACAGGCCAGAAATGGTAACCACTTCGGTGGTAATCAGGGCCAAAATAATAAGAATGGAGATTTCAAGAAGAGGAGATTCAACAATGATGGAAAGACGTCAGCACCAGCACCCGTTGTTAAGGAAGGAGAAAGACCACCTATCATATGCTTCAAATGCGGAGGAAAGGGACACATCAGTCCAAATTGAGCGATGCCGTCCAAAGCATGTTATAATTGTGGAAGAGAAGGTCACTTAGCTCAATTTTGTCGTTCACCGAAGATAAATTCAGCTAGGATGGAGGCACCAAAGGCTGTCCCAGAAAAGTCAAAGATGGTAGTGCAAGGGAGAGCGTTTGTTGTGACCTCCCAGAAAGCAAGGAACCCGAATGAGGTCATCACGGGTAAGCTTATCATAAACTCTAGCGAAGTCTACACTTTATTTGATATCGATTCTACCCATTCTTTTATTTTTATTACTTGCGCTCAACGATTAAATTTGACTCCGGAGAAATTAGACTTTGACATATCTGTGGAAACTCCGTTGGGAGAAACCTTCATTACATCCACAGTTTATAAGTCTTGTTTGGTTCAAGTTGGTACCCACACATTACCTGTCGATCTTATTGCATTAAAAATACTTGCATTTGATGTAATTCTAGGGATTGATTGGTTAACTACTCATCATGCAAAAAATGATTGTTTTCGTAAGGTTGTTAGCTTTCATATTCCTAATCGACCTATTATGCCAATTCAAACAACCAAACCATTAAAATTAATCACTGTCATCTCAAGCCATAAAGCTATTCGTTTATTGAAAAACGAATGTCAAGCTTTCTTAGCTCATGTCACAGATCTAAACAAAAATACGTCAGTTTTGAATAATATTTCTATTGTTAATGAATTTCCTGACGTATTCCCTGAAGAACTTCGACCTACCCCGAGGCGTGAAATTGAATTTTGTATCGACCTTGAACCCATTACAAAACCCATTTCTAAATCCCCATATCGAATGGCTCTATTGAACTTGAGGAGTTAAAAACTCAAGCTGCGAGGAATTGTTAGACATTGGCTTTATTCGTCCTAGTACTTCTCCTTGGGGTGCTCACATTCTATTCGTGAAGAAGAAAGATGGGAGTATGCGACTTTGTATTGATTATCGGGAGTTGAATCATGTCACCATCAAAAATAGGTACCCATTTCTACGTATTGATGACTGTTTGACCCGATTACAAGGAGCCAAATTCTTTTCAAAGCTTGATCTTCATTAGGATATCACCAATTGAAGATTAGAGCGATGACATTCCAAAGGCGGCTTTGAGAACTTCGATGCGGGCATTATGAATTCCTAGTCATGTCCTTTGGATTGACTAATGCTCCTCTTTGCCTTCATGGATATGATGAGCCAAGTATTCAAGGAATATTTAGATCACTTTGTGGTCGTCTTTATTGATGACATCCTTATTTATTCCAAAAGTCGTGAAGATCATGAGGAACACTTGAGGCTGATACTCCAAAAGCTTTGTGAATACAAGCTTTATGCCAAGTTGAAGAAATGCGAGTTCTGGCTTTAGGAAGTAGCATTCCTTGGGCACGTGGTATCAAGTCATGGAATATCTGTTGACCTAGCAAAGATTGAAGCTATTCAAAGCTGGGAGCAACCTAAATCGTTAATGAAGAAATCGTAGCTTTCTCGGCTTATTTGGTTATTATCGGAGATTTGTAGAAGGGTTTCTCGAATCGCTACTCCACTAACTTCGGTGACTCGGGAAGATACAAAGTTCGGTTGGGCGAGGAATGTGAGAAGAGTTTTCAAGAACTCGAGAGGAGACTCATTTCAACACATTACGATAATCTGATACGGTTCGGGAGGATTTGTCATCTATAGTGATGCTTCGGGAAAAGGGTTAGGATGTGTGCTCATGCAACATGGAAAAGTCATAGCCTATGCCTCACGACAACTCAAAGAATATGAGAGGAATTATCCTACTCATGACCTAGAGTTAGTAGCTGTTGTCTTCGCACTTAAAATTTGGAGGCATTACTTGTATGGGGAAAAAGTGGAGATCTTTACGGATCATAAAAGCCTCAAATATTTCTTCACTCAAAAGGAACTCAACATGCGACAACGACGTTGGCTTGAACTGTTGAAAGATTATGATCATACCATCCAATACAATCCTAGAAAAGCGAGCGTGGTAGGTGACGCATTGAGTAGAAGATCATCATGCGAATGCGAGTGCAATATTGTCGTATGAGCCCATTTTGTATGACTTGCAAAGGATGGAGATAGAGATAAAGACTCCAAGGACCCACGTGATGATGGCAAATATACGAGTAGAACCGACTTTAATTGATAGAATTAAAGCTGCTCAAATTATAGATCCGGAGCTGATGCGTATGAGGAAGAAAGTGCTAGAAGGTGCGATGCCGGAAGCAAGAATCGATGAAGAAGGAATACTTGAGTCAACTCCGGACTTTTGTGTTCCTAACGACCACGATATAAAGTATAAAATCATGATGGGAGCGCACAACATACTGGTTTGCAATCCATCTGGGAGTACCAAAATGTATCGTGATCTTGACATACATTTTGGTGGGGCAATATGAAGAGAGAGATAGCGCTGTTTATCTCAAGGTATCTAACGTGTCAACGAGTCAAGGCAGAGCATCAAATACCAAAAGGTTCATTGTAACCACTTGAAATTCCAGAATGGAAGTGGGAGCACATTACCATGGATTTCATTACTGGTCTTCCCAAAGTTTCTCAAGGAATAGATGCGATTTGGGTCATTGTTGATAGATTGACCAAGTCTGCTCATTTCTTACCGATACGAGAAACTTATACACTTGAACGTCTTGCTCGTATGTACATAAACGAGGTTGTAAGATTGCATGGTATGCTAGTATCCATAGTTTACGATCGAGACCCAAGATTCACCAGCGATTTTGGGTTAGTTTGCAAAAAGCTATGGGCGCAGATTTACGATTTAGCTTCGGCATATCATCCTCGAGACGGACGGACGATCGGAAGGACTATTCAAACTCTTGAAGATCTATTAAGACTCTGTGTCCTTGATTTCAAGGAAGTTGGGACAAGTTCTTACCATTGGTGGAGTTTTCCTACAACAACGGTTATCAAGCAAGTATTGGCATGGCTCCATTCAAAGCGTTGTATGGAAGAAAGTGTCGTTCTCGGTATGCTAGGATGAGGTGGGTGAAGCAACGTTGTTGGGACCGGAGTTAGTGCGTATGACTACGAGAAAAGATTCAAACGATCCGTGATGTATAAAAACCTCACAAGATCGACAAAAGAGTTATCTTTGATCTTCATCGAAAGGGCGTGGAATTCGATATAGGAGATCATGTGTTGTTACGTGTTGCTCCATGGAAAGGGGTTACGAGATTTGCTAAGAGAGGAAAGCTCGATCCTCGATTTATCGGCCCATTTTAATCCTTGATCGAGTAGGAAGCGTGGCTATAGACTCGCTTTACCGCTTGAAGTATGTCTCGTGTTCATAGCGTTTTCACATATCCATATTACGTAAATATGTGGAAGACCGAACCACATTATTGAGTTAGAAGCCGGACGAAATAGCGGAAGATTTGGCGTATGAAGAGGTTCTGTTCAAATCTTGGATAAGAAGGAACATATTCTACGCACCGAGGTTATACCTAAAGTCAAAGTTTTGTGGAGAAACCACGATGTTGAGGAAATGACTTGGGAGTTAGAATCGAAATGAAATCAAGGTATCCTTACCTCTTCGACATATACCAGTCACGTATCCTAATTTTGAGGCGAAATTTCATAAGAAGGGAGATTGTAAACCCTGACTTTTGAATAAAGTTGAATTTTCTATAAATATTATTTTTGAATATTATGGAGTGAAATTGATATAATAGTTGTGGGTAATATTTATAAATTTTGCAAAGTATGTAAGTTGTTATATAATATTCGATTGGTGGGGAATATTCGTTTTAACGGGGAATATACGTACAACGGCACAATCATTGGTGGACCCCTAGCGGAATTTTTTTTGTCGGATTGAGAAAACCACAAAATACTTTATGAAAATAACGGCGGAAGTTTTACCGTTAGCTTGTTGAAAAACACCCGGTGTTAAAAAAATGCGATAATAAGCGTGGTTGCATAGTAGCACGGTATTAATTATTGATGCTTAGCGATAAGTCACTCGATTTTGTTGGTATTATTAATGTAATATCTGAGAAAATCTTTTATAAAAGCAGAATACTTTTATAAAGTTATTACATAAATAAAATATATTATATTCTATTATGCATAGTGTTGCATAGTATTTGCATAGTAAAATCTTTTTATATAAAAAGCAGAATACTTTTATAAAGCTATCACATTTTATTAGACAATAATTAGAATATATTATATTTTATTATGCATAGTGTTTTGCATAGTACTGCATAGTGTTTGCATAGTAAAATCATTTATAAAGTTATTTGTTTTATTAGATTATAAATAGAATATATTATATTTTATTTTGCTTTAAATATGGACCGTCAGATTAAAGTAAATCAATCTCGACTAGTTTCATGAGTTAGTTCTGATGCATTCCATTTTTCTATAAATAGAAGCTCATTCATTCATTATTTTCTTACGAATTCACTGAAACTCTAGAGAGATAAACTATAGAGAGAAAGAAGAAAGTATTTTGCTACTTCACTACTTATATATCCAGTACTCTTCTTCTTAAGGTAGGGAATATTATTTGTTGTACTCGTAAGGGGTGTTATTCTTTCTTATTCATGAAGAGAACTGTTGTTATTCCATTGCTTATTATTACATTGGAATAACTTTTTGTATCTGTGATCTACCCTATACTTGGTGACATTCTTCTATCGTTTAAAAGTCTTTATTATTATTACGTTGGAACATCACATGCGTGTGTTTTACAGGACTGGTTAAAATCTTTTATTATTATTCCGTTGGAACATCACATGCGTGTGTTTTACACCGGACTGGTTAAAATCTTATTATTATTACTGTTGGAACATCACATGCGTGTGTTTTACTTTGGACCTAGTTAAAGTCTTTATTATTCATTGGAACATCCTGCCGGTTGCAAATTTTGCACGACTGGTTAAGATTATTTAGTAATACATTGGAATAACTTTGTATACATGTGAATACCGCATGCATGGTGATTTCTTTTGTTATTCCATTCTTTATTATACTCAGTTGGTTAAAGTTTTGACTTCTATACTCCATGAAATTAGTAGAATGTCCTTGATATTTGCGCTTCATCCAGTATCTTTTCTTGGAAATATTCTTCTGATCATTCTTGAATTTTACTCTACAAAGCAGTATCATGTTGACAATTTGGACATTAGTAGTTCTTGGACAAATTAATTCTTGAACTTGTTTTATTGAATTCTTATATCATTGTCATCATCCTCATGTTTATATTATGTTGAAAGTTATATGTGGCTTGTAGTGCATAGATGGACTTGGTATGATTATGACCCGGGATTATTCGGTGTAATCATGACCGTAATGTTACAAATGATGTGGTAAAAGTCCTCATTGGCCTGTAGTGTATTGATGGACAGTTGTTGGCATGATCATGACCATTAATGAATACACAAATATTCTTGGCCCATAGTGCATGGATAATTGTGGTCGTGATACTAAAGAATATCCTTGGCCGTAGTGCAGGGGTGATTTGATGATGTGGAATATTTATTAAGCTGAGTCTCAGCGATAACAGTGATGAAAAACCTTTTTAATCATAAAAGATAGTAGATTTTATTTTCTATTTGACTCTTTTCTTTGGATTGCTTGTTCAGCCGCTTGATTAAACTTGATGTCTATTATATTTTTTCGGTTTAACATTGTTGGAGACTAATGATAATTTATTACGCATTATCTTAGTCATAATATTTCTTACTAGGTTAGTTGAGCTCACCCTTTCTTTTCTTTATTTCTTTGAAATGAGAATATAGGTGGGGACGAGTCGGGGAACAAAGTGATGGTCGAGAGGATAGCATTAGTAGTCCTCACTATTCTATGAAATAGTGTGATAATAATTGTAATGAGGACTCCTTTTGAGTTTGTATAATCTCTAGTAGATAATATTTGTATTCAAACTCACGGTTTATGTTTGTCGTATTATTGTACCTTGCAGTTGTATTAGTAAGTTGTATTTGAATTTACACCATGTATGTCGGCGACCCAAGATGGGTGATGTATACCTAATTTTGGGGCGTCACAACCTCTTCTTTGTATTGTGCGGTGCTTCAATACTTCTATTTATTGCATTGTTTTCTCGGAATCTTGATGGCCTAATTCCTTGTTCTGGTCCCCTTCTGAATATCAAGACACTTCAGATTTGTGGCGCGTCCATCTTGCTTTCTCCTGGTGATCTTCCGCTCACTTATCATCAATGAACTGACCTTGCACTTAATCACTTTAGCCTTGCTTTTCAGAAGCTGACCAGTATCTCGGTTCACCTTCCATCAGTTCCTTCTTTGTTTGGCAAACACTACGATCTTGGTTGTTTCCAAGATTGTTGTCTTCTGTACACTTGATAGCTACAACATAAGCTGACTTTCCTTAGTCAGCTTCTGAAGTCTTCTTTGGATCTCCTTGTGGAAGACTTCATCACGAATGGCCTTACACCTTAATCTTAATGCTGATTAGGTTTGTACTGTGATCTTCTGTTAGCCTGCATGCCGTTTGTTGAGTGCTCTCTGGTTCCCTTACTGTGGAATGCATTTTTACAGTGCCAACTAGAGGCTTCGTATCTTTCGATATTCTGGGAGTGCTCATTTGTTGAGAACCGTATCTGCTCTACGATTCTGACTTAGCATTGTGAGCACTTCTTTTGGAGTCATAGTTCTACACTCTACGATTCAGCTGCTGCTGTGCAGACACTATGATCCCGAGATCAGATATTAACACTCTACGATTTCTGCCTTGTGTCTGTTGTCCTCATCTGATCTTGCTCGACAACGATCTCTGCATATAATCACTAGACTCTACGAACTCAGAGTGTGATCTACGATCCTTGACTTGGCTTCGGCATCAGTACACTCTACGACTCTGAGTGTAGTCTACGTTTCTGTCTTGCTTCGGCAGATGACCGGTCGGCTTGTAGGTAGGCTGTCTCTACGATTCTGAACATAATTTCCTCAGCACACTACGATCCCGAAGAAGCTCTTCTTGATACACTACGATCCTTCTTCGTTTCCCCTTGCAGTCTATGAACTCCGAGATCTACTATCTTGCATACTCTCATTCTGCCTCGATAGCTCCCGAGTTAACCTTGACTCACCTGGCAGACTACGACTTCTGGTGCAGTGCTCGACGATCAGACTAGCCTATCTATTACATCATAAGATCAACCTAACAAGCTTGATCTTTCTATATTTATAGTCCTTGTACATCATTTCTTTTTAAGGACTTTACAAAGGCATTTTTGCTTTATGTAGGATCAACCTAACATATTTGATCAATTCATTCTAAGTCCTTGTACATATATTTCTATTATCTATCACAGGACTTTACAGCTTTTCTTAATGCAAGCATACTTGCATATTATTCATTCATATATATATATATATCATAATCAAATAATATATAAATAGGAATAACATTCACATGCTTATTCCTGACATCTTATTTCTCATAAACTGTGTTTGTACTCAGATGTTGTAAATAGGGCTAAGTTATTGGAGCGTGATAACGAGTCAACGCAACCAAGAGAAAGCAGCGGGCAACATGAAAATACCAGTGGTATCAGTCATCAAAGCGGTGACAACAAACATGGAGGGAATCAACATGCCAGAAATGGTAACCACTTCGGTGGTAATCATGGCCAAGCGGTAAAATGGACATTTCAAGAAAAGGAGATTCAACAATGATGAAAAAGGCGTCGGCACCAAAGAAGCCGTGGTTAAGGAAGGAGAGCGACCACCTATCATATGCTTCAAATGTGGAGGGAGGACATATCGGTCAAAGCCGCGCGATGCCATCCAAAACGTGTTATAATTGTGGAAGAGAAGGTCACCTAGCCCGATTTTGTCGTTCACCGAAGATAAGTTCAGCTAGGATGGAGGCACCAGAGGCCGTCCTAGAAAAGTCAAAGCCGGTGGTGCAAGCCAGAAAGTAAGGAACCTGAACGAGGTCATCATGGGTAAGCTTATCATAAACTCTAACAAAGGTTATACCTTATTTGATATCGGTTCTACCCATTCTTTTATTTCTCCTACTTGCGCTCAACGTTTAAATTTGACTCCGGAGAAATTGGACTTTGACTTATCTATTGAAACTCCATTGGGAGAAACGTTCATTTCATCCATGGTTTATAAGTCTTGTTTGGTTCAAATTAGTACCCTCACATTACCTGTCGATCTTATTTCATTAAAAATACTCGCATTTGATGTAATTATAGGGATTGATTGGTTAACTACTCATAATGCAAAAATTGATTGTTTTCGTAAGGTTATTAGCTTTCATATTCCTAATCAACCTATTATGCGAATTCAAGCAACCAAACCATAAAATCAATCACTGTCTTCTCAGGCCATAAAGCTATTCGTTTATTAAAAAATGGATGTCAAGCTTTCTTAGCTCATGTCACGGATCTAAACAAAAATACGTCAGTTTTGAATGATATTTCTATTGTTAATGAATTTCTGACGTATTCCACGAAGAACTTCTGGCCTACCCCGAGCGTGAAATTGAATTTTGTATCGACCTTGAACCCCAGACAAAACCCATTTCCAAAGCCCCATATCGAATGGCTCCTATTGAACTTCGGGAGTTAAAGACCCAACTGCGAGAAATTGTTAGACATTGGCTTTATTAAGTCCTAGTACTTCTCCTTGGGGTTCTCTGTTCTATTCGTGAAGAAGAAAGATGGGAGTATGCAACTTTGTATTGATTATCGGGAGTTGAATCATGTCACTATCAAAAATAGGTACCCATTGCCGCGTATTGATGACTGTTTGACCGGTTTAAGGCGCCAAATTCTTTTCAAAGATTGATCTTCGTTAGGATATCACCAATTGAAGATAAGAGCGGAGATGACATTCAAAGATGGCTTTCGAGAACTTCGGTATGGGCATTATGAATTCCTAGTCATGTCTTTTAGATTGACTAATGCTCCTCTTTGCCTTCATGGATATGATGAACCGAGTATTCAAGGAATATTTGGATCACTTTATGGTCGTCTTTATTGATGACATCCTTATTTATTCAAAAATTTGTGAAGATCATGAGCAACACTTGAGGCTGATACTCCAAAAGCTTTGTGAATACAAGCTTTATGCCAAGTTGAAGAAATGCGAGTTCTGGCTTGAGAAAGTAGCATTCCTTGGGCACGTGGTATCATGTCATGGAATATCTGTTGACCCAAACAAAGATTGAAGCTATCAAAAAGGGGAGCAACCCAAATCGATAATAGAAAGCACGTAACTTTTTCGGTTTTATTTGGTTATTATCGGAGATTCGTGGAAGGATTTTCTCGAATCGCTACTCCACTAACTCGCTGACTCGGAAAGATACAAAGTTCGGTTGGAGCGAGGAATGTGAGAAGAGTTTTCAAGAACTCAAGAGGAGACTCATTTCAACACACTTTACAATATACCATCGGCTCGGAGGGTTTGTCATCTCTGATGATGCTTGAGCAAAGGGTTAGGATGTGTTCTCATGCAACATGGGAAAGTCATAGCCTATACCTCTCGACAACTCAAAGAATATGAGAGGAATTATCCTACCCATGATCTAGAGTTGGCAGCTGTTGTCTTCGCACTAAAGATTTGGAGGCATTACTTGTATGGGGAGAAAGTGGAGATCTATACGGATCATAAAAGCCTCAAATATTTCTTCACTCAAAATGAAATCAACATACGACAACGACGTTGGCTTGAAGCATTGAAAGATTATGATCATACCATCAATACCATCACGAAAAGCGAGCGTGGTAGGCGATACATTGAGTAGAAGATCATATGCAAGTACGAGTGAGATATTGTCAACGCAAAGGCCCATTTTGTGTGACTTGCAAAGGATGGAGATAGAGTTAAAAACTCCATGGACCCATGTGATGTTGGTGAATATACTAGTAGAATCGACTTTAATTGATAAATTTAAAGCTGCTCAAACTACAGACCTGGAGCTGATGCTTATAAGGAAGAAAGTGCAAGAAGGTGTTATGCTGGAAGCAAGAATTGATGAAGAAGGAATACTTCGAGTCAACTCTAGACTTTGTGTTCCTAACGACCCTGATTTAAAGTATAAAATCATGATGGGCGCACAACTTGGATTTGCAAACCATTGCAGGAGTACCAAAATGTATCATGATATTCGTCATACATTTTGGTGGAGCAATATGAAGAGAGAGATAGCATTTGTTTATCTCAAGGTGTCTAACTTATCAATGAGTTAAAGCGGAGCATCAAGTACCAAAAGGTCCATTGCAACCACTTGAAATTCGAGAATGGAAGTGGGAGCACATTACCATGGATTTTATTCTGGGTCTTCCTAAGGTTTCTCAAAGGTATAGATGCGATTTGGGTCATTGTTGATAGATTAACCAAGTCGCTCATTTCTTATCGATATGAGAAACTTATACACTTGAACGTCTTGCTCGTATGTACATAAATGAGATTGTAAGACTGCATGGTATGCCAGTATCCATAGTTTCTGATCGAGACCCAAGATTCACTTCACGATTTTGGGTTAGTTTGCAAAAAAAGATATGGGCGCGGATTTACGATTTAGTTGGCATATCATCCTCGGAGACGGACGGACAGTCGGAGAGGACTATTCAAACTCTTGAAGATTTATTAAGACTCTGTGTCCTTGCTTCAAGGGAAGTTGGGATAAGTTCTTTCCGTTGGTGGAGTTTTCCTACAACAACCAGTTATCAAGCAAGCATTGGCATGGCTCCATTCGAGGCGTTGTATGGAAGAAAGTGTCGTTCTCGGTATCTTTGGGATGAGGTGGGTGAAACAACGTTGTTGGGACCGAAGTTGATACGTATGACTACGAAAAGATTCAAACAATCAAGCAAATATAAAAACCTCACAAGATCGACAAAAGAGTTATCTTGATCTTCATCGAAAGGACATGGAATTCGATATAGGAGATCGTGTGTTGTTACGTGTTGCTCCATGGAAAGGGTTTACGAGATTTGGAAAGAGAGGATAGCTCGATCCTCGATTCATCGGCCCATTTTAATCCTCGATCGAGTAGGAGCGTGGCCTATAGACTCGCTTTTTACCGCCAAGTATGTCTCGTGTTCATAATGTTTTTCACGTATCCATATTACGTAAATATGTGAAAGACCCGAACCACATTATTGAGTTAGAAACAGGGACGAAATAATGGAAGATTTAACGTATGAAGAGGTTTCTATTCAAATCTTGGATAAGAAGGAACATATTCTACGCTCCAAGGTTATACCTCAAGTCAAAGTTTTGTGGAGAAACCACGATGTTGAAGAAATGACACGGGAGTTAGAATCGAAATGAAATCAAGGTATCCTTACCTCTTTGACATACCAGTGCGTACCCTAATTTCGAGGGCAAAATTTCATAAGAAGGGAGGTTGTAAGACCCCTGACTTTTATAAATAAAAATGAATTTTCTATAAATATCATTTTTGAATATTATGGAGTAAATTTGATATAATGTTATAGTTGTGGGTAATATTTACAAATTTTGCAAAAGTATGCAAGTTGTCATATTATATTCGATTGGTGAGGAAATATCCTTTTTTGTCGGGGAATATCCCAAATGATGACAGTACAATCATTAGTGGACCCCCACAATGAAATTATTGTCGGATTGGGAAAATGACAAAAATATTTTATGAAAATAACGGCGGAAGTTTTACAGATTAATCTTTCATTGACTACTCGGTAGTAAAAAATACGATGTCTGGCGTGGTTGCATTTTTATCGATAAAGATTTAAATTTTGTGTGAAATAATTTTAATATTATGGTGTGAATTTGAGATAATATTATAGTTGTGGGTAGTATTTATAAATTTTAATTTTTTGAAAAAGTATCACAGTGGTTATATTATATTCGATTGGTGGGGAGAATATTTGGTTTTTGGGGAATATTTATTTAGCGGGGAATATTCGTACAAGCGGCTCAATCATTGGTGGACCTAATGAAATTATTGTCGGATTGAAAGCGACAAAAATATTTTATTGAAATAACGGCGGAAGTTTTTCACTAGTAGTTCTTGTTGAACTACTCGGTAGTAAAAAAATACGATGTCGTGTGGTTGCATAGTAGCTGCGGTATTGATTATTGATGCTTATGTGAGAAGTCACTCGGTTTGATTCCATTATTGTCGATTAATAATATGAATTATTATAGCGATAATGGCGTTTTATTTTATTAAGTATTATTAGCGTAATAAAAGCGAAACATCTTTATATAAAATAGAATACTTTATTAAAGTTATTACATAAATAGAATATATTATATTTTATTATGCATAGTGTTGCATAGTGTTTTTGCGTAGTGTTTTGCGTAGTATTGCAGTAGTGTTTGCATAGTAAAATGTTTTTATATAAATAGAATATATTATATTTTATTTAAAGATTTTTCTTTAAATATGGATAGTCAGATTAAAAGTAAATCAATACGGATAGTTCATGGATTAATTCTTATGCATTCCATTTTCTATAAATAGAAAGCTCATTCCTTCATTATTTTCTTACGAATTCATTGAAAAACTAGAGAGAGAAATTATAGAGAGAAGCTATATAGAGAGAAAATTATAGAAAGAAGAAGAGTATACTTTACTACTTCACTTTACTTATATTAGGTTCTTTTTACGGTAAGGGGTGTTATTCTTTCTTCTTGAAGAGAACTTACATTATTCCATTCATTATTATTACATTGGAATAACTTTTGTAAAAGTGGCATACCTATACATAACTTTTATATCTGTGGCATACCTATACTTGGTGAAATCCTTATGTTATTCCATTGCTTATTATTACATTGGAATACTTTTGTATGTGATTACCTATACTTGGTGACATTCTTCTATTATTACATTGGAACATCACATGCATGTGTTTTACAGGACACAGTTTAATTTTATTATTACATTGGAACATCACATGCGTGTGTTTTACAGGACTGGTTAAAATCTTTATCATTACATTGGAATATCTATGTGTGTGTTTTACAGGATGCAGTTCCATCTTTATTATTACATTGGAACATCTGTCGGTGTGAATTTCACGACTGGTTTAGATTATTATTATTACATTGGAATAACACATACATCTGAAATCAATCGCATGCGTGGTGATTTCTTTTGTTATTCCATTCTTTATTATACCCGGTTGGTTAAAACTTTGACTTCTATACTCCATGAAATTAGTAGAATATCCTTGATATTTGCGTTTCATCGATATCTTTTCATGGAAATATTCTTCTTGATCATTCTTGAATTTTACTCTGAAAGCGATATCATGTTGACAATTTGGGCGTTAATAATTCATGGATTAAATAATTCTTGAACTTGTTTTATTGAATTATTATGTCATTGTCATCATCCTCCTATATTATATTATGTTATCTTTGGCTTACGTGCGTAGATGAACTTAGTATGATTATGACCGGGGATCATTCGGTATAATCATGACTTGATATAAATGATGTGACAAAAAGTCCTCGGTGGCTTTTGTAATGCGGTGATGGATAGTTTTTGGTATGATTATGACGGGGGTGATTCGGTATAGTCATGACCATTGATAATTTGATGAAAATCCTTGGCCAGTGAATGCGAGGGATGATTAGATGTGGTGGTTTATTTATTAAAATTTGAGTCTCGGTGATAAAAATTGATGAAAACCTTTTAAAACCTAAAAGATAGTAGACTTTATTCTCTACTTGACTCTTTTAATGGATTGCTTATTCAGCTATGATTAAAGCTGGTTGTCTATTGTATTTTATCGGTTTAACCTTTGTTGAAGGCTAATGATAATTTAATACGCATTATCTTAGTCATAATATTTCTTCTTGGGCTAGTTGAGCTCACCCTTTCTTTCCTTTGTTCTCTTGAGGAAATGAGAACATAATTTGGAGACGAGTCGGGGAGCGAAGTAATGGTCGAGAGGATAGCATTAGTAGTCCTCACTATTACGTGAAATAGTGTGATAATAGTTGTAATGAGGACTCCTTTTGAGTTTGTATAATATCTAGTAGACAATATTTGTATTCAAACTCTCGCGATTTATGTCGTATTTGTACCAGCAGTTATATTAGTAAGTTGTATTTGAATTTATGTACCATGTAAGTGGCGACCCAAGATGGGTGGCGTATACTAATTTTTGAGGCGTCACGGTTGGTATCGAGCTTAGGGATATGATCACTGGCTAAGATGTGAGATAAGAACTAGGAGGGAGGCAGGGAAATTCCTTCGCTAGTATGACCTACCTAAGTTTATTTGGTATTTAATTGGTCGGTCGGAGTATAGGGATAATATTTGATATATTAATTAACCCTTGTGTTGTGGCGGTGTTTGGAAATGGCGGTGAAAATATTCTGATGGAGTGAATGTGGTATTGTTGTGACACCTTTAATCACTAATCGGAGTTAATGCGATTGTCGGAGACGAGGAACAAATTAGAGATATCCACGTAGTAAATGAAGAACTAATTGTTGCTTGCAGAGAGCTAGTTGAGGAGGTAGCGGTGAAAGTGAGGAAGAAGAGGAAGAAGAAGAAGAGGAGAATTGGAATTGGTTAGAAGAAATTTATGATCAAAACTTAGAATTACAAAATCGTGTTCGTGAGCTAGAAGAAACGGAGTTGAAGAGAGCGGCAAGCGATTCGTGGAACAAAGGGATCTGACAATTCAAAATTGGGTTGCGATATGTGATGCTTTCGAACAAAATCACGCTTTGGCGGTGTAAGATATTAAAGTTGGAATCGAGAATTTAAAAATCAAAGATCAATTTGAAAGAAGAAACAAGCTGAGCGAAGGAGAATAGGCGATGCATGGGTAAAAAAGGCTGCTGTAGCGTTGATAGTGTAGAAAAAGGCGTCCAGATCGATAAAGCGAAATAGATGAAATGGACTTTGCTTTTTGATGACAATTGGGAGAACCCAACATCGAATTGAATTACCACATGCATAGCGGTCGGACCCGAATTCGATATGGATCGGAGAATAATGATTCAAATCATGGATCGGGAATGTGAAGAAGCACTTAAGGGTGGAATGTACCCTATAGTAAAAAGTCGAACTTCGGTAATTTAAGCGAGGCGTTTTGTCGAAAACCGAGCGAAGTTATTACGGGTAAGTTAATTATAAATTATTGCGAAGTCTATACTTTATTCAATACAAGTTCTACCCACTCTTTTATCTCACCTAGTTGTGTTCAGCGTTTAAATTTGACTCTAGAAGAAATTAGACTTTGATTTATCTATTGAAACCGTTGGGAGAAAACCGTTACCTCCTTTGTTTATTAATCTTGTTGTTTCAAATAAACACTTTCACGTTACATCGATCTTATCTCTTTGAAAATACTTGCCTTTGAGGTAATTTTTGAAAGCGATTGATTAACTACTCATTATTCTTTTTTGTAAGGTTGTTAGCTTTTCATATTCTACTTGACTTTGTTTCTGAATTCAAAGTAACCAAAACCCTAAAGTTAATCCTTTGTTATATCAAGCCATAAGTAAAGAGCCCCGATCCTTTCGTTGTTGACTTCCTTGTGTGGAATGCTGCAAAGCGGACTTTACGTGGCGACGTCGTGAATGAAGATGGCAAGTTTATAGGTATCATTGTGAGGTCTTTATCTAGGTTAAGGGATAGAAGTCGCGGTTGGTGGTCGATAATGTGACGTCTTATCAAGTCTTGGGCGAAGTAGTGATTTTGAATGATATTTCTATCATTAATAAATTTCTTGGCGTATTCTTGAAGACTTTCTAGCCTACCTAGGCGTGAAATCGAATTTTGTATTGACCCGATCTACAAAACCCATTTCTTAAACCCTCGAATATTTCTTGACTAAAAGGATGCATTTACGTGGATTATGATGAAAGTCATAATAAAAGCATTGGACTAATGAAAATCATGGGTATATGAAGTATTAGTAAGTTTTATGATGAGTTATGTTGGTTAGTATGTGAAAACATGAAAGTTTCTTAGAAATCACAAAGAGTTGAAAATCAGATTTTGGTGAAAAGCGTAACATGAAATTCAATTGACTATATCTCTTATTATATTTTGAATTTTTGAATGTGGTCAAGTCCTAGAGTTAGATCTATGAGTTACCTAACTAATCCAAGTGGAATTACTGGAAAAGGTGTTGTAGATTTTTGTGTGGACTGATTTTTAGCAAAGGAGGCCAAAGCTGTAAATTTCGAAAATGCTACTGCCCAGATGATTTTTTAAGGGGCTGTTTCGGCCACTTAAATTATGAGAAAAATTCTGGCCTTTTGGGACATGAAGGTATATGGTATAAAGTACCTCCTGTCCAAAAATGAGCTCATTACGACTTAAAATGAGCAAGTTATGACTATTTCAATATTTAGGTTTTAAATGAAAAACGCTATACTTAGGAGTTCTATAACTCAGATGACCATGAAATTTAAACTAGAAGCTCACGTTAACATGTGTAAGGTCCTGCCAAGATTTGGGAATTTTGGAGTTAAACTTGAGGTAGCTAATTTCTTAAGGAATTAATTAGAAATTGATTTTTGAAAAATAGTAAATGAATTTTAAAAATTAGAGAAAATATATTTTCATTATGGGACTATATTATGCTAAATCCCAGAAAAGAAATATTTTTTGGGACTGATTTGGTATTTTTCATGAAAATAGTTTAATTCTGAACATATGAGTTAAATATGTTATGTGAAGTAACAAAGTTGAAAATAGGATTTTATGGCTAGAGAATCCTATATAGAGTATATGCATATTTTTTTTGAGAGATTTGATAATTGGTGATGATATCTTATGAGTATGGCATTTTTGAATGATTAAATGCATTATATGGTAAAGCGTAAACAATTAAGATAAATTGTTTATAAATTTAAGAAGTGATTAAAATATTGTTATAATATTAATGATATTAGATTATGAGATTATTAAGTGATTGATAACATGGGGATATTCTTGAATCTGGATAAATTATATTATAAATGTTTAATATTTATCCTTTATCTCATTTGATTGATTCTTTATATCATTATCCTCGTGTTTTATATTATGTTGAAAGTAAATACGTGGCTTTTGTAGTGCATAGATGGACTTGGTATGATTATGACGAGGGATTATTCGGTATAATCATAGTAGTAATTGAAAACACAATTATCTTTGGTAGTAGTGCATGGATAATTTGTGGTCGTGATCTTAATGAATACACAATTATCTTTGGTAGTAGTGCATGGATAATTTGTGGTCGTGATCTTAATGAATACACAATTATCTTTGGTAGTAGTGCATGGATAATTTGTGTCGTGATCTTAATGAATACACTGATTATCTTTGGTAGTAGTGCATGGATAATTTGTGGTCGTGAGTGATAATCTTAATGAATACCACGATTATCTTTGGTAGTAGTGCATGGATAATTTGTGGTCGTGATCTTAATGAATACACGATTATCTTTGGTAGTAGTGCATGGATAATTTGTGGTCGTGATACTAATGAATACACGATTATCTTTGGTAGTAGTGCATGGATAATTTGTGGTGCGTGATCTTAATGAATACACGATTATCTTTGGTAGTAGTGCATGGATAATTTGTGGTCGTAATCTTAATGAATATACAATTATCTTTGGTAGTAGTGCATGGATAATTTGTGGTGGTAATCTTAATGAATACTGATTATAGTGCGATTATCTTTAATGAATACACGATTATCTTTGGTAGTAGTGATGGATAATTTGTGGATCTTAATAATCTTAATGAATACGATTATCTTTGGTAGTAGTGCATGGATAATTATGTGGTCGTGATATAATGAATACACGATTATCTTTGGTAGTAGTGCATGGATAATTTGTGGTCGTGATCTTAATGAATATCCTTGGCACGTAGTGCGGGGATGATTCGATGATATGGATTAATTATTGGTGAGTCTCGTGATGAAATATTAATTCATGGATGTGGTAAAAAAGTCATCTTTGGTAGTAGTGCATTGATAGACTTGGTATGATTATGACCACGGATTATTCGGTATAATCATGGTAGTAATTGAAAAACACGAATATCCTTGGCGATGGTGCATGGATAATTATGGTTTGGTTGTGATATCTTATTATTATTTGAGTCTCGGCATTATTGGTTTCTGGTTGTATATCTTTGTTTGTAGTGCAAAGATGAATTGTTAATGAATATCTTTGTAGGATTGCGAAGATGAATTTAATATTTTCAGCGATAAAGGTATTGAGGTATCCTCTCTCTCTTTATCATATCAGTCGTACCCTAATTTGGTGAAATTCCATAAGGAGGGAGATTGTGAGACCCAGGATTTTATCGATAAAGATTTAAATTTTGTTGAAATAATTTTTTAATATTATGGTGTGAATTTGAGATAATATTATAGTTGTGGGTAGTATTTATAAATTTTGCAAAGTATCACAGTGGTTATATTATATTCGATTGGTGGGGAATATTCGGTTTAGCGGGGAATATTAAATACAATGGCTCAATCATTGGTGGACCCTAGAGAATTATTGTCGGATTGAAAGCGACAAAAATATTTTATTGAAATAACGGCGGAAGTTTTCTAGTTGATTCTTGTTGAACTACTCGGTAGTAAAAAATGCGATGTCGTGTGGTTGCATAGTAGCACTACACGGTATTGATTATTGATCTTTATGTGAAGTCACTCGGTTTGATTCCATTATTGTCGATTAATAATATGAATTATTATAGCGATAATGGCGTTTTGTTTTATTAGTATTATTAGCGTAATAAAAGCGAAACATCTTTATATAAAATAGAATACTTTATTAAAGTTATTACATAAATAGAATATATATATTTTATTATGCATAGTGTTGCATAGTGTTTTTTGCATAGTGTTTTGCATAGTATTGCATAGTGTTTGCATAGTAAAATGTTTTTATATAAATAGAATATATTATATTTTATTTAAAAGATTTTTTTTCTTTAAATATGGATAGTCAGATTAAAGTAAATCAATACGGGATAGTTCATGGATTAATTCTTATGCATTCCATTTTTCTATAAATAGAAGCTCATTCCTTCATTATTTTCTTACGAATTCATTGAAACTCTAGAGAGAGAAATTATAGAGAGAAGCTATATAGAGAAAATTATAGAAAGAAGAAGAGTATTACCTACTTACTTCACTACTTCTTTTATATTAGGTTCTTTTTACGGTGAGGGGTGTTATTCTTTTCTTCTTGAAGAGAACTTACATTATTCCATTCATTATTATTACATTGGAATAACTTTTGTAAAAGTGGCATACCTATACATAACTTTGTATATATGTGGCATACCTATACTTGGTGAAATCCTTATGTTATTCCATTGCTTATTATTACATTGGAATAACTTTTTTGTATCTGTGATTTACCTATACTTGGTGACATTCTTCTATTATTACATTGGAACATCACATGCGTGTGTTTTACAGGACTGGTTCGATTTTATTATACATTGGAACATCACATGCATGTGTTTTTTTACAGGACTGGTTAAAATCTTTATCATTACATTGGAATATCTATACGTGTGTTTTTACGGAGGATGCAGTTCCATCTTTTATTATTACATTGGAACATCACAGGATTGTGAATTTCACGACTGGTTAGATTATTATTATATACATTGGAATAAACACATACATCTGCAATCGCATGCGTGGTGATTTCTTTTGTTATTCCATTCTTTATTATACCCGGTTGGTTAAAACTTTGACTTCTATACTCCATGAAATTAGTAGAATATCCTTGATATTTGCGTTTCATCGATATCTTTTCATGGAAATATTCTTACGATCATTCTTGAATTTTACTCTACAAAAGCGATATCATGTTGACAATTTGGGCGTTAATAATTCATGGATTAAATAATTCTTGAACTTGTTTTATTGAATTATTATGTCATTGTCATCATCCTCGTGTTATATTATGTTATCTTTGGCTTACGTGCGTAGATGAACTTAGTATGATTATGACCGGGGATCATTCGGTATAATCATGACTTGATATAAATGATGTGACAAAAGTCCTCGGTGGCACTGTAATGCGATGATGGATAGTTTTGGTATGATTATGACCGGGGGTGATTCGGTATAGTCATGACCATTGATAATTTGATGAAAATCCTTGGCCAGTAGTAATGCGGGGATGATTAGATGTGGTGGTTTATTTATTAAAATTTGAGTCTCGGTGATAAAAATTGATGAAAACCTTTTAAAACCTAAAAGATAGTAGACTTTATTCTCTACTTGACTCTTTTAATGGATTGCTTATTCATTGCTGATTAAAGCTGGTTTGTCTATTGTATTTTATCGGTTTAACTTTGTTGAAGGCTAATGATAATTTATTACGCATTATCTTAGTCGTAATATTTCTTCTTTGGGCTAGTTGAGCTCACCCTTTCTTTCTTTTTATTCTTGAGGAAATGAGAACATAGGCATTTGAGACGAGTCGGGGAGCGAAGTAATGGTCGGAGGATAGCATTAGTAGTCCTCACTATTACGTGAAATAGTGTGATAATAGTTGTAATGAGGACTCCTTTTGAGTTTGTATAATATCTAGTAGACAATATTTGTATTCAAACTCACGGTTTATGTAATGTATATTGTACCACGACAGTTATATTAGTAAGTTGTATTTGAATTTATGTACCATGTAAGTGGCGACCCAAGATGGGTGGCGTATACTAATTTTGGGGCGTCGCGGTTGGTATCGAGCTTAGGGATATGATCCTGGCTAAGATGTGAGATAAGAACTAGGAGGGAGGCGGGAAATTCCTTCGCTAGTATGACCTACTAAGTTTATTTGGTATTTAATTGGTCGAATCGGAGTATAGGGATAATATTTGATATATTAATTAACCCTTGTGTTGTGGCGGTGTTTGGAAATGGCGGTGAAAATATTCCTGATGGAGTGAATGTGGTAGTTGTGACACCTTTAATCACTAATCGAGTTAATGCGATTGGGAGACGAGGAACAAATTAGAGATATCACGTAGTAAATGAAGAACTAATTATTTGCTTTTGAGAGCTAATTTGCGAGTAGCGGTGAAAGTGAGAAGAAGAAGAGAAGAAGAAGAAGAGGAACACGAGGAGAATTGGTTAGAAGAAATTTATGATCAAAACTTAGAATTACAAAATCGTGTTTCGTGAGCTAGAAGAAACGAGGTTGAAGAAGCGACAAGCGATCGTGGAACAAAGAAGGATCTGACAATTCAAAATTGGGTTGCAGATATGTGATGCTCGAACAAAATCACGCTTTGGCGGGGTGTAAGATATTAAAGTTGGAATCGAGAATTTAAAAATCAAAGATCAATTTGAAAGAAGAAACAAGCGAGCGAAGGAGAATAGGCGATGCATGGGTAAAAATTTGCTGCTGTAGCGTTGATAGTGTAGAAAAAGGCGTCAGATCGATAAAGCCAAAATAGATGAAATGGACTTTGCTTTTTGAATGACAATGGGAGAACCCAACATCCAATTGAATTACCACATGCATAGCGGTCGACCGAATTCGATATGGATCGGAGAATAATGATTCAAATCATGGATCGGGAATGTGAAGAAGCACTTAAGGGTGGAATGTACCCTATAGTAAAAGTCGAACTTCGGTAATTTAAGCGAGGCGTTTGTCGAGAAAACCGAGCGAAGTTATTACGGGTAAATTAATTATAAATTATTGCGAAGTCTATACTTTATTCAATACAAGTTCTACCCACTCTTTTATTCTACCTAGTTGTGTTCAGCGTTTAAATTTGACTCAGAAAAAAAAATTAGACTTTGATTTATTGGTTGAAAACCGTTGGGAGAAACCCGTTACCTCCTTTGTTTATTAATCTTGTTGTTTCAAATAAACACTTTCACGTTACTGTCGATCTTATCTCTTTGAAAATACTTGCCTTTGAGGTAATTTTTGAAAGCGATTGATTAACTACTCATTATTCTTTTTGTAAGGTTGTTAGCTTTCATATTCTAACCAACTTTGTTATCTGAATTCAAAGTAACCAAACCTAAAGTTAATCTTTTTGTTATATCAAGCCATAAGTAAAAGCCCCGATCCTTTCGTTGTTGACTTCCTTGTGTGGAATATGCAAAGCGGACTTTACGTGGCGACATCGTGAATGAAGATGGCAAGTTTATAGGTATCATTGTGAGGTCTTATCTAGGTTAAGGGATAGAAGTCACGAGTTGGTATTAATGTGACGTCTTATCAAGTCTTGGATAAGAGTAGTGATTTTGAATGATATTTCTATCATTAATAAATTTCTTGGCGTATTCTTGAAGACTTTCTAGCCTACCTAGGCGTGAAATCGAATTTTGTATTGACCCCGATACAAAACCCATTTCTTAAACCCTCGAATATTTCTTGACTAAAAGGAGCATTTACGTGGTTTATGATGAAAGTCATAATAAAAGCATTGGACTAATGAAAATCATGGGTATATGAAGTATTAGTAAGTTTTATGATGAGTTATGTTGGTTAGTATGTGAAAACATGAAAGTTTCTTAGAAATCACAAAGAGTTGAAAATCAGATTTTGGTGAAAAAGCGTAACATGAAATTCAATTGACTATATCTCTTATTATATTTTGAATTTTTGAATGTGGTCAAGTCCTAGAGTTAGATCTATGAGTTACCTAACTAATCCAAGTGGAATTACTGGAAAAGGTGTTGTAGATTTTTGTGTGGACTGATTTTTGTAAAGGAGGCCAAAGCTGTAAATTTCAAAAAAATGCTACTGCCATGAAACTTTAAGGGGCTGTTTGCCACTTAAATTATGAGAAAAATTCTGGCCTTTTGGGACATGAAGGTATATGGTATAAAGTACCTCCTGTCCAAAAATGAGCTCATTACGACTTAAAATGAGCAAGTTATGACTATTTCAATATTTAGGTTTTAAAGGCGAAAAAACGCTATAACTTAGGAGTTCTATAACTCGATGACCATGAAATTTAAACTAGAAGCTCACGTTAACATGTGTAAGGTCCTGCCAAGATTTGGGAATTTTGGAGTTAAACTTGAGGTAGCTAATTTCTTAAGGAATTAATTAGAAATTGATTTTGAAAAATAGTAAATGAATTTTAAAAATTCGAAGAAAATATATTTTCATTATGGGACTATATTATGCTAAATCCCAGAAAAGAAATATTTTTGGGACTGATTTGGTATTTTTCATGAAAATAGTTTAATTCTGAACATATGAGTTAAATATGTTATGTGAAGTAACAAAGTTGAAAATAGGATTTTATGGCTAGAGAATCTATATAGAGTATATGCATATTTTTTGAGAGATTTGATAATTGGTGATGATATCTTATGAGTATGGCATTTTTGAATGATTAAATGCATTATATGGTAAAAGCGTAAACAATTGAGATAAATTGTTTATAAATTTAAGAAGTGATTAAAATATTGTTATAATATTAATGATATTAGATTATGAGATTATTAAGTGATTGATAACATGGGGATATTCTTGAATCTGGATAAATTATATTATAAATGTTTAATATTTATCCTTTATCTCATTTGATTGATTCTTTATATCATTATCCTCGTATTTTATATTATGTTGAAAGTAAATACGTGGCTTTTTATGTAGTGCATAGATGGACTTGGTATGATTATGACCGAGGGATTATTCGGTATAATCATAGTAGTAATGAAGTAGATAAAAACACAATTATCTTTGGTAGTGATGGATAATTTGTGGATAATCTTAATGAATACACGATTATCTTTGGTAGTGGTGCATGGATAATTTGTGGTCGTGATCTTAATGAATACACGATTATCTTTGGTAGTAGTGCATGGATAATTTGTGGTCGTGATCTAATGAATACACGATTATCTTTGGTAGTAGTGCATGGATAATTTGGTGTAGTGTGATAATCTTAATGAATACTTAATTATCTTTGGTAGTAGTGCATGGATAATTTGTGGTGCGTAATCTTAATGAATACGATTATCTTTGGTAGTAGTGCATGGATGTGATGGATATCTTAATGATCTTAATGAATACGATTATCTTTGGTAGTAGTGCATGGATAATTTGTGGTCGTGATCTTAATGAATACACGATTATCTTTGGTAGTAGTCATGGATAATTTGTGGTGGTAATCTTAATGAATACCACGATTATCTTTGGTAGTAGTGCATGGATAATTTGTGGTCGTGATCTTAATGAATACCACGATTATCTTTGGTAGTAGTGCATGGATAATTTGTGGTGCGTGATCTTAATGAATATCCTTGGCACGTAGTGCGGGGATGATTCGATGATATGGATTAATTATTGAAATTTGAGTCTCGTGATGAAATATTAATTCATGGATGTGGTAAAAAAAGTCATCTTTTAGTAGTAGTGCATTGATAGACTTGGTATGATTATGACCGCGGTTATTCGGTATAATCATGGTAGTAATTGAAAACACGAATATCCTTGGCGATTGGTGCATGGATAATTCGTGGTTGTGATGATCTTATTAGTGAGTCTTGAGTCTCGGCATTATTGGTTTCTGGTTGTATATCTTTGGCTTTGTAGTGCAAAGATGAATTGTTAATGAATATCTTTGGTAGGATTGCGAAGATGAATTTAATATTTTCAGCGATAAAAGGTATTCAAGGTATCCTCACCTCTTTATCATATCAGTCGTACCCTAATTTGAGGTGAAATTCCATAAGGAGGAGATTGTGAGACCCAGATTTTATCGATAAAGATTTAAATTTTGTGAAATAATTTTTTAATATTATGGTGTGAATTTGAGATAATATTATAGTTGTGGGTAGTATTTATAAATTTTGCAAAGTATCACAGTGGTTATATTATATTCGATTGGTGGGGAATATTCGGTTTAGCGAGGGAATATTAAATACAATGGCTCAATCATTGGTGGACCCTAGCGAAATTATTGTCGGGATTGAAAGCGACAAAAATATTTTATTGAAATAACGGCGGAAGTTTTTTCTGGTTGATTCTTGTTGAACTACTCGGTAGTAAAAAATACGATGTCGTGTGGTTGCGTAGTAGTTTGCGGTATTGATTATTGATGCTTATGTGAGAAGTCACTCGGTTTGATTCCATTATTGTCGATTAATAATATGAATTATTATAGCGATAATGGCGTTTTGTTTTATTAAGTATTATTAGCGTAATAAAGCGAAACATCTTTATATAAAATAGAATACTTTATTAAAGTTATTACATAAATAGAATATATTATATTTTATTATGCATAGTGTTGCGTAGTGTTTTGCATAGTGTTTTGCATAGTATTGCATAGTGTTTGCATAGTAAAATGTTTTTATATAAATAGAATATATTATATTTTATTTAAAGATTTTTCTTTAAATATGGATAGTCGATTAAAGTAAATCAATACGGATAGTTCATGGATTAATTCTTATGCATTCCATTTTCTATAAATAGAAGCTCGTTTCCTTCATTATTTTCTTACGAATTCATTTGAAACTACAGAGAGAGAAATTATAGAGAGAAGCTATAGAGAAAATTATAGAGAGAAAGAAAGAAGAGTGATACGTACTTACTTACTTTGATATACTTCTTATACGGTTAGGTTATTTTTACGGTAAGGGTGTTATTCTTTCTTCTTGAGAGAGAACTTACATTATTCCATTCATTATTATTACATTGGAATAACTTTTGTAAAAGTGGCATACCTACTATACATAACTTTTGTGTCATGGCGTACCTATACTTGGTGAAATCCTTATGTTATTCCATTTCTTATTATTACATTGGAATAAACTTTATGTATCCCCTATACTTGGTTTACCTATACTTGGTGACATTCTTTTATTATTACATTGGAACATCACATGCATGTGTTTTACAGGACTGGTTTGATTTTATTATACATTGGAACATCACATGCATGTATTTTTACAGGACTGGTTAAAATCTTTATCGATACATTGGAATATCTATCATCTGTGTGTTTTACAGGATGCAGTTCCATCTTTATTATTACATTGGAACATCACATCGGTGTGAATTTCACGACTGGTTAGATTATTATTATTACATTGGAATAAACACATCACATCTGCAATCTGCGCATGCGTGGTGATTTCTTTTGTTATTCCATTCTTTATTATACCCGGTTGGTTAAAACTTTGACTTCTATACTCCATGAAATTAGTAGAATATCCTTGATATTTGCGTTTCATCGATATCTTTTCATGGAAATATTCTTACGATCATTCTTGAATTTTACTCTGAAAGCGATATCATGTTGACAATTTGGGCGTTAATAATTCATGGATTAAATAATTCTTGAACTTGTTTTATTGAATTATTATGTCATTGTCATCATCCTCATATATTATATTATGTTATCTTTGGCTTACGTGCATAGATGAACTTAGTATGATTATGACCGGGGATCATTCGGTATAATCATGACTTGATATAAATGATGTGACAAAAGTCCTCGGTGGGCTTTTGTAATGCGGTGATGGATAGTTTTTGGTATGATTATGACGGGGTGATTCGGTATAGTCATGACCATTGATAATTTGATGAAAATCCTTGGCCAGTAATGCGGGGATGATTAGATGTGGTGGTTTATTTATTAAAAAGTGAGTCTTAGTGATAAAAATTGATGAAAACCTTTTAAAACCTAAAAGATAGTAGACTTTATTCTCTACTTGACTCTTTTAATGGATTGCTTATTCATTTATGATTAAAGCTGGTTGTCTATTGTATTTTATCGGTTTAACCTTTGTTGAAGGCTAATGATAATTTATTACGCATTATCTTAGTCGTAATATTTCTTCTTGGGCTAGTTGAGCTCACCCTTTCTTTCTTTATTCTCTTGAGGAAATGAGAACATATTTGAGACAGTCGGGGAGCGAAGTAATGGTCGAGAGGATAGCATTAGTAGTCCTCACTATTACGTGAAATAGTGTGATAATAGTTGTAATGAGGACTCCTTTTGAGTTTGTATAATATCTAGTAGACAATATTTGTATTCAAACTCACGGTTTATATCGTATTGTACCACGGCAGTTATATTAGTAAGTTGTATTTGAATTTATGTACCATGTAAGTGGCGACCCAAGATGGGTGGCGTATACCTAATTTTAGAGGCGTCGCGGTTGGTATCGAGCTTAGGGATATGATCACTGGCTAAGATGTGAGATAAGAACTAGGAGGGAGAGGGGGAATTCCTTCGCTAGTATGACCTACCTAAGTTTATTTGGTATTTAATTGGTCGTCGGAGTATAGGGATAATATTTGATATATTAATTAACCCCTTGTGTTGTGGCGGTGTTTGGAAATGGCGGTGAAAATATTCACTGATGGAGTGAATGTGGCCAGTTGTGACACCTTTAATCACTAATCGAGTTAATGCGATTGTCAGACGAGGAACAAATTAGAGATATCACGTAGTAAATGAAGAACTAATTGTTGCAGAGAGCTAGTTTGAGAGGTAGCGGTGAAAGTGAGGAAGAAGAGGAAGAAGAGGAAGAAGAGGAACTTTGAGGAGAATTGGTTAGAAGAAATTTATGATCAAAACTTAGAATTACAAAATCGTGTTAGTGAGCTAGAAGAACGAGGTTGAAGAAAGCGACAAGCGATGCGTGGAACAAAGGGATCTGACAATTGAAAATTGGGTTACCGATATGTGATGCTCGAACAAAATCACGCTTTGGCGAGGGTGTAAGATATTAAAGTTGGAATCGAGAATTTAAAAATCAAAGATCAATTTGAAAGAAGAAACAATGAGCGAAGGAGAATAGGCGATGCATGGTAAAAAAAAATTACTGTAGCGTTGATAGTGTGAAAAAGGCGTCCAGATCGATAAAGCGAAATAGATGAAATGGACTTTGCTTTTTGAATGACAATTGGGAGAACCCAACATCGAATTGAATTACCACATGCATAGCGGTCAGCGAATTCGATATGGATCGGAGAATAATGATTCAAATCATGGATCGGGAATGTGAAGAAGCACTTAAGGGTGGAATGTACCCTATAGTAAAGTCAAACTTCGATAATTTAAGCGAGGCGTTTGTAGAAAACCGAGCGAAGTTATTACGGGTAAGTTAATTATAAATTTGCGAAGTCTATACTTTATTCAATACAAGTTCTACCCACTCTTTTTATTCACCTAGTTGTGTTCAGCGTTTAAATTTGACTCAGAAAAGAATTAGACTTTGATTTATTGGTTGAAACCGTTGGGAGAAACGCCGTTACCTCCTTTGTTTATTAATCTTGTTGTTTCAAATAAACACTTTCACGTTACTGTCGATCTTATCTCTTTGAAAATACTTGCCTTTGAGGTAATTTTTGAAATCGATTGATTAACTACTCATTATTCTTTTTGTAAGGTTGTTAGCTTTCATATTCTAACCAACTTTGTTATCTGAATTCAAAGTAACCAAATCCTAAAGTTAATCCTTTGTTATATCAAGCCATAAGTAAAAGCCCCGATCCTTTCGTTGTTGACTTCCTTGTGTGGAATGCAAAAGCGGACTTTACGTGGCGACGTCGTGAATGAAGATGGCAAGTTTATAGGTATCATTGTGAGGTCTTATCTAGGTTAAGGGATAGAAGTCACGGTTGGTATCAATGTGACGTACTATCAAGTCTTGGATGAAGTATGATTTTGAATGATATTTCTATCATTAATAAATTTCTTGGCGTATTCTTGAAGACTTTCTAGCCTACCTAGGCGTGAAATCGAATTTTGTATTGACCCGATTCTACAAAACCCATTTCTTAAACCCTCAAATATTTCTTGACTAAAAAAGGAGCATTTCGTGGTTTATGATGAAAGTCATAATAAAAGCATTGGACTAATGAAAATCATGGGTATATGAAGTATTAGTAAGTTTTATGATGAGTTATGTTGGTTAGTATGTGAAAACATGAAAGTTTCTTAGAAATCACAAAGAGTTGAAAATCAGATTTTGGTGAAAAGCGTAACATGAAATTCAATTGACCATATCTCTTATTATATTTTGAATTTTTGAATGTGGTCAAGTCCTAGAGTTAGATCTATGAGTTACCTAACTAATCCAAGTGGAATTACTGGAAAAGGTGTTGTAGATTTTTTGTGTGGACTGATTTTAGCAAAAAGGAGGCCAAAAGCTGTAAATTTCAAAAAATGCTACTGCCATGAAACTTTAGAGGGGCTGTTTCGGCCACTTAAATTATGAGAAAAATTCTGGCCTTTTGGGACATGAAGGTATATGGTATAAAGTACCTCCTGTCCAAAAAATGAGCTCATTACGACTTAAAATGAGCAAGTTATGACTATTTCAATATTTAGGTTTTTAGGCGAAAAACGCTATATAGGAGTTCTATAACTCCGATGACCATGAAATTTAAACTAGAAGCTCACGTTAACATGTGTAAGGTCCTGCCAAGATTTGGGAATTTTGGAGTTAAACTTGAGGTAGCTAATTTCTTAAGGAATTAATTAGAAATTGATTTTTGAAAAATAGTAAATGAATTTTAAAAATTCGAGAAAAATATATTTTCATTATGGGACTATATTATACTAAATCCCAGAAAAGAAATATTTTTGGGACTGATTTGGTATTTTTCATGAAAATAGTTTAATTCTGAACATATGAGTTAAATATGTTATGTGAAAGTAACAAAGTTGAAAATAGGATTTTATGGCTAGAGAATCTATATAGAGTATATGCATATTTTTTTGATGAGAGATTTGATAATTGGTGATGATATCTTATGAGTATGGCATTTTTGAATGATTAAATGCATTATATGGTAAAAGCGTAAACAATTAAGATAAATTGTTTATAAATTTAAGAAGTGATTAAAATATTGTTATAATATTAATGATATTAGATTATGAGATTATTAAGTGATTGATAACATGGGGATATTCTTGAATCTGGATAAATTATATTATAAATGTTTAATATTTATCCTTTATCTCATTTGATTGATTCTTTTTATATCATTATCCTCATGTTTATATTATGTTGAAAGTCATATTGTATTTTTGTAGTGCATAGATGGACTTGGTATGATTATGACCAGGGATTATTCGGTATAATCATAGTAAATGAAAACACAATTATCTTTGGTAGTAGTGCATGGATAATTTGTGGTCGTGATCTTAATGAATACCACGATTATCTTTGGTAGTAGTGCATGGATAATTTGTGGTCGTGATCTTAATGAATACACAATTATCTTTGGTAGTAGTGCATGGATAATTTGTGGTCGTGATCTTAATGAATACCACGATTATCTTTGGTAGTAGTGCATGGATAATTTGTGGTCGTGATCTTAATGAATACACGATTATCTTTGGTAGTAGTGCATGGATAATTTTGTGGTGCGTGATCTTAATGAATACGATTATCTTTCTTTGGATAATTTAGTAGTGATACTAATGGATAAATAGTAGTGCATTAATTTGTGTCGTAATCTTAATGAATACGATTATCTTTGGTAGTAGTGCATGGATAATTTGTGGTGGTGATCTTAATGAATACCACGATTATCTTTGGTAGTAGTGCATGGATAATTTGTGGTCGTGATCTTAATGAATATCCTTGGCTTTTGTAGTGCGGGGATGATTCGATGATATGGATTAATTATTTGGTGAGTCTCGTGATGAAATATTAATTCATGGATGTGGTAAAAGTAATCTTTGGTAGTAGTGCATTGATAGACTTGGTATGATTATGACGACGGTTATTCGGTATAATCATGGTAGTAATTGAAAACACGAATATCCTTGGCGATAGTGCATGGATAATTCATGGTTGTGATCTTATTAATTTGAGTCTCGGCATTATTGGTTTCTGATTGTATATCTTTGGCTTTTGTAGTGCAAAGATGAATTGTTAATGAATATCTTTGGTAGGATTGAAGAAGATGAATTTAATATTTTCAACGATAAAGGTATTCAAGGTATCCTCATCTCTTTATCATATCAGTCGTACCCTAATTTTGAGAGAAATTCCATAAGGAGGGAGATTGTGAGACCCAGATTTTATCGATAAAGATTTAAATTTTGTTGAAATAATTTTTTAATATTATGGTGTGAATTTGAGATAATATTATAGTTGTGGGTAGTATTTATAAATTTTGCAAAGTATCACAGTGGTTATATTATATTATTCGATTGGTGGGGAATATTCGGTTTAGCGGGGAATATTAAATACAATGACTCAATCATTGGTGGACCCTAGCGAGAATTATTGTCGGATTGAAAGCGACAAAAATATTTTATTGAAATAACGGCGGAAGTTTTCTTAGTAGATTCTTGTTGAACTACTTTCGGTAGTAAAAATGCGATGTCGTGTGGTTGCGTAGTATGCTACGGTATTGATTATTGATGCTTATGTGAGAAGTCACTCGGTTTGATTCCATTATTGTCGATTAATAATATGAATTATTATAGCGATAATGGCGTTTTGTTTTATTAGTATTATTAGCGTAATAAAAGCGAAACATCTTTATATAAAATAGAATACTTTATTAAAGTTATTACATAAATAGAATATATTATATTTTATTATGCATAGTGTTGCGTAGTGTTTTGCGTAGTGTTTTGCGTAGTATTGCATAGTGTTTGCATAGTAAAATGTTTTTATATAAATAGAATATATTATATTTTATTTAAAAGATTTTCTTTAAATATGGAATGTCAGATTAAAGTAAATCAATACGGATAGTTCATGGATTAATTCTTATGCATTCCATTTTCTATAAATAGAAGCTCGTTTCCTTCATTATTTTCTTACGAATTCATTTGAAACTACTGAGAGAGAAATTATAGAGAGAAGCTATAGAGAAAATCTATAGAGAAAATTATAGAAAGAAGAAGAGTGATATCCGGTTCTTTTACTACTTATATATTATTCTTTTTACGGTAAGGGTGTTATTCTTTTTCTTCTTGAAGAGAACTTACATTATTCCATTCATTATTATTACATTGGAATAACTTTTGTAAAAGTGGCATACCTATACAACACTTACTTGTATCTGTGGCATACCTATACTTGGTGAAATCCTTATGTTATTCCATTCTTATTTATTACATTGGAATAACTTTGTGTCTGTGTCACTTTACCTATACTTGGTGACATTCATTCTTTATTATTACATTTGGAACATCACATGCGTGTGTTTTTACAGGACTGGTTAAGTTTTTTTATTATTACATTGGAACATCACATGCATGTGTTTTACAGGACTGGATTTAAAATCTTTATTATTACATTGGAATATCCTATCATGTGTGTTTTACAGGATGCAGTTCCATCTTTATTATTACATTGGAACATCACTGTCGGTGTGAATTTCACGACTGGTTAGATTATTATTATTACATTGGAATAACATACATCTGCAATCTGCATGCGTGGTGATTTCTTTTGTTATTCCATTCTTTATTATACCCGGTTGGTTAAAACTTTGACTTCTATACTCCATGAAATTAGTAGAATATCCTTGATATTTGCGTTTCATCGATATCTTTTCATGGAAATATTCTTACGATCATTCTTGAATTTTACTCTCTGAAAGCGATATCGTGTTGACAATTTGGGCGTTAATAATTCATGGATTAAATAATTCTTGAACTTGTTTTATTGAATTATTATGTCATTGTCATCATCCTCATGTTATATTATGTTATCTTTGGCTTACGTGCGTAGATGAACTTAGTATGATTATGACCGAGGGGATCATTCGGTATAATCATGACTTGATATAAATGATGTGACAAAAGTCCTCGGTGGCTGTAATGCGATGATGGATAGTTTTGGTATGATTATGACCGGGGTGATTCGGTATAGTCATGACCATTGATAATTTGATGAAAATCCTTGGTAGTGATGCGGGGATGATTAGATGTGGTGGTTTATTTATTTAAAATTTGAGTCTCGGTGATAAAAATTGATGAAAACCTTTTAAAACCTAAAAGATAGTAGACTTTATTCTCTACTTGACTCTTTTAATGGATTGCTTATTCATTCTGATTAAAGCTGGTTGTCTATTGTATTTTATCGGTTTAACTTTGTTGAAGGCTAATGATAATTTATTACGCATTATCTTAGTCGTAATATTTCTTCTTGGGCTAGTTGAGCTCACCCTTTCTTTCCTTTATTCTCTTGAGGAAATGAGAACATAAATTTGAGACGAGTCGGGGAGAGAAGTAATGGTCGAGGAGGATAGCATTAGTAGTCCTCTTTATTACGTGAAATAGTGTGATAATAGTTGTAATGAGGACTCCTTTTGAGTTTGTATAATATCTAGTAGACAATATTTGTATTCAAACTCACGATTTATATTAAGTATATACCGCAGCAGATTATATTAGTAAGTTGTATTTGAATTTATGTACCATGTAAGTGGCGACCCAAGATGGGTGGCGTATACCTAATTTTAGAGGCGTCAAGAGCGAGGTTGAAGAAGCAGCAAGCGATTCGTGGAACAAAGGATCTGACAATTCAAAATTGGGTTACCGATATGTGATGCTCGAACAAAATCACGCTTTGGCGGTGTAAGATATTAAAGTTGGAATCGAGAATTTAAAAATCAAAGATCGGTGAAAGAAAAACAAATGAGCGAAGGAGAATAGGCGATGCATGGGTAAAAAGGCACTGTAGCGTTGATAGTGTGAAAAAAGGCGTCAGATCGATAAAGCAAAATAGATGAAATGGACTTTGCTTTTTGAACGACAATTGGGAGAACCAACATCGAATTTGAATTACCACATGCATAGCGGTCAAGCCGAATTCGATATGGATGGGAGAATAATGATTCAAATCATGGATCGGGGAATGTGAAGAAGCACTTAAGGGTGGAATGTACCCTATAGTAAAGTCAAACTTCGATAATTTAAGCGAGAAGCGTTTAGCCGAGAAAACCGAGCGAAGTTATACGGGTAAATTAATTATAAATTCTTGCGAAGTCTATACTTTATTCAATACAAGTTCTACCCACTCTTTTATTTCACTAGTTGTGTTCAGCGTTTAAATTTGACTCAGAAAGAAGTTAGACTTTGACTTATTGGTTGAAACTTCGTTGGGTAGAAACTTCGTTACCTCCATTTTGTTTATTAATCTTGTTGTTTCAAATAAACACTTTCACGTTACTGTCGATCTTATCTCTTTGAAAATACTTGCCTTTGAGGTAATTTTTGAAATCGATTGATTAACTCTCTTATTATTTTTTTTGTAAGGTTGTTAGCTTTCATATTCTAACCAACTTTGTTATCTGAATTCAAAGTAACCAAACCCTAAAGTTAATCATTGTTATATCAAGCCATAAGTAAAGAGCCCGATCCTTTCGTTGTTGACTTCCTTGTGTGGAATGCACAGAAGCGGACTTTACGTGGCGACGTCGTGAATGAAGATGGCAAGTTTATAGGTATCATTGTGAGGTCTTATCTAGGTTAAGGGATAGAAGTCTTGAGTTGGTATCAATGTGACGTCTTATCAAGTCTTGGACGAGAGTCACAGTTTTGAATGATATTTCTATCATTAATAAATTTCTTGGCGTATTCTTGAAGACTTCTTAGCCTACCTAGGCGTGAAATCGAATTTTGTATTGACCCCGAGTACAAAACCCATTTCTTAAACCCTCGAATATTTCTTGACTAAAAGGAGCATTTACGTGGATTATGATGAAAGTCATAATAAAAGCATTGGACTAATGAAAATCATGGGTATATGAAGTATTAGTAAGTTTTATGATGAGTTATGTTGGTTAGTATGTGAAAACATGAAAGTTTCTTAGAAATCACAAAGAGTTGAAAATCGATTTTGGTGAAAAAGCGTAACATGAAATTCAATTGACTATATCTCTTATTATATTTTGAATTTTTGAATGTGGTCAAGTCCTAGAGTTAGATCTATGAGTTACCTAACTAATCCAAGTGGAATTACTGGAAAAGGTGTTGTAGATTTTTGTGTGGACTGATTTTTAGCAAAGGAGGCCAAAGCTGTAAATTTCGAAAATGCTACTGCTTGAAACTTTAAGGGACTGTTTCGGCCACTTAAATTATGAGAAAAAATTCTGGCCTTTTGGGACATGAAGGTATATGGTATAAAGTATCTCCTGTCAAAAAATGAGCTCATTCGACTTAAAATGAGCAAGTTATGACTATTTCAATATTTAGGTTTTTCAAATGAAAAATGCTATAACAGGAGTTCTATAACTCCGATGACCATGAAATTTAAACTAGAAGCTCACGTTAACATGTGTGAGTCCTGCCAAGATTTGGGAATTTTGGAGTTAAACTTGAGGTAGCTAATTTCTTAAGGAATTAATTAGAAATTGATTTTTGAAAAATAGTAAATGAATTTTAAAAATTAGAGAAAATATATTTTCATTATGGGACTATATTATGCTAAATCCCAGAAAAGAAATATTTTGGGACTGATTTGGTATTTTTCATGAAAATAGTTTAATTCTGAACATATGAGTTAAATATGTTATGTGAAGTAACAAAGTTGAAAATAGGATTTTATGGCTAGAGAATCTATATAGAGTATATGCATATTTTTTTGATGAGAGATTTGATAATTGGTGATGATATCTTATGAGTATGGCATTTTTGAATGATTAAATGCATTATATGGTAAAGCGTAAACAATTAAGATAAATTGTTTATAAATTTTTAAGTGATTAAAATATTGTTATAATATTAATGATATTAGATTATGAGATTATTAAGTGATTGAAAACATGGGGATATTCTTGAATCTGGATAAATTATATTATAAATGTTTAATATTTATCCTTTATCTCGTTTGATTGATTCTTTATATCATTATCCTCATGTTTATATTATGTTGAAAGTAAATACGTGGCTTTGTAGTGCATAGATGGACTTGGTATGATTATGACGAGGATTATTGGTATAATCATAGTAGTAATTGAAAACACAATTATCTTTGGCCAGTAGTGCATGGATAATTTGTGGTCGTGATCTTAATGAATACACAATTATCTTTGGTAGTAGTGCATGGATAATTTATTAATGGTGATCTTAATGAATACACAATTATCTTTGGTAGTAGTGCATGGATAATTTGTGGTAAAGTGATACTAATGAATACCACAATTATCTTTGGCCGTAGTGCATGGATAATTTGTGGTGCAAGTAATCTTAATGAATACCTGATTATCTTTGGTAGTAGTGCATGGATAATTTGTGGTCGTGATCTTAATGATAATCTTTTAGTAGTGCATGGATAATTTGTAATTAGTGATACTAATGAATACGATTATCTTTTGGTAGTAGTGCATGGATAATTTGTGATAATCTTAATGAATATACGATTATCTTTGGTAGTAGTGCATGGATAATTAGTGGTCGTGATCTTAATAAATATCCTTGGCACGTAGTGCGGGGATGATTCGATGATATGGATTAATTATTGAAATTTGAGTCTGATGATGAAATATTAATTCATGGATGTAGTAAAAGTCATCTTTGGTAGTAGTACATTGATAGACTTGGTATGATTATGACCACGGATTATTCGGTATAATCATGGTTAGTAATTGAAAGCACGAATATCCTTAGCGATGGTGCATGGATAATTCATGGTTGTGATACTATTAAAATTTGAGTCTCGGCATTATTGGTTTCTGATTGTATATCTTTGCTTTGTAGTGCAAAGATGAATAGTTAATGAATATCTTTGGTAGATTTAGAAGATGAATTTAATATTTTCGATAAAAGGGTATCCTCACCTCTTTATCATATCAGTGCGTACCACTAATTTGAGGCGAAATTCCATAAGGAGGGAGATTGTGAGACCCAGATTTTATCGATAAAGATTTAAATTTTGTCGAAATAATTTTTAATATTATGGTGTGAATTTGAGATAATATTATAGTTGTGGGTAGTATTTATAAATTTTGCAAAGTATCTGAGTGGTTATATTATATTAGATTGGTGGGAAATATTGATTTAGCGGGGAATATTACGTGCAATGAGCTCAATCATTGGTGGACCCTAGCAGAATTATTTGTCGGATTGAAAGCGACAAAAATATTTTATTGAAATAACGGCGGAAGTTTCACGAGTAGTTCTTGTTGAACTACTCGGTAGTAAAAATGCGATGTCATGTGTGGTTGCATAGTAGCTACGGTATTGATTATTGATCTTATGTGAGAAGTCTTTCGGTTTGATTCCATTATTATCGATTAATAATATGAATTATTATAGCGATAATGGCGTTTTGTTTTATTCGAGTATTATTAACGTAATAAAAGCGAAACATCTTTATATAAAATAGAATACTTTATTAAAGTTATTACATAAATAGAATATATTATATTTTATTATGCATAGTGTTGCATAGTGTTTTGCGTAGTGTTTTGCATAGTATTGCATAGTGTTTGCATAGTAAAATGTTTTTATATAAATAGAATATATTATATTTTATTTAAAAGATTTTTCTTTAAATATGGACCGTCGATTAAAGTAAATCAATGCAGATAGTTCATGGATTAATTCTTATGCATTCCATTTTCTATAAATAGAAGCTCGTTCCTTCATTATTTTCTTACGAATTCATTTGAAACTCAGAGAGAAATTATAGAGAGAGAAGCTATAGAGAAAATTATAGAAAGAAGAAGAGTGATACTTACTTCCTTATTTACATATTAGGTTTCTTTTACGGTAAGGGGTGTTATTCTTTCTTCTTGAAGAGAACTTACATTATTCCATTCATTATTATTACATTGGAATAACTTTTTGTAAAAGTGGCATACCTATACATAACTTTTGTATCTGGTGGCATACCTATACTTGGTGAAATCCTTATGTTATTCCATTGCTTATTATTACATTGGAATAACTTTTGTCTCTGGCAGTTTACCTATACTTGGTGACATTCTTTATTATTACATTTGGAACATCACATACGTGTGTTTTACAGGACACAGTTAAGATTTTATTATTATGTTGGAACATCACATGCATGTGTTTTACGGACTGGTTAAAATCTTTATCGATACATTGGAATATCTATCTGTGTGTTTACTTAGGATTGGTTCCATCTTTATTATTACATTGGAACATCTGTGATTGTGAATTTCACGACTGGTTCAGATTATTATTATTACTGTTGGAATAACACATTTGTCTGAAGTCTGCATGCGTGGTGATTTCTTTTGTTATTCCATTTTTTATTATACCAGTTGGTTAAAACTTTGACTACATACTCCATGAAATTAGTAGAATATCCTTGATATTTGCGTTTCATCGATATCTTTTCATGGAAATATTCTTACGATCATTCTTGAATTTTACTCTACAAAGCGATATCGTGTTGACAATTTGGACGTTAATAATTCATGGATTAAATAATTCTTGAACTTGTTTTATTGAATTATTATGTCATTGTCATCATCCTCGTATGTTATATTATGTTATCTTTGGCTTACGTGCGTAGATGAACTTAGTATGATTATGACCGGGGATCATTCGGTATAATCATGACTTGATATAAATGATGTGACAAAAGTCCTCGATTGGCACTGTAATGCGGTGATGGATAGTTTTGGTATGATTATGACCGAGGGGTGATTCGGTATAGTCGTGACCATTGATAATTTGATGAAAATCCTTGGTAGTGATGCGGGGATGATTAGATGTGGTGGTTTATTTATTAAGTGAGTCTCGGTGATAAAAATTGATGAAAACCTTTTAAAACCTAAAGATAGTAGACTTTATTCTCTCTTGACTCTTTTAATGGATTGCTTATTCAGCTATGATTAAGCTGGTTGTCTATTGTATTTTATCGGTTTAACCTTTATTTGAAGGCTAATGATAATTTATTACGCATTATCTTAGTCATAATATTTCTTCTTGGGCTAGTTGAGCTCACCTTTTCTTTCTTTATTCTCTTGAGGAAATGAGA